>VMOF01000002.1:65740646-66940646 GCA_011764245.1 Trialeurodes vaporariorum
CCAAAGGAATGGATTTTAGTAGAATAAGCTTAAAAAATGACGTTTTCACCCGAATATGGACCTACAACTGAAGCGTCAACGAGCGTCACGGGTCTGTTGACATTTTTCGCAAGCTGAATATATGTACTAACAACCCTGAAAATTTGGTAACCCAAGATTACCCAAGGCGGAAGTTACAGCGAGTTGAATATTATGAAAATAGAATGTTGCGCGGTAGGTAATACACTGCCCCGCAAAAAAACCGGCGCACCAGGCGCGCTGGATCATTCCGCTCGAAAATGCGAAAAAATTACAAAATTTAAAATCGTCATAACTTTTGAACTAAAAGAGCTAAAAATATTTCAAGGCCAGGTTCAGATTTCTCGTACTCTCTAGTTTGTTATACATAAGCTCAAATTTTCTTTTGGTCATTTTCCCACCCGAATGAAGAGTTTTTCCAAACCCTCGCGAAAAAATTTTTTTTGGAGCATGCACATTGCACACCTCTAAAAAATTACTCAAACTTCTCACATCACTTTGGGCAAAAGTAGAGATGGACAAAATCTGAGACATGCGTCAGATTTCTCACAATCAGGACTATCGACCTGGTTACCTCAATTTTGTCTACAAACTTTTTTTAAGGTCGGAAAATGCACTTTTCCGAGACTATATAGACCCGTCTGAATACACGGTTTACACATCCGCTTAAACATGCGAAAAGATGATAAAAGTTTAAATCGTCATAACTTTTGAATTAAAAGAGTAAAAAATATTTCAAAGCCAGGGTCGGATTCCTCGTACTCTCTAATTTTTCATTCATACGCTCAAATATTCTTTCGGTCATTTTTCTGCCCGTATGAAGAGTTTTTCTAAACGCTCGCGAAAATTGTTTTTTTGCAGCATATTTCTAATAATGTTCAGAAGCGGTCTTTATATGGTCTCGGAAAAGTGCATTTTCTGACCTTGAACAATTTTTTTTAAAAAAAAAAATCGAGGTAACCGAGTCGATAGCCTTGACTCCAAGGAATCTAATGCAGGTTTCAGATTTTGTCTATCTATGCTACATTTGCCCAAAGAGATGTGAGAAGTTTAAGTAACTTTTTAGAGATGTGCTCCAAAAAAAAAAACAGTTTTCGCGAGGGTTTGCAAAAACTCCTCATACGGGCAGAAAAATGACCGAAAGAATATTTGAGCTTATGCAATAAAAAATAGAGAGTACGAGAAATCTGACCCTGGCTTTGAAATATTTTTTACTCTTTTAATTCAAAAGTTATGACGATTTAAACTTTTATCATCTTTTCGCATGTTTGAGCGGATGTGTAAACCGTGTATTCAGATGCGGTCTATATGGTCTCGGAAAAGTGCATTTTCCGACCTTAAAATAAGTTTGTAATAAGTTTGTATTGAGGTAACCAGGTCGATAGTCCTGATTGTGAGAAATCTGACGCATGTCTCAGATTTTGTCCATCTCTTCTTTTGCCCAAAGTGATGTGAGAAGTTTGAGTAATTTTTTAGAGGTGTGCAATGTGCATGCTCCAAAAAAAATGTTTTCGCGAGGGTTTGGAAAAACTCTTCATTCGGGTGGGAAAATGACCAAAAGAAAATTTGAGCTTATGTATAACAAACTAGAGAGTACGAGAAATCTGAACCTGGCCTTGAAATATTTTTAGCTCTTTTAGTTCAAAAGTTATGACGATTTTAAATTTTGTAATTTTTTCGCATTTTCGAGCGGAATGATCCAGCGCGCCAGGTGCGCTGGTTGTTTTGCGGGGCCTGGTGAGGGGGGGGGGGCTGACGTTCCAAAGGGTTGGTGACAGGTGTACCAGGTAATTTTATGGTAATAGTAAGACCTTTCGTTCACGTTTTCAAGCAGTTTTATTCAAATCTAAAGCAAAATCTAGGTCCGATGAGGTTTTTTCCCATTCTCCATAAGAGGGGAAACACTGTGCGGCGCGGCGATGAGAAGAATGCGGTAAAGTGCTAACAATCAGAAGGAATATACCAATGATATAACGCAAAAAGACTTAAAATTCAACGACATTTTTCTTAGACTTTGCAACATTGCTTAGGCCTCACGAGACCCCCCCCCCCTTTGATTTTTTAATTCAATTATGTATGACAATGAGTAAATATTTTAGAGCCTAAGAAGCTCAACGTTAGATGAAAATTAGGACTTTTATGTAGATCGGTACCACATGGGTGGATTCAGCCCTCGCGAACGGGGGGGCGAACTTGAGATTTTTGCCCCCCGGAGACCCCCTTTTCCTTTTTACTCTCTTTCTTTCCCCCCTTTCACCCCCCTCTTTTCCCTATTTTTTGACCGAATAGGGGGGGGTTGCGATCGCCCCCTTCGCCACCCCTGTATCCGCCAATGCGGTACCACATATTTCATTTATCCATTCCCTTATGGACATTCTCTATGGGGAGGGGGTAAGTGGGACCACCCCTCCCCTGGAACGACTGTCGAGTGGAAAAAAATTGTGTTACTAGGACTTCAAATAAGATACTGCACCAAAATCGAATAAGAATGAAATAAAATAGCTCAAAAATAACGCATCAATCTCATGTGGGTCAAATTGACCCACTTAGCGGTTCTAGGTAGGGAGGTAGTTCCAGCGGTTCTAGTGTTAATGACGTAAAAAAACGTCTGTAGAGATACAGATATCCAACACAGGTCGCTTTGACAGCAAGTTTCGGACAAAAACCAATTCCTTGCTATACGCCAAAGTCTTCTATTTGGGCTACTGACAAGCCACAAAACTAGAGTAAATATGTGTTTTTCGTTCTTTTTATCCCGTATAAAAAAGTATGTACTTATTTTTATAATTTAGGTATCTCATATTTCTCTCAATTGTGTGAAAATACAGCCACTTTTGATTCGAACGTGTGATTTTTACCATTTAGAAGAAATAAATTTTGTCAAACTTGTGATCTGAATCAAAAGTATTGTCGGACAGAGAGGAAAAGAAAAGAAAGAGACGACAAAGAAAAAGAAGAAGAAGAAGAAGAAGAAGAAGAAGATGATGATGATGGATCCCTGGTAAAAATGTCCTTTGATCAATTTTCCATGGAAACCGAGTATTTTTCCATGACAACTACATCAATTTCAATGCTAACCATATCGATTTTCATGGGAATTGGTGTAAGAAGGAGAAGAAGAAGAAGAAAAAGAAGGAGGAGGAGGAGGAGGAGGAGGAGGAGGAGGAGGATAAGGAAAAAGAGGAGAAAAAGAAAAGGAAAAATAAGGGAGAGTAGGAGGAGGAGGAGGAAGAAGAGGAGAAATGGAGGAGGAGGAAGAAGAAGAAGAAGAGGAAGAATATATGTCCATTCTATAAGGTCTAACCAATGATGCTATCTCTGAAAATTACCTTTCTCCGTGATGTTCGCGGATGTGGGGTATCACAAATTTGAAGATCGGCAACCCTGAAGGAAGTAGTTTCTTTTTATTGAAACTTTCATCGATTCGAGCCCGAATGCGAATCCAAATCCAATCTCAACTAAAGCAAAGCAAAACGCAAAGATGCGGGGAAATGAATGAACGAGCGAACCGAACGTCAACATCCCAACCAAGATGCGAACACGACGAAAGTGGTTTTTTTTTCTCTCTCTTAATCTCGACAAGCTAATGACAGAAATGCCTGTGAGCTGCTCCTGAGCGCGACGGAGCCGGATCGGTCAAAGATCACCGTCCAAGCTCGCCGGTCCGATCCGGATTGAATCGAATCGAATTGGATCTTTGTCCGATCGGATGTGCATATTAGATATTTTTCCCCTGCCTTAATTATTTACGCTCACTGCTGAACGGGAACATTCTGACTAGTGATTCGCTAGTACCGCATGAAAGTGAGTCATTTCTGATTGGTTCCCAGATTTTGGCTCTCAGGAGGGCATCAGGAGACAAAAACAAATGGAGGGCAGCAGTGCTTACACTTACAGGGGGAAAAAGACAAATTATCATTAGAGTTCGTTTCAGAAATGTAGGTGAAGCTCACCGACGGTGGGGCAGTTGCAATTGTCTGAAATTGTGTGTTTTTTATAGAGAAAATTATAGTACTTGATGAGCTGAGAACAATGGTGCCTTTGGTTTTTTCCCAAGTGTCCTGGTTTTGGAGATACACTCGTGTAAATTTGTAAAAAATCGTGTGCTAAGTGACATCACTAGGCGGAATTCCCATTCAAAACAATGTATTTTGGGCCAAAATCTTATCTCCGGAACAATGGGACTTGATTAGAAACCAAAGGCATCTTTGTTCTCAGCTCATCAAGTTCTTCCATTTTCTTTATAAAAAAAACCACAACATTTCAGACCCTTGCAACTGCCCCATTGTTGGCGTATTATCAATTATAATTACTTCAAATCAAAGCAAAACTTGCCTCCACGACCTTGACTTTTCGATTTCAAAGTGTTCCTAAATGAAAACTCAAGGCTCAAATTCATTTCCGTCTTGCGATACGAAAAAAAAAAAAGTTCGAAAATTCCAAAGATTATAGGTCGGGGTTCGCCTACATTTCTACAACGCACTCCCCAAGTCTTATTGAAGCTTAGAATACTATCATTTTGAAGGGAAAAAAAGGAAAAAATACACAAATTATGAATTACAGTGCTCTGCAGAATGGGTCTGTTCCAAACTTTTGCTTCAGCTCGCTATAACGCGTGTTGATTCGTTTGTAAAATCACTGGAAAATATAACGTAGAGATCATCAAAAAGTTCCAAAACCCATTTGCACAACCGCATAAATTCGATTAAACAAAATTACAAGATGGCGGTTGAATAGGTTGGTGACAATGAGGGAGACCCATTTAATTGCAGCTTTCTTTCTAATTAATCACTTTTCTCAGTATAGAAATCTGCCATTAGATGGGACTCTCCCACTAGCTGTTACCCACTCATTTGACCATCATCTTGTAATTTTGTTTGAACGCATTTATCGAGTTTGATGTGAGTGGATTTTAGAACTTTCTAGTGCTCCTAACGTCATTTCCAAGTGATTTTACATGAAATGAACTCTCCATAACGCAGTACCAAATCCAAAGTTTGCGACAGATTCATTGAAAAAAAATGAATGAAAGGTAGTGAATGAAGTCAGCGTAAGTAGTACCTACGGTCCTACGCCACATGCGCGATTCCATTTTTTAAAAATATCTCCAAATTAAAGAGGTTGTGATGCAGTTGAGCACCTAGTCCAATAAAAATGTCCCTGTTTATGATGGAACTTATCCTTCAAACATTTTTGGGCTATTCAAACGTAAATAAGTGCAACACGGTAATAACATAAATATGGGTTGCTAGACATTTTCCGAAAAAATCAGCGTGAGTTTATAAGGGAATCTCAAAATTTCACTGAATTCACCTCCTCAATTATGTTTTCGGTCCTCCTCTTTATAATTCCTTCCTCCTACAATTTTATTCTCTTGAATTTTCTCAACTTGCCTAACTACGAGGGGAGTTCGGAAAGTAACGACACACGGCTTCTGTATAAAATATGGCGACAGGTATCAACCAACCAACGATGAAATCTTATCTGATATACCCTAGAGATGAGCTGTGCACTGTCGGAGGTTTGTTGGATCATTGCTCTTTGAGAAATCAGAATTTTGATGTCATAGTGTTTGAATTTTCTCCCGCCGGAAAATGTAAAGTTCCGCGTGTGGTGCTCCATGCATTCGCGTGTTTTCAAAGTGCGGAGTACGATCTGTAATCCGTTTCTTTGGTTACCAGAAGTGATGATGTGGCGGTAATTTATCGGAAAATAGCACAAAAATATGGTGACAAAGTGCCGAACCGGTAAAATGTTGCCAAATGGTGCCGAGAACTCAACGCGGGCCGGCCGGCAGATGCCGCCGCCGCGGGCTTATAAAATCAATGATGAAGCGCGAAGCAGGCAACCGTCTAATGAAATGTACAAATTTATCAAACTTGTTGATAAAAATATTCATAGTATTAAACGATTTAAGCTGTACTAGCCTCGATGGTTCTTATGTTTTGTGTGTCGTGAACAGGTCTTTAAAAGATCATCTCTGAAAAGCTGGATTGTCGAAAACTTCATGAATTTCAATTTGGCCCGTTTCGATTTGTGCCCTTCCTAGCACCATTTGGCAACGTTTTACTGGTTCGTTGCATTGTCACCGAACACTTCAGCTATTTTTGATCAATTTCCGCCGAATTTTCGCTTCTGGTAACCAAAAACAGGATAACAGATCGAACTCTGTATTTTGAAAATTGAAGAAAGCGCAGAGTACTGCACACGGAACTTGGCATTTCCCGGCGGGAGAAAATTCAAACCCCATGCACTAAAATGCTGATTTCTCAAAGAGTAATGATCCAATAAACCTCCGACTGTGCAGGCAGCTCATCTCTAGGGTATATCAGATAAGATTTCATCGTTGGTTGGTTGATACCTGTCGCCATATTTTATACAGAAGCCGTGTATCGTTACTTTCCGAACTCCCCTCGTAAGACTGTAAGACTCAAACAAAAAGTCCGAACGAATGCAACTTAAGAATATGATGACGAGATTATGATAAAAAGTAAAGGCATACTTGAATGGTTCTTAACATCCTGACATACTACACATCACATATTTCACAAAAAAGTAATTATGATAAATAAATAACTCACCAATACAATTTATTTTCGAATCAAACAGCTACACGGAAAAAAATAGAATGTGTCGTGGTCTCGAATTTGGGTTCACCGGCTACAATTTTGATCAGTTTTTTGCATGGGACACAATCAGAGTTTGTCGTTGGCACAATCTAATTGTGTCCTATGCAAAAAAAACTGATCCAAATTGTGGCCGGTGAACCCCAATTCGTGCTTACGACACATTCTACTTTTTTCAGTGTATCGTTTAAACTGAATAGACTTTAAGGGTGATTTCAGGATAACGGGAATCGTAAGTCGCTAGGCCGCCGGCCAGAGGCTTTGGTTGGACCCTAGGCAGTGGCGTCGCGTGCCATCTGGCAACAATGCAACTGCGCCATTTAAACTCATTAAATATATCAAATTTTCCTTGTGCACTGTGCACCCCCTGAATTCGATCTTTTACACGAGTTTAAATGGATAGAATACATTGTTGCCACATTGCACGCGACGCCACTGACCCTAGATAAAGGATAAAAAATTAAAAACTAGTAATTTTTCATCGAAACTTACTGTCTGAGGGAGGAAGAAAAATAACAGACAAAAATTATCATTGCCGTGGAATACATAATTTTTTCAGGCGGCATTAGTACACTTTGTTACTGTCATCAAGAGTGAATCTTAGATTAAAAGGGCAATTTTACGACGGAAACAATAAAATAACTTTGCTGCGCCAATTTTCATCTTTAGTAAGTACAGTTGTGTAGTCATTTAAACGGCAAAACTAGACTTTGAATGAGTTTCGGAGTAGAGGAAATCACAATCAGAACGGCTGGCGACCTCTCGTGAGTATATTTTGTCAATCATTCAAATGAGCTGTGATTCAGACAGTGGACACCGCTGGTTGTCATCCTCGGTATCTACTCGGCGTTAAAAGGCCAAATACATTTTAGAAACTTCAGCTGACCAAGATAAGCAGCACTCTGTTTGTAACTATTGGAATTTGATCATCTTTTATTTTTTATGAGATGATGGCTCAACTATTCCCACTATCGTGAAATCACATTTAGTTACTTCATTTCGCTTATTATTTTAGTGGTCTGAACTCCAAACAACCATTGATGAGTCCAGTAGCGTACACAGGAATTTCTCTCTCTCTCTCTCTCTCTCTCTCTCTCTCTCTCTCTCTCTCTCTCTCCCCTCACTCTCTCTCTCTCTCTCACTCTCTCTCTCTCTCTCTCTCCTCTCTCTCTTTTCTCTCTCTCTCTCTCTCTCTCTCTCCCTCTCTCTCTCTCTCTCTCTCTCTCTCTCTCACTCACTCTCCCTCTCTCTTTCCCCATTTGCACTCGTGAGTAGGGAAAGAACGGAAACGAGGGCTTGAACGTGACTACAGCCCCTATCTGCCTCCTTTTCTAGTACATTCATTCAAACGGGAAAAGAGCGAGAAAGACTAATTCCTGTGCACACCTTTGGATGAGTCGTAAACACCAAGAAGGGATCTTTCAATTTCCCAAAGACTCGATGAACGGAGTCTTTTTAGCGCGTATCGAGCATTCAGTAATAATACGCCTTGTGTCTAGAGGACAAGACAAGCGTGTATGCTGTCTAATTGCCTACATAGCAAATAGAAGGCGAAAGATAACGCTAAACGAACCGCTGCGATGAATAAGGATCCACTTCGCTGCTTCATTTCCCTTGTCTTCTTGACTCCTAATATGAAGACACTGCCTGTTCACAATGTTTATTAGATTTTGCTTTGTTATTGTGTTTATGTTTTTGCTTCCTTTTCAGTCTCCTTTTTTCATTTCTTCTTTGAAAGGAGGTGAGTCAGCAAATTGACTAAGGTTGGAATTCTCACGAGTTACGACTGCGAATCTCTTCCATTTAATACGTGAAAAAACAAGAGAGAAAAAAAATACTGTGAATTGATTACTCAGTTTATATTTTCTCTCTTCGCCACCACTTTTCTTCTTTATTGAACATTTTGAATCCCTATAAATGTCCCCTGAAAGTGTCCAATTCGATTACCTGAATAATCATCATTAGAGGTAAAAAAAACAAAACAAAACAAAACAAAAAAACATTATGGATTCAGCAGAACTTTCTGTAAGCGAGGAAAACATTAAGTCTCGTTAAGTAGGGCCGAACCATCAGAAACGTACAGAAAAAAATACGCAAACGAACGATTTTTGACACTTAATCTAGACTAATTTAAATTGCAAAATGTCCTTCGAAACTTTATCCAGACGGATTCGAAAATCTGTCCCTTTTAGATGTTACTTTTTCTCTGTGTTTATTTGTACAATTTTTTGTATCCGAGGTCTTCGATCAATCCGTTTAAGTGGTCTTAGAGACTTCGTGAAAGAGCGACCAATCAACACAATAAGTTGCGAAAGTTGAACTCGATGAAGAAAAACAAATAAAAAACAAAACAAAACAAAAAACGAAATTATGAGAGAAAAATTGTCAAGTTTTATGAGAACGCGATTTTCTATAAAATCGTCTGGCTAGTTGCAGCTCTTTTTAGAAAAATTAGAACGATTAAAGAGAGCCTTTAGTCCTTTAGACTCCGTCCACACGAAGCGTTTTCAAGTAATTAATTGCTTAAACTCGTAATTGTATTTCATTTTGAAGAGGGTAAACCACAGAATATTACAATCAGAACGGAAACTGTCGTATTTTGAAGCAAATTCATCCCGCGTCCGCCATTTTGGGATATAGGATAGGACATGATCCGCGAAATTTTCATTCTGAAATGCCAGTAGAATAAAAAAGAGGCCGGAAACTAAGATTTTTTTTTCCAGAATTAACAGAAATAAATGAGTTTCAACACAAATCAACCACGTCCGCCATGTTGGGATATAAGACCACAGCGTTGCCTATTGGTGCCGTTAAATTCCAAACTTGCTTCCATTAGCTCTTATGGGAGTTTCCGTTCTGATTGTATTATACTGTGGTTAAACAGGTTGCTTGTGTGAAAACAGAAGAAGCGCGAAACAAAGATTTCAAATGTTGGTATTTTCAATTCTAATAAATAATATTAACAACAAAATAACAACTGATTTACTGCAAAATCTCTCCGTGTATAGGGAGCTTTCAAACTCCTCCTTCCGAGATAACCAGAGCAACTGTTCCTACTCTAGGGATATGGTATTGCATTATTTTTAATTGAAGGCGAACTATTGTGCTGAAAGTGTTTATTTCTCTGTCACGCGATCCAAACTCCGAGACTCCGAGAGTTATAAGAAGTTATTACGATGCAATTTTTAAAAGTTTAAAAGTTTATTCCTAACGTTGTAATACTATAATGATTATGATTAACTGTTTCATTGCTTGATCTTTGCTACTAATTTTATTTAATATTCCAGATAGCTGATTTCTAATTAACCTGTCTTCCGAACTTCCAATGCTATATATTACCGGTACCAATCTTCAATTTAAAATAAGGTAAGTAGAGTGGTTCTTGGGTGTTTATTATTTATTCTGGTATCATGATCACGCTGTTGTCACTGCGTAAACTTCTTATTTTTCTATTGTTTTTATTACTATGATTATTATTATTTTCTTTAATTATTACTTGTTGTCTGTATTCCATTTTGCCTAAAATGGCAATGGTCAGTTCACAAAAAGGTGGAGCCTACTGAAAGAGTTTGGATTTGGTTTAAAATGACGATGGTTATTGAGAGAATTGAATGAGAGAATTTGCATTTATCCCATGAGCAAATCAGCAGTTTGTGATATAGCTGAGCCAACTGCTGAGAGACCAGAATTCAGAGTTGATCGGATTATAAACATGGTAAATTATTAGCTATCCTGTATCCAGCGCATCAGCCCATCCCTCATCATAAAAAAAATATATTTCCATTAAAAATTTTACTTTGAGGATTTTGTTCCCCACATTAAGAAAGAATCATCATCATCTCTTGCAATTTAGTCACAGCTAGTAAACATTTGGATTAATAAAAAAGACAAAAGGAAAAGAAAAAGTTGAGACGAATTTGACTGGAGCCAATTTATTGGGGGGGAGGGGGGAAATAAACTTTTGAACAATTATTAACAATGGTAAAGTTGTTCTTAAAGAGTAAAAGAAAAAAAAGTAAAGAGTGAAAAAATCAGCAAGTTATAGAAAAATACGAAAACTAGCAAAAAAGAATCTCATGATAAAAACGGGCCATATGTTTGCAGTAAATCTTTTTTTTTTTTTTTTTTTTTTGGCAGACAACATTTGTGTAATTAAAAAACAAGACAAGAAAGTGAAACTGCGACAGCGAAAAAAAAAATAGCATTGTTTGAACGAGTTGACATAAAACAGCATACAGTACACAGTACTTACAGGTTCAGCGTAAATGATGAAAGATTCTTCTTTCACAAAATTAGCTTCAAAAATCAATTGTGAAAAGAGGAGAAAGGTGTAAACTAAGAATTTGTAGATACTTATTTCGAATCGTACAGATATTACACATAGGAATGAGATGTATGGTAAGCACCCAAATAACGAAACAAACAAAAAAAAAACATAAATTACGGTTTTTTTTTTTTTTTTTTTTTTTTTTTTTTTAAATAAAGTATGGAAAAATTTATTTTATGTGAATAAAAATGAATGCCTTTAAAAATTTAAGGACGAGGACTTACGCAGCATGGAAAAAAACCACATTCTTATAGTTGCCACCCGGGCAAAAATGGTCCATACAGGCAGTGGCGTACGTAGGAGGGGGCCAAGGGTGCTAAAGCCCCCCCCCCCGACCTCCGATTTTTAGGGGTGGAGGAGAAGGGGGGAATAATTTGCAGTCAAACGCTCATTAGTGCTAGCCTCTCCCAAAATAAATCCTGCGCACGCCACTGCATACAGGTCCAAAACCCATGTCCTATACAGACTATGGATTATGTGGATCTATATGGATACGTATGGATATTCTATAACAAGGTTGCATGGTTCCGAATATGCGATTTAGCCCAAAATACACTGATGGGAATGGGTCAGTTGCAAACTTTTGCTGTAGCATTTGCGAGGGTCTATTCTAATTTAAAACTATGTGCAAATCACATTAAAACTAACTTCCAGTTTGAGAGAGTGAAATTTCAGAAGAAAACTGAATTAACACGGGTATTGATACGTTTGGTGTATCTTGAAATCTGAAAAAAAAATTCTAGAATTACACCCAAAAAATAAATTAATAGGGTATATTGGGTATGCAAATTTATACTATCTTTGGAAAAGGTATAATATGCGAAAATACAATGAAACACTAGAATAGAAGAGTGCTTTCTTAGTATCCAACGTATTAGTTAATAAAGAGAGCTGATACTCGCGTAGAACCAAAAATTTTACAGTCAGTAAAAAACTAAAAAGGTCAATTGTGATTTCTTCCAATATGAGAGATTAAAATTACATAATAAAACAGAATTTACACAGGTGTTGTTACGTTTTGAAATCTGATAAAATTGATCTAGGATTACACCAAAAAACTAACTTAGTAAGGTATATTGAAAGGAAAATTGGGGTCTTTCTCAATTCCTGGGAAAAATAGAAAATTGAAGCCACGGCCTGCAGGTCCTTTGTCTAGTGATTGTAAGGTTTTCATATCTTGTTCCGAGAGTTCAAAATCGAAAATCTACGAATCAGATATAATACAAATTTTAAAGAAGTCAGGTAGTATCCAGCTGAAATCAAAAAAATAGTCCTCGGACATAATGAAGTACTTGAAAATTGAAGGAGCGGAACCCTTGAAGGACATTTTAAAATGAAGCAAAATAGCTTAATTTCGGAGAACGTTGCATTACAGGACTTAGTAATAGAGAAACAAGACAAAAAATGATCCATGGGGAACGAAAGTTCTACTCGCTCAGTTGAATGAAAATTTGGTTTGAATGAAAGATAAGTATATATCCGTTTTATTTCATCAGGCAGAAAATGCTAGGTACTCTTAAAGAAATTGAAACTCTCGCAAACCACTCTAGCGAATATTTCTTTTACACTACTAGTCCAGGCAACGGGGAGCTAATATGGACCCTAGCTTCCAAAGTTTGCGGATTTATATCTGAGAGTCGATTCTTATGTATTTTGGGTCGCTGAATCCGAATTTTAACTTTGCGTACGAATCAGAGGGGCGGAAAGGCCGCCATTTTCCAAAATGGCGGTCAAAATCACGATTTTTTGGCTTATTTTGCTTATAACTCGAGCGCCATTGGTCAAATGCTAAAAATACTTTGGTACAAAATTAAAGATCGTTAAATTTGCAACAAAAAAACAGCAGACCAATATTTCAGAAAGATCAAAACTGAATGCGCTACGGAGCCGCGAAAAATCGTGAAATTCGTCCGTTGCGGCGCATGACCGCTAAACACCGCCTTGTGCCGGCCATCGCGCGCTCGCTCCTCACCTCACCTTAGCAACATGTGACCAGCAAATAAAGAAGAACAAATTACTTCAATTCGGTGTATCTTCTTAGTGCTACTAGCTGTGTTACTCAGTGCGCGGCTCACGCTCGTGCGCGACTCACGCATCGTGCGTGACTCAAGCTCGTGCGCGACTCACGCATCATGCGTGACTCAAGCTCGTGCGCGGCTCACGCTCGTGCGCGACTCACGCTCGTGCGCGACTCACGCTCGTGCGCGACTCATACAATTAAATTGGAAAAAACGTTCTTACATTCAATAATCGTCAAATTGGCATCGGTGAGCTGAAATCCACCGCAAACTGTAGAATTGCAAACGGATATTTCTAAAATTCAAACAGAACCTTGACTACAACACCTACAAAACGGGTGAATTAAAAACGGGAGTCTATTGTTTAGTGTTGTCTGCTTTAATGTTGAAACGCCTCAGGTTTTTAGTATTTTCTTGAGTGACTCAATTGTTGTTGTTGTTTTTATTTATTTATTCTTTTTATTATGCATTAATACTTTTGATAAATTATTAAAAGAAACAGCAAGCATCTAATGGGTCTTTTACAAACTTTCGCTAAAGCAATGTGGACCATAAACACTCATGGATTTGAACACCCCCCCCCTCCCTAAAACAACCAATGAACACAGGATTCAAAATCCACTAAAAAAATATATCGTAAATTCCCTGATGAAAAAGGATAAATAAAGAAATTATAACTTTGAATTTAAATGGTTTGGCGTCACGTCGTCGGTACTCCCTAACCAAACTTCCATCAAGGGACTACAACCATGGCCGGTGTTTTATAACCATGTTTCACTCCATTAAATGTGCAAAACCCGACCTACGATTCCTTCCAATTTTTTTGTAGGGATAGCCCACCCATCGCCCTCCACTCTCTGAAACTCTATAGCAGTCCCATACGCTGCAGGGAAATGATATCAACTCATAGACCCATCAACAATTTTCAAATGACATTCCGCTCTAAAGCGGGATACTTCCAGTACCATACCTTCAAAACCAACCCGACTTACGATCCCGTCCAAATTTTCGTGAGGATTAGTATAATCTTTGGACAAGCCTTATGCGTTACGCCAGTCAAAGAGTCTCCTCCTCCGTTGCTGCGATCTTAGGCATTTTCCCTGAGCAAATCTAAAAGCTAAACCGAAATCCGGGGGGGGGGGGGGGGGGTGTTGACGCCTATCCTCAATCTTAGAGCTCCCGTGCGCCTTTGTTTTCTGATGATACCTCTGGCACTTCTCGCGCTGGGCATTTTTCAAGACAGCGTGGCGGAAGCTGCAAGTAACGGACGGAAACATAACTTTTTATTGCATCGCTCATGAAAAACCGTCGAAATGGTTCTGTTGGAGGGGGGGGTCGCGGTTAGGGGTAGGCCGGTGCTGCGTGTAAGAGTAAAGAGTGGCTCATTTCACAGATTTCTAATATTTCTCCCTCGGTCTCTCGTCTCTTCACTTTCTTCGCAACACAAACCGTCTTCGCTCCTTGGATTTAATTAAAACTTCCCTCTCCTCGAACAGTTTTTGGTGATTTTGATGTGGTCGGTCGACCAGTGTAGCCAGATTTTACTTGAAAAGTCCAAAATTGGACATTACTGTGCCGAACGGGGAAAAATGGGACTTACGACACATTCATCAATTTGACAATATTGCGGTCTGGAGTCCCTTACATAAACTATGAGAGTTGCGCCATGTTGGGATCCATTTCTAATTGGCTTTCAGATTTAGGCTCACAAGGAAGCCGCAAGAAGAAAAATTCAAATGGCCTAGGATTTGCTTACCTCGACTCACGCACTCACTATTTTACAGTACCGTTGACCACGATAATTAATGTTGATTTTTCCTCTGTTTAAATGTTATTCAGAAGGACACTATCTCTTTCAATAAGATTGTTATAGTCAAGAATCGGAACCAAACCTATATTAGAAATAGCGAAATAGCGGCAACAGCGCAGAGGCAAATGGTCATCTGCTTTTTGCAACTTCCCTTTACAGCGCTCCTCGAACAGTTTTTGTCAACAGTTTCGTACACATTTTTGTAATATGATTGAGGAGTTAACTTTTGATATTTTTTAACCAAAGACCAATTCTGCAGGAAGTCTGAAAATTCAATAAGAAAAAGCTCGTCGGAAATGTCTTGATATCGGAAAATCGTAACCCATTGTTTATGCACAGGATGGATGATGAGTTCGGATGATATTCAAAAATGACTTTATTGAATGCAAGAACGTTTTTCCAGTTTAATCGTTTGCGTAAGTTGCGGACGATGCGTAAGTTGCGCAACTTACGCATAGTGCGTTACTTACGCTCGTGCAAAACTCATACAATTAAATTGTAAAAACGTTCTTACATTCAATAATTGTCAAATTGGCATCGGTGAGCTGAAATCCGCCACAAACTGTAGAATTGCCAACCGGACATTTCTAAAATTCAAACAGAGCCTTGACCAAAACACCTACAAAACGATGCGTAAGTCCGTAAGTTGCACGACTTATGCATCTTGCGTGACTCAAGCTCATGCGCGACTCAAGCTCGTGCGCGGCTGACGCATCGTGCGCGGCTCACGCTCGTGCGCGGCTGATGCATCGTGCGCGGCTCACGCTCGTGCGCGACTCACGCTCGTGCGCGGCTCACGCATCGTTTGCGACTTACGCATCGTGCGCGATTTACGCATCGTGCGTGACTTACGCTTTGCGTGACTTTCGCTTGTGCGCGACTCAAGCTTGTGCGCGACTCAAGCTCGTGCGCGGCTCACGCTCGTGCGCGGCTCACGCTCGTGCGCGGCTCACGCTCGTGCGCGGCTCACGCTCGTGCGCGGCTTACGCATCGTGCGCGGCTCACGCACGTGCGCGGCTCACGCTCGTGCGCGGCTCACGCTCGTGCGCGGCTCACGCTCGTGCGCGGCTCACGCTCGTGCGCGGCTCACGCTCGTGCGCGGCTCACGCTCTTGCGCGGCTCACGCTCGTGCGCGGCTCACGCATCGTGCGCGGCTCACGCTCGTGCGCGGCTCACGCTCGTGCGCGGCTCACGCATTGTTTGCGACTTACGCATCGTGCGCGGCTCACGCATTGTTTGCGACTTACGCATCGTGCGCGACTTACGCATCGTGCGTGACTTACGCTTTGCGTGACTTTCGCTTGTGCGTGACTCACGCATCGTGCGTGACTCAAGCTCGTGCGCGACTCACGCATCATGCGTGACTCAAGCTCGTGCGCGACTCACGCTCGTGCGTGACTCATACAATTAAATTGGAAAAACGTTCTTACATTCAATAATCGTCAAATTGGCATCGGTGAGTTGAAATCCACCGCAAACTGTAGAAATGCAAACGGATATGTCTAAAATTCAAACAGAACCTTGACTACAACACCTACAAAACGGGTGAATTAGTTTTGTTGGCTGTAGATTGGTGAACACATGACGCACCATACATCGTGAAATGACTCTGCAGTTTGACAGACCTTCAAATTGCACAGTTCTTTGACGAACGGAACAGCAACCCAACATGCAACGGTTGGCTCACCTGCCGATTTGACGATCCTACCTTGAGCGTGTACGATGAGCTATAACGAATGATGTAGGGATCAAAAATCATTCAGGAAAAAATATGTTTTAAAGTATTATCGAGTATTTTGCAGCAAAAATAGACGTGATCGAAAAATTTCTATGCATAAAAAAAACAAAAAAACAAAAAAACAAAAACAAAAACTAAAACAAAAACAAAAACAAAAAAAGAAAATCCAACTGATCAACAGGGAAATAACGCTGCAAATTCTCACGATATTGATACATCAGACAGAAGAGGGCATCTTTTATAACCGTTGATTATAGTGCGGCTCTGTAGTAAAGTCACTGCACCACTACAAACCTTTCTATGATTGGCTGAATTATAACTGAACCCAGTGGTGGCTCGTACAATGTGTCATCAATGCAAATTCATTTTTTGCATTTAAGTAAATCTATTTAAAACAATCGATTCTCTACAGATCGATTTTTTACAAGTGTTCAAATGAGCAGAATTATGGCTGCGGCATATTGCTCGAGCGACCACTGAATGAACTACCTTCTGATAGGCGGAGAGACGTCTCTGACATTTCCTCTGAAAGCGTCTGGGAATCAATTGCTTATAGTCCAGGCAACGGGGAGCTAATATGGACCCTAGCTTGCAAATTTTGCGGATTTATATCTGAGAGTCGATTCTTATGTATTTTGGGTCGCTGAATCTGAATTTTAACTTTGCGTACGAATCAGAGGGGCGGAAAGGCCGCCATTTTCCAAAATGGCGGTCAAAATCACGATTTTTTGGCTTATTTTGCTTATAACTCGAGCGCCATTGGTCAAATGCTAAAAATACTTTGGTACAAAATTAAAGATCGTTAAATTTGCAACAAAAAAACAGCAGACCAATATTTCAGAAAGATCACAACTGAATGCGCTACGGAGCCGCGAAAAATCGTGAAATTCGTACGTTGCGGCGCATGACCGTTAAACACAGCCTTGCGCCGGCCATCGCGCGCTCGCTCCTCACCTCACCTTTGCAACATGTGACCAGCAAATAAAGAAGAACAAATTACTTCAATTCGGTGTATCTTCTTAGCTACTAGCTGTGTTACTCAGTTCCACACCACCTAAAAGGTCGAGTAGGTAAAAGGTGCGCTTCATTTTAATGTGGTATATCAACATTAAAAACATTTCAATTTGCGCCGAATTCACTCCATCGTTCCGTGTACATTTTTCATCTTCACCTACACTCTGCCTCGAACCTTTTGAGTCCCTGAGTGGCCCAGCTCGTCCGTGCTTTCCAGACGGATGGGGGGGGGGTGTCCTTAACTGGTTGTGGGGCTTTTCCCTCATTTTCGCGTTCACTTTCAGATTCATCGGTTTCAGACAGAGTGGCTCGGGTCTAAGATCCACCAATTGCTTCATCTCCGTCAGTAACCAGCACTTGAACATATTTTTGTTGCACTCACTGTTTCAATTTACGCAGTGCGCTGGGTATTTGAACCCACTTTTTCGGCATCTACACTCCGCCACACCGGCGCGCGGAGACAGCGTTCCGTGAAGTTTCGGGACAACCGTCTTGAAATAAAATCTGTGGCTGCCGACTAAACAGTGGTCACTGGATCGGTCCGCTTTCAAATTGTTTTCAACCGTAGAAAGTGGCTTGTTTCTCTAGATATAAAGCTGAAGTTGGACTTGGAATCAAGTAATAAGACAATGATGTCTACGACTGCATCTCCGGTAGGCGGTGACGCTGCGCCGCGAGGTTATGCTTTATTTTATGTGTAAAGATGTAGATTCGAAATGTATAAAGTTATGAAATTTTTGACAGAAATATGAAATCGTTGACTCATCAAGAGTGTGACCCATGGAATGGAACCAATCAGGGCTGTGAGCATTGGAAAAATAGGACTTGAATACTCGTTTTCCGATTACGTATATACTTTGAAAAAGTAATTGAGATGAATCCATAAGTGGCGATGAGCAGCACCGGCACCAATTTCAATGAAACCTTATACGATGCAATTCATTGCCGTTCGTCAAATAACTTTTCTTTTGTAAAGAAATTGATTTTGTATCCAAAGTCCAGAGAGTATATCTTCAGGGTACCTATAATAAGCAATAGTTCAATTTGACGGGTAACGTGACATGATGGATGAAACGCAATTTTTCAATAACTCAAAAATAGACACGCGAAGATTTTGAACGAAATGATGCATAGGGAATCAAACGTCAATTACATGCGCGCAATTCTTTAGTTTGGAATTTGAAAGCTAGGAGCGTATATCTAAACAGTTTATAATTCAAATATTTCATCGAATCTACAACTTAACACATAAAATAAATCATTAGGTACCTAGCGACGCAGCCTCACCGTCTACCGGAGATGCAGCCGCAGACATCATTGTCTTATTACTTGATTCCAAGTCCAACTTTAGCTTCATATAGAGAAACAAGCCATTTTCTATGGTTGAAAACAATTTAAAAGTGGACTGATCCAGTGACCACTGTTTAGTCGTCAGCTTCAGATTTTATTTTAAGACTAAAGGCCTGAAATTTCACGGAACGTTGGTTTGTCTCCGCGCGCCAGCTGGTGGCGGTGCCTGCTGATTGTGAGTGTAGATGTCAAAAAAGTGGGCTCAAATCCTCAGTGCATTGCGTAAATTGAAACAGTGAGTGCAACCGTAGACAGTTTTAGTGCGAATTCAACGGTTGGCCAACAATCACAACAGCGCAATGCACTCATCGGTCGCAATCGGTTGTGACAAACTACGCTACTCGCGTAGCGTTCCAAACTATCTCACTCCTCAACTCACTCTCCCGTGACCAGCATGTATACCCATCTCTTTTTTTGTTTCAAAATTCGTTTATGGAGCCTTGTTTTGCGACATATTATCATCGAAATCGCATGCTAATGCCTCGAGGAATTTATTTCAGCCAAACATTTTTACACAAACAGATGTCTCTTCGATTTTTGAAATTAGAGTGAGATGGCAGTACATGGGCCACGAGGGTTACGTGAGAGCAAGAGAGACAGTTTGTCATTGTTTGGAACCCTCTACGCCGGATGACGTAATCACGAAGTCATCACTGAAACCGTCTACAATATATTGTACAAGTGCTGGTTGCTGATGGAGATGAAGCAATCGGTGGATCTTAGACCCGAGCCACTCTGTCTGAAACCGATGAATCTGAAAGTGAACGCGAAAATGAGGGAAAAGCCCACAACCAGTTGGACACCCCCCCCCCATCCGTCTGGAAAGCACGGACGAGCTGGGCCACTCAGGGACTCAAAAGGTTCGAGGCAGAGTGTAGGTGAAGATGAAAAATGTACACGGAACGATGGAGTGAATTCGGCGCAAATTGAAATGTTTTCAATGTTGATATACCACATTAAAATGAAGCGCACCTTTTACCTACTCGACCTTTTAGGTGGTGTGGAACTGAGTAACACAGCTAGTAGCACTAAGAAGATACACCGAATTGAAGTAATTTGTTCTTCTTTATTTGCTGGTCACATGTTGCAAAGGTGAGGTGAGGAGCGAGCGCGCGATGGCCGGCACAAGGCGGTGTTTAGCGGTCATGCGCCGCAACGGACGAATTTCACGATTTTTCGCGGCTCCGTAGCGCATTCAGTTTTGATCTTTCTGAAATATTGGTCTGCTGTTTTTTTGTTGCAAATTTAACGATCTTTAATTTTGTACTAAGTATTTTTAGCATTTGACCAATGGCGCTCGAGTTATAAGCAAAATAAGCCAAAAAATCGTGATTTTGACCGCCATTTTGGAAAATGGCGGCCTTTCCGCCCCTCTGATTCGTACGCAAAGTTAAAATTCGGATTCAGCGACCCAAAATACATAAGAATCGACTCTCAGATATAAATCCGCAAACTTTGCAAGCTAAAATCCCCTGTTGCCTGGACTATACTGCCATCTGATCACTTATCTTTACATGATGGGGAGTTTAACACTTGTATCTACTCTGTGTTAAATTGTTCATTTTTCGGTACCATTTTCTCTTACTGTTTTAAAGTTAGAGAAGTGAAACTTTGCAGAAATGTTAACCACTTTAAAAGAAAATTCAACTTTTTTACATGGTTGCCAATTTTTTAAAGTGTCAAAAAATGTCATGTTTTTTGTTCTGAATGATAATTTTTAAACTATACCATTTGTATTACAGCAATATAAAGTGCGGTTAAATTGTAGACCTGCTTCTGACAAGAAATTCAAAAAACAAATGAGCATTTTATGTTGAAAGGTCCTCAAGGTATGTGTAACAAAAGACGGCAAAAATAAATTGTTGAGGAGAAGGAAATGAATGCCATGCAGACAAAATTTGAAAAATCAGTTTCAAGTGCAAAAATTATGAAGAACAAAAAGATAGAATGGAATCATAGTCTTACTTAAAACATGCAAACCCTCATAAATACCATATAAAAATCTCAGAACGGTGTGAGGAAAAATAAAGAAACAAAAATTAAATTTGAAAAAAAATTAGGTTTTTTCTGCGTTAATCTCCCCTATGACCAATATCTGGTCTATGCGTGACTCTATCAATTGGTCAAGAGCCATAAGCCTTGGCAGTTGCTATGGTAGCAACCGGTAATTTTCCTGTTTGCGTAAGCTTTATAAAGGCTACTAGTGTGTAGCTGTTCAAAATGAGCAATTTTCATGTCAAATCTTGCAATTCTAGTCAAGCAGTTCCATAATACAAGAGGGCCGTGAGCCCACTTGAAATAAGTTGGCAGCTTCAAAAAGAAGGCAACGCAACGCCGCGCCGCGCCGAATCGGCAATGAATTTTTTTCGTTCTTTATACCAATTTTTTTTACCGTTAACTATCTCGACTTAAAAGTAATGTCTTAAGTAAATAATTCCAAATTCAAAATATTCGAGGTAACATTCTTGGTTCATGTTTCAATTCAGTAAAATTGTGTTTCTATTTCTTTATTAGTTTTAAAATGTTGAGGTGGAAGGAAGGACCTTGAACGGGAAAGTATGGAAGGGAATATTAGTAGTAGACAAATTTGGTAATAGCCCAGCAAGCCCACCTCTCCATTCAATGTCCCTTTTTTTCTTCAGTTTTTCAACTTTCAAGCCAAAAAAGAAAAGATCTTTACTTCCGCAAGTGTGCCTCGGGAGGTCTGACCACTGACCAGGTTGCAAGGTATTGGTAGCTCGAAAAGTTTGGGAAGCGCTGTTCTAGACCAATAGCTTTACTTACATGCAGTGCGTCTTAAATATCGATTAAACAAAAGAATAATAAACAATAATAAACAATCAGCTCGCTGATCCTTGTATTCTACAATCTCGTACGAAGCCAGGGGAGCCACACCAGATCATAGCCATTTATTTTATTTCAGGAACATTGCGGATCAAGAGGTTGTGTAGAGCTGCCGTTTCGTGTATATTAAGTGGCATTTTTAATGCACTGAAGATTCCACCAATTTAGGAAAGACAACATAAATCAGTTCACTGATCTGTAATATTTTCTCAGGCGTTGAAGTTTTGGTTTTCACTGACTCTATAAAACTTGTGAATGTTTGTTTAACTTAATGGTGATTCAACCGACTGAGAAAAGTTTACAGATTAAAGCATTTCCGTATATTACCGTCATTCTCAGAACTGAAATAGTATGTATTCTTTCCTCCATGGAATCATTGGTGAATTTAAAAATGCCATTAAATATACACTAAACTGCGGCTCTGGGTTGTGACATTAAACACAATAAAACAAGAAGCTGTTTACAGCAAAACATAAGGAATAAGTAGATACTCACTTGTATATTATCCTTGATTCGCTGGGGATTGACACTCTTCGGGATGATGGCAAATCCACTTTGTACAAGAAATCTTAATAGAATTTGAGAGGGTTGTTTATTGTGTGCTTTTGCAATGTCTTGGACTTTCGGATCTTCTAGAGGATTGAGAAGCACTAGCCTAGAGTAGAAATAATAATCAAACATTTCATGAAACAAAAATGCTTCTGGTGTGGCAACAAACAAACGGCGTATCTTCCAGGGGCACACAAAAGGTCTGAGGCATATTATTATAATATCATAAACTTAGATGAAAATAAGAGTGCTTCTTGAGTTGAATTTTGACTCAATTCTGTGTCCCCAATTTAAGAAGAATTTTCAAGTAACGTGGATGGTCAAGGGACAAGAGTGATTTAAGAAAGTTGAAGATAAGGGAGGCAGATAGTCAATGAATGTCAGCAAGGGGGGGGGGCAAAAAAAGCCTGATTTTGCGCTGAGGGATGACGAACCTGTCCATAGTGATGACCTTCAGAGTGCTGCTGAATGCTGTTGAATCCAGAATTATTCCTAGATATGACCAGGCAGAATTACCAAAGTCATTTCTGCCAAGCAAAATTACTTTTTGACTTTTTAACAGCAGTATGATTTCAACATACAAGTTAATTTACGATTTGTTTTTGAAAAACTTGCTATTAGAAACAATTTTGACGGAAACATTTGTTTGCTGTGTGGCATTAAACGTTTCAATGATTCTATGAAAATTATCCGTGTCAGCAAAGAATCCCGTTATAGTGGAACTACTCTTACAAGAGTGGCTGGCTACCGTGGCTATTTTTCCCCCTCCGGTTTGTTTAAAAATTTTTGAAAAATGGCCCAACGACATAGAATGAAGTCAAACATTTTTAGGATGATGATTGGTGGTTGAGATGTTGCTACGGCTTGAAAATAATAAACAGAAGCTTACTTTTTCTCATCGTTGCACATCATCTTGAAAAAGTCCGTTTTTCCTGGGGATCCCAGAGGAGCGTATCCGCAAATAGTGATGCCACGATCGGCACAAAATTTAGAAAGCTCTTTCTGCTGAAGGTAGACATGAACCTCGACTTGTAGATTGGCTGGTTTGATTCTAGCGTTGTCAAGAATTGCTCGAATTTGTTGGGAGTTGAAATTTGATAGGCCGATACTCTTCGTTCTACCAGCATCTACTTGTGCTTCCATTGCCTGCATTTAAAATACGGTTCATTGAATAGAACGAAAGGATGCGTCAAATATACTACTAATTCAATTTGTCGGGAACGTTCCGGGAATGTTATTAAGATTTAATTAACTCACCTGCTGAAAAGATATGTTGTTCCTTTGAACAGGACTTTACGAGCATAGGTTTAAACGTTTTAAGGACTCCATTTTTACAGTTAAATAATAAAAAAATAGCTTTTGATGGATAGTGGTAGAAAGAAGAACATTTGAGAATTTGAGAATATTTATTCCAAGCAAGAATCTACTGAGATTAATTTCTTTTTAAAAAAGTAAATGCATTTTTTAACAGACCGTGGTTTGATTTTCATTTCTTCATTCGTGAGAGGTGAGAGATTAAGTTAAAATACCCTGTCATTGACAAAGTGGTCTTATATGAAATTAGTTTGCGGGCATTCTTAAAATAAAGCTAAATTTCTTGGAGCGAGACATTTTTAGGCCTGGAGTCTGAAGTTGGAAAGAACAAGCTGGAATTACTTTATTCATATCGCCCCTCACAAAGGTGCGTATTTCTGCTTAATTTCAACACACATTTTCAGCACAGCTCACCTAGATTATTGAAAGACTATCTATGGGTGCATAGAATGAATGGAGATTCCTACCTTCCACGTGCTGATGTGATCAGTGGGTTCCCAAATGGTTTCTCCATCTATATTTTTGGGTGCTAGATCCTTCGGGTCGAGTTTGAATTTCATGGGAAGATGAATAATGTATAAGTCAACATAATCTAAGCACAACGACTGAAGCTGCTCCGTTAAAACTTCTTCAACAAGTTCGGCAGAATTGTGTGATGCAGGTAGCTAGAAAATTAAAATTGGAATCAAAGATGGAGTAAAAATTCAAGTGAAATAATTGAAACTGAAAATAACTCCTTCTATGAACAATTTTTGCCAGACACGCTTCATAAGTCCCAAACTTGTATCTTAGGTGACACAAACGCTTTGAAATGCTGGTATGAGGCTTGCAAGACCAAGAAGGCAAAAATGAACGGTAGTGTTAGGGAGTAATTTCAAGACAATAAAGGCTAGCTATTTCACACAAACCTTGGTCAAAACCAACAAAGTCCTCACTTGTTCCACCTCTTACATGTTTTTACCCCTCTTTAATTTAATGTCTCATCTTCGCAACTGCATATTTTGTTCATCTCTCCACCACATATTCCTTACTCAGGTGACCCTTTTTGATTCATCCTCTTGGGCACTATGTTTAGTATTATGGACTGCACTCAAAATTGAGTCTCATGAAATTTCAAGAAAATTGACTCACATACAGGTTAGCGGTTGCTCAGTATAGTGGTTTATAAGATGAAAGTAGTAATTTTTTCCATTACTTGTGTCAGAAAGGGTGTCAGAAAGTCTTGTTAGCTATGCACACTACTCTGAGTAGTTGACTACTTCCGTTCTCTGTTCCGTAGTCCCTCTTTCATTTTTCCTCTAAGACACTACACGTATTTCAATCATAGAAAAATACAACGTCCATGTGTTTTCGCTTATTGATCAATAGACAATTCCAGTGATGACATCATCTCGTGAAAAATTTCGTAGAGCGTTCCAAACTGTTTTTTTTTTTTTTACTCTCACATGACCCCTGGCCTGATAAGATTGCTGTCTCACTGTTCACTGCTAGTATTGAATAAAAATACGGTTTTTGTATAATATTTTTGGCAGAAACCATTTCCTTGAGTCATTTTAAAGCGACATGCAGAGAATATGTTGCAAAACAACTCCTCGTAAGTAAAATTCGACTCTAGAAAGAAACAACATGGGGAAGGGGGTCATATGAGAAAAAATAGATAGTTTGACAGCCTAAAATAGCTTTATCAAGACCGATTCCTATCGATAAGTGTATCATTTACTAACCATTGACTTCTCTAACCTTGTACTAAAAACTGTTATTTGTTTCAATTCAGAAATGAACGTATAGTAAAAACTATTTCACAAAAATGTCTAAAAACATACAAACCTTAGTGACAACAAACAGGTCCTCTCTCTTAATTTTTCCACTGCTTAGCCATTTGTCAAGAGCTTTACCGATGCCCTTCTCATTACGATAAAAGTAGGCTGTATCGATGTGTCTGTACCCAGCTGATAGAGCCTGATCGACTGCTTTTTCAGTTTCATCATCAGAGGCCTGAAAAGATCAAGAATTGAACAAGAGTAAAAGTAGCGGCAGTTGTTGAACACATGGAGATACAAATGATAATTTAATTTCCTTATTGTGATACTTTTGATTCTGAATTCCTACAGAAAATAAAAATATAGTTTTTACGGCACAAATGATGCATCGCCAGCAATCAACCAATATCTACCCATTTCATCAGTGGAGGTGACCTATCAATGAATGAAACCCCCTGGATCCCTTGTGCAATGGCAAAACAATGGGGCAGTTGCAAGGGTCAGAAATTTTGCGTTTTTTATAAAGAAAATTATAGTGCTTGATGAGCTGAGAATAGTGGTGCCTTTGGTTTCTTCCTCAGTGTCCCGGTTTTGGAGATACACACGAGTAAAGTTGTAAAAAATTGTGGGCGTAGTGACGACACTACGCGGAATTCCCATTTAAAAGAATGTATTTTGGACCAAAATCTCATCTTTGGAACAATGGGACTTGTTTAGAAACCAAAGGCATCTTTGTTCTCAGCTCATCATGTACTTTCATTTCCTTCATAAAAAATACAACATTCCAGGCCCTTGCAACTGCCCCTTTGCGTTCTTTCTCCCGGTGTGGTCACTCGCATTGAAATTAATGACGCAGATTTTCTTAGCAGCGTTCGCGTTCACTCCCGCCGCCGCCGGCGCCGCGCCGCGCCGATGCGATGCGGCACGGGTTCTTTTCATAGTGCTAAAGACTGCACGAACAGCATCTGCGAAATTTAATGAAAGATTTCAAACGCTCGACCTTTAATTAATGGCGCCATTACTTCAGTTTGAACCCCTCGTGGGATTATAATCTTACTTAGCTCACCCTTTTTGTGTCCGAAATTCGCGTCTCAATTAAGCTTTCAAAAAAATTTAAACATTCATTGCCGTTACCGCGATGTATCGATATCGATCTTCGAATTTCAGAACAAATACTGCACTTGCTTTACCTGCCACGTTCCTAGACCAATAATAGGCATCTTCATGGCTCCAGAAGTGATGACAGAGGTGGGTGAAACTTTAGTAATTTTTGCAGATTCTGAAAAAGAACGTTTTAGTAGGTAATTAACTAATTAATATAATAGATGCGCATACATATAGGAGATAAAATTTAGACAGATTATCCAACCGGATAATTCGGATCCGGCACGGTCGGATAATTTTCTGACAATACTATCTGTGCCCGGCCGGATATGCAGTATAGTGTCTTTTTCCAAGCACAATCAACTCGCGGTCATTCGAATCTCTAGGTTTTCAGAAATTTTCGGCAAGTCCTGGCGTATATCCAGTGATTTATTCCCCGATCCTGGATAAAATGAACTAGAAAACGCGAGGTTCACCTTCAACGAAAGTCATTGAGAGACTTTGCCAAGAGTCGAATTGAATGAAAACTGCACTGCTGCAGTGTGCTTTATAGAGTTGCAGTACCATCAAAAGCACGCGCAGACGCGAGTGTGGTGTGCACCACATATCCTCTCAGTGCTGCCGGATTTGGCGAAAAGAGACACACACTTTCCATACAATTTAATGTAAAGTATGTGCCTTTATCGCCAAAACCGACAAACCAATCTCTCGCATCAACCACTCCTCACTGCATTGCGTTGCACCGCCCAGCGCCCCAGCTGCCCGCTTGCTCGCTGAAAAGAGGGTTTGCTCATTGTTGTTTGAGTTTGAAATTGCCAACTTCTGTCACGTTGCCCATTTCATGGGGCCAACCTAACCAACGATGCTCAATACCAAGAACTTGTAATCCATTTCAAAGTTACAATGGTGTGGATGAAATTTTCTTTGGTGGCCAATGAAAGCACGAGAAACAGACGCGCTGGCTGCCTATGAAAAAGCATTGATAATCAATGCAATTTTTTACGGACCGTCATTGCAATTTTTCGTACTTGCATTGATCACCAATGACATTTTTTTCAAGGGGGAGTCAGCGTCTATCATTTGTGTCGGTCATAAAATCTTTAAACTTTACTTTTCAATCTACACAGTCATTTTAAATGAATTATTGATGGAATCATTCATGATATTAATTTAATCAAAATAAAAACGTTTCCCTCCCTGTTCAGATACATATATGTAAAGGTACTTAAAAGCATGCATGTGTTTAGTTGTATCCGAGTTAATAAAAAACAGGAGATAACAAGTATCTCCAAATATGGCTCGAGTGAAAGTTACTCTCTGTCAGTAGGCTGAGCTCTCTTGCAGGGGGGGATACTGATTTTTTTGTTTTTTTGTTTTTGTTTGCTTCTTGCATTTGACCCCTGAAAACTCCTGACCATTGAGGTCCTTACTGATCCCAGGGTCCTTTTTCACTTAAAATTTAGGAAAATTTTTAGAAAAAACATATTTTGTACAGTCTTCCCTGTTACTGAAAGCTCTCTTGACCCATTCGCGATGAGTGATACTTTTCTTTTTTTTTGCTTCCCGAATTTTCCGTAAATTTCGAGTTATTTCAAATTCTTGAAAGGGGGGTGTATGACGTCCTTGAGTAGGCAGGGGAGGATTTACTTATCTCTAGGCCCTACGCAATTTTGAATTTGAAGCCTCCAAGAAAAAGGATAGGATGCCTGAGGGCATCCCCCAGAAAGGTGGGTGGTTTGGAAGTCCTCCCCCATTTTTTTTTTTTTTTTTTTAAACAAGGCATTGAAAACTTGGTTCTGAACTGTTTTTTCCAGCAAAGTTGTAACCATGTTATCTTGCTGCCTTTTTCTTATCCCTCCAATTTTCTCTTTGTCTTTCATTTTCTTCTCTTCTTCCTCCCTTCGCACCCTACGCAGACCCAACGCAGTTGCGTTCTTTGCGTAATGGTAAAGACGCCCCTATGAGAAGCAGTACAAAGTCAAACTTCTTACTTGTTAACTTAGCATGGTATTGGTCCAGTAATACATGTTCCGTGTGCTCGCTGCAAAAAAAAGAGCAAAAAATTGTCTTAAAATTCCTTAATAGGTGAATTGTGGTACATGAATCGAAAGTGCACTGAAAAAAGCTGCTCAATGAAAAAAAACGCATTAAAAGCGATCAATTTGTTCAAAAGGTACGGGTGTAAAAGTTTCAAGCACAGAGTAAACAAGAGTCGCAATTGAATAGAAGACCTGCGTGGTCAACGTAGATAAGGGATCGGGAACGCGGGCTAGCCTCTGATTGGCTGTAATCGTGGGTCTACATTTTTTTGGCCTTATGAAAGTTAACACAGGGTTTTCACTCTGGGCCGTTTATCTCAAAACCTTTGCAAAATTGGCCCGTTGCAACGAATACGAGTCGATTTAGCAGAATTTCGTCAACAAATTGATAAGTCACAAGTACCAGTTAGTTGCAAATTCGAAAAGACTGTCTCAGCTGAAATGTACACATAGTAGTGAGTTACTCAACACACACGCTAAGCATGAAAACTCACTATTCTTTGTACTTTTCAACTGAGACAGTATTTCCGAATTTTCAATAAACTGTTATTTATGACCTATCAATTTGTTGAAAAAATTCTGCTAAATCGACTCGTATTAATAAAATTGCGACGTGTCGATTTTGCACAGGGTTTCGAGATAAACGGCCCAAACCCAAAACGAAAACCCCGTGTTAATTTCCATAAAGCCACAAAAGGTTTGGACCCACGCATTTCCCTCCATTTCCAGCCAATCAGAAGCCAACTCTTATCAGCATTGACCACGCTAGCTCTCAAAGCTCTCAATGCAATTGCGACTCTTGTTAGGTGCTGTCGCGTAGCGCAAGCACCTTTTTACTCTTTGGTTTCAACTTCCCCCCCCTCCCTCTTCCCTGTGGGCTAGGAAAAAACTGGCCATGTTTGGACATCTTGTGAGTTTCTCTATCAACCCTGTAAATATAAAAAGTTTTCTCAGATGGGAGAAAAAGCCTCATTTTGAATAGCTATACATACAGCTCTTTAAGACTCAACTTTGGTCGGAATTTTCTCAGTTTCTAAAGCAGCTACAGATTCGTGATTTGTTTTTAAAAGGACTGGCATTGTACGCTCTAAAAACTGAAGTATTTGTTTTAATTTATCCTAAGTAGAATAATTTCTGCTGATTTTTTTTCTGAAAGCATAGTTTTTGTTTTTGTTTTGTTTTTTACTTCAAACATGTGTCCAAAAATGCCCCCCTTTTGAGAGGGGGGCAAGTTTTAAAAAAAATTGATGCGGTTTTTTTGGAATAGTGACCACCTATGAACCAAATCTCATGAAAAGTGGTGTTCTAAGGTAATTTTAAGTGTTGAATCCATTAATGACCTCGAAAAATTCTGAAAGTAGGTCTGTCTGTACTTTTCAGACAATCTTGTACTTTCAACGGCACAGATTTTATGTTACAGATTGGAAATTTGAAAAATAATTACTGAAATCAGATGGAAAAATACTAATCAGAAGATAGGTCCTCGTTATTTTTTTTTTTTAGATACGACGCGTTTCAAGCAAGATAATTATGCTCCTCAAGATGGAAAATATACACTCTAAAGAACCTGAAAAAAGTCCGTCTATTGTTTGAAAAAAAACTTAAAGAAATTGAAAGCTTTTAACCCTCTAAGGGCCAAGCCCGAGTATACTCGTTTTTCTTCTCTAGTCTACTTCACATTGTTCCAGTCTTCATTCCGGATAAACACCATTATTGATTAAAACATGTACAATATAGGATATCGTCGGGCGCCTTCAATGTATCGTATAGGCAATTTCAACTCCCTTGAGTACGAACAGTTAACTACCTTCCCTTTATAAACGAAAGAGTGGCGTCCTTTTGAAATAACCTGGCCCTGGGAGGGTTAATATGAGCAAATAAGAAACTGAAGTACTTTTAGAAAGGAATTACAATTCCTGTAACTTTTATTTAGACACGCAAATTTCACAAAATTATTTAAAATACTTTCAAGCAACTTTAAAAAAAAAAATGATTGTATCATTATCTTTCATCAGGGTACATGCGACAAGAAAAGAGAGAAAAAAAAAATATTTTGAAGGGGGGGATCGAATTTTTTGGGTAGGTTACTCCCTTCACAAGATAAAAATAGGATCGAAATAGAGAGTTCGAAATTTCGCTCAAAGACGACGACTCACCGGTGGTTTTGATTTCGCAGCGGTACAGCGTTCATCGTGCTCAAAGATGCGAAGACTGAGACTGATCTGCGATTTACTAAAGTAATTGTTTTCTCTCTGACACCCCGGGATCCTCGTCGCGTCGCACGCTAAGCTCTATTACCTTGAAACAATACGCAGATATGGGTGGATAGGAAGGTGTTGGAAGAAAAAACAAAAACAAAAAAATAGGTTCCGAATAGAGAGCACGAAGAAATGCAAAATTCTTGTCTCGCCTCGAGTCAGTTATTGTGTGAAGGTGGACTAAATTTTTTTTTCTCTATTCTCCATGACATTTTATTTTGCCGAATCTCTGATTGAAACCGGAATCCAGGGGTACGCTCTTGCGGAACCCCAGGGTACGTGCGGCAAGCCGGGGGTTACCCATCTCCAAAAAGATACCTCCGCTCTACCATCATAGTTACGCGCCAGTGTGGGGGGTATTGTCAGTGCTTTGCGGTTGAGACACTTCCCGGCAAAAAATTAATCGCCCGGTTCGGTCCTAAAAACGTCCTGGACGTTTTTAGGACCAAATTGGGCGGTTCATTTTTTGCCGGGTTCTCGGCACACTTTCGAGCTGGAGCGCATTTCTGAAGTATAGAGGCGAATCTCAACCGATAAACAGCAGGTAAGCACTTTATCTTGCGGTTCACAAAATTCTTCTAGTATCAATGGACAATTCTTCCCACCTTCAACTAACGAGCAGGCCTGTATTGTTACTCAGCGAAATAAAGTACATACGGGTTTTTGACTGGATCCTGGAAAGAACTTCTGGAATATGTACTGTATACACCAGTGTCTTAGAGTGCAATTTAACAATGTCGTTTTGCGTCCATTTAAACCCAAGTGAAAGGTCGAATACGAAGGTTCATCAAACACCCAATAGTTCGTTGTTTGTTTCATGGGTTCAAATGGGCGAAGTGCAATTTTTCCAAATTGCACGCTACGCCGCCATGCCTTGCGCCACTGGTACACATTACCGTACACACCACCATACTACTGTAAACTATGTACTGTATGGTCTCCTCGACACTTCATGCATCTATAAACAAACAATACCAAAAGCTTGCAAATTCTATTCCATCGTTTTGACACGACAGTAATTTGGGCAAAACTAAAGAACCGATTTATTGCTTCATTTAAGTGCATTTATCAGTCAAAGCATTCGCGGTCGGTCGATTCACCAATGCATCACAAAGCCATACATCTCGTAGGCATCACCAAGGATTTTCCTTCCATACGAGTAGCAGAGGCGGATCCAGCCCTCGCGAACGGGGGGGCGGATTTTGGATTTTCGCCCCTAATATAAATGACCCACTTTTCTTGTTTTCGCTGTTGCTTTTCCCCTTCCCCTCCCCTCTTTTCCCACTTTTTGGGCCGAACGGGGGGGGGGCGATCGCCCCTTCGCCCCCCCTGTATCCGCCAGTGACGAGTAGATGTATCAGCATTATTTGGAGTGAACGTCGGTGTGCGTCAATCGTATATTAAGTGCGGAACTGGGAAGATTTTGCCCGGGGTTCTAACACGTCAGAGATGGCCCGGTCTCCCGCGTCCGTGAGTGTGTGTGTGTGTGTGTGTGGGGGGGGGGGGGGAGGGGTTAAGGGAGACACCTCCATTTCGGATGGGAGTGCTGCTCCCCCCCCCCCCCCCCCAGCACTCCCATCCAAATTTCCCATTTTTTCGAATTTCGCATTTTTTCCCCTGGAAAAAAAAATGGATATTTAAACCTCTTAAAAAGAAATTTCAAGCATTTTACTATGCGCGCAGATAATAACCATTTCTTCCACAGTTTGTTCATTGATTTCGTTAAATTATTCGTTGAAAACTGAATCAATAATAAATAATAATATATTATTATTATAATAATCAATAATTTTTCAAATTATATGGTGAAAACTGAACAAAAAGACAAAAATAACCGGTCGAGGCATCTGACCTGTTGAATTTATGGCTGAAAAGGTGGCCTTCCTTGAATCAATGCTACAAGCGTGAATTTGAGGAATTAAATCCTATCGGTCAGGTGAATGGTGATCTAGTAAATATTGCATTCGTATTATTTTTACGAACTCCCGAGATAAAAGGCAGCTTTTTGTTGTTGTTGTTGTTGTTGTTGTTGTTGTTGTTGTTGTTTTAAAATTGAGCGGTTATCGAGCATTGCTCGTCGATCATGGAATTTGCACGGCTAATCCGATGTGAAACACCGCATACCACTGAGCCTCAAAACTATCGGCGGATCGACTGTAAGTTAGCAGTGCTTCACAAACCGGTCGTTCATTTAACAAAATAGATATTGCGAAATGGCGAATCAAATGTTCAAGTGCGAGCGCGCGCAATTCGAAACGGTCCTCCACGCACTAACTGGTACCAACCCGCTAAGCCTATCCGAGTGACTCATATGTCTCTTATGGGAGTCATGGGCAGATCTGGGGGGAGGGGGGCGAGCACGTCGGCATGCCCCTTCCCCCGTCTTTGAACCCAAAAAATAAAAACAAAAACGAGAAGGAGAAAGAAGAGGAAAGGCAAAGAGGAGGAAAGGAAAAACAAGAGCCTTCAAGTACGCTCATAGGTGAATTAGCCGTAGGTTATGTGCTGGGGGAGGGGAGGAGGTAATTTGTATCCACTTATTATTCATTTTCTACGAAAATGCAAAAAAAGTAGGTAGCTGGCTTTCCCAAAAATATGAATGCGAATTGGGAGCTGGGAGAAAACCCAGAGAGAGAGAGAGAGAAGGGAAAAGTTTATACTTGAGCTACAAAATATGAGAGGGGGGGGGGCTAATTAATGGGTTTTGGTGTGGTTTGAGAGGTCAGTGATGTGAAATTTCAGCCGTTCCAAATTAAAACAAAAAGCAAAAAAACTGTTTTGAGACAGAGAAAGAAGTCACAGTCTCAATAATGGCAATTCCATTAAAACACCTAATAGAAAACAGGATCTGAACATTCTACGATGAAGCTGAAATGCGACATGTGATGTACCTCAGCAGTGGCGCACCGAGAAATTTGCTTTGGGGGGGGGGGAGTTGGTACGATTCAAACTCTGGGGGGTATGGGGGGTATGGAATACCCCTCAGGACAATCGGGGGGTCCGGGGGCTCTTCCCCGGAGATTTTTTTCAATTTTCCTGACCTTCAGATTGAATTTTACGGTACTTTCATGTATTGTAAAATTGAAATGCTCACATACATTTTCGATTTTGCTGCATGAAATCTTTGCTCTCAACTCATAATTACGGGAGAAGAGTCAAGAGTGGAATGTGATTGAAGTAGCCATGGAATATTCACCGAGGGGTCCACCGAGAGGGGGGGTCCGGCCCGGGGGCCCTCCCCCGGAAATTTTTTTCAATTTTCCTGACCTTTAGATTGAATTTTACGGTACTTTCATGTACAGTAAAATTGAAATGTTCAAATATATTTTTGATTTTGCCTGCGTGAAATCGTTACTCTCGACTCATGATAATTTTGGAGGGAGAAGAGTCAAAAGGAATGTGGATGAAGGAGCCATGGAATATTCACGGAGGGGGTTCATCGAGGGGTTTGGGGTTAGATTTTATCCCCCCCCCGCCATAGTGAATAACTCTTAAGCAAATGCGGATAGTGTGGAATTTGTTCACCGTGAACCCCCTTCCTAGCTGATCACGATTTTTTTCTTTCTCTTCCTTCTATTTGTGAAGGAACCACATCCTCTCTCCCCCCCCTCTCTCTCTATCTCTCTCTCTCTATCTCTCTCTCTCTCTCTCTCTCTCTCTCTCTCTCTCTCTCTCTCTCTCTCTCTCTCTCTCTCTCTCTGTCTCTCTGTCTCTGTCTCTGTCTCTTTCTCTTTCTCTCTCTCTTTTTTTTTTTTTTTTTTTTTTTTTTTTAAGGCTTGGGGGGGGGGGGTTTAACCATAACCCCCCCCCCCTTCGGTGCGCCACTGTACCTCAGGGGTAATTTCATGATGATTATGTTGTTTGGGAACGGGGCAAAAATAGAAGGGGCGAGACTTTCCAGGCTTTTGCGAAATAAATTTGAAATGAGGTAGTGTGAAAGTTGGAATTACAGTTATTAAAAGATGCCTAAAATTGGTATTAAAGGGTCTTAATTTTTTTTAATTTTCTGGGGGGGGGGCAGACCCCCAACTCTCATTACCAAAATAAGGGGTGCAATTTCAAGTCTTTTCCGGGGGGGGGTGGATTACCTTTTATTTTGCTTTTCAACATTTTCATTCATAATTTGGGCAATTTGACGAAGTAAAACACACTTTTTTGGGATCCTAAGTGTCTTTCCTATTATACTTTCCTAGATCCGCCCCTGATGGGAGTTTTGCTTTTTGTTCCCCCTCTTATTCAATGATTCCGGACTCCGAGATGTCTTGCGAGCCGATCTATGAAATCATTAGAAAAGGCTGGTGGACCGGATGAATGGGGAGCTGCTATTGGTCCCTTTAAAAGTTTATCAAAAAGAAGCTTTAACCAAGTATCCCTCCACTACATTCGATAAGTTATTGGCTGTTAATCTGTTATCGGCTTCCTACATTCATCCAGTCTACCAGCCTTTTATCATGATTTCCAAAATCGGCCCACAGAGCAACTATTCCTACTCGAGGGATATGGAATTGCTTTCTTTTTAATTGAAGGCGAACTATTGTCCTGAAAGTGTTTATTTCTTTTCTCTTCTCCGACTGTCCGACTAGAGTCCCTTGATGGAATATGGCGGACTTTCCGTAAACCTGGGGAAGAAAACTTTTTTTTCGGAGAGAAAAAACTTTCGTTGTGGGGGAAAACTTTTTTTCGGGAGAGAAAAAACTTTCGTTGTGGGAGAAAACTTTTTTTCGGGAGAGAAAAATTTTTTTCAGGGGAATAATTTTTTTAACGGAGGAGGAAACTTTTTTTTCACGGTGAGGAAAAAAATTCTCCCCCTCCAAAAAAATATTCCTCTCCGCGGGACAAAAAAGTTTCCTCTCCACAGCGAAAAAATATTTCTCTCCACTGTCAAACGACTTGCCCTGTTGCCAAGTCGCGCTGTCGTCTTTCATCCAACAAGGAACGGCATGAGGAATGAAAACGGAACGACAACCTGTTGCCCGATTGCCGGTTGTCCGTTTATTATTGTTTTTTATTTAGCTCTAGTGCTACGGTGCAATACCGTCTTCTTCCATACCTCCAACCGCTCCATTGAGGTTATGGTCACTCGGGTTCTACGTTTATACAGCCGCTTATGGGAGACGGTGGATTTTATGCAGTTTTTTGGATTTTTCGGGCATTTCTAGGCATTTTTCGGCCTTTTCGTCGATTTTTTCAGTTGGGGGGGTCTTCGGTTGATGTCCCTGATAAATTTTGCGAAAAAAAATTTTCAACACCGAAATTACCATAAGCTTTAACAGAAGTCCCAAGCATTGATGTTTGCAGTTGAGTGGGACTTCTGTTAAAGCTTATGGTAATTTCGGTGTTGAAAATTTTTTTTCGCAAAATTTATCAGGGACATCAACCGAAGACCCCCCCAACTGAAAAAATCGACGAAAAGGCCGAAAAATGCCTAGAAATGCCCGAAAAATCCAAAAAACTGCATAAAATCCACCGTCTCCCATAAGCGGCTGTATAAACGTAGAACCCGAGTGACCATAACCTCAATGGAGCGGTTGGAGGTATGGAAGAAGACGGTATTGTACGGTGCTATATGTGCTATGCTAAGCATGGATGCGTTTATTTTTATTAATCGCGTACCGGTACCAATTGTGCAATCGGTCATGTTATCCTGAAATCACTCATTATTAAGTATGTATTCAAAGTTTGAGCCATAAACTATAAACCGGCGCCAGCCTCTGTGTAAGTTTATCTTTTATCATCTGGTGGAAACAACTACTCATCCTTATAGCTCTTGAAGTTTTGACAACGGTTAATAAATACGGTTCTGGTTTTACGGTCGTCATTATTCTGTGATCATGGTTTCTGTTTAAGTGGACTCAAATTTACAAAGCAATTTTCTTGGTGAGAAAATTTTGAAGGCTTCTTCCCAGTTTGTTTGTGTGCGACGTCCAGTTAACCTCCAAATTTAAAGTAATAAAAATAAAACATGATAATTGAAAGCAATATTTTGCCACAAAGAAACCAAAGACATTATTGCAAAGATGTCTACAACGTAAACAATAACAAAAGGATAACCGGCAATCGGGCAACAGGTTGTCGTTCCATTCTCATTCCTCATGCCGTTCCTTGTTGGATGAAAGCAGAATGAAAGACGACAGCGCGACTTGGCAACAGGGCAAGTCGTTTGACAGTGGAGAGAAATATTTTTTCGCTGTGGAGAGGAAACTTTTTTGTCCCGCGGAGAGGAATATTTTTTTGGAGGGGGAGAATTTTTTTCCTCACCGTGAAAAAAAAGTTTCCTCCTCCGTTAAAAAAAGTATTCCCCTGAAAAAAATTTTTCTCTCCCGAAAAAAATTTTTCTCTCCCGAAAAAAAGTTTTCTCCCTCAACGAAAGTTTTTTCTCTCCCGAAAAAAAGTTTTCTCCCGCAACGAAAGTTTTTTCTCTCCGAAAAAAAGTTTTCTTCCCCAGGTTTACGGAAAGTCCGCCATAATGGAAATATTGTATAGGGAGTACCGACACGACGCTTTATGCATTTTGACAGGAGTCGATTTTGTCGACCGCGTGAACGCGTTCGAAGGTTAAGTTCGACAGTGGACCAGTGGTGGACTGGCGGATTTGCCGGCATTCCGGTCCGTCCCCATACGTTCCTCTAGGAATCGACTCCTTTCGTGTGGAGCCTTGGATGTCGTCGACTCCTGCTCGACTCCGTGAGAGCCTAAAACCAACGACCAATCACAACTCGTTGAGCTCGTGTCGGTACTCCCTATACAATATTTCCATCAAGGGACTCTATGTCCGACCTGCTTCCACAGTGCGGTCATTTTGGTCGTCTTTCTGATTGGTCGGATTCCTTACATCGCGAATTTGAGCATTTAGAAGTATTTTAAAAGTTTTATAGGGTTCTCGTAGGCAAGTTAGACACGACAGAAGTTCTTCTGTCAAATTTGAAACATATTGGTTCGCAAAATCAAGAGAAATCAACGATTCCCCGTAACTGACCCCCCGCGGATGCGCACCCAACTTAACACGGGCGCCATAGGGAGGAAGTGCTTTCCTGAGTCACTAGTAAAAAATATCGCAACCCCCCGCCCTAAAAATGGTTTATACATAGCATTAATGACTATTTTCAGACGGGGGGTAGAGAAAATTTCATTCCGAAACCCAGGAACAATCCTACTCCCCATGCTGCCCATGCTAAAGTGGGTGCACTATTGAGGGGTGGAGGGCAAATGGCCGCACTGTGGTTTATCCAGTCACTGTAGACCTGCTTCGACGACGACGCTCCATGTGTCTGTTTGGTGAAACTGAAAGTAAAGAAGAAGAAGTGTTGATTTGTTTACTTTTTTCATTTTTTCAATTTTTCCATGCTAAGTACAATTTTCTTTTTCAGTTTTCACGTTTTGACCGAATTTACTGAAACACTCTTATTATTACTTTTCCGAATGTAAGTAAATAATTTAGATTGTTAGTTGTGTTTATCAAATTACATTTCTTCATGATTCTCCATTCTTATGAATTACTTATAAATACCTTATCATGGTTTTAAAGTTTTCTCTCTAAGTTAAAAGTTTCCTGTGTCTTTCATCAGTAAAACAGGAATAGACCAAGTTTTGAAAGTGAGTAAGCACGTCAGTGATTTTCTATTATTTTTATTAGGTAAGTACTATTCTTCGAAAATGACTGTTCCTTTACTTTGCTATAAACCTCATTGTTCATTGTTGCGGCAGTTGCGGGCGGTGAGTAGGCGTAAATGGCAATGAAAGAAAAGAAACAACATTATTCGCTACTAATTTGTCAGTGCATAGAAACATTTTCTTGGATGAAGCAAAAGTACAAATAAAAGAAACGGCGGGACGTTTCGGAAATTTACATTTCCATGCGGTTGAAAATGGAAATGTAAATTTCCGAATTATTCCGCTGTTTCTTTTATTTGTATTTTAACTTCATTCCTGAAAATGTTTTTATTCACCTGATAGTACGAATGGTATGCATGGCAGGGATGCGTAAATATTACGGCACCCAAATTCAAAGCTCTGATATGCAATTTCTTTTACTATGCAGAAACATGGGGAACTGTCAAATGATAGCTGAAATGAAACAACTTCTGTAAAGGTAGCCTGCAGGCTGGTCCTTTGAAGCTATATTTTCATTTATGTTTGACAATTGGTTGGCCTTCGTCAGAATTTGGATTAACTTTTATTTTTTAGAACTCAAATGTTTTTTTAATGGTGTATGCAGCGCTTAGTCGGTTTGCAAACCTTCGATTCACCAATCCGACTTGATGTGTTTAGGGCTAGTTGATGCCACTTGGCATGCCCAGTTCAAGTACGCAGACATAGAATAAGAAGGGTAACAGAAGCAAAACTTTGACTCGGTTTGGGTTGCGCTGTCAGCCAAGATAAGCTAATTAGTACCTACTGTGGTTCTTCAGCATGTGATTGGTTTGAGTTATTCCCTTGATTGCTAAATGGCGAACCAAATAGCTTAGCATGAGGGTGCTCATTTCATAACATTCGTCCCTGTGCTAACCAGTGAGCCTTTCCGAATGACGCATCGTCTCTTATGGGAATTTTGGTTTTGTGTCCCTTCTTATTCTATGTCGAAAAAGTCATTCACAGCCAATGAATTTCTGTACCAGTGAGAAACTAAGCATCATTGGTAACTTTATGATAGCTGTCACCAGTAAAGTCTCTTGAACAGCTACTTTTCAGACAACATTTGAACTGAGATTTTGTGGTATCGTTAATTTATTGGCTGTTTAGGTGAACCACATGGTAGGTTAGTATACGAAACCTGTAAAAATCTCTGCTGCAAGCGCAATCTCCGTTTGTTGATCTTTAGGAAGTTTGAGCCTTTCTGAGAATTGAGAACTGATCAGCTTTCGAGTTCCATGTTTAGGCACAGGGCGAGGCTCTCGGTGCCACTTGCAAATTACTCTTGTCTCCTCTTCTACTAATGTTTTGTACTTTATCTTCTTGATCTAGTCAAGTTTAAAAAAATTGGATTTCGGACGTTTTCAAATGAGTCTGTTCAATTATAATACATGATGAGAAAATATTGATTATCGGGGTGCGCAACGTTCGTCAAGTCAGGCTGCCGATCATGTTAACTTCTATGGTGACTTGAATCCGAATCCAGTAAAATGTCATAAAGACAAACTTTGACTTCAGGAGATCTTCAGGCAAATAATAGTTTCTGAAATTTCACTTGTAATACTGTAGCGGATTTGACTCAAGTTTTTTCACAATTTATGTAAGTCATCGTGTTGAAATTCATGACTAAATGTTTGTTTCCTGCTGTCCCAGGTGTTATCTGAGATGAACTCCCTGATATTTTACCGAAGCCTGAGCAGTGCATCTGCAGCTCTAACCAAAATCCATCGCTCAGTTTACGAACGTGTATATAAAGCACTTCTTGTCCAACCGGATGGATCTACTTTGACGATACGTTATCACGAGCCAAGGATGATCATTAAGGTAATTTTTGAGCTGAATAATCTGTACATCATATTATCTTGTGTCTGCAAGGAGAATTCTCTCTTTTCGCTTTTCCTATGCTGCTTTGCTATGCTGAAGTTTTTGTTAATCACCAGTGGGGAACTGCTATTTGACAACATTACATTTGGTCCATTTTAAACCTATGAATCTCAAACCATTAAGTAATAGGGTAATAGGTGATTACTTTTGGATTTAACCTTTCCTATGGGCTTAAATGGACAAAATGCTACGTTGCCACATTGTATGCTTTGTCACTATTAACCAACAAGTTAAGAGTATTCTCATATGATATACTGTTTTTAACAATGCTAATTAAGCCTCCTTTCGACTTAACAATTTTACTGTGAGGTAAAGTATGACCATTCACTACTGTCTTATTTTGATGGAGTACTTTGAAAATTAACATTGATTTTTGACTGATCCAAGGAAAAGTATTCAAGCAAAGATTTGCTGAGTTTTCCAATATCAACTGCCTTGGATTTTACAAAGATTGGCACATTCACAGCAGTGGCGGCTGTTTGAGTGAGGCAGGTGAGGCGGCAGGAGGTCACCGCCTCACACTCTTTGATGGCAGGGAAAGAAAAAACTTGAAAAAAAAGCGTAGAAAGGTCCCAAAGGTTGCCGTCTTCATTTTTCTTCTTTTTTTTTTTTTTCAATGTTCAAAAAATTGTGATTGAATTTTAGCATCCTCAGATAGTTAATAAGGAAAGCGTTTCTAAAAGAATCCAGAGCACCTGTCTCTTTTGTTGCCACACATCGAGGAGCCGCCAGTAATCCATAGCAGTAGCCAGGAATTTATCTTTCTCTCTCTTTGCCCATTTGATCAGATGTGTTCGGAAAAGACAGAGCTAAAGGGCTGAAGTCATGTGATAGCTCCTCTTTCCATCTTTATCTAACATATGCATTCAAATGGGTAAGGAGAGAGAAAGACAAACTCCTGGCCTTGACTATAGACACATCCCGAAGCCAAAGCATTAAGAACAATGATGAAAAAACTCGTATGAACAACATCTACTCATTGGGTGTTCAGTGGAAATTTAACTTTTGTCGGAGTTTAACTGGGAAAATTGCAATTTTGCCAGATCAAATTCTTCGCTGCAGGGAGATCAACACCACCTGCTTGTGGCTTATAACTCCTCACAAGTTGTTTTTATGAATTAATTTTTTGGCTTTCGGTTTCATTGTTTTGCAAACTTTTGTTTTTTCAATTTTCGTTGTTTTGCAACATTGTTGACTTTTATTTTTGAACAATCAAACTTTTTTTCCCCTCTGAGTAGTGTGTATCCTTATCCTGCTGATCTCAAGTTTTGAACAAGTTTTTCTGTTTTTTTTCTTTCTTTTAGTTGCCTTTGGATTTGAGCCAAATCAGTGAAGCAGAAAGGTTGAGGAGACTTTCAGCAAGAAGGCCAAGACAAAAAGTCAAAATCGCTGAAGAATTTGAATCGGACTATGATGCCAAGAAATATTTACAATTTGTTAAAAAAGTCAAAAAGTAAAACTAGTTAAAATTTTGTTATAATTCATTGTTTTTCAATTTGTATGTAAGTAGTTTTTGAATAATTTTATAAAAGTTTTGAATTAATTTAGTGAGGAGTTGTTTATAACCCCATTCTTTACTATTTTTATCCCTCAAATGTTTTTCAAGAGCAGGTTAAGATGAATCCAGAGTCAAATAGTTCGAACGGTGGACACCACATGGCACTGCTCAAAAAGTCAACAGTTTTTGGCTGAAGTTGACGAATTTTCGGTAAAAGGACAAATTTGAGGAACGTCAGCACCTGCAAACATACTTCAGGAAGATATCCTGAAAGTTTCAAGCTGAAACACTCAAAAATAAAGCTGGAAATTATGAAATATGAAAATTCCCATAAGCCTCAATGAGTGCGAGTGAGGCAGATCTATAGACATATTATCACTGGCACTCACTCTATCTCACTAAGCTTATGGCGAAAAGAACTTCATAATTTACGGCTTTTATTCTAAACCAATTTTGCTCGCTTTGAGCTCAAAATATCCATAAAAAAATTTCACAGGTGCTGACGTTGTTGGATTTTCCGTTTTTTCTTTGGTTTCAATTTAAAATGCCAAAAGTACACGACTTTTCCCTAAAGGGACCAGTGGCACCATCCATTGAATTGAAATCTGGAAAAGTTTCGCCTGGAATCACCTTAACTGACATTAGGAAAGCATTGAAAAGCGTGATCAATAAATACATTGTAAAAGATTTTTCAGTAAAGGAAATTTTCAATGCAAACTTCCTCCATCATATTGTAACTAGAACTACAGTTTGTAGAAAGACTGGGCACCATGAATCCTTGCTACTATGGAGAGAGCCAAGGACCTTCACTCAAAGATTACAATCAGCGTTTGACAATGTTTTTGTAGTCTTTATACCTCTGTCTCACAAGCAAGCTTATCAAAAACTAGCCGCAGTTTGGAGTCATCTAGCGTAGCGTGGGAGACTGGTGAGCTGGCTATTGCAAAGGGCAGTGAGTGACGGGCCGTTTGGTCTCTGAAGTGAAGAGCTTATTTTTTAATCAATTAACCACAAAACACTGGAATGAGGTCAAATTCACTGTACAAAACTTTGTTCAATGTATTTGATTGCTTCCAAAACTCTGGTTAAAAACTTTAGCTGAGGAACTTGAGATGAAAACCATGATTCTACCCATCCGAAATCACGGAAATGCAAGTACCTGACTTCAACAAAGAACTCCAAGAGACTCGTCCGTATTAGCCGGTTTTCTCTAGCGATCTAAACTGTAACGTAATTCCTGACAAGACTCTTCAGAGGTTTCAAGCTGATGAAACACGCCACTTGTCGCTCTTTTCATTTTTCCCTTCTCTAGGTAATTTGGATGAAATATGCAGGTATTTATGTTAAATATCAAAAAGCCGGTTCCTCTGAAGTCTTTTTCTGACTCACCATCAGCCATACAAAAATTAAAGAGGTACCAACATTCTAATATTTAGCAAAATTACCCAAAAATTATGAAATTTAGAACGTAACTTCTTAGTTGGGGTAGCTGTTGGTTTGAAATTTCCAATGGTTTTGATTAGAATTACCTTAAAGCACTTCAGACTAATTTCTGATACCCAAAATTATACTGTTTGATGTGAAGTTGCCAAAAAACTATTCCAGAAAAGTCAGCCCTAAAATTGTAGGCTGAGGACACTTGTACACAAATGTACCCACCTTAGGTAATGCTATCAAACATTTGTCATTTACTTTTTACCTTAGGAACCTTCTGTAGGCAGCGAATTTTTCTTCAAATTCAAGTGTTTCGCGGGGGAAAATGCACACAGTATTTTCAGGTGTCGGGTTTAAACTTATCCTTTATATTAATTCTAGTGGGTAAAATACAGCCGAGAGCCGCACATCTGACACTACAGTCTACAGAATGCGCATCACACTAAATAGTGTCCTTATCTGACCCTTCTCCCAACTTGAGGGGATAGCCAAGCAGGCTTGGCCCACACCTGCTCGACTTAGACTGGATCCCAAGTCGATGCACCGGGCTGTAGAAAATATTGTGTACTCTTTTTCTTTTACTACTATTTTTGTTTCTACTTTTATAAAAAAAGTTTGAATTTTTGTTCCGAGTGCTGAAGTGCTCAGTATAAAAAATTGCCCCAATAGGATGAGGAAAAAGGAAAACGAAATTGATGTTCAAAATTACATGCGACACTATAGACAAGGAGGTGTTCAATATCCTTGAAGGCTTCCAACGGTCATCCTGCAGCCAATTAGGCGTTATACCTCGTTTGGTGAGACTCTTTAATTTACAAGGCCTTTACCTTAATGCTCAGTGCAAATCACCTCTTCAATTTCCTCAGAATTCCTAAGTCTCCTGTCAGGCCCGTAGGCAAAAAACAAGTCACATCCATTAATCAGTATTTACCTGTGTCATTCATACGTGTATTAATTTATGTAAGTTTCATTTACAACGGAAGAGGCGGCAACTTTTGAGCCTCCCCTTGTGAGAGAAGCGCACACTAACGTGCCAGCAGGCATCAAGTCATTTTTCTTCTCTGTTAAATTCCTTCCAATTTTAAATATTTTTTTCTTCTCTTAAATCCTGACTGAATTTACTTGCTTATTTGCGCCCATTTGCAAATCATTGTTTTCATAACATTTGCTAAATTAATCTCCGCTCTTACAAAAAGCATAAGTAAGAAAGGGCAGGTCTAAAACAATCAACCTCTTAGAGGTGAAATGAGTTTGCTTTCTGAAAGGGCGAATTACCAATCAATGTCAGGGCAAGTAAGTAGGCATTGAATTCACACACGATATTAATGAGAGGTAATAGAGACAAAATTAATTTTTTATATGCTTGAATACTCTGTAGGTATCTATTAGAAAACAATCGTTAAAAGCCCAGAGCAAAATAGATCCATGGCAAAAGGTCTGTCCGATAGCTGTGTAATCTTTTGCCCTGTTCTTATAGAGCATCAGCACTATCTCACCAAATCAAGAAATTGCAACTCTTTTTCGACTAACTTGATCTTGTTATTTGATCTCAAGATTAAGCTCTATTAAACTAAGATTTTTGACCTTATTGTAGTGAGGACGAGTGACTTCTAAGCAAAGACAGTTATCACATTCTAAATTTTAATAAAAAAAAAAAAAGTGTGTCCTTTTTTTAATTTTTTATTGGGGTCCTGATGTGAATACAACCTTTTTGCTACAAAAGCAGGCAGGGGTCATCCCTGAAATAAGATGTCTCCTGAAAAAGCACCCTCCCTCCCCCCTCCAGCTGTGCCACGTTTTTTCTAGCTATTTAAAAGGATCATACGAGCACCTCATATTATACTCTGAATGGGGATATTGGCTAGGGATGTTTTAAGACTGAAGTGTGTAATGTGTGAACCGTTAGTGAGGGGGGGCTTTTATGCCCATCAGCAAGGGTTGGGCTTTTCTTTGGATACCTTCTTGACCCTCAAAAATTGTTCCAAATTCTGTGTTTCCGTAAGTACGAGCTTATCAAGTTTAGAACTTATTTCCAATCTGAAGCGATATTCAAGAGTGCAAAAGTTCGGAGACTTGGTTGGATTTGAGATCTACTTGGCTCAACTTGAACTTGATTCAATCTGCAGTCCAGAAACACACCTTGAACCGGGACTCCTTTCGATGAAATTTGAAGGGATGTGATGTTCCGGTAAGAACCAGGCACATATTTGATCTGTGCCTGGAATTTAGAGACGCTTTGGTGCCTTCGGAGACACACAGTTTTGAACTCGAGGCAGTTTTCAAGGTAGGTATCTAGTTTGATTACTTGGAACTAAACTTAATACTTCTCAAGAATTGCCTGTTTAGAGAAAGTGTCTCTGAATTGAAGTTTCTCTAGTGGCAAAGCGTACAATTTGTCAACATTGCACTATCTCCATTTAAACCCATCGAAAATATCATCCTTTAAGTTGTTCAGTGAACACCCTCAAATTCGACCTTTTACATGGGTTTAAATAGACAAAATACGACGTTGCCAAATCCCATTTTACGCCGCTGAATTTCTATCCCTTATTAATTTAATTTAATTTGAGTATTTCTCAAGCCAAGTCAAGTAAAGTCTCTGGCCTGAATTGCACCCTAATAAGACTTTGGTGGAATGCCTCTGTTTTCACCTCAAGGCATCTATAAAGATTAAGGCACTTTGGAATTCATATTTTGGAAGTTGAGATGAAGGATGGCGAACCCCCTCCCCAGAAACGTCTGGAGGTAGTGATGGGCAAAAATCATTTTATGAATAATTAACTCAAATTATTTGTATTATTCTCTTGTTATTCCTATTAGTGAATCAAAGTTTTGACACTACCTACCAGTTTACTGGCAGTGTTAAAACTTTGATTTACTGATAGGAATAACATGAAAATAATGCTAATAATTTTAGTTAATTATTCATGGTTCTTCATAAAATGAATTTTGCCCATTACTGCCTGGAGGCCCCTTGATAGGTACTATCGACGAATTAAAGATTGTCACGAGATTTTCACACGTATTCAGTTATGAGTGGGAGTGTGGGACTGATCTGATACGGCTTTCCCGCCCCAACCGCACTGGCCTCTCCCCAGCAAGGTGTGAGGAGTATGAAGAGTGGCCGAACCGGAACCTTGAAGGCGAAACTTAGCTCGTGAAAATCTCGCGACAATCTTTGATTCGTCGATAGTACCTATCTGGAAAGTTTCTAAAACTCACACATTAATCTCAAGACAATGTGGCTCTCATTTTAGCCACTTTGGCAGATATCAGACGATGTTTTCAGGAAAAGCTCCTTTCACGACCTTGTAAGCTGTTCTCAGTCTCTGAGCGGTGGGCGCCCGCAGCCGCATGATTCTCTCTTGCTCCTTAATACGGTAGGTACCAGAGCCGCTGCTTTCACTTCAAACCGCGTCACGCCATGTAGATAAGATAGTATTCAAGTCAAAGAGTAAACAAGAGTCGCAATTGAATGGAAGGCCTGCGTAGGCCTGTGCGATCGATCGAACATACGATCGATCGAAACGAAATTTTTCGATCGATCGGAATTTTCGGAAGTTCCGAGCGATCGAAAAAAATCGGAACTACAACCGATCGAAATTTTTCGAAATTCCGATCGATCGAAAGTTTTCGAAATTCCGATCGATCGAAAGTTTTCGAAATTCCGATCGATCGAAATTTTTCGAAATTTCGATCGATCGAAAAATGTTGACACTACGAGCGATCGAAATTCGCCAAAAATCCGATCGATCGAAATTATCCGAAATTTCGATCGATCGATAATTTTCGAAACTTCGACCGATCGAAAAAATTTGTAATTTCGATCGACCGAAATTTTCCGAAGTTTCGATCGACCGAAATTTTCCGATGTTTCGTTCGATCGAAAAATTTCGGAATTTCGATCGATCAAAATTTTCCGTGGTTTCGATCGATCGAAATGTGGGAAAATTACGTCCGATCGGAATTTGACGATCGATCGAAAAATTTCAGAATTCCGATCGATCGAAATTTTCAGAAGTCTCGATCGATCGGAAAAAGTCAAAATTTCGATCGATCGAAATACTCGGAGGATACGTGGGTATTCGGGAAATGGAATTCGAATGTTTACCTCTACGGCTCTACTTCCTCTCCTCACAAACGAGTAGTGAGTGACCGAACCTTCTTCTCGTCTCCCTCCTCCCTCCCCCGCCCCATTCGTTCCGACTCTCTCTCCCTCTCTCTTTCTCTCTCTCCCTCTCTCTTTCTCTCTCTCTCTCTCTCTCTCTCTCTCTCTCTCTCTCTCTCTCTCTCTCTCTCTCTCTCTCTCTCTCTCTCTCTCTCTCTCTCTCTCTCTCTCTCTCTCTTAGCTTAGGTCACATTCTTTCTCTGTTTATGAAACAATAATCAGTAATAATAAATATTGAATGAATAAGAATGGAGCTATGAGACTCAAAAATAGAGGTGAGTGAGTGAGTGAGTGTGTGAGATAGAGAGAGAGTGGGGGGGAGAGAGAGAGAGAGAAGATAGATAGAGAGAGAGAGAGAGAGAGAGAGAGAGAGAGAGAGAGAGAGAGAGAGAGAGAGAGAGAGAGAGAGAGTGCGACAGAGTGAAATAATTACAAAAAGGATCGGTAACTCGTTTGTGAAGAGAGGAAGTAGAGGTAAACATTCGAATTCCATTCCCCGAATACCCATGCAGTGTTGTGCCGTGTCCTTGCGTATGAACTCCGCTGTCCACTTACAACGGGGCGGTTGCACACTTTTGTTAAAAGCGATTCATCAGTCGATTCTGTTGTAAAAACCTCATAAAATAACGATGGGAGCACTTTTAACTTCCGAAATCTACTCCTAAACTCAATAAACGCTTTCATTTGCGCGAGTGTAATGGTGGCATAGGGCAGTAATAATGGGAGATTCCCATCTTAATTTCGTCACTCTCTCTATGCTAAGAAAGATGATTCACAGAGTAATTAGTCATCAGAGTAGTGATCCTCATCCGATGAAAGGTACCGTGACGTCCGTGACACCCGTGTCAAATGAAAGTCGTCTCTTATTTGTCACTTCTTGACGGAGTTATAGTATTCTCAGGTGGGAATCTCCCATTATGACTGCCCTAAGCCAACTTTACGCTCGCGCAAATAAAAGCGTGTTTATTGAGTTTAGGAGTGGATTTCGAAAGTTTTTAGTGCTGCCATCGTTGTTTTTGGAGGTTTTTCTACCAGAATCTGCTATTAAATCGCTTTTAGCGGAAGTGTTCAAAATTCCCATGATAGAGTCAAATCAAGTACTGAATCAAGTCGAAACTTTGAACTTAATTATCTCGAAAATGAGCAAATAAAGCGATGGCGCGACCGTTAGGCAGGGAGTTATTAGCGGAATAGCCCCTGCGTTGATTTTTTTTTTTTTTTTTTTTCCAAGCAATGACTCATCACATGACAATAAGGGGGGGGGGAGGACGTAGGACTTGGACGAATGAAATAAGTGAGATTTGCTCATACCCTTTCATGGGCAAATTAATGCTCCTTTGAATTTCCTACGATTCCATTCTATCGATGGTTCATATGTTTTGTTCATTGGGAGCCGACGAAGTGTAATTTACTTATTGAAATTTTGGAAGTTTGCATTTTGCCGTTCAAGTGGGCCGACGGCGACGCGACGGTCGTGGGGCTCATAATCAGTCTACATCCGCAGTGATCCCAATTCTCTTGCCTGCGGAGGGCGAGTCCTCACGTGTTTTACACCCGGAAGTGCAGTTTTCCGAGTTACCTGCTTTTCGCCAAGTTGTAAGATTCTTTCACATGACCACCCACCATGCCTTTCATTTGTCGAATATGTTCACATTTATTCCTCACAAAGGAAAGTCACACACCCTCTTTTCCCTATCTCCTGTCTCCTCTTCAATGAGTTCAATATCTTACTATTTCCTTATTTACTGCTCTTTTTTCCTGTTCATCCTTATTCACACAAGTTTCCGAGTTGTTTTCGTGGTCGAGAGGGGCTGCCGGCTGAGTAGTGTGTGAAATATATTTGACTGCCGGTTTGACACGAGAATCCACAGTACTTACCTGCAGCTCTCGGCTTTTCTCGCACCCTCTTTCCCCCGACCCCGACCCACTCACCGCGTCGAGTCGTTCCTTTCGTAGGTGCTGCATAGTCTTACAATTAGCTCTTATTTAAGAAATTCTTACGCATTCGTTTTCACCAAAAATGAATAGAATGCTATTTTCGTTTTTGTGAAGGTGTAGGGGTAAGCCGAGAGCATTTACTGACACTGGATTCTCGAGCCAGACACTGCATAGGCAGACGATTTGGCTCTGTCAGTACTCGGCTTTGGCTCTATCAGAGGTGTCCACGTAATATAAATCATACGAGCAACTCGTATACTTCGAAATTGGGGGGGGGTGAAGATTTTTTTCCCCCTTTTTTAAGAAAATCAGTATTTTCGCTTACCAATGAACGTTTTCTAATCACTAGCTTCACAAATACTCAGTTTCTATCTCCTTTTTCACCATCTATACTCCACCCCCTTAATCCTCCTTCCCTTTGTACAATTCCCCCCAAGTCCATCTTTTCTATCCACATCCCCACCCAAAAAACTTCCCCCCCCAAAATCCTCTTCCTCCCTCTATCGACCCCCCCCCCCCCCCCAATCAATTTCCTTCCAGAAATGTATACCCCTCTCCATTTCGATTTAAAAAGCCCCAAAAACGAATTCTAATAGGTCAAATTTTCAAAAATTTCCATGGGTGAACAATTAGAAGTTGATTCTTTCATTCAATCATCTATAAAGACTCCAAAATGGTTTTCTAAAAAGTCAAAATCCCAAAAATTTTCCGGGAAAAAAATTTCCCACAAACCCCCCTTCTCTGTCAGGGTACTCCATGCTCCCAAAAACCCTCCCTCCTTTAAATATCCTCCAAAACGTATTATAGAGGGTCAAATTTTCAAAAAAAAATCCGGAGGAAGACCCCCGAACTCCCCATTCTACTTGGGGGATTCACCTCGAACCTTCCAGTGGGGGGAGGGGGGAATCCTCGTGATTAGGTGGGTAGCTCGTACGGTACCTGGGGGGGGGGGGGGGGGGGGGTTGGGCACCCCTGGGCTCTAATGACACCAAAAAGTAAAAACGCTAACCTCAATAAAATTGCAAACAGAGCTCGCGACCTGATCAAACGATCGAATTGGGCTGTGACATGACGGCTTTGGCTCAGCATCATTTGGAGAATCACAGTGTGTATAAAGGAATCAAATACCTATGCATCGGGTACGGGAACCATTTCGGCATTTCCTTTCAGAAGAAATCTAGAAAGTGATCCTTCAATCAGATGATTAATCATTAGATGGATTGATATCGTCAAAGTAAGCATATGATGCGAAAAAAGTGAGTTATACTCTGTTCTCGATAAGAAGGCAGGCTAGGCGGGTGAGAATTCAGGTAGTAACGCACTATTTAGCAACAGTGCGGCTTTGCTGGCTACTCCAACCCTTCGCAGTGGCCGTTGTTCTCCCAAACTCTCTCTTGGCACGGAGGATTTTCAAGAACCGACGGACTCTAAAATTTACACCCGTCCAGTAAAAATTTCAAACGGTCAGTTTTTCGAAAAAAACGGACGAAATTTTCTCCCTAAAGAACCAAAACTCGGCAAAAATAGTCGAGTTTGAATGACTCTCAGAAATTCGTATTTTTCAGCCCGAATTAAAGTCAGGATATTTCGTCTACTATCGAATTCATGAGAGTCATCAATATGCAAACTCGACTATTTTTGTCGAGTTCTGGCCCTTTAGTGCGAAAATTCCGTCCGTTTTTTCGTATTTTGACCGTTCGCAATTTTTACTGGACGTGTGTAAATGTTTGAGTCTGTCGGTTCTTGGAAATCCTCCGTGCCAAGAGAGAAGTCGGAAGAACAACGTCCACTGCGAAGGGTTGGAGTAGCCGGTATAGCCGCACTGTTGCTAAATAGTGCATTTGAATTCTCACCCGCCTTCTTATCGTGAACAGAGTATAGCAGTATAACTGGAGTTCATATACTCGGAAGCGAGACTATGGCGGACTTTCCGTAAACCTGGGGAAGAAAACTTTTTTTTCGGAGAGAAAAAACTTTCGTTGTGGGAGGAAACTTTTTTTCGGGAGAGAAAAAACTTTCGTTGTGGGAGAAAACTTTTTTTCGGGAGAGAAAAAATTTTTTCGGGAGAGAAAAATTTTTTTCAGGGGAATAATTTTTTTAACGGAGGAGGAAACTTTTTTTTCACGGTGAGGAAAAAAATTCTCCCCCTCCAAAAAAATATTTCTCTCCGCGGGACAAAAAAGTTTCCTCTCCACAGCGAAAAAATATTTCTCTCCACTGTCAAACGACTTGCCCTGTTGCCAAGTCGCGCTGTCGTCTTTCATCCTGCTTTCATCCAACAAGGAACGGCATGAGGAATGAGAATGGAACGACAACCTGTTGCCCGATTGCCGGTTATCCTTTTGTTATTGTTCACGTTGTAGGCATCTTTGCAATAATGTCTTTGGTTTCTTTGTGGCAAAATATTGCTTTCAATTATCATGTTTTATTTTTATTACTTTAAATTTGGAGGTTAACTGGATGTTTACTTATGAAGATATCAGTTCGATAACTTGTGTTCCACCAAAGAATGAAATTAATTTGTATCTATGTCGCAAAATTGAAGATTTAATCAATTTTAATATTGTTTGTTGTTTGTTTATTATTATTTTATCTTATTTGAGGTTTGACCGGAACCGTGACTGGTATTAAACCCTATGACTTACAAGCAGTTTAATATATAGTTGTTTATGTTTATTAAATGATCAAAACATCTTCCAAACGGACAACCGGCAATCGGGCAACAGGTTGTCGTTCCGTTTTCATTCCTCATGCCGTTCCTTGTTGGATGAAAGACGACAGCGCGACTTGGCAACAGGGCAAGTCGTTTGACAGTGGAGAGAAATATTTTTCGCTGTGGAGAGGAAACTTATTTGTCCCGCGGAGAGAAATATTTTTTTGGAGGGGGAGAATTTTTTCCTCACCGTGAAAAAAAAGTTTCCTCCTCCGTTAAAAAAATTATTCCCCTGAAAAAAAATTTTCTCTCCCGAAAAAAAGTTTTCTCCCACAACGAAAGTTTTTTCTCTCCCGAAAAAAAGTTTCCTCCCACAACGAAAGTTTTTTCTCTCCGAAAAAAAAGTTTTCTTCCCCAGGTTTACGGAAAGTCCGCCATACGAGACGAATGACACTGGGTATTCGGGGGAGGGAATTCGAATGTTTACCTCCATTTCCTCTCCTCACAAACGCTTGATCGAACCATTTTCTCGTCTCCCTCCTCCCTCACCCACCCTGTACCTTCCGATTCTTTCTCTCTTTAGATCACATTCTTTCTCTATTATTTAGAAAGTAACGAAGTGATACAATAATAAGGAATAATGACTATTGAATGGATAAGCACGAGTGAAATGATGAATGTTTGCGGCGTCCAAAAGAAGAAGCAACAGGACTCGTAAACAGATGAGGTGTGTAAATGAGTGAGCGTGAGAGGCAGCGTGTGTGTGACTGATTGTGAGTGAAATAAAATAATAGGGAAGGAATGTGACCTAAAGAGAGAAAGAGTCGGAAGGTATAGGGCGGGGAAAGCAGGAGGGAGACGAGAAAATGGTTCAGTCAAATGTTTGTGAGGAGAGGAAATAGAGGTAAACATTCGAATTCCCTCCCCCGAATACCCAGTGTCGTTCGTGTTCGTCTCGCTTCCTTCAAAATTATGGAAAAATTTGATTATGATTTGAATGTAGGCTATTTTCTCGAAAAACGGTCCAAATCCATAATTTCGGCTCCGAAGCAGTCCGCAGAGGGTAGAATGGCGCAAATTGGAGGTCAATAACGCCCTTCACAACAACGATGACATTTGGAGACTGACCTCCTCCCTCAAAAAAAAACAACTTTAAAAAAAAAATGTATAAAAAATATGAAGATTGGCGCAAACCGCAATTGATGCGTCAACTTCAAAGATCGATCGGAGGGGGGGGGGGTTACATCTGTCAAATCAGCTGTATACAATTTTCAAGCTATTGTAGGTGTATCAAATAATATTAGTAATTTTTACGTGTTTGATGTTATGAACAAAGTGACAACAGGTGATAATGTTAGTAAGGCAAATGTATACATGTATACTATTCCTTGCAAAAAATTAGTCAAAGTTACAAAATAAATTAGTAATAAAGTTCGTCAACTATTACTCCTTCGATTAACATTTCATGTTCTTTTTTTTATCGTGAAAGGACAATTTTTAATTCCAAGGGGGGGGGGGCTCTCATGCTGTCATTTACTCCAAAAAATAGCTGAAATGATCATTTTGGTTTTGTAATTTTTTATTTTCTGCGTCAACAAATGCAAAAATTAAAATCAGCGTGACCTAGATGATCAAGTGAAACTATAAAGTAGATTTTAAAATTTATCAATGACTGTTTCAAGGAATATTTTCAGTTCAATGCTTCGGAAAAATTATGAAATTCTTCATCCGGTCAATAAGAGAGACATCAGTCAACAATGATGATATAGCGCAATCGTCTTGTTCCAACCCTATAATTACTGTTTAAAATTTTGTTACGCCCGCCCGCCTATTAAATGTAACATAGAAAGTTCTTAAGGAGTCGCAGTTGTGCCCCTCGCACCACGAGAGTAAGGTGGGGGGGGGGGGTTATCTACATCAATGTGCAATGATGGTCCAACATAGCTCGTAGGATTTTTTGGGCCGAAAGCCTAAAATCAAATTCAAAATCAAATTACGCCCCTGCTTCATTGGGCTAAAAGAAAAATATAAGTTTCGAAATTACTTCCGCAGGTGATTATGAGCAATTGTATCGTAATGCCATCCAGTCAATGATCGAGTATACGTGTTATTCTTACGGATTGTGTTATTCCGATATAAACCCTTTCATCTCTGCGGAAATTAGCTCAAACTAACGAAAAATTTGACACAAGTAAACAACGAAGAAACCATATCGAGCCCCGGAACCCGTGCCGTGTCCCTATATGAATGTGTGTGAGTGTGTGTGGTCGTGAAAGGCCACACTCGACCTTCGAATCTTTCGGGTGTCCTTCCCCATATTCACGGAAACAAGCTACTCAATACTTCCCCCCTCTCTCACTCTCACTTCTCACTTCTTTAATTCGATCTTGCTTGCCTCGCTTTCACACATACCCCTCAAACGCCCAGCTTGCCATGCACGACTTTCTCGTTTACAAAATGAACCCAATAAACCATAACATCAACAGAGGGCTGAACAAAAACCGATGCTATTCAAACGCTCGAAATTGTTCGATCGTTCGATCGAATGAACATTCGAAACATTTCGATCGATCGAGGTTTCGAAATATTTCGATCGATCGAGGTTTCGAAACATTTCGATCGATCGAGGTTTCGAAATATTTCGATCGATCGAGGTTTCGAAACATTTCGATCGATCGAGGTTTCGAAATATTTCGATCGATCGAAGTGCCAGATAATTCCGATCGACCGAAATTTTTCGATCGCTCGGAATATTGACAAATTTCGATCGCTCGGAACTACAAAAATTTTCGATCGATCGAAGTTTCGAAAAATTTCGATCGATCGGAATAATAAAAAATTTCGATCGATCGAAGTTCCGAAAAATTTCGATCGATCGAAAAATTTCGTTCGATCGAATTTTCGACATTTTTCGATCGATCGAAATGCCAGAAAATTTCGATCGATCGAAGATTTTCGATCGGTCGAAGTTTCAGAATTTTTCGATCGATCGAAGTTTCGTAAAATTTCGGTCGATCGAAGCTTCCGAATCTCTCGATCGATCGGACGATTTCGATCGATCGAAGGTCCAAAACTTCGAAATTTTCGAAAAATTTCGTTTCGATCGTACGACCGATCGATCGAAATCGATCGAAATTTCGATCGAAGGCACAGGCCTAGGCCTGCGTGGTCAACGTAGATAAGGGATCCGAACGCGGGCTGGCCTGGGCTGGCCTCTGATTGGCTGCAACGGGTGGAGCAAAAATGACTCGGGGTATAGGGAAAATAACACGGGATTTTCGTTCCGGGGCGTTTATCTCGAAACCTAAGCAAAATAGTACCTAAACAATTTATACGAGTCGATTCAGCAGATTTTTCCAAACAATTTGATAGGTCATAAGTGCCACTTTATTGCAAATTCGAAAAGACTGTTTCAGTTTAAAAGTACTCACAAGTCACACACAATAGTGAGTTACTCAAACACTGCTCGAACACACGCCAAGCATGTAATCACACTATTGTGCGTACTTTTAAACTGAAACTGTCTTTTCGAATGTGCAATAAAGTGGCACTTACGACCTATCAAATTGTTCGGAAAAATCTGCTAAATCGACTCGTATAAATTGTTTAGATACTATTTTTCATAGGTTTCGAGATAAACGCCCCGGAACGAAAATCCTGTGTTATTTTCCCTATACCCCGAGTCATTTTTGCTCCACCCGTTGCAGCCAATCAGAGGCCAGCCCAGGCCAGCTCGCGTTCGGATCCCTTATCTACGTTGACCACGCAGGCCTTCCATTCAATTGCGACTCTTGTTTACTCTTTGATTCAAGTACTCAACTTTGGAATTTTGTTTTGATCATTCACTCGATGAATCTCCTTTCAAAACTTCTTTGGTCTGAAATTTTTTCATGACCATCAAAAAGCAATTCGGGGGGGGGGGGGGGGGGGGAGTAAATATCATCAACATTGTTGCGTTATTACCGTTCTGACTGTCGGCCCCCGCATCCCCTCCCGCCGTCCGATCATCCTTGCATAATTTTTACCTTCGAAGCGCTAGTGTCGTGCCGTTGAAGAGCAGTCCAGCTGCGCTGCTGCCCTCTTCCAGCTTCAATCTGTATCATTTTAAGTTCAGTTTCTGCAAGTTCGGTTCTCGATCTGCTCGCGGAATGTGGGTGAATCCATTTTGTCAAAAAATGTTCTGATTCTTTCAAACCATCGTTATTTTGTTTTTTTGCGTATCGCTCTTTTCGGGCTTAGTTGAAACAACCACCTGTTTTTCCTACAAATTCCTTGTGCAACGCAGACTACGCTTGTTTCATAATTTATATAGCGTTTTTCGTGTATCATCCGTAAATGTGGTCTTCGCGCAATGAACCAGATGACTTGTGTTTGTTTTGGTACGTTATCTCATCTCAAATTCTCGTATTAAATTAAATATCTCGGTTATTTTTCTTGTGTGAAACTTCAGTCCATCAGCCTTCGTATGTTTCTTACAGTAATGGATCAAATTCTAAACAGTTGCCGAAATTAATGTGCTCAAATTGTGTATAAAATTTAGGTTAACTCGGGTGTATTTTTTTCCCTTGTTATCATGTCCCTCCAATCGTTGCATCTGAAAACCAATCCTGTCTCTATACTTTTAAGCCAAGAAAATAAATTGCCATTATCTGATCTTTAATCATTATCCTTAGTGAGATTTCCCACCTTTAAAGGTCAAGTTTCTACGGTTTGTTTATAATCCTTACCGCTGACATCCTCTGATGTGAAATCCAGCCCAAGGCATGCGCGTGCCTCTCGTTTATATTCATATTCATCACCAGTGTCGAGTGGTGATCAAGAAGCTATTTTAAATTATTGCTTGTGTTCATAGCCCTCGTTCAAAATAATTGAAGAAACGGTATCAGTGTAGCGATGATAGTTAAGTCAACTGCCGGATCATGTTGAGCGGTGGTGATAGTGGTTATTGTGATACTCCAGAAGTGAGCGACAATGTTTTGCACTGTGCAACATCTGTTGTGGAATCCTCAATGGAGGACAAAATCAGGGATTGTCATATGTCTGGACCCTCCTGCAGAGCTTTGCGACATGCTGTCTTGGCTCTCAATCGTTTGGATGACTTCTCTTGTGAACATATTGGAAATGGTTTCTACTCCAAAGTATTTAAGGTATGTTTCATTAATTTCCTCATCCTATCATGTTTGATTATGATAAGTCAAAATCCAAGACATTTGCTGTTAATACTCATGATTTAGCTGTACCGAATCTAGGGGGTATTACGGAGGATCAGATTGTTATCGTAATCGGATCAAATGCGTTAAGTGAAATCGGCTTGTTACTACGCAATTCAATCGCGCAGGTAACCCCTCTTCATCTCTGCTTACTTCAGTCAACTAAGATTACGACAGCCCTCGACTCATCAGCTCCTGTCGTCCGTTTCCATTGTTATGAGGGGATTGAAACGATTCAATCAGTGAAGCCACCCATCAGGTTCTAATGTACTTGATCTGATCTCAATAATGATAACAATTCAATCCTCCGTAATCGCCCTCCTAGTCCTACACTGCCTTTGTTTACCCAAGGTTTGTTGTCTTATAGATAGGTGGAAGTGTTCCCCAAAATGATTGAGTTTCGCTTCAAAACCAAATTTAATTATGTCTGACTTAAGTTACCTGCTGGAGCAGACGTATTTTTAGTATTAGGACTTGGCTAACCAGTAGGGTGGATTACATCTGCAAAGGAATCAGTAAGCGATGTAATGGGTCTTTGAACTCCTTGCTAACCTACTGCTCATCGATGGGTCTTGATGTATTTTCGTTAGCTCAATGCTCATTTTCACATCTGGTCACTCTATTTGCCGAAGTAGCTACTCTTTTTTCCAATTTAAAACATGAGTAAGCACTAGTTTCCCAACTGTCACTTAAAATTTCTAGGCAGAGTTATGTTTTCTCTATGGGTGTAACTGTGAAGGTAGAGGAGGACCATTTTAGTATCCGGTTCTGACTAGTAGCGGTGGCTGCTTCCGAACCTCATCAATGCGGATCAGGGAGCGGTTAATTAGGAACGAGTCGAAACTCTGCACTAACCAACCGCTCATTTGCAGTTCGAAAGCATACACCGCTACTAGTCAGAACCCTATACTCAAAATGGTCATTGGTCCTGCTCTAGTTTGCAAGAGTGTTTAGATGATGATCTTCCTTGTGCAAGTCAGTAGTAAGCTTGGTCCATGCATTTTAAATTGAGCATTTCTGAGTTAAGAAATGGACATTTTTTTTGTCAATCAACTATTTTCATCATAGGCGGACCGTATCAGGGGCTAGGGGGAGCTACAGCCCCCCCCCCCCCACTTTTTTTGGGCAGAGGGGCTGAAAATCGGGAAAAGTAGATAATCAGTTGAGACTTGAGAAGCAAAAAAAAAAAAGGTTATCACTTTTTAGCCACCCCACTTTTTTTGGTCAAGGTCCGCCTATGATTTTCATAGGCTTTGTCCCAAAGAACTAGACTTATTTCCCTTTTATTTCTTTTAACTGGTTTGATATTTTTCTGTTAATCTAGTTAGAATGTTCCCTCCTCTAAGATAAACTGATAGCTAACTCTGGTTCAAGCTGCATGCTTTTGAAACAAGTTGAGGAGGTTAAAAGCAGAAGCAACCATTGTTGTTGTTGGTCCATTTCGTTGTTTTGGAACTTCCGGTGACTGTTTCACCGGATTGTTTCACATTTTCAAGCTCAGGCTAGTGTTTATACTTGAGTGAAATTTTTTATGTTGACTACTTTATAATCAATACTGCAAGAAATGTAAATTAATTATTTGTATTCATTCGAGCTTGTGACAAGAAAATGTCAGGGGAAATTCCGGAAAAATGAAATGGGCTCGTCAGTTTTTGCTGTTAACCCCCTCATTTCCAACTTGAGATGACTTTGGTACTAAACTAGTTAAAACATCTTATTTAGCATCTGAAGAGGCATTAGTCAGCCTCTAAAAGATCTAAGTAAGTGATTTATGGGTGTTCTAGTTGAGCCGTTTCCAACATTTGGTCTCCTGACCCCCAGGAGTCTGCTAGGAGGGTTTTGCGGAATATATTTTGGTATTTTTTGGGTACTGGGTATTGGGATTACAACTGTGAAGGAGTGAAATTGGCGAAAGTTTTATGGATAACAAAAGCCAGAGGCTCATGTGCCCTTCTCCCTTTCCATTGGGGCCGATTGAGTGGATGCAAACCTCTATCATGTACAACAATACAATAGATAAATGAAAGAGAACTTACCTATCTACGAACTAGAAAACAGTATTTTCTCATGTCTATCTCTTTTCCTGGTGCAGGAGATAAAGGTTCGTAATCGGCCTCTTGAATCTGCCCTTGTGTACTAGTCCTTTTCCTTGATAAGCACTGTACCTATTGTATGTACTTCGCCTCAATTCAATATTGAGCTTTCCTTGGGTCCCCATGATGGCGCACAATTGAATCTGAAAGGTTACTCCTAGACTAGGAAACAAGGAAGAGTTTCAAAATTTACCAGTAGTATCCTTCCAAAAAACTGCATTAAAAAGCATGGATCAGTGAGTTGTTGCGTTGTGGGTACGGACCAATTGCTTGCTAATGTTTTTTGCAATGCTAGGCATTTACTTGTCAAACCCTGAAAATTCAACTTGTGTCTGCTCTTACATTATCTTTAACCTGCTCAGTGCTCATTTCCCATGAAAAAGTTTTTATCTCTTTGCTTCTATCTTGTAAGTGTTTCATAACTAGTGCTGAAGTGCTAGGTACTTTATGTCTCTTTTTTTCACCCTTAGATCATCATTATGAGTTAAGATCAAGCTTTTTGAAAAGAGGTACTGTAGTTGTTGGGTTCATTCTATCTAGTAATCTCCGGAATTTCATTGGAATTGTCGGCATCTAAAAAGTAGTGTTCTTTGAAATGCTGAGCCTGAAAAATTTTAAGCCTTATCACTTCCAAGATTTCGCTTTCAACCCCCTCCCAATTCCTCGAGGAAAGGGTACTGCATTGTTGTGTTTTATAAGGCAGCAATAGCATTAGTGGGATCCCACTATCCCTAGTTTTAGATTCGTATCTGGAGGAGATCTCAAGAGTTCTTAAAACTCGTTCATAAGGCCGTACAGAGAAATTTGGGGGCCTGGGGACCCCGGGGTGAAATTTAAAATTTCTGTTCCTCTCTTAGGCGTCTTCAGTTACGAGACCGGAACTAACAACCCCCTCCCCCCTTTCCACTCAGCAAGCAGCAATAATCATTCTTTTAAGGCTTCTTTCTAAATGAATTTGATCACAGACACTACTGTTTACTAATTTAATAGTAAGTAAGCATAGACTAGTCATGGGTGTCCCTATACTTACGAAACCCTTATACCCTTATATTTACGGAACTGTATGCTTCTACGGCGTTAAAGAGTGACTTGTTTGACTGTGGTTACTTTCTAACCGTTCTACCGTTAGACGATAGTTAAAGCTGCCGCAAGGCCCTTCAATTTCGCGAATCTTAGCGCTGATTAGGAAAAATAATTCACTAAATTCCAGATTCGAAGTCAAGTTATATTGAGATTTCCGAGTTGGTGTTATTCAGAGCGAAATTGCATCCAGGCGGACCGTGACCGAAAAAAGTGGGTGGGGGGCTAAAAAGTGATGGCCTTTTTTTTTTGCTTCTCGACTCTCAAGATAACTTTTTTCCGATTTTCAGTCCCCCCGCCCAAAAAAAAATGGAGGGGGGACTATAGCCCCCCCCAGCCCCTGATTCGGTCCGCCGATGCGAAATTTGTTTACAGTTTTGTCACATCTTGAACCGTTTTGCCGCAGAGATAACGGGTACCTCGAATTTGGCTTATACTTTTAAAACAGAAGGGGGCAATAATGTACAAATGGTCATTCCTGCGGCAAAACAGTCATGAAGCTTCAACAAAACGGACAGCCCCCCCCCCCCCCCCCTGTTAATGCAATGAAACTGACTCTCGAATTTCAATTTGAAATAATAAATATTCGATTCATGGAAATACAGTTTTTGATCCTAAACATTAGAATTTGCGAAATTCAAAGGCTCTATGCGGCAGCAATTGAAACCATTTGACGCTAAATACGGTTGAAAAGTAAGCAGCTTTCAACAAAATGTTATCTTTTGACGCTGTAGCCGCAAAAAAATTGAAAATTTTGTAGTTAAGTGACATCCTTCTCATGCGGAGGCCTTTATCTGATACCATAACCCAGAAATGCAAAATGTTCTATAACGCTGGAAGTCTCACGCGATCCAAGATTTTTTCCTCACGGAATAACCGACTTCCCAAAAAAAAAAAAAAAAAAAAAACGAAAAACAAAAAAAAAAAAAAAAAAACGCCGTGCTCTTTTCGTCGTGACTTAATTCGTAAGTGATGAAGTGATGTCCTTTTTTTCTTTCTTTTCACTTTTCGAAATTTTGAGTCAGCAAGCACACGCATGTCGCACGTTGCGATTGCAATAATAACCCAAAAATGACCAGTATTTTCAAAATTTTGTGACTAGCTTCATCACATATGCCCACAATTTCCTCACGTTTTCTCGCGAATCGCTATAGATCGGGCTCTTTATGCTTCGCCTTGCGGAGTTATAAACTCTAGTGCTCTATATATGTATAATCGTCACCAAGTGAAGTAGGTGTAAAGTTAGACTTATAAAGATGCAGTGTTGCCAGTTGTACGGCTTTAGGTCGTATATTTTCCTTAAGAATCACTGTAAAATATACGGTTTTTAACCTGATATCTGGCAACACCCGAAAGATGCACCCTCATACCAGAGTAGAGGTAGTTTCAGAAGTGTAGGCGGACCTAGACCGATAATCTTTGGAATTTGTCAACATTATTTCTGATATTACTCGATGAAAATGAATAAAAATGAAATTGAGAGTTCACTTTTCAATGAGGAAAACTTTAAACACAAAAGAATAAAGTCAGGAGCAAATTCGGTATAGATTTGAAAGAATGAAAGTTGACAATTCGCCAAAGATTATGGTTTTGGTCCGCCTACACTTCTGAAACTACCTCTAACCAGAGTAATCACTGCAGCGGTCCTAAATCGTATTTTTCTTCGGCAATCGCCCGGTTAGATCATTAGTCCGCGATACCACGATCAGTATCTTTGCTTGATTTTGGATCGATAGTGCGGTTTTCATGGTCTTGCTCACAAGGAGGATCAATTAATATTTATGATCCTAACGTTCGAAACAAGTCAATCAATATTCAATAAAGTCTCAGTTAGCTTGAAATTCAAATTTCCAGTTGATTTGTGTGATTTCCAGTTGATGGCTACACGTCCGTGAAGTTGGCCCCCCAACATTAAAATTTTTCAATTTTTTTTTGCTCAAAAATTTGCTATCGATTTGCTATTCTTTGCTATACCTTTCAAAATTTTGCTATCCTTACCCAAATTTTGCTATACAGTCAATTTTTGTTTGGGGGGGGCCAGCATCACGCCAGCCCCCCAACCTCGAGCTACGGACTTCCGGAATGACTCAAAAAATTCCTCTCACTTGCTATTTTTTGGCGTCTTTTTCAGAATTTTTTCTATCCCCCTCAATTTTTTATAAATGGCCTCCAAAGTTGGGGGGCCAACTTCACGCTAGCCCCCACTTCGAGCTACGGACTTCCGGAATGGCTCAAAAAGTTCCTCTCTCTTGCTATTTTTTGGCGTCTTTTTCAGAATTTTTGCTATCCTCCTCAATTTCCCATAAATGGCCTAGCTCGAGGTGGGGGCTAGCGTGATGTTGGCCTTCCTACCTATGGAGTCCATTTATATAAAATTGAGGAGGATAGCAAAAATTCTGAAAAAGACGCCAAAAAATAGCAAGTGAGAGGAACTTTTTGAGCCATTCCGGAAGTCCGTAGCTCGAAGTGGGGGCTAGCGTGAAGTTGGCCCCCCAACTTTGGAGGCCATTTATAAAAAATTGAGGGGGATAGAAAAAATTCTGAAAAAGACGCCAAAAAATAGCAAGTGAGAGGAATTTTTTGAGTCATTCCGGAAGTCCGTAGCTCGAGGTTGGGGGGCTGGCGTGATGCTGGCCCCCCCAAACAAAAATTGACTGTAGCAAAATTTGGGTAAGGATAGCAAAATTTTGAAAGGTATAGCAAAGAATAGCAAATCAATAGCAAATTTTTGAGCAAAAAAAAATTGAAAAATTTTAATGTTGGGGGGCCAACTTCACGGACGTGATGGCTACACTTCTGGAAAACCTGGCACACCTGAAAAGTCAAGAGAATTTTCATATTTCTGGAAAAGTCAGGGAATTGTCGAGGATTTTTTTCTTTTTTCTTTTAAATCTCCACGAAAAGTCAGGAAAAAGTCTGAAACATTTAGGGGATCAGCAAGTTTTTGTTCTTATTTAGTAGACGTGGTTTATTTTCAAAAATGTCTTTACTCATTCACATCACTTGAGATTAAATTCACTCAGCCTTTGGTTTGAAAGTTCCACTCGAAGATTTCTTCCTTCATCTTTTTAAAATAGCCGTTATTGAGTTTCAAAAAGCAGGACTCTGTGTCGGAAAATGACCTGATAGATTTAGAAAAATCTGGGAACTTTTCATTCAAAATTTGTAACCATCCTGATCCGAGGTCATTATATTTTCGATCTTCGAATTAGATTTCACCTATTTTGCCCAGAATTTTAAATTTGACTTGTCATCCGCCAATTTTCTAATGAGTAGAGCGTCAGTTTTGTGAAGGGGGGGGGGGATTTTTTTAGATTCCGAGTTGCCGGCTAATGTCCCCGCCCAATTGTGTCCGTCGTAGACTGATTATGATTTTCTGAATCTTTGGTTTTTCATCGCTTTCAGTTGAAAACCATGCAATATTAACCTTATGGGCAAATCATTTCCACACAGTGAAGGTCATACAATTCTGATAGGATCGGAGAGATAGCCTCGCTCCACATCCACCCCTCAGCCTTTTTTTTGTAGAGATCGCAGGGGTTTTCGTCAGGAAACCTTTCTTGATGGATCGACGCTACCCATAAGATTATGAAGACGATTTTCCACAATCTAAGTTGATCTTCTATGTGGAGGAAACGTCGAGACTGTTGACGGGTGATTCTTGGAAGTTCATCAGCCAACGGAATCATCTAAAAAGTTCTCCATACGCACGCTCTTACAGTTGGACCAAACAGACTGTAATGGCAGCAAGGAACTTTCAGAATGGAGCTGTTGCAAACTTTCGCTACAGGCTTATTAATAGTTTATTACGGGGTAAAACCCTGTAAAAATAGCGACTAGCGCACTAAAAAATCACGAAATCCACTCTCAAACTCATAAAATGCTTTCAAACGCGAGACTGTGATGGCGGCCGTTGCCGCCGATAACATTGGGTGTCCCTATCCCAATCAGTTCCATCCTCTTTAGGTGTGTTCTCGCGACACCACACAAGAAGAAGAAGAATCATACAACTGTCGTAAGATTTCGGTGGCAACGGCCGCCATTACGGTCTCGCGTTTCAAAGCATTTTATGAGTTTGGGAGTGGATTTCGTGATCTTTTAGTGCGCTAATCGTTATTTTTACAGGGTTTTACCCCGTAATCAACTATTAATCAGCCTGTAGCAAAAGTTTGCAACAGCTCCATTCCAAAGTAAACACGACGAAAGTGGTTGTTTTTGGACTTTCGAATGTTGATGATGGAACTGATGTGTGATAGAGTTATTTGAAGGTTTTGTTTAACGGGCTATCGTCGCAAACATCAGCTTTTATTAGTCAAATACCGTTGGGATATTTTCGGCTTTTACGTGCAACAGTTGTATTGTGAATTTCGGGAGCGAATTTTACAATGCAGTTCGGGTGGAGTTATATGAAGGTTTCGGGGAACACCGAACGCCAGAGTCAACAAAACCATTTCTGGCTAATTAAGAGTGTTGTTTATTGTTGTCTTTCACCGTTGAGTTACTCTTTCCTCCGCCCCCACCTCGCGGAACGGGCACAAATTCCGAGGTTCGGGTGCTGCATCGGTGTCATCCACCGCCGCCGAATAGATTTCCACCTGAACCGAATAATAACATTCTCTTTGCTTTATTACTGTGCCCCTAAATTAGTACAGGGAATTCAATTCGAGACACTAGACACCTTTACTGTTTCAGGGAATTCCGAACACAGCACTGTTCGAATTACGTTAAAAGTAGTTCAGATTTCTCAGCGCTAACGTAAGAACGTAAGATGGATACAATCGGTTCTCCATGCACCCCTCATCTCTTTCCGTAACCGCGGTCCAACCAGCGCAGCGAGTGCGGGCGTGAGCGTCGAGCGGCCGACGGACGCTCTCAGAACCTGGAAGTTAACTCACCATTGCCATTCGCCGTGCCATCCACTCACACTCCAAGCTCGTAATCAGTCGGTCTTGGTTAACACACGTTGCTTTCCTTCCACCTGCCAACGTATAATTTGCAAGTTTTTTTTTTTTGTTTTTTTGTTTTTTTTCCTCTCCTACCTCCACTCCTTAACAAAAGATAGGTAGCTCTAAACTGCGATGTTTTTGGAATGTTCTCATGGTGAGCGGTTAACATAACATTACTCGAGTGTAATGAATGAATGAGGGGAAAAAAGGAATGGAATCAGAACAAGCCAACAACTATTTCCTCCTAGCCTCTCTTTCTCCTCTTCCCCCCCCCTTTTTTTTCTTTTTTATTAATTCATCATATTGCACTGCTCGAACAGTCAAGTACATAATCATCGGAATGAACAACTCTCACTCGCAAAGTGATCTTGTTTTTGCGCAGTCACCCCCCCCCCCTCCACCTCTCCCCCTCCCCACTTCCTCATATTTCACTGAGTGTTATCAGAACTCTTTTAACTAATTAACTGCCTGTAGAAAGGAGAACGAATTTAAGCCTCTGAGATTCCGCTGAATGTTTATTTCTGTTGAATCTAAAGACCTAAAGTATGACGGATTGCTTTTTTTTTTCTTATTTGTTTATTTATCCATCTACAAATTTATTCATGTATTTATTTGTTTGTTTTTATATTTATTTACTTTAATAATCCATACTTACAATTATTCAACAAAATTTACCAGAAATATTGTGGAAGTATAGCTTTTTTCCCATTAAGAAGACCTTGTTTTGTGCAGCATAAACTTACCGCTGCAGCAAAAATAACCAAACGTAAGCCAAAAGAGCCTAACCCTTTTTCAGTTCAGTTTATGACAGGGTCACTCTATAGGTCAAGAGTTCCACCCCTAACATTTTAAAACTATTGCTTTCGTTTTAAAACTTGCGAGTTTTAACTTCAGCGAAGAAAAGCGTGATCCATGACATATTAACCTGTCCACTGTTCAAATATGCCAAAATCAACGTTTGAGAATAAAAAAAGTAATTTTCAAATGTGACTGTTGGGACATTTAACTTAAAAAAACTTGCTGATATGTTAATAATTTAACGGCGATTCCATCGAGAAAAGGTGACAGACGAAGACGAGTGTATTTTCGGGCGTGACAGTCATAAACTGTACTTATCTGTGTATAATCTTTTCTCAACCGGTGGAATCATGGGTGGAATGAAAAATGCCAATAAATATACGCGAAATGGCAGCTCTGATCAACAGAAGTTTAGTTGGAAACAAGGAAAAGTGAAAAGAGAGAGAGAGAGAGAAAAAGAGGAAAATAGGACGACAGGAACGAAACGAAATAAAGCAACTGTATAGTGTATAGGCGAAAGGATGAATGCGAAGCCCAAGAAGAGAAGGAAATGAGCCCGTCTAAAGTACCTGGTTGTTATTAATGCTCCTGAAGCATTGCTTGTTTTGTTGCCTGAGATAAATAACTGGAGACATAAATTTTCGTGTTGAAATTTGCCTGCCGCTGTAACCTTGGCGACCCCCCCCCCCCCCGCCCACCTTATAGCTTTTGGGTATTATCGCTGTTATAAAAGTACACTCTATACGTAAAATTTGACGGACTTCGGACGTGTCCAGAACACTAATTATTGTGAGCGGATTTGAAGTCAACTACTTACTGCGTTTGTGTGCAAGCGCTTACGCATATTATAGTGGTTGTGTGGGTGAAGTTAGAAGCGTTTTTCGGGTTGTATATGTCTGTTTGTTTGTTTGTTGGGATAAACTTGGGATATTTTTTGCATTAATTCGCCAAGGAGGCGGTCTTGTTACGCGTGTACACGGAGTCAAGAATACCAGATGCAAAATTATCAAAATTTGCAATCGCTGCTTTAAAGTATGAGGCAGCGTATACCTATATTATTTCAAGCCCGTACAAGTCCTTGTTTTTTGCGCGCGGAGAAAACATATTTTTTTGAATCAAAGAAACAGATCCTTCAAATTGTTTTGTTTAATAAGTAGCTTCAATTCATCACGTTTCTTTTTAGTGCGTTTCCTTTTAAAACTATATGCTCTCCCAAGAATGATTTATTGACTTTGACAACTGTATAGGTTTAAATGAAAGCATCAGCTTCTTTACTGCTCCTAACCAATTAGGGGTTTGATGTTTTCATGAAAGCTGAAGATTTGTCAAATCCAATTTTTTCTGGGACAAGCTATAGACTACCTAAGTAACTAGGTATTTTTTTTTCTTTCTGAAGTCAGTTTTTAGAAAATTAGTAATTAGTTTTTTAGTTTTTGCGCGAGTGTTACCTTCCCCACGTTTTAGCCCTTGTAATATTGATACTGTTGCATCTATTATCAACCCTCAACGGGTAAGTAAGCTCTGTGCAGCTTCGTTTGTAAGATTAGATTTTGTTCGTTCTTTGAGAAGGCAGCAATTTCTCCCTTCCGCGGCATCGGACACTCTTGATTATCGAACATGTAAAATAATCACAGATCATAAATCAGACAATAATTGAATTGAATAATAATAATTCGTTCTAACACTTTCTGCATATTTTATTTTTCGGTTCGGGTGAAGATTTGAGATTTCGGAACCTTTCGGGGGACACAATGAAACTCCAAAGTTAACAAACGCATTTTTAGCCCATCAGCGATTCTGCTCTTTTGTACGAGACGAGACGAGATAGCGGGAATCGATCATTCTAATTGGCTTAAACGGCGTCACGTGACAAATTCGAAGTCATTTGAGTCGTTCATTTCAGATAAAATGACTCCTAGTCCCTCAAATGACTCAAAATCCGTCACGTGACGCCTTTTAAACCAATGGGATTGGTCGATTCTCGCTATCTCGTCTCGTCTCGTCCAATAGAGCAGAATCAGCCCCCAGGAGCGTTTTTTTTGTTTGTTTGTTTTATTGATCTTTCTTTCTTCTTGTCTTGTCCCTCATCGTTGAGTTACGCTTTTCGCCTCACCTCGACGAGAACGAGGGGCGGGCACAAAGTCTGAGGTTCCAGTACTGCATCGCGCTATGGTTTGAGATCCAAAAAAAGTGGCCAAAAATCAGTGAAAAATGGTCATCAAAAATCATCGTTTTCGACCTTTTAAGGTTAATTTAAGACTTCATGGTGACACTTTTAAGTTTAAATTACTTGTTAAAAGTGTTCTCTGTAGTTGAAATCGCGCTTAAAAGTTTATAAACGATAAATTTATGAGAAATTCACTTTCTGATTTTTGGCCACTTTTTGACGATCTCAGACCTTAGTGCATCGGTGCCATCTATCGTTACCGAACAAACAGATCAGGCTATAAGATAATGAGCACAACCGTCAAAATAGTAAATTTCACAAGAATAAAAAAGTAGCAATTGAAGTGAATTTCGCTTTTTATTGGTTTCTATGGAATTTTTATTTTACAGTGTTCATTTTTTCAACCGAAATCATTTGAATAATTTTTAATATTCTGTAAAAATTACTTGAATTTTTATTTTTGTTTTATTTTTTCCCCATTTGGCACGACGCGACGCGACGGTTAACACGCGCACGAATATTAAAGATCGGAATTAATCGACGCGAGCCACGGGAAACCCCGGAATAGGTGCAGAATCAGCTTTGGCATAAATTAAAGAACTGTGGCTGTTTGTGTGTGAGAGGAAGAGCTTGAAAAATTAATTCCGTTTTTTATTCTTCACCCGGTAATGTTATAGTCAGCCTGGCGCAACTGCTGTTTGCGGCACGCCTTTTAATTACATAATTATATTAAATCCTGATTATCTGCGGGTGTATCTTTTACCTCTACCGGCTACCGCTATCACTATCACTTTCCGCGGAGGAATGTTTTCGGTTGAGCAGCGTGGTGAAGGGGGGGAGGAGAGGCATGGTGAGCTTCTTCTCTTGTGCCGGCGCTGGCATGGCGCTTGGCGTCCGTCTCGAATTAAAGGTAGAGAACAGTGTTGCCATTTTTTCGAATAATCATCAGATTTGTCCCTGTAAAATCCTTATGATTTCACCATATGAATGGCAACACTGATGGAGGATGAAAATGAACAGAGAACTCCTCAAGTATGAAATGGAGCTTGTTCTTTTCTTCTCTTTGGTCGCTCCTGGTCGAAGCACCGAGGCTACTGTACCTTGCCTAGCTGCTTGTTTCAGTTTCTCATTAATTAATCCTTATGCGTTTTGCGTATATAAAGTGGAGAGATGAGAAAGTTAATTAAAACGAACTGCGGTGTGAAGTTGGGACGACCGGCGCGTAACAGGAGGTCAGCAGGCAGTCAGCTGGTCGCTTTAGATACTCTTTGCTTCTTCACTTACTTGAGCTTATAATCTTCGCCTCGCCGCCAATCGGCGAGGCATCGACCCCTCTAAAGCTTCCTCGCGCTTTCTATCGTCAAATTTACTCATTCCTCTGACCCTTGCAGTGTGGACTTTTTCACCAAGTTGCACCATAACTTTTCGGTTGAAATATCTCAAACCATTGAATCCACTTTAAAGCTACGTTAGTGTTAGTTATACAGGCTCATTGAAAAAAAAAAAAAAAAAAAAAAAAAATAAAAATAAAAATAATTATTGTCCATAGTTAATATATAATAATTAGTGTTCAGCTTTTATTTGCATTCGGTGTTATCATCTGTCGAATCTCTCATCTTCAGTAGCAGCTCGTGTATAATCTTGGAACGTTGCATTCAGTCCATCCAAAATAACGGAAAAGGTCGGAATGCTGGGAGTGCACTCCCTCGAATCGATATTTTGCACGGGTTTAAATGGATGGAATGTAACGTTGCTACATTGCACGTGCCGCCACTGCTCATCATTCAACGGAAAAAGCTCAACCCGAGAATATAGGAAATAATGAATGAACCATGAATCAGATACTTATACCCTCTATAGTTAAAACCGGGGCTCTTTTTTTTTTTTTTTTTTTTTTTTTTTTTTTTTTTTTAAGTTTGAAGTTTGAGGTGCAATTGAATCTAAATCTTTTCTACATAAAGGCTTTTCACTTTCCAAAAACATTTAAGTTTTTCCAAACAGCCACCACGACCTTCCCCTTTGTTAGGTTTCTAGTTCTTAGAATCACTAGAAAGCGTAAATTTGCTTTGCTCTCTCGGAAGCATATAAACCTTCTGTTAATATATAATTTGTGACTGGACTCATAGAACACGAGATTAAGACCCGGAGTCGAGTGGCGACCTATTTGGTTGGAAGCCAATTCTATGATTTTTCGACTAATATTCGACGCCACATTAGATATACAGAGAAAGTTCATAGCGAAGCTTAATTAGATCATTTTTCATATCGTCTATGTTTCAATCACAGAAAGCAAGAATAAGTAACGAACTCAAGTTTTCCTTTTAACGGAACTAATAAAATTGGAGTACCCTCGGTGGCCTTTATCAACGATTTAAATGATTTAGAATGAATATACTGATTTAGTACAGCGATATGTCGTATCAATTTCCGTCCGAGGTCCTCTGGTTCTATAAACAAACTCTGATACAATGTTTTTTTCCCCTAAGCGCATTTTTGTTCGGAAAGTTAGGTTATTAAATCAAACAATTGATGCGACCTCTTTGCGATCATGAATTATGCGTCCTCGAAAATGCTAAATTATGCCTGGTTCCACGATTAAAACTTCCGAAATCAACAAGATATTACAGATTAAACGATGCATTTGGAGGTTAGAATCGCCAAAATGTAAGGGTTGTTGTGGAATTGGCGGGATTTCGGGCGATTCTAACCACCAAATGCAATGTTCCATCTGAAATATCTCAGCGTTGATTTCGCCAGTTTTAGTCAAAGAACGAGGCATAATTAAGCATTTTCGAGGACGTAGAATTCATAATTGCAAAAAGGACGCATTAATATCTTGATTTAATAGTCCAAATTTTCGTTCAAAAATCCGCTTATGGAGAAATTTCATTGAACCAGAGTTTGTTTGGAGCCAGAGGCCCTCGAATGGCAATCGATACTGTATATCGCTCCACTAAAATAGTCTTTAATTGGCTGATTTATGGGTAAAAATAACTTCTGTTGCTTTAATTGTTGAATTATTAACGCGGCGGGTTCGGATTCCAAAACCAATGCGCGCAAGTGATGGAGTGAAATGTACCTTCGACGTCTTAACTCTTGATTTTTGCACGAAATCGGTTCGATTGTCTCTTTTTTTTTTGTTTCTCTTAAAGTTTAAACAAATTATTATTGACATCGATGTTAGTAAAAAACGAAATATTACCGATAGAAAATAAACAGTGGCGTCGCGTGCCATCTGGCAACGTTGCAGTCTGGCAATTTAAATCTATAAAAGAGGTCGAACTATTGGAGGTGCACAGTACATCACTCCCTTGAATCGATATTTTACATGGTTTTAAATGGAGTTTCTTTCAGAAAGTTCTACAATAACGGACCGTATGAATCGTTTTTTGAAGCTTTTCAAATGTTAAAATAGGCGGAATGGCGTGGAAAAATAATTACCGGTCACTATTTTTGACTCTTCAAAAGCAGTGTGATTTCAATGGATCATTAAATTTACGTTCGTTTTTGTTTTTGTTTTTGTTTTTTTTTTGCATTTTTTGAACTTGCTGAAAGAAACGTATTTAACGAAAATGTTCATTAATTTGGTGGCTTTAGACGTGTTTTTATGATGCAATTTCTATGACCATTATCGAAGTTAGCGAAAAGTCCTATTAAACCGTGACATTACCCTTATATTGTGTAATTGTGTTTTACTGCATGAACAAATGGATTCAAAATTCTAATTATACTTGCCTGGTGTTTTCTTGATTTCCCTATAGAAAACATGCAGTTTTATGAAGACATTGTTGTGTTTTCACATGATTAAGACAATTCTGAAGAACAATAGAACAACTTGGACCTACCAGTATACTAGCTCAAATAAAAATGTTTAATCAATCAATCCATACAAATATCTCTGTCAGCGAAATTCAGTTTCCAGTCGAAAAATAAAATCCTGCAATTCGCGAGGTAGGCAACCCCGTGTCCCACAAGTCGAAACTGTTGCGCGATATCTATGCGTCATTCGTATACTTGACGGGATTCGCATGATTAAAGTTGCAGCAGATCCATTCAATATCTCGAGGCGGCCAGCAGCCGGGCCGCGGCAATCAAATAGCTAGACTTGCGTGCGTGTAATTTTACGCACGTGCGAAGTGAAATGTCACATTTTCAGAGGCCGCGTTTATTGATCTCTTTCTCCCACACCCATTCTCTCTCGCGCTCCTTTATTTCCCTTTTGTTGTAACTTTTTAAGTCCGCATTTCCGGTTACTCCTCTGCGTACTCACAGGAAGTCTCAAACACAATTTTGTTCTCTGAAGGTTTCTTCACGAGTTCCAACAACAATCGCGGCTCGTGCACATTGGCAACAGTGTACTTTCCCCTATTTGAACCAACGTAAAGCAATCGAGTCTTCATGATCCTCAAGAATCGATTATTTTACTCAGTTTAAATGGTAAAATTGCAGCTTTGCCAAATTGCATCAGACGCCACTGACAATATCACAGAATAATACAATCAGAACGGAAACTCCCATAAGAGCCAATGGAAGCAAGTTTGGAATTTAACGGCACCAATAGGCAACGCTGTGGTCCTACAAAGGGTGTCCCAAAAGTAAGTGTACTGATGCTGTCATTTCAAAACTATTCTACCTAGAGACTTGATCTTGGTTTTATTTTAAAGATCAAATCATTTTCTATCGATTAAAACCAAGATCAGTTCATTTTATTTAAAATTAAAAAAGTTATGACAGTTTTTGTGACGGGTGAACGCGCGCCGCCTATAGGTTTTTGACGGAAAAAAATTCTTACCAATTGTAAGTCTTCTTCTCCAATATCTCCCGACTCCACCTGAATTTCTGGTTGCTTCTCAAAGTATTTTCCGCCACTTTTCAGACATTTGTTTATTCTTTCCTCTCATTTTCTAAAAAAAGTCTTCTCAAATTCTTCTTCGGGAATTTTTTTCAGGGTTTTTTGAACTGCTGTCTTGATTTTAGCTTTGGTCTCAAATCTTCATCCACGAAGATCCCTTTTCAATGTTGGAAACAGCCAGAAGTCGCATGGTGCGAGATCTGAGCTGTAAGGAGGATGTCTCGACAGTTTAATACCCTTCTTCTCTAAAAATTCACGGGTAAAATTTGATACATGCGGCCGCGCACTGTCCTGATGCAGAATCCATGAATTCTTTAAGTGAGGCCTTTTTTGTGTAATGTGCTTTTGCAACTCAGCCAAGACATTGCAGTAGTATTCACTGTTAATGGTCATGTTGTCTGCTACAAAATGCTGATAAATCATGCCTTGACTATCAAAAAAAGCAATTAGCAACACTTTACAAGCAGATTTTTTTTTTTTTTCAAAAGTTCATTGGAAATGTATAAGAGGTGAGAAGAAAACAATTCTACAATTATTGTCAAAAACCTATAGGCGGCGCGCGTTCACCCATCACAAAAACCGTCATAACTTTTTTAATTGTTAAAGAAATGAACTGATCTTGGCTTTAATCGATAGAAAATAATTCGATCTTTAAAATAAGACCAAGATCAAGTCTCTAGGTAGCATAGTTTTGAAATGAAAGCATCAGTACACTTACTTTTGGGACACCCCTTGTATATCCCAACATGGCGGACGTGTGTGATTTGTGTTGAAACTAATTTATTTCTGTAAATTCTGGAAAGAAATCTTAAGTTTCCGGCCTTTTTTTTATTCTATCGGCATTTCAGAATGAAAAATTCGCGAATCATGTCCTATATTTTTTTTTCGCGCGCGAATCCAGATGTAAACATCCTATATCCCAACATGGCGGACGCGAAATGAATTTGCTTCAAAATTCGACAGAGTTTCCGTTCTGGTTGTATTATTCTGTAACAATATCCCGTACTGAGATGTTCTCCGGAAGATAAGAAGGGCTGATGAATCAAGAGTTGTACTGTTACTCGAGGTAAATCTCAATCTTATAACAATGTGCTATTGAGGCTTTATGACACATGTTTGCTACAGCAGCAAGTCTCTTGTATTTTGTTTCGTTCCCATGCCGGAAAAGGTACCATGACTAAATCGAAAAGTCACCCCCCCCCCCACATTTTAATAACGTGGTTCTCTGATTCCTGATTCAGTCGTATAGACTTCAGCGCTACGGACCAGTGGATCTGTTTAAATGGACCTTGATACCGGGCATCTATTTCCTTTGATTTTAACCGGAAAACACCGACGGACCCACAACGAATCTTCACACTTGCGTAAATAAGCATCGCTGAACCCCAAAAGACCCGGTCGTGGGCCCCTTATTTAAGCTACTGAACCAGAAAACGGTTCTGCAAACGTTTCCTATGACATCCATAAACTACACTTCGTAGTCTTACTCGTTAATAAATTTAAATTTTTGGTCTCATTCTTATAAAATTTTGCGCGCTTGCATGTATTTAAGAACACTGGATTTAAACTTAGCCTCCGTTTCACACTTAAAAATTCAATTAATTTTACTTCGGAAATGGGAAATAAGTGAAACTTAACCTCAAATTGACGAGTCAGTGAAAACTCAAAATAGTGTGAAAAAACGTCAGAGGGTGAAGGAAAAACAAGAAAGAATTTAGATTCTCTATACGGCTCAATTTCCCTCTTCGTCAGCTGCTTTCAGAGGTGATGGTTTCCAAAATCTACCTCGCGAGACGGGTCTCGAATTCGTGGCCCGATTACGAAAATTTTGGACTGGAAAAATTTTAATTCGTTTATTATGATATTTGATCTACTATTGACAAGGTATGCAATTATGCATGCAATGAGGTTAAATAACGTTGAAACTATTACCGACAAAACATAACCCACAAATACTGTACAAAAAAATCAAGCATATCATACATTCACCAAGTGATCGCGTCATAACCGAACCCATTCACTGCGAATATTTGCTATAAACAACTGCCATCTTCATCACGAAGTCCAATCACCGGAACCGGAAACTGCGGGCAACGTACGCTTACTACTTTGGCGCGAAAATATGCGGTTCCTGTTATCATGAGAGGGTGTTTTTTGTGATACTGGTCTTGACTTTAGGTGCTTCTTGTCTTTTCTTTTGAATTTTTTAATCAGCTTAAGTGCTTTTTGTGCTATTGATAATCTTGCATTTTAATCGTTTATCGTGTGATTTCTGCCATAAATCTTATATGTATACCTATATTTTTGTTGCAGGTAAGCTTGCGTGATTTCACTCGGACGAAGTCGGAAATTATCATGTGGTGTCCAACTTCTTTTACTTCATGGTAATCAATAACAATTTACTGTCACGTATCTTTAGGATGTTTGATATTATAGCTTGGACTTTTTCAACTTGAGCCCATTGGGTCCATTGGGCGTAACTGGTGAAAGGGGGGGGGGGGGGGCTCCGGCCGGCTCCCTAAAAAAATGTAAAGTGAGGAAAGCTGCGAGTTAGAGAAGAAAGAGGATTCTAGGAAAACAGAGAAAAAGAAGGAAAGGAAAATAAAAATGGAAGGAAACAAACGGGATATTTATGACGAAAAACCCGTAGTTACTTGAGGAAAAACTAACCACATATTAGGGACGTGACCGGTGCCCCAGAATAATTTCCTATCATTACGCTCATGTTTGAGGCTTCACTTTGCGTGCAACTTTTCTCATTTATGATCATGCGTGACGTAAGCGCAAGTTTCTTGGTATTTTGAAGGCAGTATAATCGCATTAAGCTCACTCAGTATAATCAATAAAGCCTTTCATTAATTTCATGGGAAACTGCTTGCAAATGAAATTTATACTCTAATCCGTTCATGCATTTGACGTCATAGCTGCGTCTCTGTTTTCCTCTTTAACTATCGTCAATCAACCAATGGTTTCTGATGAGGTATTCAATGGGAGGTTTGCATTTTTATAGAAATTAGCAAATAACTCAAACGGAACTTTCACAGAAGAGAACTATTTATGTACGATGGACATTTCTCGCAGAGCTGGCCTTTTCCGTATTGTCTCATAATTCATCGATTATTCCAATCGGTTTGACCAAAAGATTGCACAGTCCAATTCAGTGTATAAATGCGTATAACGCACCAAAGACTCGCGTTTGACATTTTTTTCTCAATCATTGGAATCACTGTTGAACTTCCTTTTATATGCGGGGAAGATAGTTAACTATTCGTACTCGGGGGAGGTGGAATTGCATATACGGCAAATTGAAGGCGCCCGACGAAATCTCAGCTTGTAAGTGTTCTCATCGATAATCGCGTTTATCCCAAATGAAGACTGAAACATTTTGAAAGAGACTAGAGGAGAAAACCAGTTTACTCGGGCTTGGCCCATAGAGGGTTTAACCACCCCCCCCCCCCCCGTGTGACTGCTTTACGAGGAGTATTGAAAACAAAGCTTTCAATCATTTGTGTACGGGAAGGGGAGGGGGTGTCGATTTGCACGCTTTCTAAAATCTCAGTCAGCCCCTTCAAATTATTCAAAGACCACCAATCAAACGTTAATTTACCGTGTGCTGTTTGTTTTTCGAACATAGCTCCGCTAATGAATGAATGAATTTTCAATGGATATTTGCCGGGTCGAGTAGCCGCCCTCCGTAATCGTGCGCTCTACGAGTAAGGAATAATTAGTTAATTGACGTCATAGGTGAATGACGCGCCACAACCGTTGCCGCTGACATGTATAATAGGCTTTCGTCAGAGTTTTGGGTGATCATCGGCATTCTGTCTCATCACGCCTCCTGGCCTTGGGTATCAGCTTCTTATAAAGACGTTTTACATCCAAGGGGTATTTAATCAAAATTCCAAATTATTAATCTCCTTAGAATATATAAATAACGGAGTTCCCTCCTGACCCCACCCCCCTCGTCGCATCCTTGTCAAAATTGAAGAACTCACGCTGTTCACTTGAATGAATAATCAAAGCTAGGGTTTGTGCCAAAATCAAATTTTGTGAAAATGCTAACTTTTCAGGTGTTGCAAAGAAACAGGATCGATTTATAAAGAGAGCCTCCGTTACGACCTATAATTATCGCCCACGACAACCGCTAAACATCAGTGTAATTCTTAGCAAAATTTCTGTTTTACAAAGATTTCATTGAAATTGTGCAAAACAATAGAATTTAGGACACTGGTAATTTCGAAAATGATATTCTTTACTACCTTACTTGCCTGGATTTTAACCCTTACCGCTCGTATGTAGAGTATAAATTAATTGTTCTATACGGAAATGAGCTTGGATGGTCAGCTGTGCTTGGAAAATTTCGTTCACACACTCGTATATTTTAATAGAGCATTGTGTCCCCCTAAACAAACGCATACAGCTCGTGCGTACCTTGGAGGCAGTATGTTAAGCTACGGCAATGCATCCCCAATCCACGATTTTGTAAATTATAATTAGATCAGAAAGGGTTAGCTATAAGTCTATAATTTTGAGCATTTTTCGCAATAATATTAACTTTTGAGGAAACCACGACTTTTGGATCGAAACTATAAGGCTAAAGTCAAATTCGGAAGGCCTAAATCGTCTGAAAGTTTCGACGCATGACGTGGAGAAAGGTATAATTATTAAAAAGAACACACCTTTATGCTCATTTTGAGCGGACATGTATGGCGTAACGGCGCAAGAATCATATAGATTTAAACTATGCCGTAATGTGTATGTAGGAGCTGTGTCTGTATAATTGGCATTAATTCCTCTCGTCAATAAATTTTCAACTTCTCAGTGACTTTTTGTAGTCTTGTTTCAGGTGTAAACCTGTTATAATCACTCTAATCGCCAAAAATGCTGAGCCGCGGTTTTGGAACGAAGCCCTCGAAATGCTTTTAAATTCAATGTCAATTAAAATAAATCGGCAGTGGTTCTAACCCGTTTTCATGCAATTGAATTAACAAGATTTCGCTTTAAATTAAAAACAACGCCCTTGAATCTAAAACTAATATACTAGGCCCAACCTTAGGAAACCATTCAGTATTTTTGCGATAGTTCGAGGCACAAAGCTCTCGTACAAGAAGTTCAAGCAGCTCTGCCATTTTTCGGATATTTAATGGCATTCTACGAGCCTTTGGTGATTCAACCGATTTAGCAAAGATTACTGGTTTAAATATTTCTTTCAGTTATCATGTTATACTTCCTAACTGACTTTTACTCCGAAAGAGCTTATAATTTCGTCCAAAGGAAGTTATTTTTTAAAAAAAAGTTTCCAGGAGAGGTCTTTTAGACCCCCCCCCCCCCCAACTGTAGTGTGTCTCTCACACCTCCACTGCGGGATCGCACATCTTGCTCCCCCCCCCCCTTTGACACCAAAATTTGTCCTTAAAAAAAGGTCATTTTTTGCGTTTTCAGACAAATTTTACCAAATTAGTATCTTTAGACCCCCCCCATGACAATTTTCGGACCCCGGACCCCCCCCCCCCCTAGGAAAATTCCTGGCTACGCCACTGCCCCACCCCCTCCTATTGCAAAATTTTCGTGAAAATCTAGCTAATCACCAATGGATTGCTGTGCAGCTGTAAACTGTTTGCATGTAAGACCCATTTAGTCTAAAAGTCTGATAGATATCGGAATTCCTGCTGTGTAGAAGAAAGTGCGGTTATAATGTCGAGATACCACCTTCCCTCAGTCCCTAAGATTTTATACACTGTCTCAACTGTCGCGTGTATCTTATTGATAGCAGCTGATCGGAATATAAGTAATAGCGTCCGCATGACTAACAGGGGAAAAACATTGACTGATGCTTCGAGACGTGGGGTTCTTGGGGGAACTCAAATCAATATAGTTTTATCTTGAACGGAGCTGCAGGAGGCGAGTGAAGGGGGCCTATGTCACTAATCTCTCTCGGGCGCCGTATAGCGACGCATGTTCTACTGAAAGGGGGATGAAGGAAGTTTCCTTCCTTGCCACGACTACAAACCGACGCGACGCCCTCGCCTATAAGTCGTATCTTGTCGTAGTTAGCTCTCACGTCCAACATGTGCTTCCAGCGATTGCACGGATTCCGAGGGCTGTTTTCATTAGTGGGTGGGGTGGGGGGGCGGGGGGGGGTTGGGGGTTGGCGAGGGTAGTCGCCTATCAGCAGCGCATGGCTTTGGGTAACTCGCGTGGCGGTATGTTTGACGCGTTCGGCGTTTTATAAATACGCGTCGGATTTTGGCTCGTCGGAATTCCCGACGACGACGCATTTTAGACGCATCCCCGCGTCCCCCCTCTCCCTGCCCGCCTCCTCGTTCCAACTACTACCGCATCGTATCGCTTCGACCACACTTCTCTGTCTATCACCCGCTGTCCCCACCTCCTTGCCAAATCGGTTATTCTTAAAAATTTATTTTTTCATTCAAGGGCTAGATGACGTGCTTGCAAGACGACCAAGATGTATGGAAACAGGTATGGAGCTATCGATGGTGCGGCGCGGCGTCGCGTGCAATCTGGCAACGTTGCATTTCTTCCAATAAAAACTAATGTTACCGGTCGAAGTTTTGCACGTTCACTGCGTACACAGTAATGCGATATTTTCCATTCGTGTATGTATGTACACACTGAAACGTTGCCAGATTTAACACTCCGCTATTACGTGTCAGTACTTCAGTAGGCGCACCACTGGCACTGGACCATTATGGATTAAAGGGCTGTCCACGACGTGGACGGCATTGTCGATTCTAAGCTTTTTAATAGTCGTACTGAATCGTTCCCTACTAAAATAATAACCTTGTCCATTTGTTAGCACACGATAAAAAATGTTCGCACTATGTCATTTATCCAAACTTTGCGTCCCGCCTCGTCGCACCGGCATGCGTGGTAATAGTGGGGAGGAATATTGTCAACTGTGGGGAAAATGTCGCTAACTTGAGGGAAATTCACAATCCTCAAAGTTCGTAAACTCTAAACAGTCGAAAAACTTTTAGTCTACCATTCATGGCATTAATATACGCGCAACCCAGAAGTGCGGGGAAGAAGCGCTATTATTTTGGTTGAAACTGTACCACCAGATTGAAGCAAGCAATCATTACGTTTTATGACTTAACACAGAATACAACTGACCCATTCAGTGGCGTCGCGTGCCATCTGGCAACAATGCAACTGCTCCATTTAAACTCATTAAATATATCGAATTTTCCTTGTGCACTGTGAACCCCCTGAATTCGATCTTTTACATGAGTTTAAATGGATAGAACACATTGTTGCCAAATTGCACGCGACGCCACTGGACCCATTATCGCGGCTCGCATTTATCGATTCTGGACTCAAATTCGGAGACAAGATAAATACATGTAGCCTCGCGGCGATGAGAGTTCAACTTTGATACAACTTTCGTCCGTGTTTGTGAATCACTGTAGAGGGCAGAAGACCTTCATGTCTCCCTGTTCCAACGCGGTCTTAACTTATGTTGTTTGGCCATTTACTAAAATTAGAACTCATTAATTTTAACAACCGGACTGATTTACAGCGAGTAATACTGAATAATAATTGCTGAAAATTGTGTTTAATATGCCGTCAATTTTTGCCGTTATTTACTTTACCGGTTTATTTTTGTGAACCGTGGCTCGAGCTTTGCACGTTTTCACGTGGCCGAAGTGTAAGACAAGTATCATTAAAAAAACTAAAAGCTTCTGAGTCTAATTGTACTTTTTCTGAAACTCTTGAGCATTTGACGGCGCAAATCTCACGTTGCCGATGAGAATGTTCAAAATTTCTGCTCCAGAATTTCCTGACGTGAAATTTGAAACACCCTGTGTCTCACACCCTCACCCCCAACCAATCAACCATCCGCCTCCCGCTATTAGATCTTACGGGCAATATGGCAGCACAGAATAATACTGTGATGACGTGAGTCTTCACCTTTATAATGACACGGTTTGTCTACCATGTGATGACGTCCCCCCAGGGATTTCTTCTGGTAACCTCCAGGTGAGGACAGGCACTCGCGTATCGAGAGATGCCTCACGCATGCAGCCCGGATTTGCAGCCCGTACTAGACGAGCTAACCAAGCCGACTCGCGAGTAGAGCTTTTCCTCCAGTAGCCCGGGATTATAGCCCGTTCAAGACGAGCTGACCAAGCCAGATAAGGAAAAACTCTATGTTCTCGATACTGATGCGCGAGTACCTGTAAGTTGCAGGAAGGATGGAATATCAACTGCAGGTGTGGATGAGAGTAATTAATATATTGTAATTAACGTACACAAATATAATAATATTACAGAGACGATCACGCTCCACTCTCACACGCACACCAATGATTCTCTCGCCACTCCAGACAACGATTTGGGGTGTCGGCCCACTCAGCTGCTGAACTAAGAATGATTTCTAGCTCGTCCCTTGGCTATCGCCAGACCCTTGGTCTCGGAGAAAGTAGGTCGAACTCTGGCGCATGCGCAGAGGAGATTCATCCCCTCTGCCCCTCCACCAGAGCTGTGGCCCCACTCGTCCTGCGGCGCGGAGGGCCTGGCTCGGCTCATCACATTCCTCTTTCTCCCCTTTAAAATTTTCGAAACGAAAATTTTAGGAGGATGAAAAAGAAATGCTCGGACGTGCATTACATACCTCCCTCTTCCCTTTAAAATTTTCGTGAAACGAAAATTTTATGAGGGTTCCGGCAGAATGACGTGCAGATGCCATAAATCATCTCAAACGTACAATCTTTATGGAAAAACGAACTTTCAAATCGTCAACAAACAAACAAACAAACAAACAATCAAACGAACTGTCAAACAAACATTCAAACAAACTGTCAAACAACCATTCAAACAAACAGTCAATCAAACATTCAATCAAACAATCAAACGACAGTCAAACAAACAGTCAATCAAACAGTCAAACAACAAACAAACAAACAAAAAAAACAAAAATAATCAAATAAACAATTAATTTTTTTTTCTTCATTCATACATACACACATCACGAATAATCATTCATTCGAATAATAAACATAATTAAAGTAAGATACAAATTAAAGATAAATGTGAATAAAAAAATAAGAGATAAATATGAATACACAAATAAATGATAAATATCAATAAGAACATTCGATGAAAAAACGATTCTGAGGTTCCTAAATGCAATCCATCCTTTCACGGGTCAACTATTTCTTTCTCACTCTCACTTTCGCTTGTGTCTATTTTCTCTCTCGCTCTCCTATTCTCGATTTTCTCTGCTCGAACTCACTCACACTTACACACCCATACTACAGGTAACATTGCCTGTGTCCCGAAAAGGTTGGGGTGCTGATATTTTTGGTACAAAAAACTTTCCCTTGGGTTCTTTCTGAGCACGTGGTATCCTTTTGATGTGTGGGCGATGCGTCCTTCGTGGTCTTCTATTGTCGTCTTCGTCGTTCTTCGGAAGGTAGGGGTGTCAATAAAAGGGTGCGCTGAAGACTATCGGCGGGTTGTTTACTGGTTTGTTTCTCTTTTCTTCTTTTTTTTTTCGATGAATGGCTAGAGAGAGTTACGTTGTTATTAGCGCATTGAGTGAGGTCAGCGTTGACTTCGATTGTTTTCGTTTTTGTCTTCTTTATGGGCACAGATGTTGGTGACTTTTGAGTTGCAGGGATAAGATGCTAATTTTACAGATTTAAATAGTAACTCAGAATGATTTCAAAAGATGTTGTTTTTGGAGAGGGATAATTTTAACGGGATTTCTCTTTTCTTGTTATCGTTGTTCTTCTTGTTCTTCTTCTTACACAAGTGGCTCATCCCATCCGCTCAACATATTTCTTGAGCCGGTCAGCTTGGATAATTTCTCCTTCTTTGCCTTTCTTATTTGTTTTTCTTCTAAATCGACTTGGTGATATTTGTTCGATGATTTTAAACGGTCCTTTGTGCTTGATTCTCAGTTTTTCTGAGTGCTCCTTCGTTATGGCCGGCTGATGAATTAAGACAACGTCTCCTATTTTAAAAGGAGGATCATTTTTGTTTTCATTGGGGGTGGATTTCTGGATTTCTTGAGCCAACTTGATGTTTTCGATCAGTATTTTTGCTAAAACACGGCCAGAAATTTTATGTGACGTAATGCCAGCAAAGGGGCAATCATGCATTTGGTATAGTATTTTATTGATAAGTTGGGTTGGTATGGCAAGAACGTTATTTTTCGAGTTTGTTTTTCGCCATGAAATGCCATGTTTAATGTGAAAATTACGCGCTATTTTGATTTGTTTTTTCTTTGCGAGTCGTGGATTTTGCAAGGTCTCGGAGATTGATTTCAGCTCAAACTTTACTTTCTTGTCGCTCAAATTGTTCTCATTTTCTTCTTTTTCTTCTTTTTCTTCTTCTAACTGCTTTTCTTCTTCTTCGTCCCGAGATAAATTGCTTGATCTGATCTCAAGGCATTCCTTTGATTCTGGTTGGTGATTGGGCTCATGTAATGTTCCTAATATGTAGTTTTGAAAAAGTTTGACCTGTTTGCAACTGGTGTTTTTTAACTTTAATCGAAGGAATTTGGTAACGTTAAGTATGTCTTGAGTTGTAGTTAGTTTTTCTGCGCCTGCGGCAAGTGTGATGATTTTTTTTCTCTCGCTTTTAAAATTTTTGACAACGCACTGTACACTTTTTTCAGATTTTGCCGGTATTGGTATTTGTTTTATAACAATGATCGACTCTTTTTCTTCTTCTTCCTCTGCATTTACTTCGCAGATAGAAGCTAGTCTTAGAAATTCCTCTTCTTCTTCATCATTCTTGCGTACATCAGGTGTTTTCGGATAGTTATTGTCAACTAATTTATCCTCAATTTCTTTTGAACTGAATTGGACTTTCAATTTTTCTTTGGTGTTTGGTATTTTCAAAGTTATTTCACTGGTTTGAAAGTCAATTTTTTCGACGAAATTTTGGTTGAATGGATTTCCAATTATCAGAGGGTAGGATAATTTTTCTGCAACCAGAGCTGTAACGGGATATTTAATCTGTTGGATTTCTAAGTCGAATTGAGTCTCTCCGATGATTTTTAAAATGCTGTCATTCGCTGTCTTCAATCGCCAACGTTTAGTTGGTTTGATGTCTTTTTGTTGCACGTAAGATGAATCGATGATGTTAGCACATGCTCCAGTGTCGACACATGTTATGCCTCTTTTCCTGTTGATAACTGTACTTAGCTTGAGTGGAGTAGCTTTGAATTCGCGTTCAGGTAAAAGAGATAAAACGGTTTTTTGATTTTTAATTTCCATGTTCACTGCAACCTCGTTTCCCGCGTCAGATTTTAGGGTTATTTTATTAGTAGAAAAATTAATTTTCACACCATGATAATTACTGAAGTCATTACCTAATAAAAGTTTTGTATTTGCCTCTTTTACTACAAGGCATTTGATGGTTATTTCGTCGCGTTCATTTAATTTTACTGTTAGTTGAGTATTTCCTATTACTTTTATCACTTCATTATTTGCTGTTACTATGTTAATTTTTCTTTTCAAAGGAGTTACTTTTTCTGCAATGTCATGACTAATGAGAGACATGCTGGCCCCTGAGTCAAGTAATGCAGTTATTTCTTTATTTTTAATCCAAACTTTAAATTTTAACCCAGAACTGATTCCTACACTCAAAATTTCAGCATCCCATTTTAAGTTTTGCTTTGAGGTAGAATTTTGATTGGTTCGCTCACGTTGTTTTTTATCGCAATTTCTTTCGTAGTGTCCTGATTTCTCGCAGTAATTGCAGATGATTTTTCCCGACGGAGTTCTGCTTCTGTTTCTAGATTGTCTGAATCCGGGGGTCGGTGACCTTTTTCTCCAATTTTTACTTTCTGCATAATCTTTGCCTTGGTCATGGTTTCTATCACGACTATAATCTCTGTCACGGCTATAGTTTTGGTTACTTCTGTAATCTTTGTCACTTCTGCGATGGCTATCGCGGCTGGAGTTTCTGTCGTGTCTGTAATCTTTGCCTTGGCTATGATTCCTGTTGCGTCCATAATCTTTGCTTTGTGGACTGTTGCTGCGATTTCTGTTATCGCGATCATATTGCTGGTAAGACGATTTTCTTTCTTTGCTGTAATCTCTATCACGGCTATAGTTTCTGCTAGTTCGGTAATCTTTGTCATGTTTGTAATGGTTATCACGACTGGAGTTTCTATCATATCTGTAATCTTTGCCATGGTCATAGTTTCTATCACGACTATAGTCTCTGTCACGGCTATAGTTCCGGTTACTTCTGTAATCTTTGTCGCCTCTGTGATTGCTATCACGGCTGGAGTTTCTATCATGTCTGTAATCTTTTTTGTCACGGCTGTGGCTACGATTTACGCTGTCTGGATGGTATTGCTGGTATGACGTTTGCCTATCTCTACTGTAATCTCTGTTTCTTGGTCTACTTTCTCTTTGGATGTAGTAGGCCTTGCTGTTACCTTTTATCTCGTTTTCGGAAACAACGTTGATGTTTCCTTTATTTACATTTTTTACATCGGGATTCAAACCCATCTCTTTCATTTTTTGCATCAAAATCTCTTCACATTTTGATGAAAAATCTGAGAGAGGGGGGTGATTTTGAATAGAGTTCAATTTATGATGTTGGTTGTCATTCGCCGTATTGTCTATCATAAATGAGTTTTCGATGCGTTTTACGTTCTTTTTCAAGGTCTTAACGTCTGGATTGTCCATCATAAACAGTTGACGCGCCATGAGTGGTGAAAATCCTCTAATTATGCAGTCTATTAATTCTTCTTCTGACAATTTGTGCCGAATGTTATTAGCCAAATAAATTTTGTGTTCTATATATACAGAAGGTTCCTCGTTGACAAGCTGTTTCCTGTTTTGAAACTGCATCCAACTGAAACTTAAATTTACGCTTCTCTCAAATTCTTCCAAAAATTCTTCCTTTAGCTGCTTCCACTTTTTGACGTTGCGTAAGTATGTTCTGTTGTTACGAAACCACAAATCACCGTCTTGCTCCAGTCCGAACAAGAAGAGCTCAATCTTCTGTTGTTCATTTAACTGAGCAAAGTTGGCTGCTTGTTCGAATTGAAGCAAGAATTCTCGTGGTTGAGCACGATCGACTTTTGGGAACTCAATTTTTGGGTAGCGAATATAGAATGGACTTTGTTGATTTTTGTCCATGAAGCTCGTGAATCTTGGTGAAGATTCCTCTCGGAATTGTGAATTATTATCGAGATTAAATTGACCTGATCTTAAATTAGTATGTGGGTTATCTACAATGAATTTTTGTGAATTGTTATTACTACTAAAGTAACCTAATCTTAAATTACTATGTTGATTATTCACACTGACATTGTGTGAATTGATGTCACTACTAAAGTGACCTGATCTTAAATTACTAGGCTGATTATTATTTACACTGGCATTTTGTTGCATTCCTGACACTGCTGCGTCAAGGCGCTGGTGCTGATTGTCGAAAGCTTGAGAAAAACCTGAAAATTGCTGATTAGTTTCATGAGTATTTTGCTGATAATTGGCGGCAACATTTTCAAACGATCTTTGAAAATTCCCGCCCTGATTTTCTAAATTGGGGTTATTTACATTCCTATTTTGCGAAAAATTATTATTTACATTATTAACATTTTGCGGAATATTATTAAAATTTTGCGGCATATTACTATGATTCTGTGGAACATTATTAACGTTTTGAGGAATAAAATTTAGATTTTGAGGCCTATTATTATGATATTGAGGAGTATTGTTGATATTTGGAGGAATTGTATCTATCTCCTGATTATGTGGCTGATAATTGACGGTGGCATTTTCAAACGATCTTTGAACAGTCTCGCCATGGTTTTCAAAGCTTCGGTTATTTATACTATCATTTTGCGGAGAATTATTTACATTATTGACATTTTGAGAATTAGTATTTACAGTAACATTTTGTGGAATATTAAAGTCCCGTGCTAAGTTTTCTGCTGAGATGTTCTCGTCGATTTGTACAACGACTGCACTACTGTTGGCTGGTGCCTGGTGATTGTTTACAGCAGGAGGGTTACTTATTTGTTCCACAATGTTCCTAGATCTTAATTCCCTAATGGTATTTACATTTTCCTGTATATTTGTTTGATTCATGATGAAATTTTAAACAAATCAAGAGGTCACAAGAAAACAAAATTTTCTTCTTGTGAAAAACAAACGAACGGTAAACGAAATCAATACGGATAAGTAAAACCGGCTGAGTACGAGAATAAAAATGATGCTTCCTTGCTTTTTTTTTGCTTAAAAAAAACAGTAAAAAAAAAATCACTATAGTTGTTACGGAAAACCAGAGTTGTAATTAACTGTGTTTCTTTGCTTTTTCTTGTAAAAAAAAACAGTAAAAAATCAAAAACGACGATTAAACAACATCAGTGTTTCTTTGCTTTTTCTTGTCAAAAAAAAACAGTAAAAAAATCAAAACGACGATTAAACAACATCAGTGTTTCTTTGCTTTTTCTTGTAAAAAAAAAACAGTAAAAAAATCAAAAACGACGATTAAACAACATCAGTGTTTCTTTGCTTTTTCTTGTAAAAAAAACAGTAAAAAAAATCAAAGACGACGATTAAACAACATCAGTGTTTCTTTGCTTTTTCTTGTAAAAAAAAACAGTAAAAAAATCTAATAAACAACATCAGTGTTTCTTCGCTTTTTCTTGTAAAAAAAAACGGTAAAAAAATTAATTAAACAACATCAGTGTTTCTTCGCTTTTTCTTGTAAAAAAAACGGTAAAAAAATTAATTAAACAACATCAGTGTTTCTTCGATTTTTCTTGTCAAAAAAAAACGGTAAAAAAATTAATTAAACAACATCAGTGTTTCTTCGATTTTTCTTGTCAAAAAAAAACGGTAAAAAAAATTCAAAAACCAAGAGGGGTACAAAAAACGGTACTGGTCACTTCTTTTTCTGCCTGAGAAAAAGCTCGGCTTGCCTCCACCATGTGATGACGTGAGTCTTCACCTTTATTAATGACACGGTTTGTCTACCATGTGATGACGTCCCCCCAGGGATTTCTTCTGGTAACCTCCAGGTGAGGACAGGCACTCGCGTATCGAGAGATGCCTCACGCATGCAGCCCGGATTTGCAGCCCGTACTAGACGAGCTAACCAAGCCGACTCGCGAGTAGAGCTTTTCCTCCAGTAGCCCGGGATTATAGCCCGTTCAAGACGAGCTGACCAAGCCAGATAAGGAAAAACTCTATGTTCTCGATACTGATGCGCGAGTACCTGTAAGTTGCAGGAAGGATGGAATATCAACTGCAGGTGTGGATGAGAGTAATTAATATATTGTAATTAACGTACACAAATATAATAATATTACAGAGACGATCACGCTCCACTCTCACACGCACACCAATGATTCTCTCGCCACTCCAGACAACGATTTGGGGTGTCGGCCCACTCAGCTGCTGAACTAAGAATGATTTCTAGCTCGTCCCTTGGCTATCGCCAGACCCTTGGTCTCGGAGAAAGTAGGTCGAACTCTGGCGCATGCGCAGAGGAGATTCATCCCCTCTGCCCCTCCACCAGAGCTGTGGCCCCACTCGTCCTGCGGCGCGGAGGGCCTGGCTCGGCTCATCACAATACAACCAGAACGGAAACTCTGTCGGATTTTGAAGCGAGTTCATTTCGTGTCCGCCATGTTGGGATATAGGATGTTTACAACTGGATTCGCGCGCGAAAAAAAAAATATAGGACATGATCCGCGAAATTTTCATTCTGAAAAGCCATTAGAATAAAAGTGAGGCCGGAAACTTCAGATTTCTTTCCAGAATTTACAGAAATAAATGAGTTTCAACACAAATCACACTCGTCCGCCATGTTGGGATATAGGACTACAGCCTTGCCTATTGGTGCCTTTAAATTCCTAACTTGCTTCCATTGGCTCTTATGGGAGTTTCCGTTCTGATTGTATTATTCTGTGATGGCAGTCAGTCTGGGCAGTGCATACGTATAAGCCCATGCCCCGTGTCTAATTCGTATAACCTTCCTCTCTCGCAAATAATCAACGTCGGTGATTCGATTTGACTCACACTATTGCATGTGATATTATTGTTACTAGTTGCGAAATAACAATGCGCGATTTTAATAAGTGTGATGGTCAACGCAATGGGCAACGCCGGCGGATAGTAAACAAATTAATGATTCAACCCGAAATCAGGGCTGCCGTTTAGGCGGATAGTTACACGCATTTTCCTATTTAACTCAATGTTAACTTTTTGAATTTCCCGCCAAAGTTGGCAGCACTGCCCGAATTGCAGTCATAAAGTAACCAATAATAATGAAATGTCAGGTTTCATCAGACTACGTGCTTTCACCACGCTGCAGCTCATCTCTCAGAGGAAAAGTAAGGTCGTCTCGCAATCTTTTGTGTCCACCGAATAGTTATTTGCTCCGTTTTTATTGTTTGCCACAAAGAAGTTTTACAGTGCAGCTATACGGGAGAGTTTTCGGGACCAAATTTTTCAACATTTCTGAGAAGAAATTTTCAAGCCTTGCATTTTTGCTTTATTTAGAACTCATGGTAAAAGTGCTAAAAATGCCTAGGTTTTCTTATCGCTGTGCTTCTGATCAAATTTTATGAGGGCGCAATTCAGAGACTCGTCGAAAAAAACCTTCTTGAGTTATGAAACGTTGAAATGTTGTTTTGGAGCCACTTTTCCAAGATGCTTTAATTTTGGTTCAGGTAGGCATCCTGCAATGTTCATCAAAATTAATTTAAGCATTGCGGGTGACCTACATATGCCAACATGTAAGGCGTTGACTGAAATGATTCAATTCGTAGACTTTCCCTTGGAAAAGTGGCCCCAAAACAACGGGGCTGTGCTTCGCTCCTTTCCTTCCTCTTCATTCCTTGCACTCAGTTTTAACTGGGGGGGGGGGTGTCTCTAGGAATTCTCAGGCCAAGGGTAATTCAATGAGGTTTTTTCATCGAGTCTCCGAACCATACGTCTACATTATTTAGGAACACTGTTTTTCGGTGTATCACGTTGTCAGTTGCGTTGCGTGCAATTTGGTAGCGTTGTGTTTTGTTCATTTAAATCTGAACTGACCAAAAAATCGAACTCTCAGATGGCCGGCCTCAATGGCTTGGTGGTCAGGACACCTGACTGCCAATCCATAGGTTCCGGGCTCGAATCCCGGTAGTGGCAGCAGACTTTTCACTGGTCTTCTCGCTGGGTCTCCTTAAAAGTGGGTTCATGGCAATGATTACAGTGGAAATCTGAGTGCTCTAAGCATGGATGTTTCAAGTCTCCGGTGTCATCTGACAATAAACAAACAAACAAACAAACAAACAAACAAACAAACAAACAAACAAACAAAAGCTTTTTCTCAATTTGTCTATAGGTGGCTGTAGGCTCCAATCAGGAGCATAAGCCATTAACCCCCCCCCAAATCTTAGGTGGCGTCCAGTTCTGGAATTCGACCTTTTGATGTTTCAGTTGAAATTGGCCGAATACAATGTCCCCTAATTGCGCGCTTTACACCTTTGATCATGGTGTTACCGCAATCAAAGGCAGCAAAATCCTCCCCCCCCCCTCAAAAAAAGAAAAATTAAATTATGATTTTTAGGGTTTCGGTGTTTCTCTGCTGAGAAGCTAGACTACATTCAGCTGCGGGCGGGCGGTTACTTAGGACGCGGCCAGCGGCGCGGAAAATCGGTGGTTTCCAGTAAGAAAGAGTGAGGGACGTGGCTTCCGCAAAACCTCTCCTTCTCTATTCCCCTCTCTTCCATATAGTTATGTTTGTGAAACAATTGAAAGAGCATAAAATGTTGAGTTTGTCTCGACTGCTGGCTCAGAGCAATGCGGAGTGCGGAGTCAGACATAGACCCGCGCATGACAAGGCGTTTAAAAGTTGGGGTTTCGCGCATTAATTTGTGCGACTCACCATCGACGCGGTCTCCGTGGTAAAAAGGCGTCTAAAACATGCGGCGTCTTCCGAAAAAATCCCAATTCAACCATCATGCTGGCTTTCAAATGAAAGCGCGCTCCTTTATTCAAGAGCCTTTTTCCTGCAGAACGCCCCCGTTTACAGCTCTTTAAGGCCGCACGTTGGAGTCGCAAGTAATTTGATCAGGAAAAGTATAAGTGGGGAGGGGAGGGGACCAAAAAGAGTTTGTTATCCCAGCCTAATTTTACTTCGCCTCTTTTCTAACTCTAGAGTTGCATAGGTAGTAGCCATGCTTATTGCATATGTACACTATCGGTTTACGTACGACCAATCACGACCTCACGGCTGTCAAAATACTTGGTCAGTCATTTTGCAGAAATTGTATGTATACTATACACTCAGTACAGTAAATAGGGCTTTGAGCCCTATTGAGGCTCAAAATTAAAAACCATCCCTGCACGAAGAAAAATTTCTGATTGAAATTACGGAACGTCTTATATTAACAGTGGCGCACCGAGAACTTTAGTTTGGTGGGGGTTTTACAGCAAATTTTCCATTTTCTGAGGTCTTAGGGGGGTTTTGAAAGCAATTTTGGCCGAAGATGACCTTTTTTAGGGCAAAATCTTGATGCTTAGGGGGGGTTTTGACCCTAAAACCACCCCCTTCGGTGCGCCACTGTATATTAATAATGGGGTAGAAAGAAATTCCTTTTAAAATAATAAGAATTCTTATTGATTCAAAGAGAGTTATCATTGGTCCAATTCAGAAGAATCACAAGAAAGAATCGTTGGATCAATAAGAATTCTTATTATTTTAAAAGGAATTTCTTTCTACCCCGTTATTAATAATATACGTTCCGTAACTTCAACCAGAAATTTTTCTCCGTGTGAAAAGATTTGACGTCTTAGTAATAACGCCCTAATTTTCCTCGTGTTTCAGTCCGTTTAGAGAAATCTAATGCCCCGCATGAACGTCAATATCAAGGTGAAATAAGTATTCCTCGTCATCCAATTATCGGTGTGTTACGCGGACGTTTCAAATGAAAGTATCGAGGTACTCCCGAAGGAAACGAACTCCCGATGGAAGTCCCGGAATTCTAGTTTGTGAACGTTAAAGGCTAACGGTTTTTGGACATTTCATTAGGAAATTCACAACATTTTAAAATCCCTTCCATTTGACAAGGGCATTCCTCGAGGCTTAAACGTCGATCCTTGATAATTTCTAGAATAAATGTGGACGTTCCATTCACTGGTTTTGGAGGTTCAAAGAACGCTGCTGTTATTTCTGCTAGCAACACCAACATTTTTTCTATGAAAGGACTAGACTCTCCGCAGGTCTCATATATCTTTTTGCTTCTGGTAATATCACTAGACTTTAGGAATTGTTGTTTTCGCAGCGCACGATGAAAATTTTGATCGAACACACAGGCCACATCCAATATTTTAAAAGTTTCAAGAAGAAGGACCAATGATGGTTTATTTCACCTGTCTAATTACATCGGCTCGTTAAGCATATCAAGCTCAAATCGTAGTCGCCGACCGGAGAGGGAGAGTCTCGCGCGCGGTGATAAAAAGTCCGATCGTAATTTTTGGAGCAGCGACCACCGTGCACGCCATTCCCTCACCAGTCACCACCCATCTACAGTCAGCACACATTAAGAGTGTAAAAAGAAATGACCGCGTTGGCCCGTCGCGTCTTAGCCGCGCCGCGCCGCGCCGCGCCGTTAAGATGCGGCTGAAGGACGCGGGACGCAATATAATCTAGAGTAGTATATATTCACTATTCACGTGATACTGGAATCTCATGCGCCAGCGCAGTGCGCACTTTCACTGAGTAACTAACGAATCGAGAAAGTCCTAATTAAAGTTTACAAGCCTCCTCTCGCGCGAATGTGCTCAGTGTTCCAGCGTTCAGTGCTCCTAATGACGAATGACAGATTAATGCTGGAATGGTTATTTGTTGGTTCGTTTAAGGAACGTGTTATGTAATGCTCGGTAATTTTTTGCCTCATCTTCGGCCGTTTAATTTTTTTTTTTTTTTTTTTTTTTTTTTTTTTTTTTTTTTTTTTTTTTTTTTTTTGTAGAGGTTAGAATAATACGAAGTGAGTCAAATTTTTAAACGTGGGTTTCGCGCCAAAATAAAAATGAAAAATGTGAAACGTAATGCAAGACTCCAGCATAAGGCTGAACAATTGAGGCAATCATAATTGTTTTGTCGTCCACTTTGTACGTTGAATTTGCCGTTGTTGTTCGTAGTAGTATTATTATATAGTAGCTCTCGAATTAATTTATTACGGATTTTGCGTTTAAAGTGAGCCTTGGATTAAACGTTTGCCCAACAAACGATTCAGTCTCGTTTACGTATAGAAGAAATTATACTGACAAAGATGCTCCCTGATTCTGTAATTCTTTGCAAGAGGGCACTTTCACATTCAAATTTTAAATAAGTCTAATTACATCATTTTTAGTTAATATTTTCTTAGCCTCTTTTAGCCAGACACTTTCGAACTACTAAATATAACAGACAAACTGAAGAAGCCCTGCTTTGCGCCGTGTCAAAACGTGTGAATCAATATTTGAGGAGATTATCGTAGTAGCTCCCTCTTGTACCAAAGCTGCAATGTTTGAATCTTCAGCGGAGTTGTTGTATGTACCACCCGTTGAGGTATTATAGCCTCAATAAGTCAGTCCAAAATAGCACTCAGTATGTTTCATCCTTCGACTTATAAAACGTCAATAATCTCGACAATGCATATTGGAAATCGTTTCCTTATCTCTGCTTTTCCAGGCGTTGAGTACCACGCAGTTTGGACGTTTCGCACCTAAGGAGTTTTTAAATCGTCATTTTTATCGACCTCCTTCAATCGTTTTCGTAATTTTTCCGTTCGCACGACCATTAATTGTTATTCCTGTAGCGGCGTGTGCAATCTGGATACAATGTTCATCCTCCGTTTGATTTCATGTCAATTAATCGATTCTGTAGTGAAGCAGTGCTTCACCAACAATCGATTATTGTTCATAGATTCGAATGGAAAAAAAAAGTTGTTGCCAAATTGCCTCAACAAATACTAGATATGGTTGTTCGTTCACTTCTCGTTTTTACTCCCTGTGTGGCGATCGGACTGATCACAATCGCTTTCATCCGCGCGCTGAAAATTCAAATTGCGAGATATTTATGAACTGAAGGGCGGAGCTGAGAGCTTTTATGAGAGCTGTGTTTGTATGCACAATGTATGATGTACGATTACGAAAAAGAATAAAAGTAAAATCAATTGTATGATAAACAAACGCGTTTTTGCTCTAACCACACGAATCACGCAAATCCGTAATAAATTAATGGAGTAGATGAAAATAACCCAAAGCGATTACTCGAACTCCCCCCACCCTCCCCCTCCTCCCCTCCCGCGCTCATTCCACCGACACGCTCTCTTCTCCATGTTGATGTAATGCTCTGCCGTTAAAGTTCAGTGAATATTCCAAACGAACGTAAGTAAGTACATCAGTTTATCGATCTCGGGAATCATTTCAACGCTGCGGCCGAAGCGGCTAGGTCGGAACGCCTCGTATACCTTTTAGGCAAGGGATCGTGAATCAGAGTTGCCAAATATCCGGTTGAAATCCGTTTGTTTAGTCTTCGATTTGAATAGGAATCAGTATGGTACCAAGGGCGGATACAGGGAATTGTCTTTCTCTCTCATCTCCCATTTAAAAACGTGCGTTAGAAAAGGACAGAAGAGGGGGCCAAAGTCACGTGATAGCCCCCTCTGCTGTCCTTTCCTAACACATAAGTTCAAATGGAAGGAGAGAGAGAGAGACAACTCCCTGTATCCGCCCATGTATGGTACGTGCAACCGCGTGTAACTAGCCAAGTGGCAACACCGCATCGAATCCATGCGGTAATATTCATCAGCTCGGAGCGCGTGAATTCTACCGCTCACATTTTGTGATCGTTATAACATGATCATTTAATTTGCGAAAACTTTCGCGCGCCCCCCCCTCCCCCGCTCACTCCTTCCACAACTCATCCTATCGGCACTTTCCTTGGCCCTAAATTTGGTCTCAGACGTACAAAATGGTTTGCTGAGGGCAGGTGAGCAGTGAAGTGGTTCATGAATCCTGCGCATCTCGTGTCCTCGTGATCCACCATTTTATAGTAAAGGTAGAGGCAGCGCGTGCCATCTGGCAACGATGAATTTAGTCAATTTAAACCTGATGATCAAAGTCGCAAGATTGGGGGTGCACAGTTAAGAATAGTGTCCAGTGTACGGAGAAAAATTTATATCCGACGTCACCAGAAATACATTTAACTACTACGTGATGAATGTTATTCCTGCTATTTGTGAAGACATTTCTTGTTCTAACGAAATAATGTATTTTGAATATTACAAGAATTTTAGTGAAGGATAAAAAAATTACGATTAACTATTGCATATAGAAGTCATTGTATGGTTGCATTAATTATAAATGTTTCTCCATGTAGCAGTCTGCCAGTCTTACAATCTGCCAGCGTTGCATTCAATCCACTTAAGGTCATAAAAAAGGTCGATATGTTGGTGATGCACTTTAGCACCCTGCAAAATAAAATTTTTTGCATGTGTTTAAATGGAAGAAATGCAACGTTGCCGAATTGCCTACGCCGCGCCGCCACTGACCATAAGCGAAATACCTAAACAACGTGACGAGACCTGGGGTAGTCGTTAAAAGGTATAGTGTTCCACCGATGCACGAAAGATTACACACCTCAGTGTTGCATAGTATATCTAATATCTATACAGCACGAAAATGATGATATCCATTATCTTGCCTGAGCCGCACCGGTGCAGCACTCCGGTGAATAAAATTAAAAAAAAAAAAACAAAAAAAACAAAAAAAAGAACAACAAAAAAACGCCCCAAATTCGTCACCAGCTACTTGTAGGCGGCTAAATTTTTCCCCGATGCATCATACTTGCAAATCTTACTTTATAATACGTCGAGATGGGAGGGAGTACCTCCCCCCTTTTTTTTTTGAAGTACCCGGAATTCTAACCGTGTATATCACTGCATCATGCTTGGCTGCACGTGTACCGCATTACCATGACGTTAATTTCACCGCGCCACCGTTGTTTATTACGGTCAGCATTCAAGAGTTTTTTTTATGAAATGAATGCAGAGCTCAGTGAACAGCGAAAGATTCGTTCTTTCGAACGACACAGGAAAAGGAGCTACTGAACCTTGAAATTTGAATAAATCCACTCTCGATTCACCAAGAATATCAATTTGTGTGTGATTAATGTGATACGGATGATAAGAATCTTATTTGTCAGGGATCCTGTTTTGTTGATTCCATCGGTTGACAAAAAGATTACATAGTCCTGGTCAGAAGTGTGACTGCAACCTATGTAAAAACTTTGATCTGTAATATTCCCATCCTCCTTGATGGAAACACCGTTGACTCCAAAAGTTGATGGAATTATGATATTCATCGACGATTTCATCGGGTCAGAAATTATTAATTATCAGAGTATCTTCGTGTGTCATAGTCCTACTGCTGAGTTGGATTGTGTGTATTTTTCTCAACCGGTGGAATCGTCGATGAATATCACAATTCTCCCTTCAAATCCGCAAATCCGCAGCCCTGCGCGGTTTGTAACTTTGACGTCTTATCAACCAAATTAATTTCAATGGAATGAAGCTATATCCAAAACTGGCGTAAAGATGGCTCGGACGAACCGAAAAATGAAATCACCCAAGTGATCATTATGAACGAAAAAATACGACTGAGCGGGAAGACTCGATCAACGAGAACAGAGCCGTGGAATGACTAGATATATGTAATATGATGAGCGAAATACACACATGTTTTTACTGAACGTAAAGCGACGAACTAGTTTCATTTAAACGAATGTATTGAAGATCTGAATCTTAGCAATGAACGACTAAGCTGAGCCTTTTTGCACTCGTAGCGTTGCTAACTTGTCGGACGAACAATACTCAGGTGTCTTAAATTGCGTGTGGCCAAATTGGCAAGTGAAACTGTCGTAAAGAGCTGTCAGAATTTATATTAAGTGCCCTCAAGATTGATGAGCTATCAAAAAATGTGTTGTATTGTTTGTCTTTTTCCTCATATTTTGGAAAAAAAAAATCTAATATATTTGGGCCGTCTATAGAAGCGTTCGTCACCATGCAGACGTATGATGAGGGGGTGGGTCTCACGACGAAACAGAAGGGCAGGGGCGTAGGGGGGCTCTCGGGGGCTCTTGATTGCCTGAGTTGAGAGTCGTGAATTTGGCGATTTTCCACTCAACCTTATGTTCTCAGGCTCCCGCTCACGAAGTGCTTTGCTTTGCCCTGTTGCTAAATCTTAAAATAAAAGGAAAAATCATGAAAATAAGTTTAAAACAGTGGGTTTGTTTCAAACTTTCGCTTGTATTATGGAGGGTCGATTCTTGTGAAAAATCGCGTGAAAATCACGTTTCAACATCACAATCACATTTAAAGTAAAATTTCGTAAGAGACACACTGTTACTTTTAAATGTAGATAAACAGTAGACTCTAATGTTTATTATTTAATTTAATTATTGCTCAAAAACGCATTTTTCAGTGATCCAAAGGTATTGACTATCTGGAGGCTTGATTTTATCCTATAAGACATGTATAGGCTGTTGCAAAAGCGTCGTATATGTAATCTAAAAACGTTGCTGTTTGTCCATTTGAACGAATGGAAAAGATCGAAACTATTGGGTGTATGGTGAACACCCTGGAATTCGACCTTTTTCACACGATTTATTGGACTAAATACAACGTTGCTAGATCGCACGCTTGCCACTTGGTAAAGGTCATATACCCCATCTATCGCAATCCACGAGTAGCCTGCCATTATGACAGACTGTAATAAAGCTATACATTGAACAGTTCATTGTTCCGTGAATTACGAATCGTGCTCCAATTGGCTCTTCAGTCAGTGGGGCTTGTGCTAGGGTCTGAACTTTGCTGAACTTTTGGAAGCAAAAATGAGTCAAGTGAAAGTATTTGGTGAGCTGAAAATGAGAATGCCAATGCATTTTCTATGTTCCTATACGTTTCATATGTATAGTCCCGGAAATGAAATTTCGGACGTAAGTAAGTATTGTTTCAAATTCGAATTTTGTATTGTGACGTCGCGTCGCGTCGCACCCAGCACGATTTTTTGCATCTTTTATGTGAGTGTATCTTCGAAACAGTGATACTTAATAAACCAAAATCATCTTTGTTCTCAACTCATCGAGTATTTTCATGTTTGTTTCGTTGTGAAAAGCAACACAATTCAGACCCTTGCACATTCCCTTTTCTGATTGTGTGGTTCTGCGATAAAATCAAGGATTTGACTGCTAAATTCAATAATCAGCGCGCGGAGGATTGACTGAACTGAATCCAGTCGTCAATTTTCATTCTTATCGTAATCTCAGGAGGCGTCGCTCTTTGTTCGCGAGCGAATTTCCGGTATCTTAATTTATTGCAGTTTATCTCTTCTTGAGTTTATGTCACGGAAACAACAGTTCTATAATATGAATGACGTAATGTTCAAAAATTGGGTCAAAACTTTATACTTTTCCATGTTTTTCAAAGTTTTTTTTTACCACTTTTTATGCAAGTTAATTTTATTTTAGTGTCGTACGTATACGCTTACCAGTTGCACCGGATTCTTTTCGTATCATGTCACTGTACGCAACTCTTTTATATCCTGCATCAGTGAAGCTATATAATAAATAATAATAAATCAATTGATTAATCTTATTACTAATACAGACATATGGACATTGCGAGCATGTCCTCCAACTTTTCAATGAAATTGGTTTTAGACAATTACGGAAAAGCTTCGTGAAAGAACAACTTGTGGGCAATAAAATCGCATTTTGAGTAAAAGAGCTTTGAAGTTTTCAAATGGCTGCCATGGCAGCACTAGGTGAAGATATAGGGTCATGATTCCTTCAGGATGGGAGGCAAACCAGTGGCGTTGCTTGCATGTTGGCGCAACCTTGCATTTTGTCCATTTGAACCCATATAAAGAAAGTTAAATTCGACGATCGTCACTGAACACTCAATATAGTATGATCCTTATTGGCTTTTGATGGACAAAATGCAACGTTGCCAAATCCTACGCTATACCGCTAGGGCAAACCCGTATGAAGACAGTGATGGGGCACAGTTTTATAGAGGCAGAATAGGAAATTATGTACCTGAGGATGATTAGACTTACAAAAGTAAGTACCACTTATAAGTCGTTTTCTCAAAAGTTGTTCAGTCGTTTTTTTTTCAGAGAGAGAAAAGACGAAATTCTGACTGTATGGAAGTACTTATTCATGCTTAAGGTATTCTACGAACAAATATAAAAGTTTTATTTTATAGCATAAAGGGAAACTAAATTATGATATAGTTTAGCATAAAGGGTCGGATAAACCATCATACTTTAGGCGAAACTGAGTTAGATATCTATGCAAAAGGAAAGGAAATAAATGCAGTTAAGGGTGTACATTTATATCGTTGTTAAATGAGAAAGGAGTGCATGCAGTTTTAATAGCTTCCTGTAAAGTTGTCAAAGTGGGTTTTAGCCCCTTGCTATTCCACATCATCGCAGTAGCGTCTAGTCCAGTTCGGCAACGCTGCGTTTCGTCTATTAAACGCGTAAAAAAGGTCGAATTATTATTGGAAAACTATCCATCATTATCACTGGTCACTTCCTCGAATCGACATTTTGCATGAGTTTCAATCGACAAAATGCAACGTTGCCAAATTTCACGCGACACGCCATGCCATCGCCACGTCAATTAGCTCGATAAAAATTTTTGCCGCTCTTTTTTTTCTTTGTGATAGTCTTTTTTACTATCATTGCTGATGACAGTTAAATTGATATCATCGATTTATAAAAAACCATGAATTGACACCAGATTGCTGAAATCATACCGAGCTCGAGAGTTTAAAGCTGCGGTTGACCCCACCTGCCGCTACAGCGATTTCATCCGCGCTTTATCCTGATTTGAGTTTGTATCGCAAATACAGGCCCGTGCCCGTCGTTACGTCAGATGTGTTCTTAACGGGAAAACTGCCTTACGATTGAATTGGGATCTTTAGTGAAGAGCGTACCGGATTTATTGTGAGCCTTTATATCCCAGTTACCGCCTCATTTGATATTTAAAGGACCATAGGAGCGATGACACAATCACTATCACATCTTCGGCCGAACCCCACCCCTGCCACGCCTCAATAGGGAATGGAGTGAATGAGATTGATGCGGGGTAAATAATCACGCGGGAATCGAGGCGGTGCCCTGAATTAGAGTCCATACAATACGGGGTGTGCTCTTCTCGGAAAATTAACATTATAGGAATTAATTGAGATTTCGAGTCAAGAGCAAACCTCTTATTTAATGGACTCTGCGTGGTTTATACAGGGTGTCCCAAAATTGATAGTAAATATTTTTACCACGTATTTTTAGGGCCAAAATAAGACTTTTTTCCCCCTATAAACACATGTCCGAAAATGCCCCCTTTCGGAGCTACAGCCCCCTAAAGTTTTAAAAAAAATCGGTTTTTCTTCGATTCTAGCTACGGATCTCCATAAAAATGGATGAAAATTGGGTTCCAAGGGTAATTTTAGGCGTTCTTTCCGATTCCGGGGTCGAAAATTTCCGAAAGGGTCAAGAAAGGGGGGTTTGAGGGGGGTTCAAATTTTAAATTGAATAATTTTTTAGTGTTCCGTAAGAAAATGAGAAAAATTACAAAAGAATCTAATGGAACAAAACAAAAGGAACATTTTTGATCTCTTGTGTTTTTCTCATAAGACGCACGAAAAACGAGCGAAATCGATTTTTCGCCGGGAGCGCACAGCGGCCGATAGCGCTGTTGAGTCAGTTGAGCGCCCAGAGCAGCGCTATCGGGCTGTGCGCTCCCGGCGAAAAATCGATTTCGCTCGTTTTTCGTGCGTCTTATGAGAAAAACACAAGAGATCAAAAATGTTCCTTTTGTTTTGTTCCATTAGATTCTTTTGTAATTTTTCTCATTTTCTTACGGAACACTAAAAAATTATTCAATTTAAAATTTGAACCCCCCTCAAACCCCCCTTTCTTGACCCTTTCGGAAATTTTCGACCTTGGAATCGGAAAGAACGCCTAAAATTACTTTTGGAAACCAATTTTCATCCATTTTTATGGAGATCCGTTGCTAGAATCGAAGAAAAACCGATTTTTTTTTTAAAAACTTTAGGGGGCTGTAGCTCCGAAGGGGGGCATTTTCGGACATGTGTTTATAGGAAAAAAAAGTCTTATTTTGGCCTTAAAAGTACGTGGTAAAAATATTTACTATCAATTTTGGGACACCCTGTATATACTGATCGAATTGAGGGAGGTGATAAAACCGGCAACAAGTGTGGTATTGGGCCGGCTCCAATTGTTACATCCGATATTCATTTCCACAATTTAATCGGCACAGATTGACTTAACCGGCCCCGCGAGTCCCGCACACTCCCGCGACAATCTCCATCCACCGCCTTTTTGTCATCCAGTTTCATAATAAAATTTCACCGGGCCCATAATTCTTCCCTCGCTTCTTGTCTCGTGAGCGGGCGTGCAATGGGAAATTCGTGCTCACCAAGCAGCCAAAAATCCACGTCAAGATGTCACACCAGACAGTTTTAATGTGACGTCACTGTACAGTGTTTTAACCATCAGGAATTTTCTCAGGTTTTTTTTTTTTTTATTTTTTTTTTATTTTTTTTTTTTATTAATTATAATATTGACTAAAATGTTGGTAGAAATAAAAATGCTCACCAAAAGCTGAAGAATTAATTTTATCATAGAAAATATTATAATAATTAACTGACAGTTTTAAAGAATGGTATGTTTTATTGACGAGCGAAAAATTTAAAATCCATGAATCTGATTGGCTTAAATGATGTTTTTAATTGTAAAGTCAGCAACCGATTAGTCAATTTTGAATTTCCTACATCTCTCTCACTGGAAAAAAAACAAAAAAAAAAAACAAAAAAAAAACAAAAAAACAAAAACAAAAACAAAGTTTAACTAACTACAGCCGAAAAAGCCTTTTAAAATAGCTATGCAGAGCAAAAGTTCTAGCTCTACCAGAGAAAGTTTCAGTTTTACCGAAGCTCGTCTTCGGTAGAGCAATAGCAAGAAGAGGTCACTACTCTATCGAAGGAGTGCGCTGGTAAAACTGAAACTTTCTTCGGTAGAGCTAGAACTTATTTTGCTTTGCGAAGCTATTTTAAAAGGCTGCTTTGGCTGTACTTGAACTTTGTTTTTTCAGTGAAAAGATAATGTTTCAACTGTAGAGCGCGAGATGCGCAGCATTCCTAATGGGGAATACTCCCTGAATTGAATATTCCCAGCGATTACACTCCTGGGAATTTGAAATCACCCGTCACGATACTGTTTATTCAATGAGCTACCAAAATTCATTCCCTGAAATGCTCAATTTCTCGGAGGTCCGATTCGACTCGAGATTTTATTGCAGCTGGAGAATTGCTTTTAAAATTTGCTTTCATTGTAAGTCTGCGCTTTCAATTGATTTCATGGACAGGTGAAGTAAGTGACTTGCCTGTAAAAATAAATAAAGTTGACAGTTCAAGCAAGTATCGAGACTTACAATTAGTGAAAGATAAATTAATATATGCAAACGCATAAAAGGAGAATGAAGTCTGCATTACGCTCCTTCAAATTTTTGGGTATGCAAAATAACTGCTTTGTATGAACAGTCACCTCATTTAAGTTCAATGACATAACTATTGATTACAATATATTTTGTTGTATAGTTGGAATCAATTAATATTAAAAGTTGCGAGATACGCCAGTCGTTGGAATTAGAGTCCCTCGAAGGTAACACTTGCACTGAATGCATATTGTCAATATTGGCACCTGAAATTATCAATCAAGTTTGAGCATTAGATGTTCTTTCTTTTTAAAAGAATAAAAGAGTCAAGGGAAATTGGCAACGTCTGAGTGTAGATTCTTTTAGCGTATTTCTTCTAATTTGCTGCCTCTAAATTGAATGAGCTACATCCAGGCATCCGTTCAATAGGCATTGAACTTTCACTCTTACGCTTACTCCTGATCCAGAACCTTTAAGATTCCTAACCACAAAAAGGCATTCTTTCCGTTCGACTGAAGGGGCTGGTTCATGGTTCCCAGAACGCGCAGAAAAATGTTTACATTATAAATATTCATTTAAACTAAGTATAAATTTTCATATTTTTCTACACAATATGACAACCGTGCAAACTTTTGAACATCTGAGTTTTTCCAAATTGCGCGGAACAAACTTCTCGAGTCAAGAGGTACCAGAGGTACTATAAATATTTAGTTAATAACAACATGTATAGCTCCAATAAATCTGCTGAAATTCGATGTAACCAATCATTTATTTTAAAATAACGCGTTGGTTTCATTAAAATCGGTACGCCTAACTCCAGCTGAAATTCCTAATTCATACTTTGAAAAGTAATCAGGAAGCGTACAATCGTTTAACATTTGCTCAAGTTTGATTGGAAAAATATATGTGTCTCAGGCAAATCACAATCGGCTTGCGATTTGCCTAGGCAAAGAGCAAGCCGCGCTTATTTACTATCAGAAAAAAAAATCAGATCAAGTGTAATGCCGTAATGGTGACTTACAAAATTATTGTATCGAGATTTACTTTAGCTCATTTGAAAGCTGATAAGGTGACAAAAATGGTGATTTCATCAGATTTTGTTTATTTTGATTAATTCTTGACTTATACGGTGTTTTAAATTAGGTGTTTTTGAACACTTTGGTGGCTATAATATAGCAGTCGTGAGTCGCTTGTTTGATGGCAAAGAAATTGTTGCCGCGCTGGTTAAATTGCGGAATTTCACTAAGATATTTATCTTCATGAGTTGATTTTAAAGGCTCATTTTGTGTTTATCGGTTTTGGGGACGGGGACGGGGGGGGGGGCTGCAACATCTGTAGCAAATCATGGTTTACATTGCTTTAACGATAGTTGGCTAATTATTTATTTTTCTTTGTATCCTGATGACTTCCCAGCTTTTATGAACTGGGGAAGTCGCACCCAAGTGCCGTGCGAAGGAAGATCTCCGAAAAATACGAACGTTATTTACGCCGTTTTTGTAATTCGGGGTCAGGGTTTCTGTTCATTATTATTTAGTTGAGCCATATTGCAAACACAGCGTAAATAACTTTTTTTTTTTTTTTTTTTTTTTTTTTTTTTTTTTTTTTTTTTTTTTCCTGTGCGAGGCTAAAGCGATGTAACAACGCTGGAATGCGCTGAAAGGCGTGACACGGTGACGCTGACCTAGCACCATCGCCGCTCAGTGGTCGCAGAGGGAGTCGGGGAATGGGAGACGAGGGAGGGAGGAGCTTTGTGCTTTGCAGAAAGCTCGAGGGCGCAAAGGCAAAGGACGACTCCCTCGACAGGACGAAACTTTCAATTGTGCCATTCTCATGCCGCATGATTATGAATGAAAGTTTTGTCGAGGTAAAACGATCGGGACACCTCTGGGAGCTTTAGTCCGCCTTGCTTGTCAATGTGAACCGTTGAAAGTTCTTCAACTTTTTCTCCCCTCTAAAAAATTGCGTACCAAGATTGTTTTTCTCCTTATACAGAACTCTCGAACCCCACTTTTCCTGGGGGAGTGCCAGCCCCCCCCCCCCCCCCGATCCATCATTGTAGCGCAAGTGAATATGTAACATGAATCTGATTGGTTCGAATGCTTTTTTTTTAAAACTACATATAGAAACCGGCAACTGATTGGCCAATTTTGGATGCCCCGCCTCATCACACTAAAACAGTGCATGCAGTTATTTTGACCTTGATTTTGACGGATTTGCCAATTATTATGCCACCAATAATGCTCATCGTCAATTCTTTAATCCTTTAGGTACCAAGCCCGAACATAAAAATCGTTCACTTTAATCTGTTTCACATAATTTCAATTCATTGCAATATTGAAAACAAACGAACGCAGAAAATTGGACTGCTCGAAAGGATGCTTCTTTGAGTGCCTTCAATTTACGATGCAGGCAAAAAGGACCACAGTGGAGTAGGAATATTAACTATTTTTACTATTTATCTATTCGCTTGTTCTGTATAATCGAGGGGTAAATTGACTTATTTAATTTGGTGCTGAAAAGGTTAAATGTAGAAACTTGAAGCGTCATCTTTATCACAAAAAGTAATAATCGAAAGAGTGTGAGGGTCCTTGATAGCAGTCGCGTACACAGGAATTTGTCTCTCTCTTTCTTTCCCCATTTGAACACGTGTGTAAGAAAAGGACAGAAACTGGGGCTCGAACGTGTCTTCAGCCCCTATCTCTTTCCTTTTCTAATACATACACTCAAACGGGAAAAGAGCGAGAGAGACTAATTCCTGCGTACGCCATTGCTTGATAGTGACCCATCCTTTTAGATATCTATGTCACAATGTAAACAAGATTCGGGAGGATCCCATTTGATAAAAAGGAAGAGTGAGAGGGGGTGAGAAGGAGGAGGGAGTGAGAGAGTGAGAGCGAGAGCGAGAGGTTATATGCGAGAGCCGTAGTCGGTGACACTTTGTTGATTGTTATGGACTCTCTGATGGCGATCTCGATCATGGCGTAGGTGCCATTCAAGTCGGAAGTGGGCCAAACGATCCGTGACGGAAATGAAAAACAACTGAATCCACTCCACCCATCGGCTAATTCAACCATCCTCCGACTCTCGATACGATAAATGGAGGATCAATGCGATTGCATCGGTGACATTGTAATTCGTTTGTAGTCAACGACCAGATCACGTTGTGATCGATTCAACTGTTATCATTCTCTCTCCCCCCCTCCTGTTACCACCTTCTCTCCCTAACCCCCCCCCCCTCACAATCTCGCAAGCGTTCGTCAATGGAGCTGTAAGCGTGTGAACGAAATAGCGGCTCGTACTCTTGATTTGTCAACCTGCTCTCGCCAGTAGCGCAACGAGAGTTTCTTCATCTCTCTCTTTTCTACATTAAGAAACGTATGTTAGACAAGGATGGACAAGGGGATAAAACCCCCACCTGTCTGTCCTTTTCCTACTTATACATTCAAATGGGAAATGAGAGAGATGGAAGAGATCCTGGTTGCTCCAGTGGCTCTTGCCGCTCGCGCATTCATTTTAACTGCATTTTTAAAAATTACAATTACTATCCAGAGATCCCCGACTGAAACTTGGGGAATGGACAGGATTTTGCGCTCAGCATTTATACTGTTGCCCGTACAAACATGGGTTTTATATCGATGAGTCATCGCCAATGAAGATGAGGCATCATTTCGCTTTCATTTCTGATAAACGCGCGGTCGTAATCTAACACGTGGTCTTGATCCTTGACGTTTTATACTGTGCTTTTTAGTCTTTCATGAGGAGGAACCTACATATATCTATACATGGAAAAGGGATGTAACCCGGAGCTCCGATTTGAGGACAATATTATTGCATTGAAGTTTTGCGAACAAGATAACCCCCCTCTTCCCTTACAATTTGATGAGAATTATCACAGGTTTAAAAAATATTGCCGTATCATCAACATTTACGAGCAAGAAATATTTTTACTTTTTATCAATTAGAGTAAATTTACGCAGGATAATTGGAGCGGGTCTCCGTAAAAAAAAAAATAAAAAAATAATGGCTTCTTTAATTAACAACGGTATGGCCGTTCGGAGAGAGTTGTGCCGTCATTCATGAAAATTTGACCCATTTTTAGTGGGTTTTGAAAATTTACGAATCTGCGCGGTCTCCTTAATTAGGGGCTGTAGGTTGATAAACCATTTTACAGATATCCCTTTAATTTTCAATCTCTGACGCCACCATTGTTATGAAACAGCTAATCGCTAATTGCACCTTTTGCACGGGCTGCAATGGATAAAATACCGCACGTTTGCTAAATGAGCGTTTCGTTGCCGTTAAGGGACGTTGCGTGCGACGTTGCTGTCAGATTTTGCGAAAAAGGTACACATTTCCCTTATAATGGGTCTGTTACAAACTTTTGCTACAACGATAAATAGTGTTTCATCTTAGGTAAAATCGCGTGAAAAGTCCATTGGTGGCATCAGAAAGTCATGAAATGCGATAATAAACTCACAAGAGATGTTTTATGAAATGCAAGATGGCGGTAAAATATCGAGCAGTCCGTATGCATGCACCTTTAACATCCAAGAATTGCCAACGTTGACAACCTCAAAGCGTCAGAGGTTATGTGTTTTATTTACATTGTGATTGGGTGTGATCGATATTGTGAGGTTGGCTATCCTTGGATGTTCGTGGTGCATACATACAGGTTGCTCGATATTTTACCGCCATCTTGGAGTTCATTAAACGTCTCTTGTGAGTTTATTATCGCATTTCATGACTTTCTGATGCCACCAATGGACTTTTCACGCGATTTTACATGATATAGATTACTCTATAGCGCTGGAGCAAAAGTCTGCAACAGACCCATTGAATGTAACGTGTGTATCTTTTTCGAGCACAGATTACAGATATTTATAATAACATTTACAAATTCCGAATACTAAGACTAGCTATAATACTGCCCCATACCTAACTCTTCTGCCATTACACGTAGCGTGGGAGGACTTCGGGGGCAAAAGGAAAATCGATTCACGCTAAGAAATAGACTGTCAAATAATATTCTGAAAGCTTCGTGGAATTTCAAATGAAACTGTGCCCTTTTGCTCTTCAACTCAACTTTTACCTAATTTGAATATCGCGCCCGCGCTCCATTGCGATGTTTCGTGTCTTTCTGAGGTCCGCAAATCATCGTCGAAATCGGAAGTTTGAACCATGATACGGAAAGGAACGATCTACATCAGTGTTGCCAAATTTGGCGCGGGAAATTCAAAAATTTTACTCTGAGGCAAGTGGAACACATGCGTGTAATTATACGCGAAACGACAACCTACTATCTCTGCAGAGGGTGGGAGGTAAATATATTGCATTGTAAAAGCAGCCTGAAGTAACATGTTTTGCTATTTTTGATATACTCTCTCTTGACTCTCAGACATTCTTTGTGTTCCTGAGTAACATCGGCGCCATCACGTATCCGATACCGATGTAAGTTTAGTTTTGTTGACGAGACTCGTGCAGAATCGAAGGAATACTTTCTTTCGAGTACCTCTTATGAAAGTTTGTCGACACTCGTGTTAATTTTGAACTAAATACAATCACATATTTGCTCTTCGTTATTCATCTTTGGAGTTAAATCCGTTTAAAGTTAAATTTTAGGTTATTGCATGCTCGCGTAAATATGTATGTATGTGATCTCCCAATCTTTCTCAAAGTTTCCAAAATATGGAATGCATGACGGTCTTATTAGATTTTATAAAGAGAAAAATATTCATTTTGCCCGTTATAGAATCAATAATTGAAGCCAGAGGCGCTTAGTGATTTTTCTTTCTCTCTCTCCACCCCTTTAAGTCCATGTGTCAGAAAGTAATAGGAGACATCGTGTGTAACTTTAGCCTCTTAAATTTATCTAGACTTTTAATATTGGACTCGGAAAATTGTGTTCGACGGAGCCAAAAATATGAACACTGAATAGTGTAAGTAAATAAACTCGGCCTTATGCCCAACACTCCGTGTAGAATAATATCAACGCTTTTAGGGTCGAAACTTGAGGCAACTTTAAAAAATTAGGGCTCCAGACAGGGACTGCCCGGCAAAAAATGAATCGCCCAGTTTGGACCAAACTGGGCGATTCATTTTTTGCCGCGGTCATAGAATAAGAAGAAGGAAAAAATCATTAAGCGGCTGATTTTATGAAAGAAGTAATGTTTACGTTAATTGTTGACGTTCGCGTGCTGGACTCTCAATTTGAGTATCTTTGTGCGTGTTCGCGTGTTTGATATTGAGAGAGATTACGGTGAACGTAATCAGTGTAACAAGTTGATCAGTGGGTATTTCGACCAATTTTAAGTATTTGTGCACGAGTCTGCTCGTAAACGTAGTAAATTGTAACGCTTTCAAACACACGTTGTATTTACACGCCAAAGGTTATTATTGCAGTGCTGCCACGCCCGAGGAAGAAATCAGGGCTGCCGTTGTGCGTATAATCAATGCTATTTTTCAATTCACCGATGATTCCACCGGTTGAGAAAAGATTACACTGTTCAGTTCAGTTTATGACTGTAATAAACTAAAATACTCGCATCTATAATCTTTTCTCAACCGGTGGAGTCGTCGATGACTTTGAAAAACTTGCGGATATTTTAATTAATCAACGGAGTTTCCACCGATTAAGGAAAGATTACAGAGCAGAGTATTTTTGTGCATTACAGTCATACACTGAACTGAACGGAGTAATCTTTTCTCAACCGGTGGAATCATCGGTGAATTGAAAAATAGCATTGATTATACGCAAAACGGCAGCCCTGGAAGAAATATCTTGCTGTCATTCACGACGGTGTAAAACAAAAACGTTGTATCTTCGAAGGGATCCCTTAGCATTTACGGTGTTTTTAGTATTGGATTCACGCCGTTTTTACGAATTATCGTTCTGGGGCTGTGAATTTTAAACTTTCACTCTTTCTATCCAAACTGCAGCATTTTTGTCGAAAGTATACGTCTCTCTCGAATTCCATCATTTTTGACGAGAGGTCCCAGTTATCTTTCGACCGGAATTTTATAGCCGTTCTGGCCGCATAATTTCTAAGTTGTTTCTCCAGGTCATCATTCTGGGCCAAAGTGTCAGGTTTTTCTAGTCGAAAACACCAGAATTGTTAGTGAAGAAGTCAGATTTATCGGGTCATTTGTACATTTTATAGACCAGTATTTCTCTTTGGGAATTTTTTACTATAGTTCTGGCCATTTTAAGGAGAACTCTTTCTGCTTGGAGTTGTACATTTGAACAACCCCTAAGAATCGACTCCTCTCCGGTAGGTATTGATAGAGGAGGAAATGTTCGAAGTGGCGTATTCAGAAATGTTTTCTCGGTAATTAGGAGCAATTTGTTGACATTTTCTGTTGATGAAAGTGCCAAATTTGAGCGCGCGCGCGGGGGGGGGGGGGGGGGTTGGAAGCCGTGCCCTCTGTATCCGCCACTGTTTGATCGGAACCTTCAACTGTGACTTGGCAACGAGCTTTTGGTTTGAGCGGCGATGGGTGATCGTGCGATCCGATCGTTTAGTTTGGCGTTTTTATCTCCGGAGCTCTGAAATAAGTGAATTGGCTTTAGCGTGGGCTTCACGGCTGTGTGTGTTGTGTCCAAACTCAAAAGGCGATATACTCTTTACTATATATCGGAGCGAGAGCGAGTACATATTAGTGGCGAGGTGCGCGCGGTGTTGTCAGGATGGTTAATTAATTACCTTCCCTAATTAATTGACTCGTTAAAAGACTCGGCACGCGGACAACACTGAGTCTCAAGTTGCAGCTCGATCCTTGTCTCTCCCATTTTTATTTACAATTAGTTTGAATTAGTTGAATTATTTTCCCGAAGACGCGATTTACTGTCTTATCAACCAGGGTTGCCAGTTTAGCATGTAGAAAGAACACGTTTCGATTTGCAGATTGGTTTTACTGTAGAGCTGCAGTTTTATGTGTATTTAATGGCATTTTTCCATTCCGATGATTCAACTACGAGGGTCGTCTCAAAAGTATGTATCAGTTTTTTTCTTTCTAAAAGGTAAAATCTGAAAATATGGCTATAGACTCGTCGTATCCTCAGCTTTAAGACCCGTTTTTTTGGATTTTCGTTATCTTTAAAATTGAACAAATGGCGGCGATTCTACCGCGACCATCTCCCGTCGCAGTATATGGGTTTAAAATTTTACGCAATCGAATGTATCGTTTTTCAGACATGGGGAATCAATACTGTATCAGAGAACGAAAAGAGGTGGGGGGGGGGAACTGTCAAAAACTGATAACTGATGGCATCCAACTTTATTTTTTGACACAGTCTCCTGCATTATTTGGACATTTTTGATACATTTTACTCCTTATTTCATCAGAAAAGCACTCTTAATCCTGGTTTAAGATCCAATAGTGGATGTTCCCCCCACGGGTCGGCAAAAAGTAAAAAATTGATGACCGTTTTTCTTTTTTTTTTTGGAGCAGATAAAAAGTCATCAACACCCCCCCCCCCCCCAGCCGAACTCGAAATGACGCCCCTGAAAAGGCTGATCACGAGCATCGTTTAACTTAACATTTAGCCCAAACGATTTGCAAAACTGACTGTAGGTAATATGAAACGCTGAGTCTCGAAACGTGCAGCGTTTAGATAGGAATTTCGTGAATTATTTCAACCAATTCCAAAAAGAAAATATTTCAGATCGGTAAAGCTTTTCTCAGGTGAATCAGTATTACGGAGAAAACATTTTGGGTGCTGTTTCCCCCAAAGTTTCGTCCTATTCTACCGGCAATAATTGAGGAAAATATCTGGGAATATGTACCGAAAACTTGGGGAATATTCGACAATTTTGGATACTTCTCCAGCTTTCTGTTTGAATTTCTCCAAAGTTGTGAATAATGTCCCAATTATTGCCGGTACATTAAGACGTTGATTATGGGGAAACAGTCCCCCCCCCCCCCAATGGAAGCCTTAATTGACTCGATTCTTTTCAAAAAAAATCTTCGCTCCAGGAAAACGTTCTGTCGGTCTCATCGAAAGCACAGAAACCGCAATCATTGCTTTGAAAATATTGAATATACAAACCACTCTGGGTTGAAGTTAATTCACACGTCTCGCTTTCCTCTCGAAGTAGATCTAGGGAAAAAACTTCTCAAAATCACTTGAACTACTGGAACGTTTGACTGGTACCGTTTGTAAGTATGCTCCAATTAAAATCCAACATCCACAATCTTCAAGGACCTAGATAATTGACATTCTTTGTTTTATCGTTTTTTCCTATCGTTAAATTTTAGAGTTATCTTGAACTTTACGCAAACGGCTTTGTTTATCGAGTGAGAGAAAAGAAATTAAGACGGAAAAATAACAGCAAACTTGATAAAAGTGCGCAAGTATACGCACCCCACGCCCACGTTAACGGCAAATTTTATTTCTTGATGTTACCTTTTTTGCCTTCGATTGAGCTTCATTCGTCTGCATGACCTTTGTCTGACGTGTGATCAAAAGATCAACTTTTTGTTTTATTTCAAGTACTTTTACGATCTTATGAGTATAACTTATAAAAGAATAATCCAAATCAATTGTTTTACATGGTTTTAAATGGACTAAATCCAACGTTGCCAGATTGCAAGTGCCGCCACTATCACATATACGCGAAGAGTCCGCATCAGGGGAAGAACGAGAAATTTCATTTTTGTTTTTAAGCTGAAGAAAAGGGGCAAATGACGTCTAAAAGTTATTCTACAAGAATCAATTTTATTTATTTCCACCAAAATTGATTTTCATGCGCTTCTGTAGACCTCTTTTCACTTTGTACTTTTGTACCCCGTTAGGTGACCATGAAATGTTTAATTTTCATATTTTTGACATTCATCGGTTTCCACCTCGACTCGACTTCATTTGCAAATGGTCGATTTCAAATGTTGTGTAGCACCGCAAATTTTCGATTTATACTGCAGAGACGTATACATCTGTCAGCTGATGTGGAGAAAAAATATTCACATTTTACTTTGACTTAAATGAGCAATGTGATGGAGATTTTCTGTTTTCAATGTGGGTAAAAGTATACCATATTTAGCGGTGGCACAGCGTGCTCTGGCAACTTCAGTTTTGTCCATTCAAACCCGTGTAAAAGGTCGAACTCGAGGGTGTTTACAGCATATTATATGGAAAGGGAACCTTAACCCAAATCGATTCCTCTTGTGCACAGAAAAAAAAACAAAACCAAACAAAAAACAGAAAAATGCACTTAGGTAGCCGGTGCGTCTAAACCATTGATCAAAAAATGACGCAGCAAAAGACTTTAGCTTACTCAACCAAATCTTTGGTTCACCCAGCATAATCTCTAAAGTTGGGCGTACGAAACTGTAAGTTAGCTCTATATACTGAAGTCTCATGCTGGGTCATTTTTCTACCAAAGGTCTTATCAGCGCTACAACCGAAGGGTTTTTTGTCTGTTTTTCTTCGTGCGCTCTTGTGCGGCTTGAGTTTAAGTTATTTTGTTTATAAGAACGCACATACTCCATTGTAACTCACTAAAATACTCGCTCGCTTTAGGTTGCGGTTTTCATTGCGTATTAACACGCTTGAAAGTTCGATATTTTTCATAGGTTTAAATTGACGAAATGCGACGTTGTCAGATTGAAAGTTAACTCAACCCCAAGACCATTATAACGGATCCAAGAAATTGCCCTTCTCTCTCTTTTCCCATTAGAACGCATGTGTTAGAATAGGATAGAAAAAGAGGCGAAAATCACGTGACTGCCCCTTATCTGTCTTTCTATCACACGCGTTTTAATGGGGAAAGAGAGAGAAGGATATATTTCTTGATCCGCCAGTTCCCAACGCGTGCTCAGGAACTGAAGCTGCAGTCTCCCTTCATTTATACCCTCTGTATAACGTATAGCTCCGCTCGGAGCAATTAAAGGAAACCACTTGCGAAAGGGTGCGAACACAGACTCCTGCTCCGTGAAGTCCATGACTCACGCCCAATACCCTTGAGTCACTGTGCAAACACCGCACGAGCAGCGTGGGTGGCGAACGGCGCTGGGGGGGGGGGGGGGCACAAATAGCGTTGTTTTTAACTGAGCCACCCTTGTTAACCAACAAATCCTCGTCGCGTCAACAGCATTTTTAGCGAATAATTTTAAGCGGTTCACCAGTCAAAGTTAAGCACTCGACACTCGTCAATCGAGGGTTTGAAGGGAGAGACAAGTTTGAGAAAAAAATAGAAAATAATTGATGGGAAAAACTGCATGCGCGAAGGGATTGACGACAATCTGAGCGGCGCGGCTGCTGTCGCATGAGACTTTCTGTGGAGGAACTGATTGAAAAATATTAGGTGCGCTCGTCCGAGGAGATTTTTTAATGTAACTCCAAGGTTAATTTCTTCGGTAGAGCGCAACCTATGATTTACGGGTCCTTCTCCCAAGAACCGGCTCTATAAGTGAACCGCTGAAATCTAAATGCAGAAACCAAAGTAGTTAAAAAAAATCCCTAATCCCCCCTCCGATAAAAATCCATTTTTCTGACGAAGGGGTGTCGGATGTCAAAATATTTTTATCTGAGCTCCTAAAAGTAAGATGAAAAAGCATAGTTCATAAAAGATGGTTTCACCATGTTTTTAAATTGGATGTTAGAAATATCAGTGAATATGGGAAACCTTCAATACAAATTTTAATTCTCTCAATGTGTGTCCTGATAAAAGTGCAAGAATAATTGTGAAAATAGTCTCTTTTTTAATCACACTGTTTTCCCTTGGTGGAAATACGGAAATTCTCATTCTTCGTACATTGCTTTTTTAAAGTTTAAAGATTTGAGACAATTTTTCAACTGCGTTTTAAAAGCCATAGCTTTTCAGCTTTTTCCGGGGCGACTCACCAGATCTCCCGTTATCTATTTGTCATGACCAATGGTCTACCACTGCAGGCCTAAAAAGGCATATTCAGGGAAGCAGGGCAGTCCTCCTGGCTTCCTGAAAAGGGCGTAAACAAGAGGGTTGGACGGCTTGAAAGTGTCAAAAAATTAGCAAAAAGTATAAAATTGAACTGTCATCCTGGTTCATTATGCCCCCCCCCCCAAATAGGTATTTTTCCTGAATACGCCTTTGCGCCCTAATACAGTCTACAGTAACACTCCTGCTTTCGCTTGCAGTGGCGTCATTTCGGGTTCGGCTTGGGGGGGGGGGGCAAAAATGTGATGACCTTTTTTTTTTTTTTTTTGCTCATCAATGTTATTTTAGACACTCTACAGTCCTGCATATCCTATATTTACGGCCCTAAATTCCAACGAAACTCGTTACTGACCACCAAATTTTAGCTCAAAACTTTTTTCTTCTCCTAAAAAAAAAAAAAAAAAAAAGGTCATCACTTTTTCACTTTTGGCCGACCCTGGGGGGGGGGGGCAATTCCCCCCCCCCCGCAAATGACGCTACTGTTTGCTTGGTATTCAGCCCTTCAAATGCAAATGTTATAATACCACTATAGAGCCGTTGTCATTACCCGTGGGTCACTAATATGTATGTATTTTTGTATGTTTCAGGTATGTTAAGCTGCTTGTTCTCGTGTCGTTGTTATTTATGCCTTGTGATATGTGTATGACTCGAATGAAATTCGTTCGCTCGGTCGGCCGCCGCGGCGATCGGGCGCGGGTCCGTAGGACTTCTCTAACCTTTAAACTCAAGGTCATGGTGTGGTGAGTAATTCAATTATGGTTCTTCTTCTCTTTACTTAACTCCCTCACATAACTTACTCCCTTCCTCTGCAGCAGATCGCACCGAGAGCTTTTAGCTCCCTCTTATCTTGTCTGAATCGTCTCCATCGCTTTGCACGGCACCCTATTCTTCATTATGACACAGTGTATCCCAAAAATCCTCACTAGATCCAAGTCGAAAAACACGCCTCTCTTAATGTATAAAAAAAACAAAACTGCTCGTCAGTTGTTTGTCAACCGAATCACCTGTTGATTTATATGAGAAATTCTGCGAACCACAAACTAATGAACAGATCCGTTCTTTATCAAAATGAGGTACGTGTTTTTTTTTATCTTGAACCTGGTGAGAACTTTTGGAACTTACTGTAAAACGATATGTTTGGTATAAATGGCTGCAAGAAGGGATATCTCGGGATTTTCGCCGCTATCTTTGTCCTTATCTAACGTACGAATACCAATGGGCTGAGAGAGAGAGAAAGCCGGATCCCTGGTTCCGCTTCTGGGAAAGAGGAAGAGCCGCGTCTCGCGGCTTTTTTTTTCTTCTTCTTTTTTTGAAGAGAAGGAAAGTAAAATAAACTTAAAGAGGGGGGTTGGAGTGGGTGAGTAGCGGATCAATATCAAAGCGAAGGAGAGAAGTGATGCAATGTTGAAAACAGTATAAAAAACAGTCGTCATGGAAGTGGAAGATGGAAGTAATTTCTATATTAATTGAATTAATGAGCTCACACACACACTCACACACTGCACGCGAATATGACGTTCGCTCGAGTCGTTGCACATTGCATACTTACAGCATACGTACAGTCGTACAAGCCATACCATGCCCCATTCAAGCTGTGTCTGGAGTACTACTAACACACATACAGGGTGACTAAGCAAAATATGAACCATTCTGAATTTCTCAAAAGCTGAAGATACGATACTCGAGGCAAACAACGGAGATTAAACTGTTCTGATTGATATTTTTTGCATATGTTTTGTTTTTGTTTTGTTTTTGCTCTTAAAAACCAGTTTTCAGTTTTCATTCATAGGCGCAAAGTAAAAAATTATCGGCAGTCATTTTAAGAAATTATGACTCTTTTAAAATGGGCGTAACTGGTTGCGGTTTGGTATTTTTTTCTGTAGACACCCTGTAGTACATGCATACACAATTATTATTGCGCCGAATTTTCCATCTCGTAGCGTTTAGTTAGCGGGTAAGGTCGCCTTCTGTATTCGATCCGTAGATTCTGTGAAGGTCGTATTATCAAAAAAATTATAATCTTGTTGTCGGACCAACTATAAGCGAATTACAATATTTCGAAAAAATTGGATTCCCACTTTCCCTCAAACTAAAATTACATCAAAATTTTGCTTCAGCCTGCTGAAAGATAATATTTGTGTGTGATATTTTTCCCGTGTACTTTTAGGCTTGTCTCATCAAACTTGATGCGAATTTTTTGTTGCTGTCAATGTCTCCTATCTCGCAGAGTTGGGAAAACGGGGTAGTACTAGATTCGTAAATTTGTTTAATCGTATTTTTACGGTAATCAGTGTGGTTTTTTAATGAATCAAGAATCACGACTGATCAATTTAATTATTCTAGACATGGGGTCAGACTTGAGTCGTTACAAATTAACTCTGATCACCATTGAAATACGATTGAAAAAAATTGCGAATCCCGAATACTCTATGTACTCTATTTGCCCAACTCTGCAGTGTCTATAGTACCTGAATTTTCTTCCATTCCCGAATAATTTAATACCCGCGTCTCCGTCTATAGCGAAAGGCTGATGTAAACAAGATGAGATTCTCTCTTCTGTATAATGGGTCAGATGCAAACTCTTGCTGTAGCGTTATGGAGGGTCAATCCTTGTGTAGAAGTGCGTAATAATCATATTGAAAGCGCATCAAAAAGTCTCACAATCGACTCTAAAACCCTCTAAAGACGTTTCAAGGAAAGCCTAGGCTGGCGGTCGAATGAGTGAATCAACCCTGCGTCCCTGCGCATGCGCTTGCACGATGAGCACCAAAAGATAGCCGACGACGGCAATTTATATTGTTAGTTGAAATGTAAACAAACGTCCCATTTCCTCATAGTACCTGCATTTTGTGTCATTCTGTGTGGTTCTTTTTTTACTTTCTCGCTCTATGTAGAGAAAGTATATTGTAATTTTTTTTCCGGTAAATACTTGCTTGTTTTTGTTTTCGCTTATTATGGCGAATTCATCACGTTTTGTGTCGATTCGCCCCGAATTCTGAAAATGAATCGCCGGGCACGTACCTACTTTGCCAAATGTCATCGTCGGTCATCTTTGCTGATCGTGGTGCATGTATGCAGGTTGATTCCTGGTTGATTCGCCCATTCTCTCTTATATTCGCCCATACTAGACTTTCCTCAAAACGCCTTATGTGGGTACATGAGTGGATTTCTGAAACTTTTTGATTATTTTAATTTGATTTTTACGCGATGGTACCCAAAAAACGACCCTCCATAGCGCTGCAGCATAAGTTTGCAACAGACCCCTTCTGCCCAACGAGCGAAAACTTAAGAGTGGCAGCGGATTGGTCCACCTTGTGCCACACAGGGTAGAAGGAATCCCGGGAAAAAGCGGAATTTGGACGGCAGATTCCAAGGTTTGAGGTTAAATTTTGTAGGTCGTTTCCAGCGATGCCCGAGTTTGTTTACGTAACGACCGGAAACGACCTACAAAATTTAACCCCAAAATCGATTTTTACGGCAAGATGGTGGCGCCCGAGGTGACAACAGTGAACCAACGGAACGTTCCTTGATTTGCCATTCTAAAGTTATAGCTCGTTGCTTCTGCCCTATTAGCGGGCGTATTTCTAACACTTTTAACTGTGCGCACTTTGAAGATTCGCCACTAAGCATCACTCCACCGTTCAGCGTTTATCATTCGATGCGCTCTTTTGTTTGCTTTGCTACTGTGTGTGGGAGTAGTGGCGCCTCTGGTCCGAAGAATGACGAGCTCACAATCAGCGGTGGATTTACGTAACCGCCAACCTAACCGGCGCGAGTTCCTAGTCCGTCGCGTCTCAGCAGCACTGATTCTGATTTTTACTCCGGCAGCTCCCTCCGTTGCTCTCCGCTGCTCCACTCGTTACGTTACGTTACGTTCCGTATCGACGCGATGCGACGGTCCGCTGTTCGGAATCGGATGAAAGTAAAACTTATTCCGCCGAGGGATCCGTCGTCGCGTCGCGACGCGACGCATCGCGTCTTTTAGTCGTGTTGCCGTTGCCAAAGGAACTATTCATTCGTAATGTCCCTTCCCGCCGCGGTTCGGTTTCGGTTCGGTCCTCTGTTCCTTTTCCATTCTTTTTTTTCGCTGACGTTCCTCTTTTAATCCATTTCCGCCTCTGACACGGCGCGGTGTGGCGCCTCGTCGTCGTTATCCTGAAACCAAGTTTGGCGCCACTAAAACGTAGCGTCCGACGCTGACTCCAAGACCGACTGATTCGGCTCTCTTAGTACATTGTCGGTTAAAGGGCACAGAAAACAAAAACAGAAACAAAAAAACAAATGAAACAAAACAAAGACGTGTGGTGCGCTCTTTCGGAGAAATTGGCATTGTGTTTGAGTTGGGATATCTTAGTAGGAAGTTACCTAAACGTTTCATAAGTTCTCTGCTACCTCCCGGGTGAGGGGGTTGCCTTCAAACTTTGTATCTTCATGACTACTGCTGCAGTGACTGAGATGATTCGAATCACAGTCCGTCCTTCCTTTAGACTGTTTTACTGGCGAGTGGGAAATTTAAAAACCCGGAATTTGATTGGCTTCGATGCATTTTTACTCCCCCCCCCCCGCCCCAAGAAGAAAGCGTATTGTCATGATGAAAAATTCGGAAGTTGGGGTCTTTTCCTGGCATTTCAGGTCCACCTGAACTCAAAAATCATATTCCCAAAAAATATTTTACTAATTTTTTAATGGAGGTATTTTCATCAAGCAGGGTGTCAAACATCCGAGAAAACGAGGGAAACCTAGAATTTTTAGGAAATTTCATTTCATTGGGGTAAAAATGGAATCATCAAAGAAGTCAGATTATGATCCAGTTTTTTTAGGAAACTTAAATAAGAAAACTTGGGAACCAAATTAGTTTATTAGTTTTCTTTCAAATATCCAACTTAATAAAGTTTGAATCCACAAATATTTACATATTTTTAACGCGAGACGATTTCACGTTATCATGGAAAATCAGGGAAAAATTAGGAATTTAAAAGTCCAAAATTGCTAGGCACCTTGTAAAATGATTTTACTCCTGAACCAACTCTCTTAACAGCTGCAGCAAAACTTTACAACAGATCCATGACGCTGTAGCAAAAGACCCATTCATACGAGCAACCATGCTGACTCTGAGCCTTACTCTCAGGTATGTTTGACTCATTTTAGCTGTCGCCAAGTCTCGCACTGCGAACATAGCTATCAGTTACAGTTCACGGTCAGACGATAACTGGCAGCAACTTGACTGGCTGTAAGAGCTCAGAGTCCGAGGGTCGAGGGAACTCTGAAACAGGCGATGATTCATTCGACTTTAGGCTCGTTGACTGTCGCCGCGGCAAGCTGTGCCAGTGAAGTAAATGACTGAAGGTCCCTCATCCTTCACCGACGACGCGATTCCTCTCTACTCACTCGACGCGCGCCGCGAGCAATAGAGCTGAAGTGTTCGTCGGTCGCGGTTATTGGGATGTAGGATTCAGGATGATTTGTTGACTGTGGTGTGGGGGGGGGGGTGCGGACGGGCGGGAATGAGTGGACGAGTCGAGCTCGAGCCGATCGGCCGCGCCGCACAGTGTGGCCAAAGGCCAATCTGGGAGTGCAAAATTATTTCCGGTTTCCTAAATAATTTTTTTATCGGTTTGGCGGATTCAGAGGTGCCCTACAGATGCCCAAGACTGATTTGAATCGAAATATAAACATATTTGAGCATTCGATATATCGATTTTCATGAATTAAGGTGGCTTTTAAATTGAGTTATAATAATATTGATACTAACGGTTTTTTTAATGAAACAATGTTGACCCAGTACACTGAAGTATGTGAAAAATACATGTTACACTGCTCAAATGTAGCGGCCGATAATCTTGATGCAGTTTAATATCGATATATCGATTGGTCAAAGTGAGTCGTTTTCCTAGTTTTTTAAATTTATCTTAATAGATAAATTGGTTCAAAGAAGTAAAGAAGAAATATAACAAAAATCACTCTTCGTTACAAAGGAGCAGCTTCACTAATCTGCTCTAATTGTAACGATAAATCGATGCATCCATGTATCGATTGTTAGAAATACCGTTCGAACTGTGGCTGAAAAAAAGTATTATACATAGTTTCAAGTGATGAAGTGTATAATTTGGCAAACGTAGCCTTACTTCATCCGAGCCGAAATAAAATAATTGATTTATGTTGGAAACAAATAGGTCTATCAAGATTCGATTTTTTACATAGCATCAAATGGAGTGAAATTTTTGTTGCCAAGTTGCACGCTTCATATCTCATGTTTCTGCTTTTCTGAATTGGTGCATTTTTTTTTTTTTTTACGAGTTAAGGAAAGTAAGCTATATAACTTTTTTAATTATTTCCTCTTATAAATAGGCTTTGGGAATAGATTTTAAGTCCGATTGACCAATTTTTAAGACATTTTATGAGCTTATAAAATAAAATTTTATCATTTTCAAAATTTAATGGGGAATAACAATAACATTAACATTGATAAAGCAGATAAGTATATCTTAAAAAAAAAAAAAAAAAAAAAAAAAAACGTGTTCATTTCACAATCCTCTTCCACAATAAATTTGTTCTTCTCTGGTCCATTAGGTCCAGTCCGCGCTATCTTTCAGTATAGTCGTATTTTGCTTTGTCATCGCGATGGCGATTCTGATTATTTTTTTACGGAAATATGTTTTGTCGTATTTTAATTCTGTTTGCACGCTCAAAATGTGCAAACAGAATTAAAATGCGTCAAAATATATTTACGTAAAGAAATAATCAAAATCGCCATCGCGATAGCAAAGCAAAGTACGACTTATATCAGTGATGCACCAAAACAAACCAACCTAACCTAATCTTTCTAGTGACAAGGCTGGTCTGAATCCTTGTCAGATGATGGTAGTGGTCTGTTATCTGGTTATTTTCCTCCGATCAGTGGCGTAGCCAGGAATTTTTCTAGGGGGGGGGGGGGGGTCCGGGGTTCGAAAATTGTCATGGGGGGGGGGTCCAAAGATACTAATTTGGTAAAATTTGTCTGAAAAAGCAAAAAATGACCTTTTTTTAGGACAAATTTTGGTGTCATGAGGGGGGGGGGGTCCAGACCCCCTGGACCCCCCCCCCTTGGCTACGCCACTGCCTCCGATTAGCTGTGTATCTCCGCGGGTTGCCAGATTGGGCCAAAACTCAATTATTTTCCCGTTGAATTTAATGGAAAACGAAATCAAATTTTGGGCAATCTGGCAACGTCGCAATTTTTGTTTTAAATGGAAGTTTACCACACGCTCCATATGAGCTGATTATTATGAGTGCAATAATACAGTGTTTTATCACCTGTTGCTCATCTGACTATTGACAAAGGTTTATTTCTCTAAAATCTTGGACTTTTTAAAACGGCACTACGCCTCACAAAAACTTACTTTTCTTCAAGTTTGGGCAAATTTGGGCAAAAAAGCCGGCCATATTCCTTTTCATTACCTTATTTCGCATCACTCAGTACAAATTTGAAGGCTGATATCGGCTGATATCATAAGATGCAGTCTTACAAACATCAAAAAAATTGTGAATTTTAGTGGCTGGGCCCAGAAAAATCTCAAGACACCAAAATAAAGGTAAAATATTGTAATAGGTCCTTTTTTTTACTTTCTTGGGATCCTTTTAGCAGGAAAAAAATACAAAAGCAAAATATGTCAACATTAACAGCGTCAACGATACGATTGCGTAATGTGAACGGTACCGGCGAATTTTCGACGTTCGAGCTACTCGTCACTTCTCTTATCATTTTACCTGCGAAAGACACCTCCATGACCCATATAGGCCCGGATATCATCTCAGTAGACGTCTGAGAGTCCATTTTCAGCACCATTAAGTGTTATTTGAACTTTGAATTTTGCACTCCCAGATTGGCCATTGGCCACACTGTGCGCCGCGACGCGACGGCGACGCAGCGCGGCCGTGCAACAGGAAAAGGAAGTGTTTTGAAAGGTCTGCGGCTGGCAGTGGCCAGCGCGCGGCGGAATCGCTCGTAAATGGGATCCGTCATCGACCAATTGATTCTTCTCCACTGAAATTTGCGCGTCTGTTTCTTTTTTTTTACTTATTTTTACATATATTTTTTATCGACGCGTACATTGTAGCTTGTACAATCGGTCTGTGCCAAAAGCATGAAAGTTCGCAGGTCCGCGATTGCTTTCAGTCAGTCAGTAGCGGCTCGTGATATGTTATAAATCGATGTCTGCACCATTAAAACCTATGTTATAAAGGATCGAGCCTCAGATGGTTCTAATAAATCTCCCCCAGAAATCGATACTTTCGCATGCGATCAAATGGGAGCAGTGGCGTCCCGTACAATCCGGTAACGCTACATTTTGCCCATCTGAACCTGTATTATGCAAAATATCGATTTGAGAGGTGCACTGTCACACTGTGCACCTCCAACAGGACGACCTTTTTAATAGGTTTAAATGGATGAACTGCGATGTTGTCTAATTGCTCGCGACGCTTTTGAATGGGAGATAAATTACATTGTGGTTTGTTCACGAGCCGCTATAATGCAGTAATTTAGTGCAGGAGGGGGCTTGAAAAGAGGAACGAACAATCAGGGTTCTTTTTCGATTATTTGGAGGTTAAGTTAAATACCTCACTTTTTTGTATTTTAGAAAAAAATCGTGACTGAGGCATCAGGGGTGTCTTTCCACTCAATTCCCTGAGCCTGCGTTGGGGTTCAGCCTTCAGGGTCTCAGTCGAGTACATCTTCATGATCCTCGCTGTAGACTTTAATGGATATCCTCATACCTCTTGATTTTGTTGTAGATTGTCTTATTGTTAGTGAGAAGTGGAAGATTCATTTACCAATCAGATTTAAGTTTTTCGTTTAAAAAATGCATCCAAGCCTATGAGATTCCTAGATTCTAAATTTTCCGCTCATCACTAAAACCGTATGTATCAATCGTCCACCCCTCTTCGATATCTCCACTGTTGTGGATGTATCGTAACCGCTCGTTGTTCAATATAACTATTAACGAATCGAATCGCACCTCCAATGCGCCTGTTTGCAAAATCGCGGATAGTTCAGGCCTTCATTTATGAGAAGTTCGACATTTTTTATTTATTGCTTTTTCGTGTCGACGAAGCGCGAGGTTGCCAGTCCGAGCGAAATTTATTTTGTTTTACATTGAAGAAGGTATAAGTAAGAAATAATCCCCCCCCCCGGACTTGTGGCAACAATGACAGAGCAGAGCGTTTGTATATTAGTCCTTGTCTTGGCGGAATATTACAAGTGGGATCCATCATCGGCCACTTGGTTAGCCTCTTGAAATTCTCGCTTTTTTATGCATATTGTGATTTATGGACGATTATTAACTTTGGCAGCCTGATTTTTAATGTTGCGTCGTATGATGTTATGCTTATGGTATCTTTTGTTTTAGTCCTGTAACTCTTCTTGAGTGAAGCTCTATACTCGTAACTTCGTCTTTCCGCGCATACATCGATTTGGTTTTTCACGCCATAAATTATCGCGTTTTTATGCGTTAAATTGTTTTCACGCATTTGTGGGTTGTTAAATTGTCAATTTAACAACCTGCTCGTGCTCGTGCTATTTGGCAACCGTGTTTTTTTCCATTTGAACCTATGCAAAATATCGATTTCTTGGGATTTCAGCGAATCCCACGAAAATCGATTATTTTACGTTCGTTTAAAAGGAGAGAATCCATTGTTGCCAAAATTGCACTAGCCGCCACTGTTCTCAATACAGCAACTGCAGGACGTTGTGAAGTCTTCAGCAGCTGAATAACCGCCACTTATCTCAAACTGGCATCTGCTTTCCTTCTTTTGTGAGCGGTTTCTTGGCGTGAGCGACCCCCCCCCCCTCTCCACGGATATCCTAGACCTTTGTTCACGTATGTACATACAATATACATGCGCAGATTTTGCATTCTTGAGGAACATTTTTCAATCTGCTGTAGGTTCTTGCTGCAGCACGAGTAGGGCAGAAAAGGAAGAGGCGCCATTCAACCTTTTATCTATTTCACAAACTATTTATCAGTTTTTACTTATCCATTTCGGGTGATTTTTGACCATCAAAATCAACTTGAGATCGAGTGAATGATTGAGACCATTATACTTTTATGGGTGCGACGTCATTCTCGATAGAGCTCCCGTCTCGGTGACACTATTTTTATCTATCTTATCTTATAACCTTGGACCTTGATCGAGTCAATGAGGTTCGCCCGTAAGCTTAGCAGTGATTTGATACAATTATACGATACAATGGTTCACAATCACCCCCTATTTGTTTGGAATAAATATGGATATTTAAGGCGACGATTCCGCAAACCTTGTCTAACGATAAGTATCTACTTTTTAAATCTACGCAATTTCATATCGGGCGTGCCGAAAAGTTAACGTTCTGGGACCTAATAATGTTTGGACCTCACTGTTCTCCTCATAGATGCATGGTGCGTACTAGCGAGGTGTTTAAACCCCTCATAAGCGAAAATCTGGCATCTAACGATGATCGCTGATCGCTGATGACCGCTCGTAAGTCCGAACACTATTTGGCCCCAGCTTAATTCATGCCAATTTTCTTATGCACGGCGCAACGAATATGCAATCAGCAAGACACGTTTTCAACGAACGAAAACGTGCCAATGCTCCTTCATTTTTTACGGACGCAATTCCATATCGGGCATGCCGGAAGAGTTACCGCTCAGCTTAATTCACATAGCAATGTTCTCATGCACGGCGCAGTGGGTATGCAATCAGCAAGACATGTTCTCAATTAACGAAATCGTGGAAGCGCACTTTCAATTCTTTTCGACACAATTTGATGTTATGCAACTAGGAATAGTTCCTAGATTGGAGTTCTTGATTCGGTTGTTCCTCACCGTCTCTGATCATGCAATTTCTTATCAATGTTACAAACGGTTATCCCTCAGCCTAAACGCTGTGCTGGTTTAATGGCGGCTCGTAAGTTTTATTGCATCGACATCTTGTGTATTAACTTATCGAAAACACAATCGACTCTCATACCTCCAATTAATCGATACTTTTGTATTGGTTCTCATTAGAGAACACGGAAATCGACTGTTCTTGAGACGTTATATGCGGTGGTTCAATTTCACTCTAATTTCTTACAGTGGCGTAGCGTGCAATTTGGCAACGCTGTACTTTGTCCATTTAAACCCTCGTAAAAAGTTGAATGCGAAGGTGTTAACCAAACATCCAATAGTTCGATCTTTTTCATGAGTTTAAATAAACAAGTTTTAACGTTGCCAAATTGCACGCTACGCCACTGATTTCTTATACCATCATAGATTCCTCCTGATGTATATGAAAACGTATAGAGTGCTCTTTCAAACAATACTCCCTTGGCGGATACGGGGGGGGCAAAGGGGGCGATCACCCCACGTTCGACCTAAAAAGGGGGAAAGGGGGGAGAGGTGGTAGAAGAGGAAAAGGAGGAGAGTGAAAAGGAAAAAGGAGTCACCAGGGAGGGGTGAAAATCCCAAGTTCGCCCCCCCCCCTTTCGCTAGGACTGGATCCGCCAATGCAATACTCTTCAGCCAATTTTTGCACACCGTCTGTTTGGTTTTTACGTAAAAGCGAGAAGTTAGCTAATGAACTGATGTTTTTGTCGGGTTGTCCGTATATAGGAAGTCTTTTCAACAAAGCCGAATACTCCGAGACTCATGTTGACTCGTTGACATTTTGCTAGAAAATTTTACCCGATGCGCATCATGCGTCACCACTCATCAACAATATTTGATTTCTAGCCTCTCGGTTGATTAGTTTTTTTAATCCATTATTATTGTTGCGTAAGATTTTACTTTGTAGAGAGAGTCCCTATTACAGAACCCGATTCTCAAGTATCTGTTCAATGTTTCAACTTTGACTTTGAATGTTCTGTACTGGTAGATGATTGATGAATTAACTTTCTAAAATAAGCTGTGTTGGAATTCTTTCGCAGAACATTTCACAGTGAATACCAGCGCGATTTTCCTTTCGACTCCGATTACTTAATTTGTCTACATTCTTTTCTTTTTGAGCCTTGTCATCTTTGTCTCTGTGAAAAAGGCTTTGGCAACTTGATATTTCTTATACAGCGTGTTCAGAAAGTCCGTCCCCCCCCCTATCTAACTTTTGAACGGCTGCAGATAATAAAACGAAACTCAGGGGATGTTTATAACCTAATGGAAACTACTTTTTGGCGTATCCAAAATTTCCGGGGGGCGCTCCTAAGGGGGGATTTCGCCCCCTAACTCAAAATTTTCAAATGGCAACCCCTATCTTGTGATACCTCGTTTTAAAGGGCATAAAATTCTAAGACTTTTGGCGCAAACCGCAGGTCGATATCGTTTTTCGTCATCGATATATCGATAGTCAAAGTTTGATTTCGACACATTTTCAAAAAAATCAGAACTCCCATTTGAAATGTCGGAATTTAGAAAAATAGGAGTCCAAAATACTCTAAAAATCAAGTCCTTTCCAGAAAAAAATACGGTTTTGACAGTAATCTAGTCTTAAAGCCCCCCAAAATTATTTAAAAAAATGACCCCTCAGGGGGGCTATCTCAAAAATTCCGAGGCACGACTCCTATCGAGTGATACATCGCTTGAAAGAACACACAAAACTGAGCATTTTGGCACAAACCGCAGGTCGATATCGTTTTTGGTTTTCGATATATCGACATTTGACGACGGGTAAAAATCCAACTTTGTCATTCGATATATCGAAAACCAAAAACGATATCGACCTGCGGTTTGTGCCAAAATGCTCAGTTTTGTGTGTTCTTTCAAGCGATGTATCACTCGATAGGAGTCGTGCCTCGGAATTTTTGAGATAGCCCCCCTGAGGGGTCATTTTTTTAAATAATTTTGGGGGGCTTTAAGACTAGATTACTGTCAAAACCGTATTTTTTTCTGGAAAGGACTTGATTTTTAGAGTATTTTGGACTCCTATTTTTCTAAATTCCGACATTTCAAATGGGAGTTCTGATTTTTTTGAAAATGTGTCGAAATCAAACTTTGACTATCGATATATCGATGACGAAAAACGATATCGACCTGCGGTTTGCGCCAAAAGTCTTAGAATTTTATGCCCTTTAAAACGAGGTATCACAAGATAGGGGTTGCCATTTGAAAATTTTGAGTTAGGGGGCGAAATCCCCCCTTAGGAGCACCCCCCGGAAATTTTGGATACGCCGAAAAGTAGTTCTCATTAAGTTATAAACATCCCCCGAGTTTCGTTTTTTTATCTGCAGCCGTTTAAAAGTTAGATAGGGGGGGACGGACTTTTTGAACACGCTGTATTAAAGAGATTACGGACGTCTTTGTTTCAATCATTGATGTGATGTAACTTTTGCAGTTAACCGACTGTAACTTACAGCCTTTTTTTTGAAGTTTTTTCCCCCTCGTCCGTGGATCTTTTGACCGTGCACCAAGTGGGTTGGGAGGGGGGGGGGCTGTTATAAAATCGGGTGTCTACATACCGTAAAAACCAACATTTTTTATTAATTATGGCTCTACTAGAAATTATCAGGAAAATCTCAGACAACTCACTTTCGAGCGGTGCGAATTTCTTTTTTCTTTTCACTCGATGTGGGAACTCGAAATTTTGTAAGAAAATCGTACTTGGTGACTTTTTCTGGTGTGTTTTTTGAAGTTATCAACAGCAGCTTCATTTTTAATGTGTTCCGTTGATGGAAGCTTACTGAAAAGTGAACAGAACTTAATAAACTCTGCGTTGGAAGCTCTAGCAAAAATCAGGAAACTTCCACAAAAAAAAATAAGGTCAGGAAAAGCAAACATTATCCTTAAAATTCAATCCTTGGAGACACCCTGAACAGCAAATAATGACATTTAGTTAAAAACAAAAACAAAACAAAACAAAAAACAAAAAAAACTTTCAATTTTAAGGACACCTCCCGACTGATAAAAAGGACCAGATTTCTTTCGTTATTTTAAATCAAGGTATAATTTCTTGTAGCTCTGAAAAGAATTGTGTTAGTAATTTGATGACAACCCGTTGATGCGATCGCAAAAATCCTCTTATTGCGTATCAATTTCTTAATGTCCTGAAGTATTTTTTTTTTTTTTTTTTTTTTTTTTTTAATTCCAGCTTAAAGATGAAGCGTCCATAACATCTACGATTCAATTCAAATTCAAGTTAACTTACGGCCTTAATGTCTCGTAAAATACAGGTATGGTCCCAACCCTACATCCTAATAATTATCTGCTGTTACCAATTCGTGTAGCAAAGGGCGCACTCGATATTGTAAAGACTTTTCTTCAAGAGAGCACCGAAGTTCCATGCCATGGTCAGAACTGAGACAGTCTCCGGGTTCGGGAAGAGGGACCATAAAACATAAGGTACGCTCGTTCGTAGAAATCAGCCTTCAGGTCGATGTAGGATTTAATCGGTAGAGCATTCAACGATCAACATGTTTTAGGGGCCCCTGCCTGCGGCCCATCTCCCGGAGACTGATGCCTGAATCTTTTCGCGGCCCAGTCTTCCTCATTACACTTGTTCCCGTATTTTCTGTTCGTTGGATGTGATGTGGTAAAGCCATGTTGTGGGTGGGTGTGGTTTCTGTAGGGAGGGAAAGGGGGGAGGGGTTGGTCACGTTTCTATGACGAACCGTCGCGTCGCGCGTCGTCGTTCAGTTGTCGTTTGTCAGTCGGCAATTTTTGTCGGCAGCATAAATAGTCCGATGATTTATTTCCTCGGTACACACGCAAATTACCTGTTGTTTCGTCGTTCACCGTATAAACTCGCGTCGTAGATGCCTGATTTCGCCCATTAGAGACAACAAAATGTAGACAGAGTTAGAGTTGAAAGTCTTACCTCCAGTGGTAGATACGTTGTTTTCTCCACCGAAAATTCAATTGATCGATCGGTGGAATTAAGCGGTCAGAATGTCTAGCATCGGAAATAAAAAGCTAAAGAACCTATGGGATTGTCATGGAATTGACATTGATCGAGGTAAACATGGAATATTATCAGGGAATTCAGATTGCATGCCATTTTCATCAAGGAAGAATCCGCATTTGGGATCCAAATCAGTCTATTTAATATCCTCCGAATTGTCGAGCAACTCGATGTGAAGTTTGAGTATTCAAATATGTGCAAATCTTTACAGCGAGATTATTTTATGTTATCATAAAATTAAGATTAGGGAAAACCACGGGTTTTGAAAGTGTTAAATTACCTGACCACCTTACCACCCCCCCGTACCTGTTCAATCACCCGACAGACCCAACTTTGTCACTGATTGCTAGTGGTCAACTGAGATTACGTTGCTCCCAATCTTTAAATCAATCAATCAATAGTGAATCAATGTCTATAATTGACTGGTCGATGAATCGAGCACCTAATGGAAGGAAAATCGCTGTTATCTGTTCATCTAGGTATTAGATACCATATTTTCTTTCTCTTATCGAGCGGTGGTTGGAAAAAAGGAAAAAAAAAACAAAAACAAAAACAAAAACAAAAAAAACTTTTATAAACCTTTAAAAAAGCCCGAAAATACTTGTTTTCGCAACTCTAGATCTCTCTTTGAGCGCATTCAGTTAATCGCATCGGCAAAATTATCATTGCGGAGAATAATTTTCTAATTTAACTATCCACTTGATTTGAGCAATTTTCGGGTTTTAATGCAATCATGTTCCTATGCTAAAATTAATCCAAAGTATCATGACGACCAATTTAGTTTTTACCATTATTTTATCATTATCCTATTAAAAACTGGGAATGTTCCCATGCACCTCTCATGATACCATCATAATGAATGTAGAACATTTCCGGGCCCATAAAACCATGAGTGTGCTCTTCCTGAAAAGTGACCATTGTGAGCGAAGTCAGGTGCCAATTAGATTTTTAGCTGATGAGTACACCTGTTGTTTTGTGGGCTTTTCCTATGAAAGTGTCTTCAGTAACTTTGCGGCACTCTCCAACAATTAATTGAACTCAACTAGCCGAAAATCCATCAATTTATTTCTATTGTCACTCGGCAACACTGCATAAAATGTAAGGAGTAAGTACACGTTCCTGTGATTGTCGGAGCAAAGCTCGTAATTTTATGCGACATTCAAACATTGTGTTGAAGAGGAGACGGCTGCTGGGACCTTGAGTCGAGCCGAGACATCATGTTCGATGTCCCGTCACCCCGCGCATTTAAGTTTCCTTTCCCCACCCCTCCCATTCGTGTATAATCGTCCGCGAATTCAGAATTGTCAGATTTATACATTCACAGAAAATATTCCCCGTATCCTGTGATGTGTCCCGGACTGACATCAAAACTTCCCCGTTTGTCTCCGCTAATTTCACTTCCTTATCACATGAAACCGGCGATCATTCAGAGCTGATGAAATGATCCGGGAGAGAATGAGAAAGGACGCGCGAAACTATGAAAGTTTTCGTGAGACGTCAAATTACTTTTGTGCATGTATATAAGATAAATTTTATGATGAACTGTTTAACCTCACTTTCTAAGAAACTGCCAAGACCTATACTTATAGGTCACTTTGCCAGGGCTCCACTTGACGCCACTGCGCTGGGGTGTTGAATGCATGTTCACCTCTTTTATCAACCCTCAATTCAAATTCAATTCTAAGTGAACTAGTTTAGGTACACCTGAATTATTTTTAAACAGAAATACAAACGCTTTATCATCACAAAGTCTATAGGAACAAAACTCATCAGTCAAAATCAGTAATTTATTGAAAAATTATGGGTGTTTTTAACTTTTAGAGATGACGTCATCCGATGAAAAAGTTCGTTAATCGTTCCAAAGCATCTCTTTCACTCTCTCGTGCGAATCATGTACTGATTATCTCACTCTCTTTGCTAACATTTTATATAAATACATTTTCGGTGAATTTTTTCCGCTAAAACGAATTCATGCAGAGTCAATTCATTGCGATTTTGATTTTGATCAGAAAATTTGAAAACCGTTCATGGAATTCGTCACTGGAATGAGATAGCTATGCATGAGGGTCGGGGGAGAATGAAAGATGTATAGTTTAAATCGCTACGCGAGTTTAGTTACAGCCAGTGGCGTCGCGTGCAATTTGGCAACAATGTATTCTATCCATTTGAACTCATGAAAAATATCGAAAAAAGGGGTTTGCACAGTGCACAAGGAAAATTCGTTTTAAATTTGATGAGTTTAAAGGGAGCAGTTCCTTTGTTGCCAGATGGCACGCAACGCCACTGGTCACAGCTGATTTCGACCGATGAGAGCATTTATTGTTAAGCACCGTTACCTTCGCACTAAAACCGTCCATATCGCGATATTTTTACATTAAATTTTAAAATCCCCATAATTTTTTGGGGAAAATTTACTAAGTCAATTACTCAGTCCATTAGTCCGGTACTACAAAAAAAAAAATAATAAAAGTCAAAGATATAGGGTTAGATTTTTGTCATCCCTCAAATTTTACCTGTAATAATTTAAAGCGAGCCGTCAACATGAGCTTATATAGTCCGAGGGGAATATTAGAGTGGGGGGATGACTATAGTGGCAAGTGACCACATTTTTCATTTTTTTTTCCCAAAATTTAGATCTGATATCGCGGTAAAAGTGGCGGGGGGCTGGGGCCGCCGAAACTGAATGTGGGCACCATGCAAACTGCAAAATCAATAATTAGCATACGTAAGAATCTTCCTAATCTGCGGATAAATGAGCGCTCTACACAGAATCAGTTGAATTTTCTGCACAAGCGCCACACGAAAAGGGGGCTCTTACTTACTAGGTATAGTTGATTCTGCCAATCAATCCTAGCAATTTTGCCAGATGACATTTTACACGAGGGTTCAAACGGGTTTGCACGACTCATTACTTTCCCATACGACAACTTTGGATCAGAGATATTTTTTTTTTTTTTTTTTTTTTTTTTTTTTTTTTTTTTTTCTGTTTACCAGCCGATAAATGAACTCTCCCAACTACGTGCACGGTTTTAACGCAATTGCACGGTGTGCGATTTAGCGCGGCTGTCAACTCGTTACTCATTCAAACATTACGCGCCGACTCATTAGCTTTGAAAATTTCTAACTCCCCCCCCCCCCCCTCTCCTTCTCCCCCCCCTCACAGTTGCGTACCTCCCTCCCCTTTTTTTTATTACTCGGGTGAAAACTTGCATCAAGCGAATGCAAAATATCGAGTTTCTCTCTATCCACGACCGCTGAGTCTCGCATGGGCCGCGCGCGTCTTATCAATCGCTTTTTTGTTTTTCTACACATACTCGCGAACCGATCCGCTGGTTGCGAGTCGCGCAAGTGTCTGGCTAATTGCGCTCGTGTTAACTTCCATTTGACCCAAATGGTCCATTGACGGGTGGGTGGGGGGTTTTGGGGGGGGGGGGGGGTTTGAGGTTTTAGCACGATCCAATGAGCGATGGCGGCGCGGCGATCATGATAACGAGCCCCATCAAAGGAGGATGAGGCTCACAGTCCAAACTCACGCTCCGGGTTTAAGTTAGTCAGAAGTGGCGGTAGCCGCCCAGGCCAAGTCAGAAAACGCAACCGGGGAGAGCACCGTGAACACTTATTATACACGCATCAGCTCATTTCATGGCATTTCATGGAAATTCGGCCGGTCTGTCACGGTTTCCGAGTAAACCGTAGAACAAAACCCTCAATGTTTATATATTCGGAATCCGCATGTCATGAAGCAGTGCGTGTACAAAGGGAAATTTTTCTTATTAGTTAGTTTTGGAAGAGAAATCGTCCAAAAACCCTTTTTTATTAGGGTAAATCGCTCCAGAATGGCATCTCGCGGTACTCCACATTCTGACATCAATATCCAGGCAACTACTGCACGAAACTTTAAAATGTTTGGGTACCAAAAGAACCGGCTTGTCGTCAGGATGCTCGCTTTTGAAGGAAAATCTTTTTTGAAAAGTATTAAGGGAGATAAAACGAAAAACCGTCAAAATTTTGCTGTTTTTAAGACCATTCTTTACCCAAGGCTACAGCAATGACCATGGCTTGAAATTAAGAATCGTTGGTACGGATGCAATCCTTGAAATTCAAGGAACGTGCTTTTGCCAAGTAGGCTCGATTTCATTGCCAAATAAGAAAGTTATCGGTAAAAAACGGATGTCAGGTTGAGAAAAGCCAGATCGCAAATTTAAAAGATGGCGGGTAGGACTTGGTTTGTTGTTTGCAAGTTGCAACGTTTGTTAGGTAAAGTTAGGTTATGTACTTTCTTATTGCAGCTTGCAGCTCTCACCCTCTCAAACTCGCAATCATCATTCATGGGGCATGTCTCACAGATGTTAAGTCTTTTTCTGTTCTTCCACTCTTTCGAAGCAAATAAACGTTCAATTTCACTCTTGTTTTGATTCGCCGAAACATTGCTGAAGTCTATTGACTGAGTGTATTTTTTGATCTTCTGACTAGTCACCCTCTCTTCGAACGAAACCTGTCGGTTAGCGGAGCCCAAAAATTTTTCCTTTTCAGAGTTATACTCCTCTCTGGGTAACTTCAATCCATCCTCGTTTTGCCTTGTGAGAGTTAGAAACAGATTGTTCCAAAAAATAAAATGTCTGATTGATCGTTTACATTTTCCGCTCACTCCGGCTACGACAATTAATACTTAGGTATTATTTTTTTATTATTGATTGACAGTCTCACCTCTTGCCTTATAAATTTAAAGAGTACCCATTGCAGTTTTATCACTCATGAAAGTGTCGAAGGAGTCATTAAACTTAAAGCACAGCGAGACATAGGTACCAAGGTAGTTGAGTCATAACTGGGTAGGCCAAGTGTGCAGTGCTTTCAACGTGTTATTCTTTGAATGACATCCTGCTAGATACTGTTTGGGGACTGTTTATTATTTATTTTTCTTTCTAGTCCAAGCGCTTATAAATTTTTAAAACTATTCATTGTATTACATCCGTGAGCAATTTGCTTCAAGCTTATGCTACTTCAGAGAAAACGCAAGTAAGTTAAGAAATTTCATTCGCCGTGACATAATCCCTCAGCAGGCTGATTATAAATGATTGTATCGTAACGCCATTGAGTCGATGATCAATCAAGTACGTTTTATCTCTGGGTGGTATCATTCCGATAGGTTTAATCGTTAGAAACCCTCCCACCTCTGCGGAAATTCTCGGATAGCTCAGGAGTCATTGGTGAATTTCTGCAGAGATGGAAGGGTTTCAATCGAGATGGAAGGGTTTCTATGGGAAATGAAACCTAACGCAATAACACCACCCAGAAGATTAACATGTATGTGATCATTGACTGAATAGCATTACTATACAATTGTTTATAATCAGCCCGCTGAAAAGTAATCAGACCCCAGAGACGGTAAACAAGTTTGTCGCAAGTAATTTTTCTTAAAAAATAACACGTGTTAATTTGATAGTTCCCGGGAAAACCTACTTTTCAGTTCATCAGTTAGTTTGTAAATTGATAATCACTTGTAATCAATTGTAAGATTCCTCTAAAGTCTCACTCAGTGGAATCATTTGATGCTGAAAGCTCTGGAGCCTTAGCCACCGCTGTAAGAACTAGGGAAAACAACTCCACAGGCAATCTGCAGGCAGCAAGTATTTCTAGCATCCTCTGTGGCTCTCACCCTAGGTAAATTTTTAAGTTTTTAAGTGCAACTCGCACATAAGTAAAATTTGGTCTGCCTAAGTAAGTCCAGAGACTGAGTTCATTTGTGTGCATATTACCAGACACAAAAGTTTTAACTTTGGAGATATGTTGGAAATTCTCAGGGAGTCAAAGAAACATTATGCGCTTCGTTTGTATTCTTAGAGGTCAAAATATTTGCGTTAGCTAGTACGCCTTGTCAATCACCCTACTTACCAAAGATTGGTATTTGAAACAGAAACTTTTGTTACATCTGAGGCATTTTCCTCAAACTGCAAGTTAATTAACTTATGATTTTATTTTATTTAATTGCAAGTGGTGATTTCCCCCCTTTAAAATAAGTAGAGGCAGTGTGGTTGTCTGCAATCTGGCAACGTTGCGTTTTATCCATTCAGATGTATTGAAGAGGTTGAACTATAGGACTTGCATGGTGCACTCTCTCAAAGTGATTTTTTGCATGGATTTAAATGAAAAAATGCAGCATTGCTAGATACCTACCACGCGACGCCACTGAGTAGAGGTATTTTAAAATTTGTTTGGCGTTTGACAACTCTTAGGCGTTATGCGCAGACATTTGCTTACACTCGGAGAAATGTTCAACGCAAAGAAATTTTATATGTCCACAAACAATAATATTTACCTATACCTAGATTATAAGACTGTTTGCCAGGCACTCTCCCCTCAGCATTTGTTTGTCAATCCTTATTGTTCTAAGAGGGTAAGACAAATGACCAAGCTATTTATTGGTCCTTATTCTTCCATTGAATCAGCATAGAGAGAGGCAGAGAGGTTGAACCTTTGCTGTCCATGAAACTCAGGTAAGTAGGTACATCAAATCTTACGTCTCAAGGGTTTACATCCATAAGATTTCATTGTTAGAGTTTGGTCCACACTACCTGGTGCTTGGGCAAGAGTTATGAAGAGTCTCTGACCTGACTTCAAGGTCTCCACCTGTTGGGTATGTTTTAGTGCAGCTCACTCAACAATTATTGTTGGGTCTCCAAGGTACCCACATTTAAAATGTAAGAACGCCAAGTCTGGGTTTCTTTTCTACTTAAAACCAGACATAAATTATTTTCTGCATCCAAATTTGCATACCCGCTCCAATGAAGGCTTCACTAAAATCCGTCCTCAACAAAACTCCTTAGAGTTATGCAATGTGAGTAACAGCAAGTTAAAAAGGAAAAACCCTTTGGTCAATGAAAAGAATAGTTGGAAAATAAATTTCAAAAAGAAGAAAAAAATGAAAGGGAAAGAAGACTTGGGCCCGTGACTTTTCACGGAAAAGTAGAGGAGTTCAGGAGAGTTGAATTGGTGAATCGATGCATTTGAGTGTGAAGTAACTGTGAACTGGGTTACGGGCCCAAGTCTTCTTTCCCTTTCATTTTTTTCTTTTTTTAAAATTTTTTTCCAACTATTTTTTTCATTTACCTAAGGTTTTCCTGTGGTTTACCTAAGGTATTCCTAAAGCCAGCCTCTCCCGTAGTAATTGAGAGTTAATATTTGTATGGGCGGCTGTCTCCACTGACTATGTAGATCAGAGGCAGGCCTTAAGTTGACTCCACGATTAAACTTTGGGTTTCTGGATAATTATGTTGCCGAAAACAAACTTTGAGACCTGTGATCTCGGCTAACAAGAGGCTCGCTCAGGTGCAAATACTGTCCGGTCTCTTTTCTACATTTATGGCTATAGGGGATTCTGATCAAATCGACACTTGTCTACTTCAGGTTAAAATAGGTCAAAAATTATTTAAATTTGAACACTTATGCTGACCTAGATACTTTAAAGCAGTATCATGGTTCTCAAATCATTGTTGTAATCAGCATTATTACAAATGGTGATAGCCGCCCCGGCCAAGTAAGAAAATGCAACCTAGAGGGCATTGTATGTTACGCCTTAAAATTAAAGTTATGCAATACCAGATGCAGGGTGGAAATCTTCTAGATTTTTTCATGAATTGACTTATTACTAGAGCTAAGCAAAGCTTTCTTTTCTTGCTTGAGAAAAAAAAACTCATTGGAAGTAGGGAAGGGAAAGGGGAGAAATTACATAATTCCAAAGCAAAAATTGATGGAAAAAAAAGAAGAAAAAAATGGTTTCTAAAATATTTCTACCAAAAAAGGGGGAAAAAATTGCGTTCTAATCAAACGCTCATCTAAAACAAGCAGGTATGTTACTTCAACCTTCCCATCTCTGCGGAAAATCTTCGATAGCTCAGAAGTCATTGTCGAAATTCTGCAGGGATGGGGGGATTTCTATCGGAAGGAAACCTATCGTAATGACACCACCCATAAGAATAAAACATAGGTATTCAATCATGACTCGATGGAATTTCGATAAAATTGTTCATAACAGCCTCCTGGAAAGTAATCAGACCCCAGAGACGGTAAACAAGGTTAATTGCAACCAAGTTTTTTTTTTTTTTTTTAAATTAACATATAGGTATTAATTTGATAGTTTCGGAAAAATCTGCCTTTCAGTTTATTGTTAGTTTGTAAATTGATTAATCACTTGTAATCGATTGTAAGACTCCTCTAAAGTCTCACTCAGAATCATTTGATGCTTAAAGCTCTGGAGAGCCTTAGTCGCCACCGTAACAATTGGGAAAACAACTCCACGGGGCATCCTCAGGCAGCAAGTATTGCTCGCATCCTCTGTGACTCTCACCCTAGGCAGACTTTAAAATATTTGAGTGCAACTCGCACTTTTTGGTCTGCCTCAGTAAGTCCAGAGACTGAGTTTTGTGTGTGTGTACTACCAAACACAAAAATTTTGACTTTTGAGATACATTGCGTATTCTTGTGGATCAAAGCAATGTTTGCGCTACGCGTGCATCCTTAGCAGTAGAAACATTTGCATTTGCTAGTACATCTTGTTAAACACCCTGCTTACCTAAGACTGGTAAATGAAGCAGAAACTTTCGTTATAATATTAGTTATTCTCCTCAATCTGCAAGTTAATAACTTATGAGTTAATTTCATTTAATTCCAAGTGGTGATTTCCACCCTAAAATAAATAGAGGCAGTGTGGTTGTCTGCAATCTGGCAACGCTGCATTTTTTCCATTTAGATAAGTGAAATTTTGCATGGATTTAAATGAATGAAATACAGCATTGCTAGATTTCATGCGACACTACTAAATAGAGGTCTTTTCAAATTATTTGGCGTCTGATAGCGCTCAGGTTTTTTGCGCAGACACGCGCTTTACTTCTACTGCGCTTAAGCATTAAGACATGTTCAACGGTCTATCAACAAGCACAGCCAAAACAAGATGGCACAAGATGCAAGACTCTCACAAGAAAAAATGAGGATGAATTTAAATCCCTGGTGAAGGTAAAAAAGGTTAAAGGTTTAAAATGAGTGGGTATCCATTGACCAACAACTTTCATCTGAGAGGATGACATATCATAAGATTAAAAATTAGATATAAAACTTAAACTTTCCCCATGGATTTCAGCAATTTAAAAAAAAGAGTGAACTCAAAAGTTTGTTAGCTTTGAAGTAACGCTTTGAAAGAACAGCAAAACTGAAATAAACAAAATTTGAGCTGTCAGAGCATATGAAGTAAGTGCAAAGCAATGAATAACTATGTAAGGAATAAAAAGCGTTTGTAATGAAACCATAGAGCTAGGTAGATAGACATCACCGGTAAAAAAGATTTTTTAATCTGTTTTTTTAGGGTTTCTTTTTCCTTTTTTTCCCCCCATCCTGAAGAAATTCATTGATTTGCATAGTAAAAAGGTTTTTCACCACAGTTATTTTAGTTCTCGGTTATTTGCATCATTCGAGAAAGACAGAGTCATTACTCATGAGTCCACCAATCATTCCTCTTATATCAAAGTGTAAAGTCAATTGCAATGTTCTATAAATCCTCCAGATCAATTTTTAAAAAAATAAAAAAATCAACTGCTCGGATTTTAATGACTACCTACTATCTTTAAACCAATGAACGTTGTAATTTCCTAAACTTTTCTTGGAACTGTTTCTCTTAATTCCAGGGTTGAGAAAAAAAATAACTGAATGAAAAAAAAAAATTCAATGCCATATTGAAATAAAATGAAAAATTTAATTTGAAGAAAAATTTTTTAGTCACATTTTTAAAGAATTCTGTATTTAAATTTAGTTGAAGATTTCCATGTCAGTAATGTCAGTATGAATACCAAATGCTGTACATTAGAATTAAAAACATGTTTAAAAGCTGGTATTTTGACGGTGGAATAACATTCAATCTTTTGAGACCAAATAAAATTTTGAGCTTTAATGCTACCTAAGAATACAGTCAGGCAAAGGTGAAGTCAGAAACATCATTCATTCTTCTGTGTGCCTTATGAATGGATATCATATCACTGCTTTTTTTAAATTCACCTTATGGTTTTGGTTTTTGTTTTTCCCCCAAAGATAAATTTCTTGGGTGCATAATGCTGATGAAATTCGATGAAAGCTTATACCATCTAAATGAATGGAAGAAAATGCATAAGACAGATTTTCCTGATTCTCAGCCAGCTAAATATTCTTCAAACCATCCCTATGATTAAAAGCAGTTTTTATCTTCAAAACTTTTGATATTTTCTCCAAAAGACTTTTCGCCCAAAAGCTCAGAGTTAGTAGTCGGCCAATTCACAAAACTACACGTTCTGATTTTGCTCCCAAAGAAGCTGATATCCGAACGCCAAGTCAAGATATTTTCTTCCTCTCTCTCTCTCTCTCTCTCTCTCTTCTCTCTCTCTCTCTCTCCTCTCTCTCTCTCTCTCTCTCTCTCTCTCTCTCTCTCTCTCTTTCTCCGTTACAGGAACTGTTAGAACGCTAAAAGATCTGTTTCGGCGTTCAAAGATAGTGAAATCATAGAACGCCAAGTCCGGGATTTCTTTTTTTTACTTAAAACTAGCCACTTTTACTTTAATGCATCCGAAATTGCATACCCGCTCCAATGAAGGCGCCACTAACATCCGTCCTCATCAAAACTCCTTGGAGTTATGCAATGTGGGTGACGAGAAAAAAATAGTTGGAAAAGAAATTTCAAAAAAAAGAAAAAATGAAAAAAAAGAAAGAGGAAAAAGACTTGAGCCGTGACATTTTTTGGTTTTAATAACATTAAGAGGTATTCAATATAGTTGAATTGATGAATCGATGCATTTGAGTGTGAAGCAATTGGGTCACGGCTCAAGTCTTTTTCCTCTTTCTTTTTTTTCATTTTTTCTTTTTTTTGAAATTTCTTTTCCAACTATTTTTTTCTCGTCACCCACATTGCATAACTCCAAGGAGTTTTGATGAGGACGGATGTTAGTGGCGCCTTCATTGGAGCGGGTATGCAATTTCGGATGCATTAAAGTAAAAGTGGCTAGTTTTAAGTAAAAAAAAGAAATCCCGGACTTGGCGTTCTATGATTTCACTATCTTTGAACGCCGAAACAGATCTTTTAGCGTTCTAACAGTTCCTGTAACGGAGAAAGAGAGAGAGAGAGAGAGAGAGAGAGAGAGAGAGAGAGAGAGAGAGAGAGAGAGAGAGAGAGAGAGAGAGAGAGAGAGAGAGAGGAAGAAAATATCTTGACTTGGCGTTCGGATATCAGCTTCTTTGGGAGCAAAATCAGAACGTGTAGTTTTGTGAATTGGCCGACTACTAACTCTGAGCTTTTGGGCGAAAAGTCTTTTGGAGAAAATAAGTTGTACTCACACATTTTTATCCGTCATTGTGTGAGTAAGGCTGTGAGAGTGTGAGTGTGTGTGAATATGTGAGTTTTGTGAGTATATGTGAGATTACGGGTCTTCGGAAAGATGGGGAGCGGGATACAAGCGTTGCTTTGAGTCACGTGGTAACAGGAGCGTTCCGCAGATTTAGAAACAATGTGTGTTGCCAGTTCAACCTGTAGAGATGGATTTTTGTAAGCGGTGGCTTTTGCTGTAAATCGACTGTTTGTTGAAAGTCCGAAGTCCATAAAAAGTTGTAATTAAACATTAAAACCAAAGGATGAGGCTCCCAGTCCAAACTCTCCAAGTTGTACTCACACATTTTTATCCGTCATTGTGTGAGTAAGGCTGTGAGAGTGTGAGTGTGTGAATATGTGAGTTTTGTGAGTATATGTGAGATTACGGGTCTTCGGAAAGATGGGGAGCGGGATACAAGCGTTGCTTTGAGTCACGTGGTAACAGGAGCGTTCCGCAGATTTAGGAACAATGTGTGTTGCCAGTTCAATCTGAAGAGATGGATTTTTGTAAGCGGTGGCTTTTGCTGTAAATCGACTGTTTGTTGAAAGTCCGGAGTCCATAAAAAGTTGTAATTAAACATTGAAAACTAAGGATGAGGCTCACAGTCCAAACTCTCCAAGTTGTACTCACACATTTTTATCCGTCATTGTGTGAGTAAGGCTATGAGAGTGTGATTGTGTGTGAATATGTGAGATTTGTGAGTATATGTGAGATTACGGAATAAGGGTCTTTGGAAAGATGGGGAGCGGGATACAAGCGTTGCTTTGAGTCACGTGGTATAACAGGAGCGTTCCACAGATTTAGAAACAATTATGTGTGTTGCCAGTTCAATCTGAAGAGATGGATTTTTGTAAGCGGTGGCTTTTGCTGTAAATCGACTGTTTGTTGAAAGTCCGGAGTCCATAAAAAGTTGTAATTAAACATTAAAAACAATGAAATATCCTCTTGTCTACGAGTGATGGTTTAGTAACTATTGACGTGTAAATGTTGCAAAAGAGAAAAAAATGGGATGGAAAATTGTAGGGAAGAAAAATAGGAAGTAAGAAGAAAATTCCCGTATTAGCATAAAATCTTCCAATTTTCACTCAGAAAAGCTTGTTTCTCGAATATTTTCGAATACTTCTTTTTGTGCGGTAGAAAGTATTGAAAGCTCCTCCTCCCCCCGCTTCACAGATTGGAGCGTTAAAATAAGGTATGATCCTAAGAAACTTTGATTTCTCCCAACCACAGTGTTCTCCCACGCACCCACAGCCCCCCTCCACAAAAAAAAAAAAAAAAAAAAAAAAAAAAACAATATTTTTGAGTCATTCCATTATATAACTGTCCCAGCCGCAACATTTAATCCTAACCTAACCTACATATTTCGTACTATTTGATATATTCAATTTTCAAGTGATGAGGTGAGTTAGAAATATATGACAACTCACATGCGAATGGACAAGTTTTAAATGAAGCTTAAGCCTCTAAGGGCCAGGTTATTTCAAAAGGACGCCACTCTTCCGTTTATGAAGGGAAGGTAGTTAACTGTTCGTACTCGGGGGAGTTGAAATTGCCTATACTATACATTGAAGGCGCCCGAAGACATCTTCTCTTCTACATGTTTTCATCAATGATCGCGTTTATCCGGAATGAAGACTGGAACAATGTGAAATAGACTAGAGAAGAAAAACGGGTATACTCGGGCTTGGCCCTCAAAGGGTTAAATGTCGAAAACGATAATTTTTGATGATTTTTTTTTTTTTTTTTTTTTTTTTTTTCACTGATTTTCGGTCACTGTTTTTCGATTTCAGACACAGTGCTCTGAAGCACCGCAACACTTTTCATTGCACTTTCGATTTCACACATCTCATACCAAACGCCCATTATATGGGACTCCAGGGAACTGTGCTTTGTCCGTTTAGCATATCATGATGAGCGAAATGCATGAATATGTATAATGTATAACCCTTCGTCACTAGTCGATGAGGAACTTATGGAGATAAGGTCTCCATAATGCAGTTTGTTGTATGAAATGTGCATGAACGCGCTTCGCGGCTGCCGGCTGCCTGCCGTCTTCTCTCCCGATCGATAGCGTTAATTATCGGCTGATCATTTTATGAGGCCAAGCTCCATTCTTTTATGGCTCCATTTAATGACCGCCGGCGCGGCCCTTTTTAACACACCAAACACGAAATGCACCCAGCACCCAGTACTCGCCCGAGTGTTGTTTGTCCGTTGGTTGCGAAGATGGAATCCGCAAGGTTGTTCCGTTCGACACACATGTCTCAAATGCACCTATGAAAGTCCGAATTTATTGAAGTATCTTCAGGTGTACTTACATTGCACTATTGACGTGAAAAGAAAGTTCTTTCTTTCAGAAGTTTCCTCGTTATTTCTCAGCCAATTTCGATCAATCTCGGAACTTGCAAGTATTTTAGCGATCAGAGACCCAGTACCGCATGTTTCCTGTGTTATGGAAGTAAGGCAAGTTGGTTCCAGGACTTTTCGTCCATCGACTTTACGTCCACTAGTTTTATGTCCACCGCTTCTTTACGTCCACAAAATTGTCCGTCCACCCAACTAAATGTCCACAAAAACAAACGTCCATCATCGCAATAATTTTGGACATTAAATGTCCACAATTGGACCACTTGTTTTTTCTTCTTTCTTAAGAGATGATTTTTTCTTCTTTCTTTCACAGTAAGTTTACTTAGTTTACCCAGGAATGTATTGTGACATTTCAGAGATGTTTGTTCGAGTTCCTGGGGCATTTTCTCTTAACTCCAAATAACCCTGAGTAAGTAGCATTATAACCCAGAACTTGCTTTTTTTTTTAACTACGTACAACTGTTTTTTAACTATGCGCCGCTAAAGGACACGAATGATAAAGTACCAAGCTTTCCTGTTACTGTCACAGAAATAAATCTATTTTCGCACCTTTTTATCGAATATTTCCCATTTTATGGTGTTATTGAATTGTGGAGCAATAAAGCTCGGTGGACGTAACACAAGTGGACATATGTTAGTGGACGTCACTTCTGTGGACGTCTATAGCGGTGGACATTACAGTAGTGGACATAAAAATAGTGGACGTAAAGTCCGTGGACGTCAAAAAAGTGGACGTAAAGTCTGTGTAGCGGCAAGTTAGCAAATGAGTTTCATTTTTGTTCGGAGGCTTTACAAAGTAGCAGCCGACAGTCGTCTGTTGCTGAGTGGTGAGCAGTGCTCCAATTGAAATTGAAGACTTTTCTGCGGAAGAAGGGCCCATGAAACAACGGGTGTGCTCTTCAGCCGAATCTTCCATTTTCTTACTATGCACAATTCTAAGGAAGAGCGCACCCATTGTTTTATGGGCCCTTCTTCCGGCAATGTCCTCAATTCGTCTGTTTAGCTTTGGAGTCAAAGTTTTAATTAATAATAAGGTATATATAGTTTTGGAATGATCATCAGAAACTGTCATTTTGCACAAAAAAGAAGAAAAAGAAGAAGGAGAAGGAGAAGAAGAGAAAAGTTAATTTAAACCACGAAAAAACGTAACTGATGTACATCAACAGTAGCAGTAGGCGACTATTGGCTTGTTCCTGTATATGAGTCCCGACCAAATTTTTGAACTGGAAAAAGGGACACTGTTGTCGAAAGCTTTGAGCTGGGTTTCTATTTGTCTCTGAATGTAAATCCTCATCATAAGTACGCTAGAACCTAGCTTTCATGATGTCAGTTTCATACGATGATGGAATAAGCTTTGGAACCAAGCTTTTTTTTAAACTTGATAGTATCCTCTTGTAATAAAAACTTTGATCTTTCACATTCATTCACTTCTGGACTCGAAAAGGAGAAAATGAGATTTTATCGTCTTTTTTATTTTTTTAGGAGAAATTGTTTCGCTGGAACTTTTTTCTTCATTTTCCCCCACTATGGTTATGTTTAGTTACCTCAGGAGTACTTAGTACGAAAAAAAAAGTAAACATCTAAAATAAAAATTGTCTGGAACTTGAATTATTTCTTCCAAAATATTTGCTTTCTCCATCGTTGTGGAAGTATATAGCCATGACGATTTTCGATCATTCTCGGAATTCTTCACATTTTCGTGCGAAATATTCTATTTCGCTCGAACTTCGCTGCCTTTACAACCAGAACCGTACACTGGAATTTATCTTTCTCTCGCTCTTTTCGCCCACTCCGAACAGATGTGTTAGAAAAGGATGACGGGAGAGGCTAACACGTGACTTCTATATCTATCTCTGTCCTATTCCTATACGAACGCTTGCGTTCCAATGGACATGGAAAGAGAGAGAAAAACAAAATGCCTCCATACGGCGCCCTTGTTCATAACCAGATCTCTTTTCTCTCCGTATTATTACGTGGATCAAAAGCGTTAGGTCAGTAGACCCGCGGAACGGTCCGTAAACACGAACACCGTTTCCACTTCACGTGACGTCAGACGATGCGCGGTCCGACGCATGACGTCGCGTCGCGTTTCCGAAACGGGCGTCCACGCCCTCCCTGTATACATCCATCTTGGCAGTTTTATGCCATAATCTTGGTACTATGTGCAGTCTTTTTTTGGATTTGTATGAAACCGTGGATCGGAGATAAAATGAAAAAAAAATACGGTCTACGATTGAATCGTGATCTGAGGGTATCGAAAGCTTAGGTTACGTCGCGTGGCCGCTCTATGGTCTGAGATCGTTCAAAAGTGGCCAAAATAAATCAGAAACTAAATTTCTCATCAATTTCTCATTTATAAACTTTCAAACCCAATTTCAATTGTTACATCAGAGAACAGTAAGAAAAAATAAATTTAAACCTAGAAATGTCACGGAAAATTTAAAATTATGCGTAAGCCCAGATATGAAAGAAATATTTTAAAAACATTTCGAAAATCTTGCCGAAAAGTTTTCGGTAACCTTTTGTAAATATTTTAAAAACATTTTAAAAAACATGATTTGTTCATTCCAATTAGTTGTAAAAATATTTTTGAAAATATTATAAAAATATTTTCAAAAGGCAAAAATATTTTAATTATAATGTTTTAAAATGTTTTTGTTAAAATGTTTCAAAAAGGTTTAAACAAAAATGTTTAAAAAAAAATTTAATTACAATATTTTAAGAACATTTTAAAAATATTTTTGGCTTTTGAAAATATTTTTAAAATATTTTTGTTAAAATTTTTTGAAAATGTTTTATAAAAATGTTTTTATTAAAATGTTTTTTTAAAATATTGTCAATGTTTTAAAAATATGTTTAAAATATTTCTTCATATCTATGGGAATGGTCGAAAACGGTGATCTATTGATGACTTTTTTCTCTCTTATTTTTGGCCTCTTTTTTGGCTGTCAGACCACAGTGCGCCGCGCCGCGTGTCTTTCGCGTCGCGTCGCGAAAAGAGAGCGATAAGCCTAAAGCATCCGATCCACAGCGACTGCGCTCCCATCGCTGCATCGTATCGCTTCGACTTCACTTTCTTATAGCGAGCTTTTTACTTCTTCTTCTATTCATTGTCGTAAAGCCAAGTACCTATTTTGCATTCGCGCGATTCCTTAGTATCGCATCGCTCGATGCCACGGCGGCTTCGTGAACTATCGATTATCGTTTTTTCCCCTATTTGAACCCTCACGAAAGTATCGATTATTTGGAGGTTCAAATGAACCGCCAGAGGCTCGATGCTTTTTCGGATTTCCTTTTAACCCCTGTGAGCCTAAGGGGGGGTAGATTTGTACCCCAGACCAGTTTTTTTGACGCCATTTTGTCAAAACTGCTCAAAATTTTTTGGGACTTCATGACATTTTAAGTTAGGATACTTAGAACACGTCCACCAAATTTCATTAATTTTTATGAATTTTTGTGGATATTATAGAAATTTAAAGTGTTGGGGTACAAATATACCCCCCCTTCGTCCTGCCAGTTTTAAGTTTGGAACCATCTATTACAGTGAATTTTACGGAAATTTTATGTAGATTAAGAATATTAAGTCAGATCATTGAAAAAAAATTGGAAATTTATCAAAAATGGAAAAATAAGATGTTACCTCATTTCATTTTTTCCATTTTTTTTATTTTGACATTTTTTTTAAAAGTAGGTGTAAATTTGGCAACATAGCAAAAATTTACTCAAATTTCACATAAATTACTCTTTTAGGGTACTAAGTACATAATCCATCCATTAAAGTTTCAAAATTATTGATACTGACTGTGCTGCATGAAAATATCCTTGGGGTACAAAAATACCCCCCCTTAGTCCTTTGTGTTACCGAAATACCTTAGGCTCACAAGGGTTAAAGATTTCCGCGACATCACAATGGAGCTTTTGCAAGGTTTTTCTTTACGGCGAATTGATCATTGGGCCTCTTGTGAAGCTCTACGGAAAAACGACGAGAATAATACAAAAGTCTAAAACTCATTACCGAGGGAGACAATTGCACAATAAATTTGGAGTGACCCACATCTAAGCATTCGTAATACGTACATACCAAGTTATCGGTCTAGCAGAAAAACTCTTGCTACCGAACTTTGGTCGTTTGGCAATTTGAACACGTGAGATAGCAGAAGATGGAAGTAGAGGCCACCTCATACTTTATCTCCTATCCCTTTCCTTATTAAATGCGTCTAAATGGTAAAGAGAGCAGTATTGCCAAATTTTTGTGGGAAATTCAAAAATTTCACGTTGAGACAGTGGTGGAAAATGCGCGTATAGTTAAAGGAAGCCCGAAAGAGAGAGAGAGAGAGAGGGGGGTGATAGAGAAGGGGAGAGCAGTATTGCCAAATTTTTGTGGGAAATTCAAAAAAATTTAACATTGAGTCAATGGGGAAAATGTGTATAGTTAAAGGAAGCCCGAAAGAGAGAGAGGGGGAGGTGGGTGATAGAGAAGGGGAGAGCAGTATTGCCAAATTTTTGTGGGAAATTCAAAAAAATTTAACATTGAGTCAATGGGGAAAATGTGTATAGTTAAAGGAAGCCCGAAAGAGAGAGAGGGGGAGGTGGGTGATAGAGAAGGGGAGAGCAGTATTGCCAAATTTTTGTGGGAAATTCAAAAATTGCACCTTAAGTCAGTGGGGGAAAATGCGTATATAGTTAAAGGAAGCCTGGAAGAGAGAGAGAGAGAGGGGAGAGGGGTCGATAGAGAAGGGGAGAGAGGGGGGAGTGAGAAATTGCTGGATCCATCTTTGGTTAATTATTATTTGTTGAGAACGGAATCTCACAAGAGCTCTGAATGAAAATACGTAGGGCTTCACAAAGATCTAGATTTAAATCGATGTTAATGTTGTGGTGCAGGATGCCGGGATGCAGCTACAGGATGCAAAGACACCACTCACTACGCACCCTTGACAGTGTTTATTTGTTATCGGATTTTTTTTTTTTTTTTTTTTTTTTTTTTTTTTTTTTTTAATCCGGGGAGACGCCACAAACAACGACAACCGGTCTTACTGTAAACACATAAATAATAATAACATTGCGTCTATAATTATTATTCAGGCGCATGGCGCATGCTCTCTGCGTCGCCTTTGCTTTGGCTCACTGACTCATTTTTCGAGTCAAGATAAAAAGGCCGAGCTTCCTTTCTCCGAGTATGATTAATTCTTTCGCCGTAGTTGCCAGATTCTGCGAATATGTGTTCAACTTTAGGCGTTCTTTGCAAAAAAAAAAAAAAAAAAAAAAATATAGCCCGCGAAACAATGGGTGTGCTCTTCCGAAGAAATCTAATGTATTTTAACCATAACGTTAATTGCTAATTGGAGCGCACCTTATATTTTCGGGGTTTTACTTCCGGAGAACGTCTCAATTTCACTCTGATTTGAATTGGTGCAATATTACCTTTGTGCTCGATGTGGCAATCATGCCTCTCACTCTCGTTATTAAAACTAGAAGGATTACCAAAGCTCCGCAAAAACACGAAACTCTGTACGCAGCCAAAGTTACTTTCTAGATTTTCTTTTTCAGACAAATATCGACCAAAGAAAAGAAAGAGGAAAAGACAAACGGAAAAAAAACATCGGCGATGAATGATGGTCGGATGTTTTAGAAAATAATTGTTACCGTTCATGCAAGCTGCATGCTATTGCAGGGTTCATCTAGCGGGTTCATCTAGGGTAGCATCAGCGGGCCGATTTAACTTACTTTAATATCTATTGGAGCACACATTTAAGAATTGACCGTTGCTAAGGTCACATCATCGTTATGTTTCTCGCCGGCCAAAGCGTTGTAAAGGCTATAATCATGGGTAGCTGTTGAAAACGGGCAATTTAATAATGGTTTCTATAGCATCAGTCAACTCTTACATTTTTTTTTTTTTTTTTTTTTTAACCATCAATAACGATCACTTTTGTAAACAGTCTTACCTATCCGTTGAAAGCAAAAGTAAATGATCGGCTCTCGGGCTACTTTGAAATCTTGAGACTACCTCACAGAACTGTTTTCTTTTTGCTTTTTTTCTCCCCGGAGAGTCGAGTGCGATCGCAATATTTTCTGAGCAGTTTAAAATGTCGAACGTTGAATCTAACGAAAAAAGGTGCAAAAATAACGATTATATGCCTGAACATAACATCACTAAACATAAACATATCTTCACTAAACATAAACATATCTTCAAACAAGAACATCGTACGATAAGTCAGAATTTCTGATGCCACCAAAATCTGATGGTTCTGTGGAATGGAAACTGCTCGAGATTTGCGCCTTGGTTAAGTTATCTTTCAAAAATTCCTTGGGAAAAGGCTCCCGCAGATTCACTAGTAAGGGCACACAGGCTGTAGTCGCTCTGTAGGGATGATTGCCACTTTGTGCATGAAATCTTCTTTCCCTTTGCTCTTATGGAAATTTCTAATCTATCTTAGCCAGAGACAATTTATGTACGTATAATAGAGACCACGCTCTAGCCGTGCGCGCGGTGGCTGACTTATTTTTCGGAGTTCAATAGGAATTAACACAGGGAGCATGAAGGAGCGCCATCCAACATGGACCATACGTTGACTGATGCAATTTCGGTGCTTCACTTTCATTGGGCAAAAATCTCAACGATTTTTCTCATCAGTCAACGTATGGTCCATGTTTGCGGTGTTCTGTTGAGACCCAGAAAAAAACAAGTTGCCACTGTGCGCAAACATGGGCAATATAGATTGCGTGCGTGGTCTCTATTATTTATTGTCTCCGATCTTAGCAAAGTGAGTTTCCGCAGATGATGGCGTGCATTCTTGATCCGATGGGGTTGTTGAAAATCAGCGAGCATCATGATCAGCTCATCGGAACCCCACTTCACCTTCAGCGTACAAAAAAACCCCAACTTTTCTGCAAAATTCAGTCATCACTTAGATGAGCTCCGAAAAACGTTAGATTGGGTCTAAATAAAATACAAAACGTGTGGATCGGATCTAAATAAAAAAAAAAATAAAATGAAAAAAATCGAAATAGGTGTCTTGGGTCTAAATATAAAATACACAAAATAAGTGGATCGAGTTTTCACGATTCACCAGATCATTCGCGAAAATACTCTCATCGTATTCTGTTTCATGACGTCACACCAAAACCGTATGTTGCCGGCCGGTTAAGTTGCCACATTTTTTGTGTCTACGTTCTGCTCTCAAGGATGGAACTTTCTCAACGAGCGTTTGGAACGGAGCGGTCAACGGATCGGCGGGCGTCGCGCGTCGGTCGCGTCAGCTGACTTACAGTGGTTCGAATAAATTATTGTATTTTCTCTAACGGAAATCGTGCATATTTCCTGATGGGGTTTCTCGCTGGAACCTGGCTCTATTTAAGATCAAAATGGTCGTATCGACTGCTTTTTGCCAAAACTTAGTTTTTAACCCTTATTCATGTATCTTAAAATGTCCTATTCATCGCTGGTATATATCAGAGGTGTTCACAGAAGCTTTTTTCGCAATTAACTGATCCTTTTTTATTTTTGCGTCTCATCCATTTAGCGTGGTGCAGGGCTGTAGCTTAGCATACAAAGTCTCGCAACTCGACCTTTTTCACAGGTTTAAGGTCCCTTGATGAAAGTTTTGTTGGGAGCACCAACACGACGCTCCTCGCTCATGGAGCTCCAAAGGAGTAAAAAAATTAAAGTTGCCGAGATGGCAAATCGATTAGTTGGATCTCCAGAAGTGAGAAGAGTCGCCGCTAGATGTCGCGTCGCGTCGTCTTATAGAGCTGACCATGTTAAATCAACAGTTAACCAGAACTTGTTGGTACCTCCTAATAAAACTTGCATCAAAGGACTCTAGTTTAAAAGTTGATGAAACGCAACATTGCTAGTTTCAGTGAAGAAAAAGATTACTTGGTAGCACAATTAATGAAATGTCAACCGAATAAATTTCTTGTACTGCTATACCAGAATTCTAATATTTATGTCATATAGTTAGTGACATTTTGGAGGAAATTTTACGAGTGCGGCTAGATTTTGAAAGAAACACCACAATTTTTTTGGTAAAAGTACTGGAAATTCATCGGTTGGCATATCATCATGCATCTGGTAATATTATTGGAATTTAGGATTTTTTTAATTTTTTTCAGTCGAATATACATTATCCCAGTTTGTGACTGAAAGGGTTAGAAGAAATCAGGGACATAAAGATGCCCTACATATGCTATGATTCCTGTTTTATGGAAGTGAGGGGTGAGGCAAGTGAAAAGGGTCCTTTTTTGTTCAGGGGCTCAAGAAACAACAGATGACAGTTGCATATAAATAGTCAAAATGTCATTTCATTACGGTATAAATAATTTTTAAATATACTCGTAATTCATCGCAGGAACTGTAAAAAAAGAACGTCAGTTTAAACCATAAAGAAACTTTAAACTATTTCCATCACTCAACAGTAGGTTATTGGTGGCTGTCCGATAAGTTCCGACCGAATTTGAGCAGGAAAAAGGGACACCTATCGTAAGCTATGAGCTATAGGTCGCTATTTGTCTAGCTAGAAGAAATGCTTGCGATTTTGCAAAGACTGTTCTAGAGGAAATCGGGAAATTCAACATTGTCAATTCAGATGTCGGTTTTACGTTTAAACAATAAAGCATCTAAACGAATCAGATTCCTTTATTTTAAATTTCCCGCTCGTCACTAAAACAGCATATTGGTTGTCCGGAAATCCCTTTCTCTGGCCAACTGAGCGGTGAGATGTGCAAGTGCTCGCAACAGTCATCATTGAAAGAAGCCCGCGAATGCGCTCGCGCCTTGTGCTATAGTGTGCGCGCAAACCCGTGCCCGCGCAGTGTGCCAGTGTGCGTATAGGAATGTGTTCAATGTTCATGTGTTTTGTGTTTGTGCTGTAGTGTATATAGTAGATACCAGAGTGTACGGGTGCAAAATGGGCTCGAAACGGACAGTTTGCCTTTCAGACTGAAACTATCGGTATACCATCAAGACAGCCAGAGAACGGCCGGCGCGGCGCGGCGGCATCACTGACCACTTGCATTGCACCGATGGTCAGCTTAAATGAAAGTTTTTTCCTTTTTTTTCTCCCCCTTCTTTCTTTTTTTTTATTTGTTTTTCTTTTCTATTTGCTCTCGCACCTCGAGTAACTAGTCGAGTCGCGTGCCGACCTCAGCGTACAGTGGATCAAAACATGAAATTTTCCGTACATACTTTTTTGAATACAAATCAAGATTATAAGACCAATGAATAGCAAGGTAACTTAATCAGGGCTGCCGTTTTGCGTATAATTAAAGGCATTTTTCAATTCACCGACGATTCGACCGGTTGAGAAAAGATTACACAGTTCAATTCAATGTATGACTGAAATGCACGAAAGTACTCTGATCAGTAATTTTTTGTCAATTCGTCCCTCTCCGCGCGAAGGGGCGTAACTCGAAATTTTGACTTTTTGAGTTAAGAGTCGATTCCTATGTATTTTGAGGTGCTCTTTCGATCTAGACGTGTTTCAAACCTCAATTCCTATTATTTTAGAAGTTATCAGAGAAAAACAAAGAGGCGTAACTCAAAGTAGTCACTTCATGAATCGCGCGAACGGGCGTATCTAGGGTAGCTACGGGTGAATCCATCGATACGCCCGTTCGCGCGGTGACTACCTGACCCTGTCCCTTCACTTACGTCCGTCCTTTTCTACGTTGCATTGAGGACCCTTGCCCTCCCAACACATGTCATTTTATTGTTTCATAAAAAAATCACACTTCTTTGGGTTCAATACACATTATTGCCAGATTATGATAAAAAATCCTAAATTATAATGGGAAATTGGGTATTTCTGTATCAGAATCTGGCAACTAAAAATGAGCACGTGTGAGCATGCTCAAACCCTTTCTATGATTTCTAATTTTTGGGTTCTATCCCGGTCACGCTTATTTAATTTATAAATAGACCAAAACAGAAAACAAACAATCGTATCATCGGCCGAAAAATTCATTATACAATTTACCAGTAACATCGGTCTTGGTCAGATGTAGTCCGTTGTTTCCTGTTTCTGAAGTAAAAATAGTGGTCTAGTTTTGATTTTTTCTACTTAAGTCATAAGTGATCTGTTCATCTGTAAAAATGGACGTTTTAGTGAAATGGGATGATGATGAAACGGTGAATGTCGTCAGTTCCGTTGAACTCGAATTGATTGCAAAAACGGGAAAGTCTAAGATGATTCCCGGATGAAGGCGATTCTGCTCATAGTGCAATTTCGTGCGCTATTCGACAATCCGGTGATTTATTTGTGCCATGCCAACTACTTCCAATTTTTCGATTAGCTTGTAAAAAGAAGCCATATATTGTTTAAAAAAATGGAATATCAAGATTTCAAAGACTTTAAAAAGTTAAGCAAAGAAATGAAAATTTTAACGGTTAGGGATTCAAATATCAATTGGAAGGATATTGTTGAGTTGAGAGTGCAAAAACAAGAAGAGAAGAAAATCTTTTTCAAGAAAAGTCACACCGATATATGTTACTGTGTTCTCGACCTTACAAGTAATATCAGATCCTGAAAATTCCCCAAAATAAAAGAAATAAATGTAGGACGGCGATCGATTTCAGTGAAAAAATTTCGAGATCTGTTGTCACTTTGTCAGAGACTATCACCCTTTATAAGATTACCAGAGCACGTGACGTTCTTTAAGTCACTGCCTCAAGGTCCAAAAAAGTCGAAGAAAGTACAGATTTCGAAGCAGCAGAAAAATAAAAAAAAAAAATAAGAAATAACGGCTCTGTAAGCCTGTAAGCCTGTCCACCCAAAATCTTTATTTTTAGTATACATAGAAATAAATTATTAAAGATATGAGTTGTTGCATCCCTCATAAAAGTCCTAAGTTTGTTTCTTTTTCCATTAATATGTTGTCAAAATTAATAACGTCAAAGTCTGTCATTTTTTTTCTCTTTCATCTATGGATGGACTGTAGTCATAGTCTTATAAAATTGAAATTAACTAGAGAAAGACGGTTGAAACCATAATATCGCATGGATCAAAAGTTACATAAGTAACTGAATAAGTAAACAGAAAAGCGAATAAATCGGTTAAAAAACATTGTGTAAATAATTAATGTATGGATGGATTAAGTGGTTAACAACTAAAATATAAATGAATAATATATTTTATAAGGATGGGTAAAAACAGTGGTGGCTTGTGCAATTTGGCAACCATGTGTTTTTCCATTTAAACCAATGTAAAAGTATCGATTCCTAGGGGATACCTCCTAAAAATCGATTATTTTACATAGGTTTAAATAGAGTGGATCCCCTGTTGCCAAATTGCACGAGCCACCTCTGGTAAAGAGAAGTCAGGAAGGAAACTAAATAGAGGGCAATGAGGGGAAATTAGCCGACGAGATAGAAGTAAAAGAGGAATAAAAGAGAGGAGAGGAAAGAAAATTGAACAAAGAAAAGAATAACAGAATAACAGGGGGTTTAAAAGCATTCAAAAAATGATTCCAGCATCAAACAAGTGGGCGCATCTGCTGAAGGCATGGACGTAACTATGGGCGCAGTCGGTTTATGAATCGCGCGAACAGGCGTAACACGTTTTTCTCTATTAATTTCACGACGGTGATTTTTTGGTTTGAAAAGTCCTTGTTTTTTCAAGACGCATTAGAAGAAGGTGAAATAAGGAATGTTTGTATGAAAAATTGAAAGTGATAAATACATTGGCTAGGTAAATGAGCGCGAATGAAGTTGAGTCAAATTTTGTTTTCGCTCTCCTGAAAAGTAGCAAAAATCAAGATACGCCCCTTCGCGCGGAGAGGGACGAATTCTTGTAATCATAGTTAAATTATTAAAATACCCGCAAGTTTTTTTTACAGTCATCGACGACTCCACCGGCTGAGAAAAGATTACAGATGCCATCATTTTCGTGCGTTACAGTTATACGTTGATATGAACTGTGTAATCTTTTCTCAACCGGTGGAATCATCGGTGAATTGAAAAATGCCTTTAATTATATACGCAAAACGGCAGCCCTGAGCTTAATTATGTCTAAAATCATTATTTTACAGCTTATCATGAGAGAAACAACATGGTTTTTGTTAGGAAATATCAACTCTGAAAATGTTTTTAAAGCAGAAAAATGATAATTTTTTATGTCCGGAAAATTCTTTGTTTGGATTCAGTGTGCAACGCGGCGCTCACTCGATGGTCTTGCTGGCCGATTTTAATTATTTAATTGTGCTGCCGTGGCTGTCTAGCGGCTACCATCATCCACCTCCGCACCACGCCTGCGCCGTTCACTGCAGCCTTTTAATTGAATGTATATATATATATCTACGCTTTCCTCGTTCGTTCATTGAGAACCTATTCTATTGGCGACCCGACCGACACCCATCGCCAAAAGTTCAATTTGTTTTTTCTTCGATAGTACCTAATTCTACCGCAGGCGCTGCACAACCGCTCTGATTGACAAAAAGGGGCCGAACATCAGAATGAAAATTTCTCATCAATTTATCATTTATAAACTTTCAAGGTCCAATTTTAAAAACAGAGAATACTCTGAACAAAAGTAATTCAATCTGAGGAATGTCACTGAAAAGTTTTAAATTAAGCTTAAAATGTCGAAAACGATGATTTTTGATGACTTTTTTCCCCTGATCTGTTTCCACTCCCCCCCCCCCCCCAGTTTAAGACCATTTATTGCGCTGGAGTGCATTTTGGAGATACTATGCTTTGTCCAAACTATTAAACCTTTGCGTCAGTCATTTTTTTTTTTTTTTTTAAACGCTTTAGACGAATCACCCTAAACTAAGAGTCATCCGTATGCATACATAAATTAGCCTATGATACATTTTTCTTGTCCATTCTCATTTTCACAACTTGAAAATCCTGTCATGTATACTCTTCATAAGGGCTTAATGAAAATCAAATGTACTTCGCAAATAAGTGAGATCATCCATTGCAATGTTTCTCCTTGAATACCTCTGACCTAGTATTACAGGACACGATAACACTACCGAGTGAGGGGTGTAAAGTAGGTCGATTAATTTGTCATTTTATGACTATAGAGGGGGACCTACATAAATAACGTAATGTTTCGTTTGACTTTGAAAAACAGTTTTATTCCATTGATAGGTACTTCATTTCACTCTTTTTTATAACTTTTCAGTCGGGGTGCGAACCGGTAGAAACGAAACTATTCCAGCACAGAATAACGCAATCAGAATGGAAACTTAAATTCATTTTGAAACATTTTTTGCTTCGGGCGTCTTTGGACCGCCATTTTAAAAATCTATAAACTTCGGCCATAAGAATTATCTACCCAAGCAATGCCTTGTAGCAACAGTTAGAAAGAGCCCCATTCCAGCGAGAAATGGTGACGTCGCTTGCAATCCGGCAACACAGCAATTCGTCCATTTAAACGCATGCAAAATATCGATTTGAGGACTCCGAATCAGTTTGAATTCATCGTGGCTGAATGACGTCACGCTAACGACGATTATAATCGTCCTTCCGCAGTAAATCGAGGAACAGACGATTATACCTGGTGGACACACTACCGAGATACCCTATACACTTTAAATTCATAATAGTGTAATAACGTTTCAGTCATAATTTTATTGAATTTATATCCGTACACAAAGAAGGTGCATCGTTTAGTTTGCGCCCCCCCCCCCCCCCAAATTAACATCTTGGCATGAACGCGCTTGCTGATTTGTTTTGATCGTCTCGTGGTTATTCCCTTGAACTTATCCACTTATGGAGCATCACTGGAAAGATGACCAAATATTTTTCCTTGACCAGTTTATAAATATTCTGCGCCAATAATATTCCCTCAAATCGTTCTCTGGAATTCCGTGGCTCGTGAATCGTTCTATACTACCCTGACAAGTCTCCGCAAGGTTCTTTGAATGCATCTATCATAATCTTGGAATCTTCTATGTATTAGCATTTTTATCTTTAACAGGCTGTTATAGTTAAGAATCGCTGATTGGACCAGTGATGTATGCAGGACATCTTCTATTTCTCTCATTTTTCATCAGAGGCGGCTCATGCAATATGGCTGTCAAGAACGGGTTCTCTGCATTTGACCTGTGTAAAATATTCGATCTATAAGAAATTCATGGAGCCACTGTGAAATCGATATTTTTGCATATGTTTAAATGCATCATTGCCAAATTGCACGAGCCGTGACTGCTTTGCTTTTTTATGAACTTTATCAGTTGAAAAAAGACAGGATGAGGGTTTTCCCCCCCGCTTGGCCCAAATGAACCAGCACCTTATTGGTTCCTGATTACTGTACAGTGTACATATTTCTTATCGGTCAAACTCAAGTCTTTCATTTTTTGAAACCGCTTCTGATTGGTGCATTTAAATTATTTTCTCGTTACCTCACGACCGTACTCGATTCGCGTATCATTTAAAAATGTTCAATTATATCGATGGTTCAGCCGGAGGACTGAAGATTACAGATTCTGGTCAGTGGCGTAGCGTACAATTTGGCGACGTTGTATTGCGTCCATTTAAACCCACGGAAAAGATCGAACAATTGAGTGTTCGGTGAACACTTTTGCATTCGACCTTTTACATGGGTTTAAATGGACACATTACAACTTTACCAAATTGCACGCTACGCTTGTGATTCTGGTAGATTTCTTAAGATATGGAATTGAATTTGGTAATATCTTTAGCCGTCGGTGAAACCTATACGTTGGATTTAGAAATTCCTTAAATTATACACGCAGATCGATGGTTCAAACAGTCGACAAAAAACTATAGATCGCTAAGCAGTTTTCATAAGATGTGAGCATACCATTCAATTGAATTCGGTAATATTTTTACTCACCGATGAGACTGGCTTTGGATTCAAGGATTCCGCTTAACCTATGCTCAAATCTGCAGCCCTGCATTATAATAATCCTGTAGACTGATTAAGTGATGACGATACAGTTACAAGTTTTGTCGCGATGCACACGTTGTTTGGTTTTTGGAGCCGGTTATCATTGATGCAATCCGATTTTCCTGTTATGAAAATACAGTTCTAAAAATATATACAAAAGTTATTTTTAACATTTAAGATCGTTAAATAGGAATTAATCGCGAATTTCATCCGACCTGACGTTCGCTATACCTTTATTTTTGTACTTGTTGTTTTTGGAGTCAGAGCAATTCATATTGCATAAACATGTAATACTATTAACTGTAAGTCATTGCTTTTGAAATTTTTTATAATATTTTAGTGACGCAACATAGCGAATGGTTTGGATTTGACTGAATCTTTGAACACAAAACCGCGAATTGTTCATTGGTTACTCTAGGGGGGGGGGGGGGGGGAGACAGAAAAAAAAAAAAAAGATTAGACATATGTTACTGTATATATTTTATGATCGCCGCATGGCTCGATTATTAATTCTATCTTACCGCCCAATTAGGTACTTATTGATACTGTTGCTATAATTCTTATTAGTTTAGGAAGAAGATCGGCTGGAAAATAGAATTCGATACATTAACCGGACCGATTTACTGTGTATGATCACCAACCGTGTCTGATTAATGTACCGAGTATTTTTTTTCTCTCCCTCTGTGTCGTTTCGATGGGATCAAAGTCATGAAGTACAACCAAAGATTATCGTTACTTACAATTATAACACAAGCTCTCCCGCCCGTATGTCAAGTGGTAAACGGTTAAAACGCCGGCCGTGACACAACTCGGCACACCAATCGTGAGAGAATCGAAAATATTTCAGAATTCTTGGGTGCAAATGATATTGCCTGTAGGAAAGACGAATTGCTGCTAAGATCAATAGTTTTGTAGTAATGTCTTTAACATACCCTGGTAATATGCCAGGTTGCATCACATTCGGCGTTTGTTTACCTAATAAACCTTACGCTCGTCCATATCTATAAGGCTAGAATGTTTTCTAGTTTTGGTAATAATCATTGGGCATAATGGCGCAACTGACTTTCGATTAAAATTTAGTTGATCATTTTGAAGCCATCAATACCCCCAAAAATAACATCAAATAATTTATAATTGGTATGTCAAAGTATTTTTCGTACCAAAATCGCAGAGGTAATCGCTGCATGGGCGTCATTTAGGGGGGGCTGGGGGGGGGGCAATTGCCCCCCCAAGGATTTGAAGTCAGGCTCAAAAACTGGCACGAATAATATTGATGAGCAAAGAAAAAAAGTCATCCGATTTTTGCCCCCAAAAGACGGCTCCTTGGCTCTAAAATTATATTAATGAGCAAAAAAAAAAAAAAAAAAAAAAAAAAGGTGTTATCCGATTTTTTGCCTCCTTCAAGCCAAAAATTATAATGGTGAGCAAAAAAAAAAGATTTTTTGCCCCCCCCCCCCAAGCCGAACTTGAAATGACGCCCCTGAATCGCTGCCATTATGAATTATGCGAATTTTTCGTGGTATCTGTATTTTATTTGTTCCAAAGTTCACGGACTTTAAAAGAAGCTCAAAACTTTCAAGAGTTTCTTTCTTGCTTCCTTTCTGTCTTTCTCCTCACATTGTTATTTATCATCTTAATATTCGTGAAAATATATCGACTCAATAGCAGAGGTTGCCATTTTTGGTTAAATATGTCATTCAATAATCCATCGGCGGTGCCCATGGTTTCACCGGTTGAAGGAAAGATTGCTTATCAGCTGAGGAATGTATCAATGGCTTACAGAAATACTCAAACTATTTATCTTAGCTTAACCGGTTGAATCACCGATGGATTCTCTGATGCCATCAAATATCTGAAAAACAGCAGTACTGCTCGATAGTTTCATCGTATAAAGACATCGTATTCGACGCAACGCAACGCAACGCCTCACAGTGAGCAGAAACAGTGGGAATGCGTGCACTCGTGCAGTCTGGCAAGAATGCCACTCTTCCATTTAAACTCATTCAATGTATCGAATTCCCTCTGTGCACTGTTCACTGTGCATCCCCTGAATTCTGCATCTTACATTGGCTTAAATGGATAGAATATGCAGTGTTGCTAAATGGAGGTGTTGCAAACTTTTGCTACAGGCTTATTAATAGTTGATTAAGGGGTAATACCCAGTAAAAATAACGATGAGCGCACTAAAAAATCACGAAATCCACTCCTAAACTCACAAAATGCTTTTAAACGCGAGACCGTAATGGCGGCCGGGGCCGCAGTTTGCATTGGGTTTCCCCATCTTCGATCAGCGCCATCTACACGAGGTCGTCTCGCAACACCACACAAGAAGAAGAAGAAGCATACAATTGCCATAAGAAAACCGCGGCCTCGGCCGCCATTACGGTCTCGCATTTAAAAGCATTTTGTGATTTTAGGAGTGGATTTCGTGAGTTTTTAGTGCGCTAATCATTATTTTAACAGGGTATTACCCCGTTAGCAACTATTAATAAGCCTATAGCAAAAGTTTGAAACAGCTCCATTGCACGCGGCGACGCGACGCCATTGAAACTACCTAAACTTATCATTCGAAAGCTTTCAGGACTTAATTTTACTCACTTCACTTACTGACTTACCTCTAAGTCTAACACATGGCTATTGCCGGAAAATGTTGGTACACAGAGAGTCCGAAATCAGTTCAGGTTCGAAATGATCTTTATATTTAAGGTGACTCTATGTTGTAGATTTTTGACAGCCAAATATTGCAACACCCATTGTGCGCCGTATTCTTAGTCCGAGCATTGAAAGTTTCTCATATTAACTCATTGTTAACGTTAGCGCTTGATCCTTTATTGAATTATTTTATGACTGTAATTTCTGCATCCATAAAAATGTGAATTGCATGAGCAGACAAGTTTATGGTAGTGGGATCAAAGTAAATACTTCTGAAGTACTCATTACGTTATAATGAAAGTGAAGTAGAGAGGGAAAAAACCTCTCAATCGACGGGCTTATTCTCTTAATTTTCGCATGGTTTGATTTTAGTTTTCTCTCCTTCGTTTTATTGCAACAGCTAACTGCGTAAGAAAGGCAAAGGAGAGTTTGACTGATGTTTGCATTATTCGCGTAGACGTTATTCGACGAGCCTGTCGAGTTGCGACATTTCATTCATCAAATGAAGGAGCTTATACTCCAGCCCAATGGATACTATCCTATGCAAACCCGCGATCTTTTCTTTAATGTTGAAAGACATAAGGGTTGCCGTTTGGCGTGGATCTCTCAAAATTCTCGAACACTCAGCCTCGCCCCCTTCCAACTTTGATCCCCGAAAATTCGCCCATGCGTGCACAGGAAAAGAAAAGACTGGTACCATCTGCACAGCTGATTTTGAAATCAGCTAGAAAGTATGGTAACTTTCGCTACATTATGGTACAATGTATACCATCAGCAGGTTAACTTAATTAACCATACGGTACGTATTGCATTTATACCAAAAGATGGTGAAATTTACCATACTTTTTAGAATTCTAGCTGACTCCAAAATCAGCTGTACGAATGGTTAATTCAACCAGTCTTCCCCCCCCCCCCATGTGTTTCATGTTTTGGATCTCCGGCAGAAATAACGTTGAATTAGGGAATTTCATTAGAAACACGCAAAATGCCAGCCTTGCAAAAGACAACTTTAAGTTTTGTCAAATGCGACAAAGATTACGCACTGAAAAAAATAATTCCTAAATTCTAGTATTATGTGTCCAGTACTTTGACCAGAAAATTCTGGTGTTAATAGAATATGGTAGTAGAGCGAGAATTTCCTGAAAATGTTCTAGAACATGTGTGGTACACAAACACTAGAATGGAGCTGTTGCAAACTTTTGCTACAGGCTTATTAATAATTGATTATGGGGTAAAACCCTGTAAAAATGATGAGTAGTGCACTAAAAAATGACGAAATATACTCCCAAACTCATAAAATGCTTTTAACGTAAGACCGTAATGGCGGCCGTTGCCGCCGATTACATTAGATTTCTCTATATCTCCAATCAGCTCCATCCTCACGAGGTGTTCTCGCGACACCTCACAAGAAGAAGAAAAACATGCATACAATCGCCGTAAGATTTAGGCGGAAACGGTCGCTATTACGGTATCGCGTGTGAAAGCATTTTATGATTTTGGGAGTAAATTTCGTGACTTTTTAGTACAGTCAGTCACCCTTCCTTGGAACGTGCGAGGTAACATGGGACAGGGTTTTATGCGCTATTTTCAGTAAAGTATCTCATGCAACCCTGTCCCATGTTACCTCATGCGTCCCAAATTAGGGCGATTGACTGTACGCTAATAATCGTTATTTTTACAGGGTTTTACCCTAAAATCAACTATTAATAAGCCTGTGTAGCCGAAGTTTGCAACAGCCATATTCTGGTAACTGGGCCATCAGCCCATCGGTCCATCGGCGATCGTTTAGGATGTCCCAAGAATGATTGGACTTGACAACTGTAGCTTTGAATGAAAACATCAGCTTCCATCCTAAGATAGAGCAACCTGATTGGTTAGGAGCCGTAAGAAGCTGATATTTTCATGAAAACCGTAGAAGTGTCAAATCCAATCTTTTCTGGGACAAGCTATAACTTACATCGGTTAATCACATATCGTCATCGTCCTGCTTCTGTTAATCTTTTTTTTTTTTTCAGTGCATGTTTTACCGGGTCTTCTCGTGCGGTTACTGAATTTCATCGATGTGATGACGCTGCCTTTTCATCAGTTGCCATGTCTCGGGTTTTTATTTGTATATTCTTCGCTTTGGTTCAAGTGGTAACTGTACGTACATGACTTGAAGCTGTGAAACTGACATCACCGCCTTTCGTTGTCCTTGAACTTGACGACGGTTTGGAAACTTGAAGTTTCTCAACTTCTTTTCTCATTGGGCGCGAAATTAGAATTACGAGAATGAGATAACTGCATTCCGACCGCACGCCGCGACCTCCGAGCATCGGTCGCATACCCTTACTATACGATACGCGTTGCATTAAAATGCAGCTCACCAGTCACCAGCTCACCCGCCGTGCATCTTCCTTGACTAATGACAACCGCGAGTAAACACCAATCATCGTTTTACGATCAACATCCATTTGACAAATTTTACCGCAATCAAATAACCTTGTCGCTGGACTGGAACGAATGAAAAGTGGATCCACGTCAGAGATTAAAGTGGAAATCTGAATGCTTGGAGTACGAATGTTACATGTCTCAGGTGTCTTCTGCATGACAAAAACTAAAAATCTCTATAATGGGTCTGTTGCAAACTTTTGCTACAGTGATTATGAGTGTTTAATCTAATGTAAAATCACCTGAAACGTCCATTGGTGGCATCAGAAAGTCATAAAATGCAATAATCAATTCACAAGAGGCGTTTAATGAAATCCAATATGGCGGAGAAATATCGAGTAATTTGTATGCATGCACCACGAACATCCAAGGATGGCCAACTTTGACAACCTCGCTGGAGGTAGAGGTTATGTGTTTGTTTACGTTGTGATTGGTCATGATCGATAATGTGAGGTTGGCTATCCTTGGATGTTCATGATGCATGCATGCAAATTGCTCGATATTTCTCCGCCATCTTGGATTTCACTAAACGCCTCTTGTGAATTTATTACTGCATTTTATGACTTTCTGATGCCACCATCAATGGACTTCTCAGGCGATTTTACATTGGATTAAACTCTCTTAATCGTTGTTGCAAAAATTTGCAACAGACCTATTGTAACCTAATTTTTCTACTGGTCGATGTATAGGTTCCTAAATGAACGTTAGCCAATTAAAGCAAAAAACAAACAAAAACAAAAAAAATCCACGCTTCTTACTCGGACAAAATAGCATCATAACCTTAAGGTGATTTCAATCGAAATTTTGGGATCTTTTAATCCTCAAGATGGCACTTCCAGCCAATTTTCGAAATTGCGTCTCTTTGTGAAGAGGAGGGGGGGGGGTTGAATGAGCAAACAGAGGTTCAGGTAATGCTCATTAGCGGAACTTAATAGTGTTTTTTTTTTTTTAATTTTTTGTGGATTTTTTTAAGCCCTCAGCCATAAAAATTAGTTGAGAAATAATTAAAGTCGTAATTTTGAGAGCGGACTTCAATTATCTCTCTCATGGGTAATGAGTGCGAGCGAGACAATGTCTCTCTCAAGTTCACAACTTTGATGTGTTTAACTGCCGGTAAACACACGACGCACGTGAATTCGATGACAATGACGCTGTGTTTGAATCAATCGTGACGGTCACGAATTGTAACTAACCTGTCGAGCAAGTCCGCAGCTCATTTAGTGGACGGATTAAAAGTTTCCCAATAATTTCCAAACGCTTGCCAATTTTTTCCTCATTTTTATCCTCATTCGAAATCGTGTCGGATCCTTTGTTTCTCCGGCCACCATTTCTGATCTTACCCTACCAATTTTGTTCTTCTTTTTTTAAAAAAACAAAAAAACAAAAAACAACAACAAACACAAACACTGATTCTGAAATTATCTGATCTTATTCCATTGGTGCAGATTACAGTGTCGTAGCGTGCAATTTGAAAAATTTGTATTGTGTCTATGTAAACATGTAAAAGGTCGAATGCGAAGGTGTTCACCGAGCACCCAGTAGTTCAATCTTTTTCATGGGTTGAAATGGACGAACTGCAACGTTGCCGAATTGCACGCTATACGCCACTTGAACTGGTGCAGAATAACGGAAGTTTCTGTTTAAACTGTCGCGGGTGGGACATTCATTTGGTAGAATGACCCTGTTGAAATAGCCTTTTAAGGCGGTGATTTTAGGTGAAACTTTTCCAGATTTCTATCCGACGGATAGCATCACTAGTCGCTTCTGGGAAAAGTCGTGTTTTTTGGTTTGTTAAAAGAAAAATCAAAGAAAAAAATGCCTCCCGGCAGGCCGGTAAGACGAAGTAGATTCCATGCTTGGTTAAACCATTTTTTCACAAATTTAAATATAAGTTATAATTTTCGTTGAATTTTTCTCTGAATTTTTCTTTTTTATTTTATCAGCTGCTCAAAATCCAAATATAATTGTGAAAAAGATTATATTACCAACAGAGAAATGTGTAATCTTAACAATGCAAGTGAGAAATAAAAGCTAGGTTATATAAGTTTTTCACAAATTTCAATAAATAGGTTATGTTATGATTTTCTTTGAATTATTCAATTTTCTTTTTTTTATCAGCTGTTCAACATTTAAATAAAAATGACCATGAGAAAAAGATTATAGTACAAAGATTGAAAAATGTGTAATCTTTGTAATGATAATGAGGAATAAATCTGAATAAGAGCAGCTGATAAAACAAGAAAATAAATAAATAACGTACCTAAGCAACAGTGTACGTGTAAAACAAAGAAAGAGCAATTATACCAATAAACCATCCTTGTCTTTCACTTGTAAAATCCCATAAGAAACTAAATAGCTCGTAAAACACGTAAAACACAAGTAAAATTCAAGGAAAAGAGCATATGAACTAAAACCATCCACCACCACATATACTAAAATTTACAAATCAAAACAACCATTTCTTCATATAAAAACACTGCCAAAAAACCCGAAAAACACATCACTTTAACTCGCTTACAACGCAAAACACAAAAAAATGACTCGAGTAAAAAAGTTGCGTAACAAAACGGCCAACATAAATTTTCCCAAAAAAAACGCTCAATACAAACACTCCTAAAAACAAACCTCAAAAACACATTTTACGACTCAAACACGGCCCATAGCGCGAAAACTAACAATCGGATTTACACCATCTTCGAACTCATCCAAGAAATAAACCCAACAAATAGTTGAGACAAATTTCAAGAACAAAAACCAAAAATTACGAACAGGATCGTGGGACATAAAAACGGTAAAACTGGCTGAAACATACATATAAAGATATATATATATATATATATATATATATATATATATATATATATATATATATATATATATATATATATATATATATATATATATATATATATATATATATATATATATACAATTTTCAACGAGTGGTATTTTCTCACTCAGGGGACCATGAAACGTGCTCATTTGATAAAATTTCCCGAAAAATCCAACATCGCACCCTCCGCAATAAGTAGATTCATGGAATCTACTTAAAACGCTAAATCCAAGAACATCAGCACCTATGAAATTTTTTTACGGATTTTTTGTTTGAGCCCGAGGCGAGCAATATTGGATGAGAATTGGAGTCGTAAATTACAAAATTCATTTCACCATAACCCTAAAAGTGCGAGTGATGTATGTCTATCTGCCTCAATCGCACTCATCACTGAAAAAAAAAAACAAAGTTAATTTACCTACAGCCGAAGCAGCTTTTTAAAATAGCTTCACAGAGCTAAAGTCCTAGCTCTACCGGAGCAAGTTATGTTTGTCTTGAAGCACTACTTCGGTAGAGCCAAAGCAAGAGAAGAGGGTTTTACTCTACGAAATAGTGCTTTGGTACACCAGCAACTTTCTCCAGTACATCTTAAACTTTTGCTCTGCGAAGCTATTTTAAAAATCTGCTTCGGCTGTGCATAAACTTTGTTTTTTCAGTGATTGAGGCTTATGGGAATTTTCGGATTTATTTTTGAGTTTTTCGCGTTAAAACGTTCAGTGTATCTTCCTGAAGTATGCTCGCAGGTGCTGATGTTCCTCATTGTACTTTTAGCGTAAATTCGTCAATTTTAGCCGAAAACTGTTGTCTTTTTAAGCAGCACGACGAGGTGTCCACTGTCCACGAACTATAATCGACCCTGAAATCATCCTAACCATCTACATGAGTATTTTCTGAAACGCGTGGCGCACAATTTAAGATGTTGATTATTATCATTACACATACACAAGGATAACTGTGTTGGAAAAGGATAGAAGGAGAGGCTATCACGTGATTCCAGCCCCACCCTCCAAACTTCTTCAAACGTGTGCATTCAAATGGACAAAGAGAGAGACAGACGAGCAGTGGCAGCTTGTGCAATTTGGCAACAACATGTTTCCTTTATTTGAATTGATGGATAACAATCGAACGCAGGCGAAGCACTGCTTCTCTCTCGAATCGATTGTTTTACAAGGATTCGATTGGAGGGAAAACATCGTCGCCAAATAATTGCACGAGCCGCCACTGACGCTGCAGACAAGTTCCTGTATAAGTTTTGTGTATTAGTATCATGTTTATGATATTCTGTATCCGTGCTCAGGAGTATCTGTTTAATATTGTTTTTATGTTGTTTATTTAACCGAAAACAAAATGGAAAAGTAATTATCATCAGGGTACCATAGACGCCTCCGTTCACTAAAACCGGTTGTCTTGAATGTGCCGCAACACGCACCTCCCATGATGGATGAATGAACTTCCATGGAAGTTCTTTCGCCCGTCCTATCGCTCATATCTACTCTCCTTTCGTCCACGTAGGTTGTAAAAGAAAAAGTAATCGTTTCAGTTTTGTTTTCCTTTTTTTTCTCTCTTTTTTTTTTATTTTTTAAATAAACTCAAGATCAGCAGCTTGTTTTGAAGGGGGAAAAGTAGTATGTATCTTTGCTGTTGCCAGATGAGACCGTGAAGAAGCGTGCATTCTGGCAACGTTGCGTTATGTCCATTTACTCCCATGTCAAAGGTGGAATTTAAGAGTGCTAACTGAACACCCAACGGTTCGATATTTTTCATCTGTTTTAACGACCGACTTGCAACGTCGCTAGATTGCAGACGAAATGTGCCTTTTGACGACAGTGGGTTTCCTTCATTTAAACCTGTGTGAAATACCTTTATTCTTTTGGATTCATTAGATCCTTCGAGAATCGATTATTTTACGTAGGTTTAAACAAAGGAAACCCACTGCTGTCAAATTGCGCGTTGCACCACTGTATTCTTATATCTCAGCATAATCAAGAACAGGCAAAAAAACACTTTGCAAGTACTACAGGTTAATATTTTGGTGTTAGCTCAAAAATAACGTTCATAGCTCTGTGATATTTCGCTTTATATAAAACAAATTAACAAACAAAAGGAGCATTTAACAATTTGCTCTTTTTATCCTTCTCATCACCTCACTGTTTTATCCTCTATGTCTAGTTTTTTAGAGCATGAGTGTCATGCTCTATTGAAATCGTTTCTACAAGGTCAATAATGCTTTTCTTATAGGAACGGCATGGTTCGGGGGTCCGCTCGGGGGATCGCTTGGTTTCAGTATCGAGAACGGGTCCTCGAGGACCGATTGACCCATGTGATTCCGCCAATCCGGTGTCCTCCCAATTTGTCGCTTTTTCTTTGTGGCGGGAGTTTTTGGCCAAGATTGAGGTTAAGCATTTTTGGGAATGTAATTACGTTAGTAATTTGGATCAGACTTCAACGAAATTTTCTGTATGAGATATTGGGGTTTTATATCAGAGGATTGTGTCCATGTTTCGTGTATTCTGCGATTTAAAATGCATTTAGATGATTTCAAATTTCCAATCCTGTTATTGTTGATGTTTTGGTCCGCTAAAAGAGTTCGTTTGGGGAACGCGATCGGCGTTGCGTTTTAAGGTAAATCCTCAGCGACCTGTAGTAAGATTCTCATCCGCTAGATAACGCCACTGTTCCGCGGTCCTGAAACCATGCTTTTTCCGCCTTTAATCGTTAATTGCGAGAGCTAGAGTTAACTTTTCGAAAATGTAAGAACGTTGCGTTCTAGATCAAATCCTAAGGAAAATTTTAAGACCATTCCGAGCCATGGACGAAGATATAACTAAGAACTGCCGACTTCCTATCTCCGCCCGTGTTAAAACCTGTTAGCGGGTTTTCGAGCGCGACCGCAGCGCTCCAAGCAGCAGTAAGGGTCAACTAAAAGCGAACCGCTGCAGCGGTGGCCGCTCCGGCTCCCTTTCTCCCATGCCTTCCCGCAAATGTATACCGTGTAGGTAATTTGAATCACGATTGAACGAAGGGAACAAATGATCAGCGAATTAAAAGGAAGCAAAATCCGCTAAAAAGCAAACGTCTGGAGTATTTCTTGAAAGATTCCTGAATTGTCGAAAATGATTAATCAAGGACTGAAATACTATACACCACAGTTAACCTCAAAACGGAATCAAACAAGAAAGAGTACATAGACATTTGTTTTATTAGTAGAGATCAGGCGACTCTTTTAATTTGCTGATGATTTCTGTTACCTTGTCCAAAGTTGATTCTGGATTTCCCTTGCTTTCGATCTTCCATTGAGATACTGAGTTATCTGATCCTCTTGGGTCGCCGACAACAGTTGACAGCCATGCCATAACAGACTAGAGTTCCTATATTTAGAGAGTTAAGACAAGAGGGTAGTCAACTTCTGATTGGTCGATGAGTTTTAGGCTCTACGGATGCCGCCATTGGATGCGATTTTGCACTTTTGTTTACAATCGCAGTTGTTTACCAACAGTATTTTACGGATAAAGAGTTAAATATCGACGAATCTGTAAATTTTAATCATGAAACACCTCAAGAATGTCTAAAAATCCCAAAAGAACCTTTCAAAGCGTAAATGGATGTCGATGCACAAAAGCAGTAAAAGATTACATCATTAGAAACTCAGCGGCACTGTAATCTTTGCAGTGGACAAAAACACAACAACGGCCCTCAGAATGTAAACAAATGTGCAAAATCGCATCCAATGGCGGCGCCCATGGTTTCTCTTGTCTTAACTCTCTAAATATAGGAACTCTATAACAGACCAACTCCAACAACGGTTTTAGCAGTAGCACAGCATGTGAGCATGGACACATCGCCAGGATCGCTCACTTGAAAGAGTAGTTTAGCTGACCGCTGCTTGGAGCGCTGGGGTCGAGAGCAAAACAGGACTAACAACAGTCTAGTTATATCTTCGTCCATGGTTTTGCGACGACCTCCCGTCCCCTTTGCCCTCCCCACGAACTACTGCACCTACGCCTACAACAGTTGCTTGCCGCGTTGTGCAGATTGCATGAATGATGTGTGTCCATCTACTTCATCCCAATTTCACAGCCATCACGGATGCCACGCCCGCCACGGGTCTTCTACCTGGTTTTATGCGACATCGGTCATCGTGGCCCAGTGTTACATGGTAATCAGCGGCGGATTCGGGAAAGGCACGCCCCCCCCCCCAACTCACGGTAGCCTTTGCCTTTTTTCAACAGAAAAAATCCCATAAATTCCTCCCTGCAAATTTGAAAATTCATAGGCGTGAAGCCCCCCCCCCCCCTAAAAGAACTTTCTGGATCCGCCATTGGTAGTAATTTTTGCGGCACACTACGCCGGATTCCCGTGCAAATTCCTACACTTACCTTTCTCCCTTATCTGTCAATGGGCGCCCCCCCCCTAATTCAGAAAAATCAAAACTTTACAATAAAAAAGAATCGGAACATTCGAAGATCAAATAATAACGAAAGGAGTAAGAGTTAACAAACTTTATTCTTAGTTTACTTTACAATTTTAATTAGGGGCGTAATTTAGGGGGGGGGGGCAGGGCGGGAGGTAGCCCCCCCCCCCCTAAGCAGTGGTGCCCAACCACCCCTTGCCACTATACAGCTCGCCCCCCAGTTTCAGGATTCCTCTCCCCCCAGATCTAGACCTCCCCCTGATTTTTACCCCACCCCCTCCTGATTCAGACGACATCATCCTTCCCACCCGTCATCTCCCTCGCCGAAAGAAGTTTTAAAATCTACTAGTATGAACGTGTCTACATTGGCAACTACCGTTGGCAACGAGAATTTTGCGAACTTCCTTGAAAATTCAGAATCCTCTGGTCGATAATTACATGATTAGAGAATGTATAGGCAAGAGTTTTGGTTTTGTTAATTTAAATAGGTTAACTCTTAGAATTCATCAGGACAATGAAAATAAAGAAGGAATAGTTGTACTCAGCTTTTTACTATTTCTATCATCTGATGCTGTCACTTTATTCATAATATCAAACACGTCAAAAATAGAATTACTTTTGATACAACTACATGCTACAATCACTTACAATTTCTACCATTTGGAAGGATAATGATTTATTTTCTATTTTGGGCGGAAGTGGGGGGGGGGGGGGTTCCTCTAGACTTGCCCGTCTCTAGGTGGTGTCCCCTAGACCTTCCATTGACATTCAAAAAGTTGCCCCTCCGGGCAATTGTTTTGCGGGTGCCCATGTCTTTGTCCATGGTCTCTGAACCAGAAATTGAACGTTCTTCCGGTCTGTGGTTGCCTTCTTTTCTCATAAGTTTAGACACGGCCACCCTGTAAACCCCACAGCAAGTTAAAAGTCCGCAATCCGCACCCTCGACCCGCAGCCACTATCAAAAGTAAATTGCCGGTTGACTTGCAGGTACTCTCCTCCTCCTCCCCCAACTTAGATTAGACACAAATATAAAATTAAAAAAAAAAAAAAAAAAAAAAAGAGTGAAAAATAGAATGTATGCCCCAGCAAAGGGCCCCCTCCACAGTTTTCCAAGAGAGGGAGCGACCCCCTTGCCAGCGTAACTCCGAAAAAATAATTCCAACTGGGGTCCAAGTAACTCAAGTAAGGTCTCAAAATGAAATCAGATGGATCCAAAATTTTAACGGCGAGTACCGGTAAGCTTACTCTTTTGATCGGTCCAAACCGAATTGCGATACATCGATTTACTCTCGAGATATCGATTTTTCAAAGGCGCGCGGTATAGGGTCAGAAATCTAAGATTCTCTAAAATCCGCGAATTTCGACTCTCATGGACCTAGCATGCGCCGTGAGAAGTCATATGTGAGTTTTTTGAGTTCACATGAAGTTCATTAAGGGCCCTGACAAATGTCGGACCGATAAAGTCTATATCGGGGGGGGGGGGGGGCGTGGCCCCAACTCCAGCGTAAGTCTCACGTACAATGTCTAACTGCGGCCGTGGGAGGTCCCATAAGATCCGTTTAAAAACTTGGATGGATCTGAATTTTTTTCAAGAATTATCTAAAAGCTGAAGCTACCGCCCAATCCAAACCGCAGTGCGCAATCCATCGATTCGTTCTCGAGATATCGATTTTTCAAAGGCGTGCGGTCTTGTCAGATCGACCATAGAGGGGCGCTGGAGGCTGGAAAAAGGCGAATTTCGTCTCTCACGAACCAGTCGTGTGCCGTATTATATCGGTTCCGCTTTTTTTCGGGTCCCAATGATGTCCCGAGAGGGCTCAATGCAGTTTCGAGCCAAAAAATATCATCTTAGGGGGACTTATTAAAAATATCAAACTACTCCCCGTTTCAGCGTAACTCTGACAAGAAATGTCTAACTGCGGCCGCGAGAGGTCCTGTAAGGTCATTAAATAAACTCGGATGGATCTGAAATTTTCGAGGTTGTCAGTCACAAGCAAGCGCTTTCGACCGGTGCAAACCGAATTGCAATACATCGATTCACTATCGAGATATCGATTTTTCAAAGGCGCACGGTCTTGTCAGATCGAACATTGAAATAAGCTGTGGATACTCTGTATCCGCGAATTTCGTCTCTCATGGACCGTTTAAGCTCCCTTAAAAATCGAATGAGCTTTTTTCAAATTCATATTACGTTCCTTAAGGGCCTTGATGAGTGTCGGATGACATTTGATCAATATTAACATTCATTTTTTAATCTGAGACAAAAAGAGCTGAAACCATAAAGACGAAGAATTTCCATCGTGATGACTTTGGTTCAAGCGAGGAAAATTCTATAGAAGTCCCAAATAACTAGACTAGACTTTCCGGCTTGCTAGGATTGGTATTAAGAATTTCCTTCCTGATGACTTTGGTTCAGGCGAGAGAAATCTAAAAAAGTCCCAAATAACTAAACTAGACTTTGCGGCTTGCTAGGATTGGTATTGCGTCATCCGATTTTAAAGGAACTATCACTATCGAAATCGATTTTTAAAACCACAGTATTCACCTCGCCTCGTGAACAACTGTTTCAACACGCTATAAGTAAATTTTCATTCCCACTTTGACCTATCAAGTTATTTTTACAGCGATCACTGTTATACAAACACAAATGCAGCGTTGCGATTGACTTTGTCGCAGTTTTGTACTATCAATATGGAACTCCACACTTACAATGATTTACGGCCGACACTCATGCTCTCTTTGCTAAAACTGTTCCAGTGTTGCAAGTTCCAACTTGTTTTAGTTTGAATTTAAAAACTTGGTGGGTCATAGAATGTCTCCAATTTTAGAGTAGCAAGATGTTTGAAATTATCATGTACTTTTCAGTGTGTATGTTCCGAACGCAATAAAGACGCGTAATAAAGGCAAATCACAAATTTAACAGATTTCAGATCAGGTCTGTCGTTAAGTAATTATCTTGGCTCACCAAAAAACGTCCTGTAACTGATCGATTGATTTTATGTACGGTTCACTCACCTCACAGTCTATGAAGGTCAGCACAATTATTTGATGATCAAGAAGTTTTTGAGTTAGTCTTATACTATCGCATCGTGAGACATAACTAATATAACTATTTTTCACTTAATTATCCTGTTACTAGTCGGTGACCCTCTTTAGCAAAACAAATTAATAAGGTCACTAAAAAATTATATTAATGTTTTTCCCCCTGCTTTGTCATGTTTTAGGTGACGCATAGAGTGACCGGTCAAGTGATGGTGCTCAAAATGAATACACTGCGGTCCAATCGCGGGAACATGCTCAAAGAAGTGCAGTTAATGAAGCAACTTTCGCATCCCAACATCCTAGGGTAAGTTTGATTCGTCTAAACCTTGTTTTCAATCCCGAAGAAAAACGATGATATAACCTTTATAAACCATCATGTTTGCTCCCAATCAGAAGTATTTTACTGCATTTGCTGATACCCTGTATAGATTACACCGGTGTGGCGTAAATTGTGTGGTAAATTTTACACTCTTTCATACTGGAGGCCGATCCTTGAAATCCTTGAATTCTGGATAGGAATGGAAAACTGTGATAGGTGGAGACGAGTTGCGTGGTTGCCAAGTATAATCGAAATAGGGAATTTATGTAATTAGTTATCGGACGCAGTCACATCTTATAACCAATTAGAATTCATTATTTCGATTAGACGTTGCTACCGGTTGACTCGTCTCCACCAATCACCGTTTTCCATCTATATCCAGTCTATTCCAGAGTCGAGAATTCCAAGGATCGGCCTCCTGGGATGCTCGTAATCTTTGATATCGAGAGCGGAAGAAACATCCCGGAAATCGGAATTCTAACCTTTAATTTATTGAATACCCCGGGCAACAGCAAATTTTTGCCAATCAGAAATCACCGGCGTCCATTTCTGGAACAAAGTTTCCAGAATTCGCCCGTCACTTTTTGCCGTATGTGTCATGTGCCCATCCACCAAGTATAAATACGACAAACGTGTGCGTTTGAGGCTCTCCCTTCTCGTATCATTTATTCATGATCCGCGAGAACGCTTTTGATTATGTTGTGATTATGTTATGATTATGTTATGAGTATGTGACTGTGAACATGATGTAACGAGCCAGAGCATGCATAAGCTTGCTGAGCATATAACCGCTGTCGGAGGTGGACGAGACATCGGAACTCACACTCACACACACTCACTCACACTCACTCAATCACACACATAGACGCATGACTTAAACACATCAACACCGGCGAGTGGCTTCATGACTCCATGACTCCATCGTGATTCCAGAAGTGGAGACCTGCTCCAGTGTTCCTTCCATAGAGAGTCAGCCGCATTCCATTTCCATAATTCCGTTTACACTCCGCATGGATATAGATGAGAAGTGAATAAGGAACGGAAGTATCCACATGGGAATCGTAAACCAGGCTGCCGCGTCGTATTTTTTATCACTTCGATAGATCGTTGTGGTGCGGTGAAGGTATGGAACCTCCATTACCACCCGACTATTAAAGTGCCAGTCTCCGCTAATCAATCTAACTAGATTTGAATTTTAAACGAAGCGTTCTGTATCATATTTGCGAAATGCATGTCAACGTCGCCTTCCTCTTACATTCTTGAACAAACGTTCAACTTCTACAGTAGCGAAGATTTTCGTCGCGATGCTGTAGACTGAGAAGCGGTAGCGTCACTAAAACTTGATAAAACTGTACAGACATTTTTCCGAAGTTTGAATGTTCACTCATATTTAGCCTGTTTTTAGGTTTGTTACGTCTGAAAAAACGTCTCGTTGGAATTACGGAACGTCCTCAAGAATTGCAGATTAAATTTACCAGAATCCTGATTGGCTCAACGATTCTTTCTTGTGAAAGGGTCTGTTGCGCACTTTACCTGTGAAGCCAGAAATATCTGATTTTAAAGTAAAATGTTACGAGAAAACCGATGGAAACAACAAAAACACATGAAACTTTCTATGGAATAGAGTAAAAGTAAAAATTGGTCGAGGCTTTCTGTAAAACTAATTTGAAAATGACAATAATGGCGTGAAACTCGGTGACGTCATAGTATTATAGTCCGCGCCGGTATTGCCAATGGTAGAGCTTTTGCAGTGTGACACGAATCATAGTAATACGGCCTCTTTTTCTTTCGTTCAGTCACAATGCAGCTATTGCAAACTTTTGCTACAGGCTTATTAATAATTGATGATGGGATAAAAGTACCGGTAAAAATAACGATTAGCGCACTAAAAAATCACGAAATCCACTCCCAAACTCGTATAATGCTTTCAAACGTGAGACCGTAAACCGTAATGGCGGCCGTTGCCGCCCAAATTTTATGGAAATTGTATGCTTCTTCTTCTTCTTGTATGGTGTTGCGAGAACACCTCGTTCAAATGGAGCTGATTGAGATAGGGAGACCCAATGTAATCCGCGGCAACGGTCGCCATTACGGTCTCGCGTTTGAAAGCATTTTATGAGTTTGGGAGTGGATTTCGTGATTTTTAGTGCGCTAATTTTTATTTTTGCAGAGTTTTTCCCCATAATCATCTATTAGTAAGCCTGTAGCAAAAGTTTGCAACAGCTCCATTTCAGAGGAAAGTGCGGAAACGTGTCTTCGTAAATCGCAATGGCACACAAACGGACCACTTCCGGTCACCGGATGTCTGTGCTATGACGCCATCGAGGTACGCGCCGAAACTTATAAAATTTCTCAAAATCACTTCGAATGGTTCGAAATTTTCGTAATCTTGAAAACATATTAGTTCACGATCCCGTGATAAAAATAAAAATTGAATAAATACTGTGAGTTCCTTTCATCAAGTACTTCAAGGAAATGAAATAAAAAAGAAAGTGCGCGACTGACTCTTATCAGAACGTTCGATTGGATCAATACGAGTCCCGGATTCTCAAGGGAATTTCTTTTCCATTGTCAGAATTATTGAGGGTTCCAGTATTTCTAAAAAAAATAATTTCAGTCTATATTATTTTACCAAGTAGTATTTTTCTCCATGTAACTTCCACTCCGCCCTCAAGTTATATGGTTTGTTAATACTAAAATAAGCACCTTCGGTCCTTCGCCCGTAGAATGAGCGGAGACTCTGCTTTTAGTCCAATTTGAATCTGGTTGGGTCTATAAGCTTTGATTTATTATTAACCATTTCAGTACCAAGTTTAGTTTAATCGAACGAATCACCACCCTCTCATTCAAATCCAGCGAGTAGATAAATATTCCTACTCTGAGGTACCTGTTTTTGCCTACCTCGTAAGTTGACGGCGCTTGGTGAAGTATTCGTTTGTACTCTTCAACGTTCTTTCATCGTCAATACTCAATGTGGTGAAATGAAACTGCGTGAAAAATATCAGAGTAAACAGGCGTGTTCGGGTTTGGTACCTGAAGGGTTAAATGTCGGACACGGATTGACATGTTTCATAAGAATAAGGCTTGTTCAAGCTCAGGGAGCCACACAATGAGTAATAAAGTAAAAATCCCTAATTTCAGATAAACTGAGTTGCCTTTGAAAATGAGGCATTTCGTGAGTCAAACACATTACGTAACGCATTTGTGTGGGAGTGCGGTAGTGAGAGATAGTGGAGGGTAATATGCTCCATAACTGACGCTTGTATGCAGGTGCTTCATTTCAACTTTCGCTGAGGGAGGGGGGGGGGCAAAATATTGCAATGTACTTTTATTTTCTGTTTTTTCTTTTGCTTCACACGCTTTTGACCCCTGAAAACTTTGACATTCGGGATCCTCAATGACGCTGTAATGTCCTTTTTAACGTACAATTTAGAAAACTTTTTGGCAACACATTATGAATGCATTTTTCTCTAAAAATTGAAAGCTTTCTCAAACTTTAAGCTCTAAAGACAACCTTTTTGTTTTTGCTTTTCGAAGTTTTCTTAAATTATTGAGCTTTGTCAAATCGGGGAGGGGGTATTGACGTCCACGCTTGTGTGGTGTATCACTGGGAGGAAGGGCGGGGAGGCCAAGTCCAGCGCTCCAAAGTATTGTTGGAATAGGTCTGTTTTAAGTGGGACATCTGTTAACGGAAGGAAGGATCTTATCATACTGACCTACCTAGGAGCATTAATGGAAACTCTTTTTGAAACCTTAACTATAAAGTCCTCTCGCCTGAGCGTAATCACGTCGAACTAGTTTTTACGATCTGAGCTAGAGGCCGATCGATATCAATCAATCGATTCACAAGTACCTGACCAACTGAGAGTAAGCGTCCTCGAAACCGTATAACGATCCAATAAAATCCTATTAATCGGCGTCGTCATACCAAGGTATTAGGACGTTATGGATGCTACATACCAATCGCATCCTCTCCAAGATTAACTTATTAAGATAGCGAAAAGAGTATGGGAGGAGCTAATGCCTGAAAAAGTGTCACAACCTTCGGTAGTACGTAGACCGTAGAGAGGAATAATAAATATCAATTGTTTGAAAATTACTTATGTTAATTCTTGTTATTGAGACTCTTGTGTATTATCCGCCGAGTCGAGAGTGTGTTTTTGAGCGCGACCGCAGAGCGCATGCGCACTGCCGCAGCGTTGCCAGACTTCGCATTACAATCCATTTATTTTACATTGATTTAAATGGGAAGGTTACTTTCTGAATCCGTATATCTGACAACCTAGCGCATGCGTAGTCAGCCAGTTGGTCCGGTCCGGTCTGGTCGTCTTCATTATGACCTAGAACAGCCCGTTCTCAGCAATGAGACATCCATTTGCAGAACTTGTATACCTCGCACTATCACACCGCATCTCTCACCTCCTCCTCCCCCCCCCCATCCCCTTGAAATTATTATTTTTTCTCCCATCCTTGCTCGCTTTTTTAAAATCATTTGAATTTTGTTCAGCTGTCCTGATTAGTACACAATCTGATTTTGTTAAGAACTCAAATCAAGTCCAATCACAAACTTTAAACTGAATACTTACTTATACGTACTATCGACGAATTAAAGATTGTCGCGAGATTTCACGAGACAAGTTTCGCCTTCAAAGGTTCCGGCTCGGCCACTCTTCATACTTCTCACACCATGCAGGTGAGAGGCCAGTGTGGGAGGGGAGGGAGAAGCCGTTCCAGATCAGTCCCAAACTCACACATATAACTGAAAATGTGTAAAAATCTCGCGACAATCTTTAATTCGTCCATAGTACAGACTTGAAGCCAGGTCATGTGGATCGAATTATTGAATTTTTTCGGCATCTTTCATCTTTTCATAACCGAAAATCAAGGTAGTGAAAAGTAAAAGGCATTGTAAACAAAAATGTGAGTCGAATTCTAATCTCGCATCCTTGATTGAGCCAGATTGTGTAGTTTTTGCAGAAAAATATTAACTCTGAGAAGTTTTTGAAAGAAAGAAACTTTTCAACGAACAGATCTTCTAACTTTCTATTGATATTACCGAAAGTACAACGATTTGTTGACCGATGAAGTTCTAGCACATTCACCTGATTATTCTGGTGTCCATATTAAAGAGTGACCATAGTCAGTATACCTGAGTCTTTTCCACATTTTCATGATCTGTGGTACAGATACCTGACCTCAACTCTGTAAGGACCAGGGACCAAATAATGTTAGGTCCCGAGCATTGTATTGCGTGCATCTGGCGTGCGATTTCAACCAATCAGAAAGCATACGCTCGGAACCAAACATTATTTGGTCCCAGGTTAGTTCAAAAGAACACCCGCACAGCGCACTCTTCCGTTTATAAAGGGAAGGTAGTTAACTGTTCGTACTCGGGGGAGTTGGATTTGCCTATACGGTGAATTGAAGGCACCCTGCTCGACGAAACCTTATCTTGTAGGTGTTTTTATCGATATTCGCGTTTATTTCTTAATGAAGACTGAAACAAGACTAGACGAGAAAAATGAGTGTACTCGGGTATATACTCGCAGTATTTTTGGTCGTCCTTTTTTTATTTCTTTGAAAAAAAGCGAAACTGAAACGCCGTGGATTCACGTTCTCCCAGTGGCGGCTCATGCAATATTGCAACAACGGATTTTCTCCATTTAAACCAACTAAAATAATCGATCTTCATACTTTTCCATAAGTTTAAATGGCATACAAACACGGTTGCCCATTCGCACGAACCACCACCGCGTTCTCCAATCATAATGAGGAATAAAGCAAATCACCCATCGTTTTTATCCTCTGCACCCAGCACTTCCGCGGCTCCTCAATCCAGTAGCGGCTCGTGCAATGTGGTAGCCATGCACGTCCTTCATTGAAACCTTTGGAAAAGATCGATTCTAGATGAGGTACGGTACCTCGTTAAAGAATCAATTATTTTATGTAGGTTTAAATGGAGGGAATCCATTGTTGCCACATTGCATGAGCCACCACTACTGCCTCAATCATGCTGTATTGGACTAGGCGCAGGCGGTTGAACGTCGAGCGTCGCGTCGCGTTGTTGCTCGTGTGCTCCTCTGGCAGATGGCGTGGCGTGTGCACTTTTTTTTTTTAGCTCTGTCATCACGTCGATCGCGCTTGCGTGGATAGTAATCAAGCGATTGCATGGCGCCGGCGCCGGCGCGGGTGCGGGACACAGGCCCCGGCGGGCGCCGCGTCTTTAGGCTGAATCTGAGCGTTCGGTAGAACGCACACGGCTAGTCAGACAACAGACCACAGAATAATTACTGTCGCGGATCTTTTTGCATGCTTACTGTATGAGCATGAACCACGGATTATAATGTTTAATCTTCCATTCCGTAAGAATCGATCCCTTCGATCTGTAATACCAGATAATGACACGAAGACAAAGTTGATCCCATGAATAACCAGAATTTTTTCGCCGCGTATCTCAACACCTTCTCCGCTTAACCCTTTATGGACCAAGCCCGAGTATGTTCGTTTTTCTTCTCAAGTCTACTTCACATTGTTTCAGTCTTCATTCAGTATAAACTCGATTATCAATGAAAACACTCTCACAAGATAAGGTTGGTCCGGGCGCCTTCAAATCGTCGTATAGGCAATTCCAACTCCCCCGTGTACAAACTGTTAACTACCTTCCCTGTATAAACGGAAGAGTGACATTCTTTTGATCAAACCTGACCTTTAGAGGGTTAAAATTGCCAAAATAACCGTCATTTTTACTATCCCAGAATTTCTAGTCAAATTGTATTGCCCTATCAAATCGCTCTAAAGAAAAAAAGAATGAAAAAGAACAAGAAATATACAGGGTGTTTCAGACCACCTGGCCAGCTATTATTGTGGCCAAACTAAGGCAAATATGAAAAATCGGTAAAACACGTGTAACGTAAATCGACCCCAAAGAATTCGGGGAAAATATTTTCAGCCCCCCAAAACCACCCCTTGGGGGTTATTTAGGGGGGTGGGTACCCGTATCTCGAAAAAATCAAATGGAAAGGGTATGTTTTGACGTTGGAATCTAATACGGCATAAAAAATTAAAACTTTTTTATACTTAAGCTTTTTTTCTAAAAACCACCCTTTTTTGAGTTAGGGGCGGTTTTCAAAAAATTTAGGGGTAATCTTTGATTGACCGCTGTGACCCTCCAAATCATTGGATTTCAAAAAACTAAAAAGTTTCTGATAGGGCAGGCCAAGGGCTTTCTTTTGATGTATCACATGCCTATTTTTTGTGAAAAAGGGTGCATGGCCCCCTCACCCCAAAATTTTGGGGCTTCGGGGGGCCCTACGTAAAAATTGTCAAATGTAAAGGTATGGCTTGTGATACATCATTTGAAAGGTCTTTTAGAGACGAAAAAAGTGATGCCCCCAAAAGTCGTAAAAACAACCCCCTTCCAAAATGGCGGCCGTTTTAAGGTTAGGGGGCTGAAGGGGGGACCTTCAGAAAAATGATCCAAAATTGAACGATACATGGCTAAAAGGGTCTTAAAAAGAGAAAAATGATGGTTCAAACCGCGAGTCAAACCGACTTTTCAATCCAAAGTTACGGCCGATTGAAATTTAGGGGTGCCTTTTTTGGAAACCCAACTACCCCTAAAGGACACCGCGCTTTGCTTATAGGAACTGGCTCCCAGTCAAATTTTTTTAAATTGAAATATGTGTCGTAAAAGTGTCTCCTGAGAAAAAGCTCTCACGGGCGGAAAAAAAAATAATGACATGATTTCGAGATATTCGCGTCTAAAGTTGGGGACTATTTGCCCTCCGCTTCGTATTCTCGTACGTAGCAGGCCGCTTAACTACTAAGCCAACTGGAAACCTTCTCGGTCGAATCGCCCGACTCAGCGCGCATTGATATTTGCAGTCCCTTCCAACTGCTTATTTGTTTACCGCACACCCACTGCTCTGCCTTGACCACTCCTTCAACTGATTACTTACCTACATCAACATTTTCTTTTTCTCTGCGAACTATCTGCTCTCTCCCTCCCTCCCCCTCTCTCTCCCTCATTGTAAATGTAGTTCCGATTAATAATAGTTCATTGTTGTTTCTCTCGCAATATTTGACACGTAGTTTTTGCGTCCTTTTTTTTTTTTTGTTTATTTGTTTATTTCTCTTTTATTATTCATGGATTTATTTATTTTGATTGAGGGGGAAGGGGTCGTTAGCACACGACGTAGTGGTTCATGAGCATTATACCATCGTTCTACTTCCAAAGCGATGTTTGTTTCGATATCTCCTCTATTTAAACCTACAAGAGAGAGTCAATCTTCAGACTGTTCATTTGGGCTTCCGAATAATCGATACATTTCCTTAGGTTCAAATGGGATGGAAAATTCAGTTGATTGTTCACGATCCGCCGCTGTCACTGTCGCCATCGGATCGATTGTTTCTGGTAGATTTTTATGGAGGAGCCATCGATACACCAAGATACACGATTGTCCGCGTTCGTGGGGCACACTTTTTTTTTACTCTCTCCGTCCCCCCTTTCCTATTAAACTTCAGTACGGCTCTATACACTTGTCAAAAATCACTTGTCTTTGGTTTGATTTTTTTAGGGGGGGGGAGAGGTTTGTTTTTGTTTATTTCTTTTCATTTTTTCTTTTTTGACGACTCTTTAGAAAACTTGTATCACATCGCTTGAAACATCGCTTTGGAAGTAGAACGATGGTATAATGCTCATGAACCACTACGTCGTGTGCTAACAACCCCTTCCCCCTCAATCAAAATAAATAAATCCATGAATAATAAAAGAGAAATAAACAAAAAAAAAAAAAAAAAAAAAAAAAAAAAAAAAAAAAAAAAAAAAAAAAAAAGGACGCAAAAACTAGGTGTCAAATATTGCGAGAGAAACAACAATGAAATATTATTAATCGGAACTACATTTACAATGAGGGAGAGAGAGGGAGAGAGAGGGAGAGAGCAGATAGTTCGCAGAGAAAAAGAAAATGTTGATGTAGGTAAGTAATCAGTTGAGGGAGTGGTCAAGGCAGAGCAGTGGGTGTGCGGTAAACAAATAAGCAGTTGGGAGGGACTGCAAATATCAATGCGCGCTGAGTCGGGCGATTCGACCGAGAAGGTTTCCAGTTGGCTTAGTAGTTAAGCGGCCTGCTACGTACGAGAATACGAAGCGGAGGGCAAATAGTCCCCAACTTTAGACGCGAATATCTCGAAATCCTGTCATTATTTTTTTTCCGCCCGTGAGAGCTTTTTCTCAGGAGACACTTTTACGACACATATTTCAATTTAAAAAAATTTGACTGGGAGCCAGTTCCCATAAGCAAAGCGCGGTGTCCTTTCAATCGGCCGTAACTTTGGATTGAAAAGTCGGTTTGACTCGCGGTTTGAACCATTATTTTTCTCTTTTTAAGACCCTTTTAGCCATGTATCGTTCAATTTTGGATCATTTTTCTGAAGGTCCCCCCTTCAGCCCCCTAACCTTAAAACGGCCGCCATTTTGGAAGGGGGTTGTTTTTACGACTTTTGGGGGCATCACTTTTTTCGTCTCTAAAAGACCTTTCAAATGATGTATCACAAGCCTTACCTTTACATTTGACAATTTTTACGTAGGGCCCCCCGAAGCCCCAAAATTTTGGGGTGAGGGGGCCATGCACCCTTTTTCACAAAAAATAGGCATGTGCTACATCAAAAGAAAGCCCTTGGCCTGCCCTATCAGAAACTTTTTAGTTTTTTGAAATCCAATGATTTGGAGGGTCACAGCGGTCAATCAAAGATTACCCCTAAATTTTTTGAAAACAGCCCCTAACTCAAAAAAGGGTGGTTTTTAGAAAAAAAACTTAAGGATAAAAAAGTTTTAATTGTTTATGCCGTATTAGATTCCAACGTCAAAACATACCCTTTCCATTTGATTTTTTCGAGATACGGGTACCCACCCCCCTAAATAACCCCCAAGGGGTGGTTTTGGGGGGCTGAAAATATTTTCCCCGAATTCTTTGGGGTCGATATACGTTACACGTGTTTTACCGATTTTTCATATTTGCCTTAGTTTGGCCACAATAATACAGGGTGGGGCGTAGAGATCTGACGATTTTCAAAAGGCTATAAATAAAGAACTATTTGACTTAGAGAAAAAAACTTTTTTTTATTGAATTCAGTACAGAATGCCGTTTTCTTACATTAAGTTTTAAAAATTACATCTCGTAGATGTTGACCGTCAGCGTCAATACACTCTTGAAGTCGATTTCGAAAGGAATTCACTGCTCTTTCGCACATTTGTATGGGTATATTATCGATTTCCTCTCTGATTCGCACTTTAAATTCATCTAAAGTATGGGGGCGACTCCTAAAAACCCTTTCCTTACGGTAGCCCCATAAAAAAAGTCACAAATGCTCAAATCGGGAGATCGCGGAGGCCACTGTAAATCTCCTCTGAGAGAGACCAACCGATTTGGAAACATTTCCCGCATAGCGGCAAGGGAAATGCGAGCAGTATGAGCTGTTGCTCCATCCTGTTGGAACCAGACGTCTCCTAAATCATTTTCTTCCGCTAAATTTTCCAACATGGGCTGCACATAGTCTTCCAACGTGGAAACATATCGGTTCGAATTAACAGTGACAGTTACGTTGTCTTCCCATACCCTTACAAATGTGCGAAAGAGCGGTGAATTCCTTTCGAAATCGACTTCAAGAGTGTATTGACGCTGACGGTCAACATCTACGAGATGTAATTTTTAAAACTTAATGTAAGAAAACGGCATTCTGTACTGAATTCAATAAAAAAAAGTTTTTTTCTCTAAGTCAAATAGTTCTTTATTTATAGCCTTTTGAAAATCGTCAGATCTCTACGCCCCACCCTGTAGCTGGCCAGGTGGTCTGAAACACCCTGTATATCGTCTGAAGCAGTAGGGTAACTTTGAGGAGGGATGTGTCAGATGGGTCTGCCCCCCGTCCCACCCCCCTAGACCTCTCAGTAGGTGACCTGGCAAACACGAAGAAAGGGCCCCTACACAGGAAGAGCTTGGCATTTGGCAATTTACCGAAATTATATATATAAAGCTGTCGTCCCTCCTAAATGTTTTTTCTATTTCCCGAAAATTGGCCGAAGCGATTTCCCTCAAATTTGACACGATGATTCCTTAGGGTATTTAGAAAAAATCTGTCCGAACAGTTTTTGAAAAAGTCGTCTGTGAGCGCCGCAAAATGAATTTTAAAATAAGAGTGAAAACTCATTTTCGCACGACGCACGGACAGCGAGGTGACGAGCTGCTCCGCAGCTCCGCGCCATCGCCTGAGCTGGATTCTCTGATCTGCCCCTCCCCTCCACTCTACGCTCGGCAGAGTCTCACCTTATCAGTTGACGAGTCAGTGCAGCGAGAGCGGTGGAGGGGGGAGGTTCGTTCGTCGCTCATCTCTTGCGCACTGATTACTTCGTTCTTTCTCCAAAATTTTTCTGTCGCTCGCCTCGCCCGCACCCGCAACCTTCTCTCTCACTCCTTACGGACGCTCATCTCTCTCGACTAACGCACTCCCATTCTTCGTATTAACCATTCGTTTGCCTTTCTTCTTCTTTCCTCTCTTTTCATTTTATTCTTTAAATTTTTATCATTTCGACTTAAATCACTCGGGATCGTTGAATAACGTCCCTAATATTTTGCAGTATGCTCTTGATTTAATTTTTTTTATTATTTTATTATTATTATTATTTTTTTTTTTAAGAAAACATTCTTAGCGCATTGTGCATTTATTTTTTCCGTGAATTGTCACCGTTATATGTAACCTTTAAGCACTCGCTTCTTTTTTATAATTCCTCTTCGATTTTCAACGCTTTTATTTTGGTATCCTCCGCGTCTTATTAGTTCTTTTTACGCATTGCCCGGCAATATCTTTTTTTTTTATTTATTTATTTAATACAAGAAAGTGCAAGCGCTTTGCGCTCACATTCTTACATTTTCATCTCTTTAATTCTCAGCACCAATACTCCGTTTCATTTTATCATTTTTTACCAACTACCAACTAGCCCGTAACCCTAGAATGCTGGCCGTGGAGGGCGCCCGTAGGGTGCATGGAACGGCTAGTTTATTATAAAACGGGGAGGGGTGGGGTCGTCACTTTCAAGATCCTCTCTACTTTGACCCCTGAAAATTCAATTCTGATCCCAAACTCAATTACCGATCGGAAGCTCAACTATTTGTAAACCGAGAAAATTTCTTGTACTGTTACCATAAGTGTAGAATTTGTTCCACAGCTCTTAAAAATAGAAACACAAGAATTATCCGGTAAAAGCAGTGAACACTTTTCTCGGTTGACGTATATCGTTATGATAGTAAAATTGGAAATTGGGACTTTTTTTCAGTGCGACATGAAAGACATGAGAACAGTCCATCAGTTTTTGAACAACCTAGTTAAGTAATTTTGATACCACTTTTTGACAGAAGACTGTTAAAAGTTAAGTCACTTCAGATTTGGATGCAAAAGCGGGTGTCTCTTGATGCGGTCCGGAAGTTAAGTGCAAAGGAACTTGGCGCCTGGCGCGACGAGGTTTCAGGCGCCGCAACGGCGAAGCGCACGTTAGAACGAAGCCTTGATCTATCCTGAAGAGCTTTATGTATTCATCGATAAAGTGGTATAGTCTACTGAAGCTTTATGTATTCATCGATAAAGTGGTATAGTCTACTGGATAACGCTGCGTAACTTACAAAAAGGAGTTTTAGGCTACGCTGAAAGTAATATTGGCTGAGGAATCAAAGAAGGAAACTTTCAAAGAGAGGACAACAGCTTTCTTTTGGCAACTATAAAACTTCGGAGCAACTGCACTGTCGATCGAGCTTGTTGCAAGAATGCAAGCTTCTCTTTGCATCGATTCAAAGACCAAGGGAAGAAAAAAGAAAATATTGATGAGGATGTAATGTAGAATGAATTTCTACCGACTGCGGGAACGAAAAATTACAGGAACTGGATCCCAATGGAAAATTTCATGTCAGTTTGATTCACCATAACTGGTACCGGTTCGGTTCCGAATCTTTTTGCGTTTATAATTCCGATGAAGTGGACAAGTGGTGAAGGTTCCGCCCACTGTTCGTGGAAAAAAATCCCTAACCTTAGTTCTAATGTCTATAAATCCAATTTCTCGTATATAGGCGCCAATTAGGGGAAAGCCTCCCCCACTCCTTGAAATCAAAAATTGTTGCGGGAAAAGACCTTTTAAAAAGTGACTCTCTTTGCTAATGAAATGTATTTTTGTTTCATGTCCATTTTTACCGTTTGTCTCCCTCCCCCTCTGAAGTTAATCAGTAGCGTAGCGTGCAATTTGGCAACATGCAAACGCTGTAATATGTCCATTTAAACCCACGAAAAAGGTCGAATGCGAAGGTGTTCACCGAACACCCTAAAGTTCGATCCTTTTAATGGGTTTAAATGGACAGATTACAACGTTACCAAATTGTTCGCTACGCCACTGAAGTTAATGTGTAGTCCCCCGCCCACCTGAATTTTGCCCAATTGGCGCCAATGCAATTTCTAGTTTCGATCAGAGGGGACACAACATTTCCTTCATAAAAATCTAAGGAAAATAAATCGATTTTTTGATGGTTCGATTGCACCCCCAAAAATTCGATACTGGAGCGTAGATTCAAGTGGGGGGAAATCGATTTTCGTTTCGATCCACCGTGCGGTAGTGGCGGCGCGCGTCTTAAGAGCAGTCGCGTGACCTTGCGGTGACAAAACAAGAAAGTGAGTGAGGTTTACAAGTCTGGAAGTGAGTCGTGACATAATAATGTGAGTCATTAAGTCAGGGGGAGCAGCAGGCAGGAATGACCGGCTCCTCCTCCTTCTCCTCCTCTTCCTCCTCCTCCTCCTCCTCCTTGTGGTTGAGCCGGACGCGGCTTTCTTTAAATGACCCGCGCCGCCACCACCAGGCCACATGGTGTGTTTATGTCGGCCAAAGTGTGCCAAAAAAAAAAAGAAGAAATATTGAATAATCGGTTGGTCATCCTTACTCCTTGCTCTTTGCGCCTTGTTCGATGATACGTGCAGTTTTCAAGGCTTAATTGTTGCTTGTATATCGTAACGAAACCATGAAAGTCATTGTTTTAGTAAACATAATTTTTCGACGCGGTTTTTAGCCGCATCACCAATTAATCCTCGAATCTGTATCACTGTGAAGACAATAATTTATGACTTTGAAATCTGCAACTATGAATTTTTTTCTTCTTTTTTTTCCATTTTTTGATTGATGTTTATAATAAGTAAGGGAAATCCACCCCCTCTCCCAGAAATCATAGGAGGTGTATGTATGGGGTTATTGGGGCCATAGACCTCACTTTTTTGAGGACGCGTGGCTAATTCTTTTTTTTTTTGAAAAACCGAACGGGAAAAAAAATTAGCCCCTCCACTTTTCGACCCTACTCGCCGCCCATGGCAGCATTGAGCCATACAGTGGCGAATCCAGAAAATTTTTCGGGGGGGGGGCACGCCTGTGAAATTTTGAAATTTGAAGCGTTGGTGGAAATTTTCCATAGATAAAAGGCAAAATTTGAGGCTTCGGGGGAGGGGGGGCAAGTGCCCTCGTGCCCCCCCCCCGTGGATCCGCCACTGGAGCCATACCTCGCTTATCTGTTGGAAACATAATACGTAAATGGAGAAACACTATTAATTGTATCCAAGCCGCGTTAAAAATCCATGCAAACATGCAACTGGATCATACGTTGACTGATGACCAACGATAGAATTCCGATGCCTCGCTCTCATTATTGGCTGCTGATTTCAACATCTTTGCTCATCAGCCAACGTATATGCGGTCCAGTCGCTATGGACATGTAGGCTGTAGACGTTGCTTTGTTGAAACTCCGAAAACATAAGTTGCCACCCGTTTTTTACACGCGGGCAAGATCGATATCGCGTGATCTCTAGTAAATATTGTTCCTGGTCACGCCGTGCGTGTTGTGAAGCTCGGTTAGGTTAGGTTAGGTTTGGTCAGAGGCAGGTCAGAGGCAGTCACGTGACTTTTCTCCCATTTCTCTGTCCTTTTCTAACACATGCGCTTAACTGTGCGAAAAGAGAGCGTGACTATATAGCCGCCTTTAGCCCGGCTTGCGAAAATAGTGTTGCATCGTCTCAATGAAGCGCGGGTTGAATAATAATGAGCCGTAAAGTCCAAGCAAACTCAACGCGACTTCGTCACTTTGAAGTTTCATTTTGAATGTGCGTAAGTAAACGTAAATCCCACTGTGATCCGATCATCGACGATGCATTGTCCTGATGCGCGCGAGAGTGTGTGTGTACTGTGTTTGTTTGTGTGAACTGCAGCAAGCACCTTTCATTGCATCAGGATCCTCGCGCATGTATATACGATCCGCTATACATTTGCACGAGCGTGTGAACAAGCCCTGACCTAGGCTAACGGCCGCGGACGACCCAATCTGCTTGAGCATCGATTATTTTGTTAGTTTACTCTCTCGAATCGCCATCACCCATCACCGTCACCGCATCCATTCATAAAACCCGCCATCGCCACATCAGAATCAATCCTCTCATTCAATCCATCTATATCATCCTTCGTCCTCCCCCCCCCCCCCTGCCATCCTCCTCACTTACCCCCAACCCCCATCTCCTTAAGAATCAATTTATCAAGTCTCGTTAGAATTCCTCGACAGTCTCAACTCAACTGAACCCTCGCCCCCCCCCTCTTTTTTCAGCACCTCATTTCCGCTTATCCCATTGCTCGCATTTTCCCCTGACACCCCCCCCTTCCCTTTCGTTACAATCATCCCCGTCAAACATTATTCATTGGATGAGTGAATGAATAAAGGCGCGCCATCACTCATGGTTTTTTTTTTTTTTTTTTGCAATGTTTGTGTTTTGTCCGTCAACGCGTTGTCCATCGGGATGTCGCGCGTACGCCTTGTTGCTTTACCTTCGCGTCAAGGCGTCACGCCACCGTCAAGATGCCGACAACGTGCCGTCTAGCTTTATGGCGTGTCGGTGATCCGGACTTGAAGAGCATCTTCTTCCTCTCCGGGGTCAGCTTGATATACGTTGTATTGTATAGTGAATACGGCTTCGTGCGGTAGTCGAGTATTTCGGGGTTCTGTTTTGGGGTTTCCAAAAAAGATTTAAAATAATTTTTGGAAGCTTTGAAAGGAGCGGCTGCTGATAGGATCTACTTCCGGGTCTTAGCCTCTTAGCGCAGCGTTTCTCTTCTGGTGGTCCCATTGCATCCCCGATCCCCGGAGGTCCACACGATAAAATGCAAGAAGAAAAATTTGATATTAAAGAGGAATCCCGTTAGCTGTAAAGGCTGCTCGTGGCTGGATGTTGAAAACGGGCAAGTTAACGATAGAACCTGAAGCGACTGTCAAATCTTACAGTGGGTCTGTTGCAAACTTTTTCCACGGCTTTTAAGAGGATTTAGTCTGGTATAAAATCGCGTATAAAAATCACCCTGGTCAAATCTACTCTCAAACTCTATTATTGCGTTTAACAAAATTCAAAGAGGGCGGTTGAATGCGCGGAATACAATACGGAAGTCTCATCTAATTGCAGCTTTTTCTACGATGAATCATTTTTCACAGCTTAAAAGGTTGCAATTAGATGGGACTTCCCCATTGTGACTTGCTCATTTGACCGCCATCTTTGAATTTTGTTAAACGCATTTATTGAGTTTTAGAGTAGACTTTGAGACTTTTCGATGCTTTCTGGGTCATTTTTACGCAATTTTACATCAAATTAGACACTTTCTAAAGCTGTAGTGAAAGTTTGCAACAGACCCATTCTAGACTGCAATAGCTTTGTCACTTAATACCTACATGTTGCCAGTCTTGACGATCAGTTTAACCCTTTAAGGACCCGGTTTGTTCAAGAGAACACCACTCCTCCGTTTCTAGAGGGTAGGTAGTTAACTATTCGTACTCGGTGGAGTTGGAATTGCCTATCCGACGAATTGAAGGCGCCCAACGAGATCTTATTTGTTGTAGTTGTAGTGTTTCCATCAATATTTGCATTTATCCCGAATGAATACTAAAACAATGTGGAATAGACCAGAGAAGAAAAACGAATAAACTCGGGCTTGGCCCATAAGGGGTTAAGAGAAAAAGAGAAAAGCAAATGATCGACCCGCTGCTGGTCGATAGTAAGTCATGTGCAATCAATAAAAAGCCGTGTGAGTCTTAAAAATGGAGAAATGCTTGCAACCCTGCGTCGAAGCGACCTCGAAAAAGGGAATTGAAGGAGGTTTTAACGCGGCATCGTTATTAATCTTGCGTTCGTCGAAATGGTGAAGGAACGAAATTGGGTCTCGGGACCTACGAGCAGATGAATCTTCAAAGACCCTTGAATTCATTTCGTTGAAATTATCAAGTAAGGAGCTTATGGAAATCCCTCCCCCATCCCCCTCCCCCTTCCCTCCCCCCTCCCCCTCCCCCCTTCCCCTCCCCCCTTCCCCTCCACCCTCCCCCTCACCCATGGCCCCCTTTCTTGGTTCCTCCTTCAAACCTCATCGAATTGAGGAGCAGACACATACGGCTCGTGCTCGAGTTGGGGCCAGCCAGGTTTGATGGCCATGCCATGCCGCGGCCGGGGCGCGCAGCATCGTCAGCGCGTTCGCAGATGATTGTCGACACACTTGGTCATCTATTTAAGGAATATGCAAGTTTGCTTTAAACAGTTGGCACAGTGGCACAGGGAACTGGAACAGGTAAAAAAAAAAAACATTGCTTCACAGAGTGTTTCAAACGTCCTGGCACCACTCTGGGATTGAAGTAAACTAGGTAACTCGCGCAGCGTTTTCGACATTTCTTTGTCTTTAGCACTAACCCTTTAACTGCCAAATTACGAGGACGAATAAATGTACGCTCGTTCATATTGATCGGTTAGTTGAAGATTCCTACGCTACGGTACTGATTTTGATTACTCAATAAATAGAAGGCACACGAAGATTCATTATTTTCCAAATATTAACAATTTGGAATAGCAATTATACTGTGAATAGAAAAATGAAATTGTGTGAGGCACATCTAGTCATTTAACGGAATATCGTGGTGTTGAAAGGGTTAAGAGGAATTTTGTTTTTTGTTTTCATTTTTAACCCTTTTGATTAGTAACCCGTTCGATGATGAAACCCTCGCGTGTTCCTCTTAGTCACTTGATCTAGCTATTGACAGCAGCTATTTATAGTCGTTCATCAAACTGCTGTTTTTTGTTTTTTTTTTTTTTTTTTTTTTCAAACGAACTCATTTACTGACGAGTGCCTACAATCAATGATATAGGCAACAACTCGTACCTCGGAGCAGGAATATTTATCTGCTCACAAAATTTGGGAAAGTGAGAGGTTGTTTGACTTATTATTCGCTTGGTATTGTAAGGGCTAAGGATTTCACAGGGGATACCACAAGGGTTTCTTCCATTCTCGAAATATGTACTTCAATAATTTGCGTCAAAATCTTGTTTCTCTCTCAAGGCATCTTTGTTTTGTTGAATATTTAACTTTATCAGTTTTAAAAATCGATAGCAGCGAGACTATGTTTACATTTTATCTAATACGTAAATTGTTAAACTTCATTCAAGTTTGAGACAAGTCTTGTAATCATAGCGCGAACAAGTTTCACCCGACAAACATAAGTCTCCTAAGTTCATAAATCGGCTTTTAACACATTTTAAGTGAGTAAATGTCGCCTTCAAAATTCGTTATCTTGAAAAATTGGAAAGAGTCCTTAGCTTTTGGAGACATAGATTTAAATTTTGGGAAGAGGGACCAAATATCTCCGAGGAACACAATTATTTAGAAAAAGTGTAAATGCACCCCCCCCCCCTAAAATTACCCCTTAGTCTGCACTGAAGAGTAATTCCATTTTTACGGCGCCATGCAATAATGATTTCATCACCAATGCGGTCTAACATAGTATGACCCTACACTGAAAAAAAAGATTACCAGAAGCACAGCGATATGTCAACCGACGCAAGGTTTGGTTTTGTCACCAGAATTAATTTTGGTACCTGTACCAAAGATTTTGAAAATATTAAGGAAGTTTTGGTACTGGAATCATATTCTGATCTTAACCCGAGCCTCCGTTTTTATTGAATAAAAGCCTCATTTGGACCATACGCGTATACAGGACTTTGTCCGTCTCTCTCTCTCTCTTCCCATTTGAACGTGTGCGGTAGACAAGGAAGGAGATAGTGGCTTATGTCACGGGATGGCTCCCGCTGCTATTTTTTCTTAATACATGTGTTTTAAACGGTCAGAGAGAGAGAAAGTCAGACTCCTGTTTTCACCCATATGATTTGGACTCTTATTACGTGTTTAAAATGTGCCTGAAGAGTGTTAAAGAACACCCTGTATTTTTACTCCATCTTCATCTCAATTCGGAACTCTACCGGTTGCAGCAAGAGGCATGTCCATGCTCATCAGCTCGGAAGGCATTCTGGCGCAGGCCTTGTCCCGATTATATTATTTTCACCTGTGTCCCGCAGTCTGAAGCCTATAGTGCTCAGGTCACAGTGACCAATCGCATCGTCGTTTGATGTCACCGCTTTTATTGCCAAGTTCTGTCTATACTTCTTGAAACTTATTTTGAGTTAGACCAGAGAAAAAAATCGGAGTGTATTCCGGAATTGGGCAACGCTGGTCATAATTCGCCGCGCCGCACAGTGTTTTGAATCCGGCGCGGCGCGGACATTGGGCCAAAAATCGAAGTCGTGTTTTTAGAGTCAAAACATGACTAAATCTTCGGTTTAGTATCCTGTGCACCCTATTTCACCATAATTTTGGCTAATAATTCGTTTTTTGATACTTTTGTAAGCTCTCAAAATATCACTTTCGGCAGGCTCCGATTTTTTCTTAAACCATGCTCCGAATGTATGGGCGTTTTCTTTGTTCATATTCAAAATTTTGTAAAAATGAAATACACCATTTTATTCAGCGTACTTTCAGCTTTAAAATGAGCTATATGAAGTTAAACTTTTCTACTTTTACGACCTTGATAAGCTTGTTCAAAGAGTTGAGGAAAAATTTACGGTTTTTCAACTTTAGGCAGAGCTATAAAAAAAGCCTTAAATTGCCTTAAGAAACGGCTTTCAGGGAATGATAGAGTAACATCTAGAGAACAACATATCCAAAAATTGGCTGCCACTTTTTGCGACTCTTGGAGAAATCTTAATTTTTGTAAGTCGACCTCCGTAAAATTAACTACATTTTTCTCTCGCCACGCAAGGAACTGTCTCACGTCTAGGCCGAGCGGCTAGAGCTACTTACGTGTTGGACGCGCGCCTTATCCCTGTATGCTTCCTGACTGGTCGTGTGGCTTACGTTTTTGCCTTGCACGCATTAAACCGGGGTTCGAATCCCAACACCTGTAATTTTTTTTTCGGCTTGCTCACATGTTTTGTTTAAATTCCCATTTTCCCTTCCATCGAAGATACTTTTTTCCACTGTTTTCATTGCCTACAGATGATGGTAACTTTTCATAATAGAAATATAAACGTTGTAAAAACCTAAATTTTCGAATTTTCGGGTTATTCTTGATGAGGCATTTAATGTTCCAAATTTTATCTCATTTTCACTGACCTGAGCTCATTACAAGCGCTTTTGCAGAGGTATTAATGATGGAAAGAGTCTGGTCTGGGGGAGGGAGGGGGGTTTTATTTCGTGCGTTTATAATGGAAGGAATTAGAAAACCTTCATTCTTGGATCTGTAAAATCAGTAATAAGTGTCCCAGTCGCGCGTAGCGTGCTATTTGGAAACATTGCAGTTTGTCCATTTAACCCATTAAAAGATCGAAGTTTTGGGTTTTCGGTGAACGCCTTTGCATTCGACCTTTTACATGGGTTTAAAAGGACAAAATACAACGTTGCCAATTTGCACGCTACGCCAACGAAGTGTTGCCGATGTCAAAGTCATCGATAAATCCGATCGATTACTGACAAAGAGAACGTCAATATTACTCGATGCTTATTGTTCTTTGCTATTCCGGAACTTGTCTCTACATCCGACCGTTTCGTAGGTCAATGACCGCGCCACAGATCGCCTTATCAATTTTGCATCTCGTTGATCGATCTGTAGAATCTTATCTGAAAGCTGCGGTGTCTGCTGACTCCGTGATTAGCTATTAGGACTATTATTGTTTGTGATTTTGTCCAGGTATTATTATCGTTATTCATTATCATTCAAAATAAAATATTCAGAAAATGAGTAAGTTGAAACTTACTATAAAAAAAAATCTTGAAAACTGACCATTGTGCGGCGGTAGAGCATTAATTCTTTGTTTCCCATGGTAAACCATAGAAAATAAGATAAATTTGTACGTTGTCATTGCCATATATGACATTTTTCCCGCTTTCTTTCACCTTTTTAATTTTTGTCCAGGATTTACTTAAAAAATACCCACTGTGCGACAATTTCGACCCTTCCTATGAATTTCTCGTACCCAACTACATAGGGTGGCATGGGTTTGATTATATTTTGAAGCGCTATAGTAGAGTTATAAGCCAATGTCCGCCGGTCCTCCTTTTCAAAACACTGTGCGCCGTAGCATTCAACCCGTCGTCGGGACCCTGGATCGGAACTTCGATGTGCGGTTTTCGTTTAATTCAACCACCTAACCTTAAGTACAACAATGCGCGTTATTTTCTCAGCTATATTCCCCATAACCACGTTAATACGCAAATTAACGCTTTACATTAATGAAATTTAACGAATTGATTCATGAAGTAATAAAAAAAAACCCGGATAAATGGAGGAAAAATCGGGTTTTTGATAGACGAAGTGTGAAGAATTCGTTTGTCGCGATTTGTTGTTTTTGTTGTTTTTTTTTTTTACTATTGTCACAACGTGCGAAATCCTGTCGAAATTCTGGGCTGAAATCGTATCTCCAGCTCTATGAAACCAGAACATAGGAACAAACCGAAGTCATCCTTGTTTTCTGCTCACTGGGAGTAAATAACATTTCATTTTCTTCACGAAGAACATCAAAATTCCAACTCATGCATATTGCAGGTGCGCCTCATGCATGAGCGCCAGAAGGGGGAGGGTTGCTGATGGAGCAGTTGCCCCCCTCCCCCATTACAATTAGCTGAAAACAAGTACATTTTTTGGAGGATTGCCCCCCCCCCCCCCGGAATTAAGTTTGGAGGTTTTATCCGCCTTTGAACATTTTCTACCACACGGAAAAAAAACTACGGTGAAAATAACCATAAGGATACCTGATTTTGGCACCTGCTAGATGTTATGGTAATGTTAACCAGAAGTATACTATGTTTTGACTAGGTACTAGGTGATGTCACCTGATTGCATGTCGAATTCGCTCAAAGTATCGGTAAATGTACCATACTTCTGGTCAAGTTTACCATAACATCTAGCAGGTGCCAAAATCAGGTATCCGTATGGTTATTTTCACTAATCTTTTTTTCCGTGCAGCGTCCATGGCTTAGTTGTTAATCATGACGTGTCGCGGTATTAAAGTTCTCTCGACTTAAACTTCGTTTTAATATCGCGGTTGTGTGTTTTGATTAGAATCTCTTGAGTGATGTATCAAAACCACAGATCACTGTAATTATGACATCATTCGCTTAGTTAATCAACATTTCAGTACACGAAACTGTGAGCTAACTCTATGATTCATCTCTCTAGAGTAAACAGACTAATTGTAAATAAACAAATCCTATTTTGATATGTTAAGTGATCAATTGATAACGATCAGCAAATATAACAAGGTTGGCCTTTCAAATGGCATGCTGAATGTCCGAAACTATCAAAAGTTGTGAGTTTTGAATAGGTTCGGTGTACAGTCATTATTCAGCTGCTTTCAAGCTCCCATTGTCATGCCTTTGATCACAGTTCACCTATTGTAGTAAACACAGTTTGCGAAACTCTAGAAGGCGATCCTACTATGACCGGAAGGTTACAGCTCAAATTAAAATTGAAATTAATTGACAAAAGTTTGTATCAAAGCCTCCGAAAGTACACGGAAAACAAAGATTGGTGAAAATAACCATAGGGATACCTGATTTTGGCACCTGCTAGATGTTATGATAAACTTGACCAGAAGTATGGTACATTTACCGATACTTTGAGTAAATTCGACATGCAATCAGGTAACATCACCTAGTACCTACCTAGTCAAAACATAGTATACTTCTGGTTAACATTACCATAACATCTAGCCGGTGCCAAAATCAGGCATCCGTATGGTTATTTTCACTGTAGTTTTTTTTTTCCGTGTATCAGAAGTTTCAAAATCTGTTTTATTTTATTGTAAAAATAGCTTTTCACTGCTTAAGGTGATTCTTCAGCGTTTAGTGCTGATTTCTGCCACCAGAGGGATACCATTCGATTAAAGTCGAATTACAGGCCGAAAGTATTTATTCTTAAGAAAACGGAGTGTCAGTTACTGGATAATCATCTGAAGAGTGTCTCTGCAAAAAATCTCGTCATTAACTTGAGAAATAAGGCTGAAAGTACCAAAAAATGAAATATCGTAAATAGATTCTTGTATCGAAATGCGATGTTTCATTTTTTGGTACTTTCAGCCTTATTTTTGAAGTTAATGACGATATTTTTTTGCAGAGACACTCTTCAGATGATTATCTAGTAACTGATACTCCGTTTTCTTAAAAATAAATTACTTTCGGCCTGTAATTTGACTTTAATCGAACGGTAGCGCTCTGGTGGCAGAAATCGGCACTCAACGCCGAAGAATCACGTTAAAATGATAGGAAATGAGTGATTTGTATAACCTTCTAGCCGCTTGAATTGCCATCTTATCGCACAATGGTCTGAGATGGTTAAACAGTGGCCAAAAATCAGACTGTAAATTTCTCATTAAAAAATTTTCAAGACCAATTTTAATCACAGAAAGCACTTAAAAAAATAACTTATACCTAGATATGTTTTAAAGAAAATGTCTTAAAGAAAAGTTTTAAATTAAACTTAAAAGAATGAAAACGATGATTTCTGATACATTTTTTTCACCGATTTTTGCCATTTTTTTTTTTTTTTTTTTTTTAACCTCTGACTATTGGGCGTCGGCGTCGCCACTTGCCATTTTTAAACATTGAGGCTCGCAAATGTACTATATTGTTGTGTATGTATACGTAAACTGTGTTTTTGATCGATCAATAAATAGATCCCGCAACTTGTATTGTTCTGTCATTGAAAAGTTTCTTTCCTCCCATAACGAGGTAGAGCCAATCGATTAATCGGAATATTGACGATTGATTAGTGTCGGCTCCTTTTACTTATGCACATGTATCCGTGTATCGGTGGACTAGTTTCATCTTCTGCATCGCAATTAATCGACTTGCACTCGTGTAATTTTTCCTTGCATTTGGAAGGTCATAACGAAACGTTTACCGCATGATAATTTTGTTTGTTGGTGTCTTTGATCGAGTGGTTTTACAGCGTGCTTTCCTCTCAAGATGAAGCTTCCATTATGGGCTCTCGCGTGAGTTCGATCCCCGGCTCACTTAATAATTCTTGCGATGCGACTTCAAATGCGTTTGCCTGCTTCAGAAAACTGATATATCGTATCGATTGCGGTCCGGGAGCCACTGGTTTCCTGAATTTTAGCGAATGATCCATGAAGCGCGAATACCCGCGGATTTTTGCCAAAAACAACCGATGAAATTTTTCTCATAAAGTCACAAACGCCTTTTTAACGGGAATCGGAAGTCCCTATGCGTACAGTATTAAATGTGTCGTTACAAATTCCCCCTTTTTTCTCAGGAACCGTAAGAGATATTTGAGCAAACTTGTTTTTGCCTAAATCCTCACACTTTATACAAATTTTTACGTGGGCTTTTTCAAAATTTTGATTCCTCATTTAACTATTGCTCATTTTCGAAAACCTTTTTTTTTTTAAATTTTTTAAGAAAATTTTAAAAATTCATAAAACCTGTAATTTTTTAAATTTGCATAAAACCTCGCGTTAAAATCTGCTCAAAGTAGTTTGAAATCCAGCAAAAAACAAGTTTGCTCAATTATCTCTTACGGTTCCTCAGATAAAGTAGCATTTGTAACGACACATTTAAGTCAGCCCAATGCCCCCTCCCCCGGGGGGCTACGAACATGGCTGAAGAATGGTATATCGATTCTAACGTAAAATTATACGGAAATAAAGAGACACGCATTACAAGCTTTCAAAACCCACACTTTGACGTCCATTTTTGATCACTATATCTTATTTTTAATAAACTACCACTGTATACATAGATGTAACCACCGACCGCGTTCATCTTAACATTGTACGTAGTGACCTCAAAATGTTAGATTTTTCAATTATACAGGGTGTTAATTAAAATAGGTTCCACTCAAGTTATCTCGAAAACGGTTGCGAATTTAGAAAATCGCTCAAACACGTGTTCAATGATTTCGAGGGGGACATCTTCTAAGGGGGTCGCCAATTTTGGGGCCCCCTCCGGGGGGCCCCTAGGGGGGCACCACCCCCTAAATCCAATACTTCAAATGGGGACCCCCATTTTTTATTCAATGATTGAAAACAGGACAAAATTCCAAGACTTTCATTACAAACCGGAAGTCGATATCGTTTTTAGTTTGCGATATATCGAAGTTCAAAGTTCGATATGGACCCATTTTCAAAAATTCACAACTTCCTTTTAAATGATCCGAATTTAAAAAAACTTTAGGTCCAAAATGTTCTACAGAGCAAGTACTTTTCAGAAAAAAATACAAACTTTCTGGAAAATTTACCGAAAGGGGGTTTTTGAGCCTCTAAATTTTTTTGAAAATTTCGAAATTTCCAGAGGCTGTAGAAAAAAAACTACTTCAAATTTCAAAAAACGCTGAAACACGGGTTCGCTTATTTTAAGGAGTAGATTTTTTCAGGGGGTCAAAAATTCTTAGGCCCCCCAGAGGGGGGGGGGGGGCGGGAGCAGGGGTCACGGCCCCCCAAATTTGACAATTTTAAATGACGATGTCATAAAAACCTATTGTGTGATACATCGTTTGAAAGCACGTCTCAAGCCAAACATTTTGGCGCAAACCGGAAGTCGGTATCGTTTTTCGTTCTCGAGATATCGAAGGTCAAAGTTTGATGTTGATCAAATTTCACCAATTCGCTCGAATAATTTCGATCTCGAGAACGATGAACGATATCGACTTCCGGTTTGCGTCAAAATGCTCGGCTTATAAAATAAGCGAACCCGTGTTTCAGCGTTTTTTGAAATTTGAAGTAGTTTTTTTCTACAGTCTCTGAAAATTTCGAAATTTTCAAAAAAATTTAGAGGCTCAAAAACCCCCTTTTGGTAAATTTTCCAGAAAGTTCGTATTTTTTTCTGAAAAGTACTTGCTCTGTAGAACATTTTGGACCTAAAGTTTTTTAAATTCGGATCATTTAAAAGGAAGTTGTGAATTTTTGAAAATGGGTCCATATCGAACTTTGAACTTCGATTTATCGAAAACTAAAAACGATATCGACTTCCGGTTTGTGCTGAAAGTCTTAGAATTTTGTCCTGTTTTCAATCATTGAATAAAAAATGGGGGTCCCCATTTGAAGTATTGGATTTAGGGGGGTTGTGCCCCCCCTGGGGGCCCCCCGGAGGGGGCCCCAAAATTGGCGACCCCTTTAGAAGGTGTCCCCCTCGAAATCATTGAACACGTGTTTGAGCGATTTTCTAAATTCGCAACCGTTTTCGAGATAACTTGAGTGGAGCCTATTTTAATTAACACCCTGTATACATGAAACATCAGCTGCATTTTTTGTCTGGTTTTTCAGGTGTACAAAAGTGTATGATAAAATACAGCAGCCAGTAGAGCTAATGCTTTGTGTGTATTAAACGGCATTTCTTCAATGTGGCGGTCTGTACGCGCGCTCAAATGTGGGAGAGCTTGGAAAAATGTGACTTTTTTTTTTTTTTTTTTTTTTTTTTTTTGCTCCTTACTTTTTTAAGCGCTTCTCCATTTTAAAGTGGTGAGGCTTAAAGTGTTACGGTCTTTGTTTTTTACCTTTTTTGAAGCCCTTTTCCAAAAAAGTGGGGGGGGGGCTTGAGCCCTCCAAAGCCCCCTCCTCACAGACCGCGCCGTACTGCATTACTTAATCCACCGACGATTTCACAGATTGACCAAATAATGACTGTTCAGTTTATGACTTTAACGCACGAAAATAATTGCATTAGTAATTTTTTCTCAATCATTGGAATCGCCGTTTAAATCATCAGAATGTCCGCACATTTTTTTTAAAAATCGGTGACGGAGACTCTAACGGTTGAGAAAAGATTACTGAACTGAACCGTGTATAAGTTGTAATGTTTTGATCAACCGGCAAAATCATTGGTAAGTAAAAAAAATGAGTAAAAAATGCCTTTGAAAATACAGAAAGTGCCAACTTTGACCTCTGTAGCTCTCATTCAAAGCTGACAAGAGAGTGAGCCTAAGAAGAATAAGAAGGAGAAATGCTCCTTCGGCGGGTGGGCTCGGCTAATAAAGCGTCGCTTCGTCTACAACAAGCTGGAAAAGCTCTCGCGGCATCACATCCCTTGAATGTTTATATGTGTATGTGTGATGACTGTCCCTTTGAGACCTCTAAACCTGCCTTGTTTTGTGAGTTTCTAACGTTAATGTGTATAATTAATCCGTGTTTGATGTGTGTAGGTTCATGGGTGTTTGTGTGCATGAAGGACAGCTTCACGCCCTGACTGAGGTGAGTACTCTTCCTTTTATTTTCTTTTTTTCAATTTTAATCTCAAGAAATGTCAGACGTTTCAGTCTTGTATGTCTCTCGCTAACTGATTGTGAGAGGCCCTCGAGGATGAGTCCACGGAACGCCGCACAGTAGTTCAAGATGGGCGAATTTTTCGAACAAGGAAAGGTCTTTGTTTTTTGCTTCAGACATCAGAAGCGTTTCTGTGTCAGTATATATTTTCATCAAAACCATTTCATCTGACTCCTTGGAGCTACAAAATTATTAGTGATAAAAATTGTTTAATTAGCTTGCCTTTTATTTTTCATATTATTAATGTTCAATTGATGTCCGAAAAAAACTAATATTTCAACACCCCCCCCCCAAGCGTCACACGCAGTGAATGGAAAAATAACCGACTCGACCGTTCTAAAATTATCTCCAGAACTCATTTTAAGGTTATCAACGCTAGACTACCATGTCTGAAGAACTAGTACAAGAGCTAGCCATTCCAGAAAAAGGGCAAACTTGATCGAAAGAAAAAGTGGTCAGGAAGAGTAACTTTTTTTGGGTCAAATTATGGATCTGAAGTCACCATAATACTCCTTGATAGTCCGCTAAATGAGCTTAGAAAGTCCCTTAAACGTTTCAAAATTGCATTAAAATGAGCCCAGGAAATCTCAAAATAAATCTAAGATGCCTCTAAAACACGACTCAAAAGTCCCTAAAAATCTATGGATTGGAAAGTTCTCTGAAAAAATATGTACCGAAAAGTTAGCATAGTTTATGGAACATGTTATCGTAGACCACTCAAACTTTAGAGTATTTTGCAAGCGAAGAAAATTCATAATCAGTACGGAGAACAAAATATTAACGTTTGATCGCCGCCCTCGTTTTTCAGAAAAAGGGCTGATATTCCAAAAATAGTGGGCAGTTTAAAATCATTGTTGTTTTTTCTACAACTGCTACGACGCGACGTACTTGCTATAGTATCAGAAGGGTCCCAAAGTTTCTTTGCATTTCTTTTTTATTTATCGATAATTTTTACTTCAAAAATCTGGCTCCAAAAAGCGGGTGACTTTTCAGAGACGTTATAGCTACCCTAACTTAACCCCTTATGGACAAGCCCGAGTTAACTCGTTTTTCTTATCTAGTGTTTCACACATTGTTCCAGTCTCGCGATTCCGAATAAACGCGACTATCGATGTAGACCCTTTCAAGAAAAGATTTCGTCGGGCGCCTTCAATTTATTGTACAGGCAATTCCAACTCCCCAGAGTACGAACAGTTAACTACCTTCCCTATATAAACGGATGAGTAACGATCGCGATCGTATGAACTAATCTGGTCTTTAAAGGGTTAACCAACCCCAAAACTATGTGAGGACAAAGACAAAGACTTAAGTAAGAATTGCCTATTGTAGCAGATATCTTTTATTTTTGTTGTAGTTTACCATGCGTTATTGGTTTTAACACTCTTTTGCGTGTCGTTTGCCGACCTGGAATGGCTCTTATGTTATTTTGCTGCTCAAATGGATTCATGGATTATTACATGTTTTAATCCCGAAATCGACCATATCGAAATCCCCCCCCCCCTAAACCTATAAATTTTCATGTCCAAAAGAATGTAAGTTTCTATATATGTGTGCGGCGTTCCTCTTCCTCTCCATAACCTTTTCAATATCACTGTATAATCTCTGCCATACTCTTTCTCGATCTCCTTTCTCTCGTGCGAATAGGCGATGTATATTTGTGAAAATTTATTTTCATCGAATATAGGAGGGCGAGAGGATGACCAAATCTTTATAATTAAAATTCTAAATGTATTCTATCTGATCCGTGTGGGGTCAATCCGACAGTCCACGCCAAAGTGGACCTCAGGGAAAATGTGTGTTTAATTTTGTTTTTCTTTCTCTCTCAAAAATGAGTGTTAAAAAGAAATTGGAAATATTTTGCAATCTTGTGTCCTTAAAAACTACCCTTACATCAAAAATGTTAAGTCTGTCACTGTTTTCTATCCTGCCACGTACGAATGAAACGTTATGTTTTGGGTTTCGGGTGGTAGAAAAAAAAAGAGGATGAACTTGGAGGTTTCGGAGACTTTTATGTAGCTGTCTAGATGTGGAAAAAATGTGACTGAAGTAAAAGCTGCAAGCTTCTTTTTTTATAGGAATCACCGAAACGATTTTCATGATAGTTCTGATATCCAATGGTCTAATTGTGTGAAATTCAACTGACGACTATCGCAATTCAAAACTAAAATCGATTCGCGATTTTCCATTGTTTGGTATACTTTTAGCCTTTCTTTGGAGTAATGGACGAGATATTTTGCTGAGACATTCTTGAGATGATCATCGAGTACCTGACAATCCGTTTTCTTAAATAAGTATAAATCACTTGTGGGCTGTAATTAGACGTTAATCGAACATGGACGCTCTGGCAGGAGAAATTGGCCCTAAACGCTGAAGTTTTACCCTATAAGTATAGTAAATATATTTTAGAAACTCTCATCCACAACACTGAAAAAAATAATTTCCATAAATTCCTATAAAATTTTCAGAAGCACAACGATACGTCAATCAAGTAATTTCTAGTACTTTCACCAGAAAATTCTTGTGTTTCCATCAGAATCTGGTCCTAGTAACAGAACTTTCTCCAATTTTTAAAGAATTATGGTACTGATTCTAGAATTTGGGTAACAGAGCCAGAAATTTCCTCTGTCGACTTATTAATATTTCGGCCTCTGGTAATGCTTTCTTTCAGTGGACAATGGACATCCTACGATGGTTTATCCACGCTCTCAGAGACTGGGCTGCAGGAAGCTCTCTCTCTCACTCTCTCTTTTTCTCTCTCTCTCTCTCTCTCTCTCTCTCTCTCTCTCTCTCTCTCTCTCTCTCCTCCCATTTAAATGTGTGTATCTATCAGAAATATGGCAGAGATAAGGGTGAAAGTCAAGTCATGGTGTGTCCCTCCTCCCTCTATCCTTTATTTAAAACCAAATGGACTGAGAAAGATAAATAAAAATTCCTGGTTCTGCCTATGCGTATATGCACTCTACTTACGACTAGATAGCTAGTTAGTAGTTAGTACGGTCTCATTAGCATTGTTTTGTTTTCATAATTTGAGAAAAGAAAAAACGGTCGTTAAAAAGACAGAGGCGGACTTGCGCCTGCGGATCGAGTTTCGGGTCTCGAAGGCCAGTAAACACATCAATCAACAGACTCGGACAAAGCGTCATAGTTTTTGGTTTTTAGCTTTTAGCTTTTATTCGACATCGTTACCGCTTTGTGTCAAATACTCGGCCCGATACACCTCGTACTCCAACCAGGGTTGTCAGGTGAGGTGAGCTTAGATCACGGTTTCTAGGAGACTGGAATTCGTGGGAATTGCAGGGAATCGGTCTGTTGCTAACTTTTACTACAAGCTATTGAATAAATTGATTATTGAGTAAAATCCAGCGAAAATTACGATGAGCACATTAAAAAATTACGAAATTCATTTAAACTCACAAAATGACATCGAAGTTGAAGGCTTAACCCTTTATGGGCCAAGCCCGAGAATACTCGTTTTTCTCTTCTAGTCCATTTTACATTATATCAGTCCTCATTCCGGATAAACACGATTTTATCGATGAAAATAGTACAAGACAAGGTATCGTCGGGCGCCTTCAATGTGTCGTATATGCAATTTCAACTCCCCCAAGTACGAATAGTTAACTACTTTCTTTTTATAAACGGAAGAGTGGAACTAACCCGGTCTTTAAAGGGTTAATGAGCTACGCATGTTCCATGGGAGATTCCTATCTAATTGAGGCTTTCCTCTGTGTTTCTTTAGAGAGACGAATTAAACAGGAATTTCCTGCGACACCTGCGATGTATAGCTTTGCCATTTAAGAGCAAAAATGGCGGAGCTGTACGCGGGTATCATTGGAGATTTTTATCTCTGAATTGTTTCTCTCTCATAATATAGAAACATTTAGAGAAAAGTATCAAATTTAGTAATCTCCCATGTCATTCTTTTTATTTTTTTATCCGTAGATTATTCATTTATTTATTTATCAGTTTAGAATCATAATTGCTGATAATACAGCCAAAAACTTTCCGAAGATTTTAAGATTTATGTTTCACCTCTGTGTCTGTAAAGTCCTTTTACTTTTAGAAAATGGCAAAATTGTCCGTTCTATTGAAGTTATTAAATCGTAGTGTCTGCCTTGTTTCCATATGATGTACTATCAAACCCAAAAGTTTTGGCTGACAAGAATTCGAAATCTGTGGCCACTCCTCTTGAGTCAGAGCAACCTTCTGTGGTCCACATTCTTGACTGATGTCAAAAACTTTTGGTGCTTCTATAGTAACTAAATACCACGCCCAAAAGTGAAGGGACTCATAATTCAAAAGAACTTTTAAAAATGGCTCCCATCTTTCGCTAAACACGGCAAAATATGTATCCAAATCTGTTGAGTTTTTTAATCGAGTTTTTGACAACGTTGTGCAGACCGCATCATATCATAGTTTAATACGTACTTCATAACATGTACTATTAAACGGACTCCGTATTGGTCGGCAGTAACATGAAATGTCTTTGAGAAATTACGACTTATTTGTGCGTATTCTTAGTCTTAAAAATTCTTTTCTCCCGCTCTGGCCCGGTCAAGAAACAAAAACAAAGCCAAAAATGGCAGTGAACAGTCCCATTATATGAGTTAAACGTCTCACCATATTTCATTCATTTCCAAGAAGCTTTATACTTTTGAAGTTTGGAGGTTTCACCCGTAGCATTAACTCAATGTGACGGCTCAGAACCAATTCTCTAACCCACGATGTAACAGTTACGTTATTTATTTCATTCACTATTTACCAGTGGCAAAGCATAGAATTTGACAACATCGCAATGTGTCTACACTGAAACAATGGGAAGAGTAAATTTTACCCTTAGATGGACTCTGGATAGTCTTTACTTCCCGCGCGAAGGTTAAATAATCTAGTACTTTTTGGTATTATGTGCAGTCGAGCGATGAATTTTCATAGTCTTACAGTCAACATCACGCAGTCAGATTGCTATTTTTTTAACCATCCAAATCGCTACACAATATGTATAAGAACCATCTAAGGGTAGAATTTGCATTTCCACTTTTTTAGTGTATTTAAACCCTTGTAAACAATCGAATCAGAAAGTTTTCATATTACATCCAATAGTTCGATGTATTCCATACAATTCAATGGAGGCTTGCCAGATCGCCCGTTTTGTCACTGGCTATTTCTCGATCGGTCAATCGATCAATCTTTGTTGCCAGTTGCAACGATTGATCGATCAATCTCACAGTACTGTGGGGTTTTTTTTTTCATACAAGCGAGCAGCCTTGCAACATTACACCTTGTCCATTTATAGCTACGGAAAAGACTGATTTTGAGAGTTTCCGCGATAGTTCGATCTATTTCATCGGTTTAAATGGGCAATTTTCTCGAAGTTTCCAGATTGCACGCTGCATTACTAAAAAAAAAAAAAAAAACGAGCAGTTGTCGGAAATAAAGCTTGTAACTTCCGTTTTAGGTTGAGCAACACTTCTTGATCTGGAAAGTCTATAAGTAGCGTGCATTAAAATCTCCCCCCCCCCAAAAAAAAAAAAAAAAAAAAAAAAAAAAAAAAAAAAAAAACCCGAGAAAATTGATCAGGCATCCCTCGCCAATTATTATTCACGGGCTTTTCAATTAATGGCGTCGCGCCGTCGTAATTGTAAATGTAAGGTTGAATACTGAATAGCATCCAACGGCGACAATATCCCATAATTTTACTTCGCTCTTTTTTTGAATTTGGAAATAGATTTTGGAACTTTTGAGTGAGGGCGTCGTAATTTTTGCATCTTTCTCTTTGCAGGAATGAATTAAACTGTTCATCGCCGCGCTGCCTTTGTGGCGAAAGTTCTCAACAGACATTTGAAAATTGAACCAGTTTGACTATCTTGAAAGTAGTCAGACAAATGCCTCTTTAGACGATCAAATTGGTGATCGGTGCGCAACACGTATCATTTTCAAATAATCGCAAATTAACGGGCATTTGACGTCAACACTTTCAAAATTAAGTGTATCTAGACGGGAAATGAATCTGTGCTATGATTGATGATGATCTCGGACAATATTGACGATCGTCAAAGGTTTGCGGGCCGTCAAATTATGAGAATGGATGGTGTGCATCACTCACTAGATTTTCACTTATAGTTGGAGGCTATACTTTGAGGATTAAGATCATTTAAAAGGCCCTTTCCAACGATCAAATTGGGGCCTCAAAACGGCTCCGAATTAGGCTTGTGGAACCGGAGCGGAACATAAATAATTAATTAATTCTCAAATATTCGCAAATTATATGGACTTTTAACGTTGTAACTTTGAATACTTCGAGTATCTAGATCGAAAATGAGCTTCAGTAGTAATTGATGTTGATCTCTGACAACATTGATAATCATCAAAAATTTACGAGCCCCCAAACTATGTTGGTGTATGGTGCGCACCAATCACCAGATGTTCACCTAACGGTTACTTTGAGGATCCAATTTGATATTTGATCTGCCGTAGAAGCCTATAAAGAGACCTGTAAGGGTAATATTATCGTCGGTATTTTTAAAAAGAGGCCGTATGTTCATTTAACGTTTCAAAATCTCCGTTAACTATTTCATTTTTCGATTGAAAGCTTTTGCATAAATGTTCCTGATTTTGCTCTCCTAATTTGGGGCAAAGTGTAGAAAATCTCATTAAAAAAAAAAAAAAAAAAAAAAAAAAAAAAAAAAAAAAAAAAAAAAAAAAAAAATGCATGAAGATTGGTTTGTCGCGGTACACCATTGCATTGGGGAAAGAAACCTTAATTAGAGGTTTTGAAACCTTGGATTGACTTACGCTTCTTGTGAAAACACGGACGATATAGAACCGTCACGAGTGACGAGAGGGATGCATCGCAGAATAATGGGGCTCTTGCAAACTTTTGCTACAGGGGATTGAAGAGTTGATTCTTGATTAAAAACCTGTAAAAAAGACGACGAGCGCACTGAAAAATCACGAAATTCACTCTCAGAATCAGGCATAATGGCAGTTCGACGCAGGTATCATGGGAGTTTCCTATCTAAATTGAGACAAATCTCTGTGTTTCCATAGAGAAAGTGACAAATTAGACAGGAATCTCCCATGATACCTGCGTTGAAACGCCACGTCGTCGTTAGAGCGGTTTTGTGCGTTTATTACTGAATTTTAGACTTTTTCAGTGTGATTTTCGTGACTTTCGCTGGTTTTTATTTAAGAATGGACTATTCATTTCCTTACAGCAAAAGCTTGCTTGTCGATTCTTTGCTTTCCTGAGAATCCTGAGATGTAGCAGTTGTGTCTTGTGAGTTGCATTCTGATTTTTGATGTTGATGTTGTTTTTTAAATGTTGCAGTACATAAACGGAGGGAGTCTGGAGCAGTTGATAGCGAGCACGGCAAAGGAGCTTTCGTTCGTGACAAGGATGAAGCTGGCTCTGGACATAGCTCGAGGGATGCAGTACCTTCACTCCAAAGACGTCTTCCATAGAGATCTCACCTCGAAAGTTCGTAGAATCGTAGCCATCCGATTTCCATTCTATACCATTCTCCTTCCTTCTCCTCGGTCCTCCCATCTCCTCCATCTCAACCCGCGTGCTCTCCTGCTCCTATTGCTCCTAGCCTCACTTACTTTTATCTTATTCTTCTTCTTCTTATTCTTCTTCTTTTATTTCATTCACAATCCACCATTCAGATTCCTTTTGACCTTCTTTTTCCACCGAGTTTCGCTTCGTTTTCAGTATCCACGTCACGTCGCACGCTGGATTCAAACGCAGATTTTTCCAGACTGTTTCAGCAAACGAGCTATACATTTATCTAGAGTGGCGGTTTAATGGGTAACCTGCGTAACCAGCATGGGGGATTTTGAGGTTAGGTTTAAGCGAGTAATTTGTCCATTTGCTTCCGTGTATTTTGATGCGGCGCCACCGCACAGTAGACCGGAACATGCTTTGATCCACTGTGCGCCGCGCCACATCAAAATACAAGGAATCAAATGGACAAATTACTCGCTTAAACCTAACCTAAAAACCCCCCATGGTGGTTACGCAGGTTACACATTAAACCGCCGCTCTAGATAAATGCGTAGCTCGTTGGTTTCAGCCAAGTTTCAGTCTGAATATTTTGTAAAGTAAAGAATAATTCGAGAGCAGTACTGGTCAAATCATTTAGGTGTTTTATTCGAGAAGAAGCGTGAGCATGAATGTACTCGCGTTTCGGACAGAGGTGTCGCGCTGACACTCAAAAGTGTGTCACCGCGACGTAACTTAAGAGTAAGCATAAAAGTATGAACAATAAACTAAACAAAGTATAGGTAGCGTGTAGCTGCTACAATTTCATGAATGAACCGTTGATGGGTCTGTTGTGTATTTTTACCTCAATGTTGCGTTGCGATTATAACGTGAAACGCCGTGAAAATAACGATGCGCACATTAGAAACTTTCAAATTTCACCCCAAGAACTTAAGAAATTACTTCCTGTTTGAATAACCAGCAGTCTTCTCACACTACTCTATAGTGTACTGCTAGTGTACTATTTTCACCGACATACTGCTACATAGACGGAACCACCGCGTGTATGTTAACATCATCTCAGCCTCAAAGAGTCGGATTTTCCGTTTGAATGCGTGTGAAATATTGACTGCGTTTTTTACCTGATTTTTTTTTCTTTTTTTTTTCTGGTGCACCAAAGACTTTAAAATGTTTAAAAAATTGTTGGTACCTTAACAAAACAAGCAAAGTTTAGAAGCTGTGTCGAATAAATCGATACATCGTAATTTTGGTGGTTCCGTCTATGTAGTTGCATGTCGGTGAAAATAGTGCACATAGTGTAGCGCGGGTTGTTCAGAATGGAAGCGAGCTCCCGAGTTAATGAGTGAGATTTAAATGTTTTTGACGTTAGTGGATATCTTTATTTTCACAGAATTTTACATTAGATAGAATCAATACCACATTGCTGTATTAATAGTACGCAATTAACATACCCACAGCAACCAAAGTAGTCCACAAAACTGAATTTCATCAGAAGGAACAAAAAACTCAATTTTGTTTAAAATTCTCAACTATTTTTTCGTTTTCAATCATGTATCGAACCATGCTGTGAAGAATTATGGCACGGAAAGACGAGAAGCGATCCAAATCCAAGCGATGTCCAAAAAGTTCTCAACACAGTCAGAAATTAATTTCGTAAATTCGCCAGTTTGCATAATTGCAATTGGAACTCTGAGCAGGGTTAGCTTCCCAAATAAGAGCCCATTGCAATAATTCAAACTGTAATCTTTGAAATTAATTTCTACTTGTGCAACAAGAACACTCGAAATCAGTTTTGAAATGATAAATTACTGGCTATTAAGCGTTTTTCATGTTTTTCTGCCAAGAGAGACCCAAAATCTGATTTGAATCGTGGCTCCAGCTCCGAGTCCCTAGTGTAATAATTGTGTGCAAGAAAGTTCAAATGATAATGATGCAGAGTAGGTTAAGCTATCGGTGACGTAAATTAAGGCAGTTGCGCCTGCAAAATGTTGTGGAAGCAACAAGCGGTGCACTCACTATTTCAAGCCAAGTGAATGGAAAGATATGTATGTGTAACGTGTGTTGCCTGTACAACACTTTGATGGCGCGACTGCCTTTACTTTACTTACGACTGCTCATGATTCGTGAGTCCTTAATTATTACGGCCCTTTGGTCAGACTTTCTTACCTTATTTCATGTGATTTATAAGTGCCCTATTTTCAAATTGGCTTTTCCAAGCTTGGAGTTATTGTTTAAAGATTTTTACGCAGCCTCTGGGTAGACATTATTTTATGATGGAAGCCATTCTGTTCATCAATTGGTATAAACAATTCTCGAAACTTGAAGTCTGAGAATTTCGGAGTGCTCATCTGATTTATTTTTTGTATGATTTCAGAACGTACTGATAAAGCTCAATGAGGAAACGGGTGAAATGGCAGCTGTCGTAGGAGACTTTGGTCTTGCAGCAAAAATACCGAAGTAAGTTGTCGTCCATTCATTACACTCGTGTAATCAAATATTCTTTAAATTTTGATACCTTTGATAGTTTCATATTTGATATTTCTTAAAATGTTATGACTTTGAGAGAGTAGAAAAAATAAATAGAGAACATTGAACTCTTGGATCACGAAAGAAAACAAATTAAAATAAATGATCAAATTAAAAAAATTAAAAATATTAACGAATTCCCGTTTTAATGTCTATTTTTGGATTCGCTCATTATCCAGGATTATGCATCTATTGAACAGTTGCAAGTAAATGCTTTGATCTTGCCTTTTTTTTCTATGTCTTTGCTAGTTAGCTCATTGTTAAGCATTTGAGTCCGGTTAATGCAATATTGTGGGCAAAATGGAAAGTGGAGGTAGCAGATTAAAGAAAGGAAAGGGCTAATGATTTGAACAGAGAAAAATTTCTGTTCATGAGCAACATAGTGCAAAAAAAAGAGGGTGAATCAGAAGGAGAAATAGTAAGATGTGTAAAAGTTGGAGAGAGTCGTCCTTGGCTCGCATGAATTGAATGGGACCTCTGATTTAACAGTCAGAGTAGCTGACCATGCTCATTGCAAAAGTTGAGAGGAAAATAAACAGCACTTACAATTTTTTGTTGCTGGCTGCTCCCCTCCCCTGCCTGCTCAGCTTCGACCCTTCCCATTCAATGATAGTTCACGAAGTATGAGTATAACATCCCAGTGTTCCTTTCTTCTGGGATTTCTTTCTATGTTACCCCAGGGATTTCTCTCAAAAAGTGGTGTCCCTGTGTCTCAAACTTTGCTATTGTATACAGCCCAACTGTTCGCTTTGAAATAAAAGCATATCCAGAAGCTGGGGTTGCTGGGTTCTTATACTCATTTTTTGATTTCCTTAAGTAGACCCTATTCTTACTTTATGAAGTAGACTGATGCTGTCTGATGGTCATGATTGGTGTTTCCAGTGGTGCGGCTAGAAACTGTCTCTGGGGAGGAGATTTGAGTGATACTCCCACTTTTCATACGCCACATTTACCGGGGGGTTGGGGTTTGGAATACCCCTCCAGGCATAAGGTGGGTTTGTGGGTCCTCTCCCGGAATATTTAAAAGTTTGACCCCTTGAAAACCCTATTTTAATGGGTATTATGGGTTTTATTTGAGAGAGAACCGAAGAAATATTTAAGGAATGGATTTCCTTTTTTTCCTCTCCCTTCCTCCATTTCCTCTCTTTTTCCCTTCTATGGCTCTGAGGAGTGTTTGAACACCCAAACCCTGGTGTTTCTAGAGTTAAATTAATTTTGAATCTTCCTTTCTTTTGTCTCTGTAGAAGCGGTTATCGGCTGCCAACGGTAGGATCACCTTGGTGGATGTCACCAGAATGTTTGAAGGGTCAGTGGTACGACCAAAGGAGTGACGTTTTCAGTTATGGTATTATTCTGTGCGAGCTGATTGCTTGTGTGAAAGCAGACCCTGATGTTCTACCCAGAACTCAGAATTTTGGTCTAGATTATTTGGCCATGGTTGTGCTCTGCTCTCAGAATGCAACTGCTCCACCCCCAGAGTTCCTTAAATTAGCTTTTTCCTGTTGTAATGTAAGTTGGTCAATTACTTTATTTCTATTTATTCTTTCGTGATTGTGGAAAGGGGGGGGGGGGGGGTCGTTTTTGTAGGGATCAAAAGTTTTGCATGAAGACAAGACTTGATGGAGCTCTAGGGCTAGCATCTTTACCTATTCAAAAGCACTTATTGTCAAAATTCTATCAAAACTTTACGTGCTCTTCTAAATGGAGGTTGGCTCTAAAAGTTTTGATTGTTGGTACTTCAGATGAAGTTTTTCCATAGTCTTTCAATATTTTCTTCATTCTAACCACTGCACTGCATTGATTCTGAGGTAGATCCAGGATTTTTATATTTCAGATTGTCAATTATCTCCAAATTTCGGAGTTGGTGCTTAACAGAACAAAAAATTAGGTATTCCGTTTTGCTAGGAATAGTCATTTTTACCATATTATCCTCCTATTCTCTTAAATTTTTATAAAATATGGTGTACATAGTTTTTTTCTGGCAAATTGGAAGGTGACATGGATGAAATAGAAAAATTTTTGCTCTGAGAAACATAGACGTGATAGTTTCAAAGTAACTTGACAATTCAAATATTGAAAATGTGAATGTTTTTTTTTTCGTTCAAGTAACATTCTTTTAAAGTTCACTTTAGTTTGTTTTACTCTCTTGCTTTTTTTTCCTCATTAGCAAAGAAAAATTGAACAAAAGAAGCAACCCGTATTTCAGGCTTTACCACTGGCATTAAATTCACTATCGCTAATCCATCCATTCTTTTTGTCTTTACAGTTTGAACCAAAGAACCGTCCCTCATTTAGTGATATTGTATCGGTGCTAGAGAAAGTAATAGTCAATTTATCAACGCCAAAACCAGGATTAAGTTTAGTCAATCCTTGCAGCGAGGAGTGTCTGCCCTATCCGCACCAGATGAGTACAACCGCGTCTCTGTGTGAGCATTCTAAACATAAGAAATGTAAGTCAAAACTAATATTTTAAATCGATCAAAAGTGTATTAAAACAAGACAGTTTTTGGACCGATGAATATGCCAATCTTTTAAATTTATTGGTTTACATTGCGAGGAAACTTAAAACTGCACCTCTTTTTTTTTTTCATTATGGTATGTCAGTGGTAAATCAATTTTATGGAGGAATCTGAAACCAATGGCAGAGGAATATCCTCTAATGGTGGCTCTTGCATTTGGTAACCACGCAGTTTGCCTTGTAAACCTCTGTAAACGTATCAATTATTTGAGGATTTAATGAACCTCCTGTAGATAGATTATTTTACTGAGGCTTAAACGGAGAGGATCCATGTGTATCAATACTGAATTTCACTCTTTACTCTATTCGGCGAATTTTTTAAGGGATAAGGGTTTATGGACAATATTATGCACCCTTGAGAATATAAAAACCTTCAAAGGCAATTACCAAATACCTGAAAATTTGTGCGATTTCAAGTTTTCTCTAGTGTTGAAAACGCCTTCATTTCTTTAAGTATGCAATTCCACAGCACACGTTCAACGCTAATAGCATACACTGAAAAATTGAAGGCGTCCGTACTGAAAAATGGCTACTTGGGAGTCGGGAGAAAGAGAGAATTATTTGTATCTTCAAAAATTATTCATTTGCTACTCTCTTTCAAGCAGAATTGGGGAGGGAGGCGGCAAAAAGGGCTGATAAAAAAACTCTGTTGGTGTGCTCTTTCTAAGAAAGAAACATCAGGCTAGTCTTTTGAATTCTAGTCATAAGCAGACCTTCTGATTTACAGACTCTTCTCAAACATGGAGACAGTCTACTCTTATTTGCAAGGTCGCTGGATCCTGCCAAAGTCCTCCAAGTTTTATAACTGTGACAAACGGAAAAATTCAGGGAATACCCCTCAATTTGGCAACCCTGCCTTAGATGTGTAATTGATGAGCCCACTGATGCAGCAACAACACATCTCAGTGTATGTTAAATGGGAGAAGTGTCATTGTAGCACCTGTCGGCTCAATAAACTGATTTAACTCCAAACATATTTCTCAGTGAAAAATTGAATTTTGACCATCATGATTGATATAGATGCAAACTTCTCATCCAAATTAATGTGCAAATCAATTTTTATGATTTTTCACAATGAGTTTTCACAATGAGAGAAAAGGATTAAGACATCTTGACTGTTTATTTAGAGAGGCACCGCCATGACCGACTACTAGCTGTCTGTATGTATTACCTTTAGTTTATCGTAAATCTTTGTAATTCATATGAGCCTCACAATCTTCTTTTGTGTTTCTATTATTTCCAGTAACGCATCGTAGGTCATTATCAGAAGATGTTGGAATTATAGTATTATCACCTCACCCCGCACCTTCGGAGAAAGCCAGATGCCATTACATGACTCCATCTCAAGAGCACCTCGCTGTAGCTCCTCCTTTGAAACATATCGGAGAATCGATGTGCCAAGAGGATCCATATTATGAGCCAAGTCGGGACAAACTCAATCCGTTCGCTTCTCTATCACAATTCAAAGGTGTCAAGAAAATTCTAGCCTCTACGAATTCTTCAGACCTGTTTTCATCTTGTTGTGAATTACCTGCGCCATTTCTCGGTGATGAAAACAAATTGTGCGAAGTCCTATATAAATCAGGAGGATCGTCAGAGGACTCCTTAAGAACTTGTGAAGTGGGTTCGTCTAGTGAAACAGTGGTACCAATTGTGAATTTGAAGTGTGAAAATGTTTCAAATTTAAATCAAACCAATAATTTAAATAGTAGTAATTACAATGAATTGTGGATCAGGCCAAGTTTAGATGCAAAAAACCATGAGAGGAATATTAATTCTAAAGTTAAAACCGAGTCAATTATTGTAGATCCCATGGTGAAACCGTCAGAATTATGTTTACGAAGTCGGACGAGTAATTTTTCGAGCGGGAAAGAAAATTTTGGAAAAACGAGCGAAATATCAAACATTGCTTCCGAGTCAGTTTGCACACCAAAGACTTTAAATGATGTTCCTAAACCAACCTTAACCTTTGATTATGTTTCTAAATTTGTAAAAATTAATTCAAGTAAGACTTATTTAAATTCAAATTCCAAAGCCGTGTCTTTACCGTGTTCGCCAACTTTTTTAAGAAAACAGGCTTGTATAAGTAATTCTAATATCGATGATGATGATGATGATGATAATAGTATAAAATGTCTGTCCTCAATTATAGTCAGTAAAAATAAGTCCATTAGTAATGATACATCAGATTGTACTACAGATTCTGACGCCAACTCAAAATCTACTTGTACAGTTCACTCTAATTTATTACCCCTATTTAAGTCTCGCACTGCAAATTTATCTTCAAAGGCAACCGGTTTAAGCGGCACTCCGCTAAGAAGTTGTTCATCCAGTTCAAATGTATCTTCTTTAGTCGATAACTGCTCCAACACGTCTCCACTTAATTTATTATGTCCGAGTTCGGGCGCTAGCGTTGCTGGACTATTACGCAGAAGAGGGTCTTGTGAATCTGGATTTTTTAGCAGCGTTGGAGAAGATTTTTGTGTGCCAGGTAATACATTTTTCCATTTTGATATTTGCGTTCTCTTCTTACCCTTTTTGTATTGTTAAAAATGGTATTTTTCATGAATTTTTTGTTGTTTACTTCTTATGGGGCAAAAATCAAGTTGCCAGTTGGCAGATATGAAATGCCAGCAACCTTTAGATAAATAAAAGGGTTGAGTTAGATCACCGGGGGAAAGTAGAGAAAACTCAAAGAGTGAAAGAAGGGGGAACATAATAAAGAGGGTGTTTTAACCATGGATTAGGTCATAGATATTTTATAATTAACCTACACCGTTTCATGCTTTAAGACTCTTCAAAGCAACTTCCTGAATGAAAACATAACTGAGTCATGGACAACATTCCGCAGGAAACAAAGGGGCAAATATTTAAAAAGGGAAATAAAAAAAAGAGGGTTGTTAGAGAGGATTTGAAAGTAGATGGATATTTTGTGGTTTTTTATAGACTGATATTACTGATTTTGAAAAAATTTATGATCAGCTTATATGCAGTAAAAATTGACAATAGTCGCATTGCTTATAACAACCTATTGGTTATACGGACAAGATATCTTAAATCCCAGCGAAACCCTATTTGAGGCAAAGTAATCACTAATCATATATTGCTCATAGCTACATTGAATAGAGCGACATTGAGACAAGTTGTAAAACAATAAAGCAAACTTAGTAATTTGTCTCTCCGCTGGCACTTTGAGTCTATTATTCTTTGCTCTTCTCCCCGTAATTGAGGCCAAGGAAGGTAGAGAAAAGCTAACAAAACTGGTGTCCTGACAATGTAGGGTTTGGGTCATGACTGCACATACCTCACAATTTTCGCTCTCTTTTTTTCTTTTCTATTCCTTTCCTATCTCATTTCCCCATTTTTAACAGGAGGTGATGGGGAATATTTTAAACCCCCAGCACGGTGCACAATTGTTCTAAAAAAAATTGCACTTTGCTTCACCATCCATGAGAACCCGTGACCATTTTCTGATGATGAACCCGTCTCAATTTCAATCCAATCAGTGATGGATTAAACTCCAATGTTTGGATTGCAATGTTGTGTTTGGATTTAACTCCAAACTCGTATCAATGACCGCGTGGATTGATTGTAAAAATCAAAGGTGTTAAAGAATGGCACAGATCCAAATGGTGGTGTCTGTTGCCAAACTTTAAAGGTCGTCTACATTGATGGCCATCAAAGACTTTGATGGCATCTGGGCCCTGGGGTAACGAAATATGTGGGATGGCTAGGCATCCAACCCCTTTTGATGGTGAAGTATAATGCTGCCGAAAGAATGTGTCAAAGGTCTGGTAGCTAAACTTTGATTTTGGATTTAATACTTGATTCAGTTAGAAAATGCCAGAGAAATATTGGATATAAAGGTAATTCCACGGTAACAGGACTTTTTGGCTACGCCAATAACTGTCATAGAAATTGCATCATTAAAACATTTGAAGCTACCTAACAAATGAATGTCTCTGTAAAAAGTGTTTCTTTTTGCAAGTTCAATGCAAACAAACAGTAAATTAAATGATACATTGGAATCACACTGCTTTCGAGGAGTCAAAAGGTCATTCTGCCATGACAAAATGTTTTGGTCATTCTGCCTGTTTTGTAGCTACTCTTACTCAGATTTGTAGCTATAGAATTTTAACGATTCATTCAATTTATGGTCTGTTACTGTGAAGCTTGCTGAAAGAAACGCCTTTGACAGAAGTATTCATTCATTTGGTAGCTTCAGACGTTATTATGAAGCAATTCCCATGAAATTTTTCAGTGAAAAGCCCTGTTATCATGGAATTACCTGTAACCACTTTTATCACTCAGTGAACGTTGCATGAGTTTCTTATTTCATTTACTCTCGGCAAGTATATTTCAGTTTTAGTTTGTAAGTATTAGTCATTGATGACAGTATTAAAGTGGAAAGTTGATCAAATATTGCTTGTACTCATTTGCAGGAATGGACACGTTGAGTGCGCGATTGCATACAGCCTCCTCGGTTACTTTGTCATCATCTTCGGCAGCCAGTTCCTTATTTCTAGATTCTGCTGGAGACGACATTCCGACTCCGCTACTTCTCTCCGCCAAGTATATGCATCATTTTCCTCCGCCTCGCTCATCCTCCATTTATACGGACAGCTCCGAAGATGTGTCTTCCCTTGCTAGTGGAGATCTTCCCATCTGGGATGAAAAGGTAATCTAGCATCTAAATTGTTAACCTTAACCTAATGAGTCGGAGATCAGAAAGCTTTAAGTGAGAGACTGAGATAAATTTAAAAACTGAACTAATTAGCTATCTTTTTTTATGTTCGCAGTCGCGCACATGGAATCTTATGGAGTATTGTGAACGCTGTGAGCCACTGTGAGCATTTGTGAGCAACAATTGGTTTCACGCAGTGAGGCTTGTGGCCCTGTGGCTTGAATTATACTGAAAATTATTTTTTGTTGTCAAATTTTGCTTGATATCAATTTTCTCAATGAACTGTGCCTGAAAGAAATCAATATGCAATCCCCCCCCTCCATTCTCAATCATTCAAAGTTGTCCGTAAGATTCCATGTAAAAATTCTGTGAACCAGTGGTGCCACATTTGGCCAAAAAGATACACACTTTGCATTAAATTATATGGAAAATAAGTATCTAGGTATGTGTATCTAAGGTAGCACTGCTGTGAACTGCATACAGATAAAAGGAGATAGCTTTGTAGACTACCCAATGGATTTTTATGAAGTAAAGTTTTTCAGGGATCGTATTTGGCAGCAATAATTGATGATTATGTGAGATTAAGTTTTATAGTTATCATCTAACCCTTACTGAATTCTTTTTTCATGTAGTCAAGTAAGTTTCAGAGTGAAATTTCTTCAGAAAATAAATCAAACCTGGGGGCCTATCATTTACTTCATTGTCATTGTTAAACCGATCAATGAGACTGTCTATGAGTGTCACACTATTAGTCCAAAAGACACTTTAACGATGGTTACCAAAGCAACAGCCAAGTCTCACAATTCTCGACCAATAGCGTCACTCATAGACAGTCTTAACGATTTGTTTAACAATGAAGTAATTTCATGAGCACACATCAAAGCAGCCAAGAGTAAGATTGAGAAATCATTGGCAGGAAACTTGCCAATGTTGAAAGTAGGGCTTTAATGTTTACAAAATCTGATTTCGACAAACCTTTGCCAAACCAAAGAGTAGGTCCCTTCAATTCGTAATAAATTGTTCCTCATTTAAAGTCAAGAAAAGCATAAAAATCTATTTTAGCCTCTGTAATTACAATTACTTATGATTGTGTTATCTCTCCTTCTTTTTCCAGAAACCACAGCAAATAAGTAAAATTGTTGAATATTTTGAACGAAAACAAAGCGGAAACTGCGGATATCATTCTTCTAACGGATTAAATCAAAGATGGGACTTCAATGAACCAAACAGTAGGTACCAATTTCATCAGCAATTAAGGAGAAACTATTTGCAAGAATCGACGCTCATCAGACCGTCAGACTTTAGGAAACATTCTTCGCTAATCAGTGCGAATCCTTCCTCCGGCGCAAACTTGCTCTTTTCAGATAAATCAAAACGATCTACTTATCAAAGATTAACTGTTTGTGAAGGTGCAGTAAAATCAAAACTACAGTTATTCGATAAGAAAAATTAAGTAACTTTTTTTTCATAGATATTGTGTTTTTAAATGAGTTCTTGATAATACGAGCTGGGACATGTAATAGCTTCTTATACTTTCCTCTCTTCTTAGCTGAAAATTTGGGACCATTGGTTGAAAAATGAAAGCCCTTGTAAAAATCCATCCTGTAATAATTAGAAACTGTTCTGACACTGATATTCACTCTTCTGCGTGTTGATATCCTTCAATTGTAATCAGTGCCCTTGTTCTTAATCGTTCAAAATTTCTCCTTTTTCGGGTGCAAAACCTTCTACCTTTTGATGTAAGAGAAAATACTCTTCCTTTCAAAATGATCATCATCAATTTGAAAAAAATTCCGAAAATTCACAGATCATAAAATCATCAAAAATTAGGAATAATTGAGAAGAATTATGTATTCAAATTGAGCATGTGTGCAATGTGTGACAGGTAATTTGTGTAGCTAAAATCACCATAATTTTCATTGTTCCTTTCATCTAATCACAACTTGCATACTAAAAATTTTTAAACTTTAACTGTCCTGTAATGTGTTCCAACTTACTGTCAGCTTTAGCAGAAACTCATTTTATTCAGATTCAGACAGGAAATTAGATAATGATGCCTCCCAAACTGTCGTAACTGTACGCAATATAACCGAACAGCAAATATTCTTTATCGATGCTCAATTAATCTTAGCATGTCTTCAAACAGATTTTTTTTTTTTTCCAAATCTTTTACTTTTTTATCGCCTTCTTTATTCAAAGTATGATTAATTTATTTTTTCTATAAATCATCATCATTGTAATCTCTCTCATTATATCATCAATTTTAATTTTTAATTGCTAGATTGAATTTATCTATGTATGTTGTTTGTGTAAAATTTTAACTATCCTAATTAGATCATTTAATTGTTTTATTCATGGTCTCTTTGTCTTCCCCTTAAATTATGAGTGTGATTTTTCAGCAGTCAGTAATAAAATAATTGTTCAGATTGTTTTTGAGTTGAGATGGAGTTCTTAAAAATTCCGTGAAAAATTTCTCGGGAGAATTTTATGAGTTCTTGTATGTACATTTTTAACTAAGCTTCTTCATTAACAATTTTTCAACAGTTTTATGTTAGTGGCAAGAAATTTGAGAAGTTTGAAAAATTAAAAATGTTGGCAATTATGGTCAGTAATGATCATTACGTAAGAAGATTTACTCATGGAAACTTTGATTCGTTTGCCTTCAGGACACATATAACAACTATTGGGCAAAAACCAGATTGATGGATCCAAAAGGAGAACACAAACTTTCCATTTTAAGACTATTGAAGAGTTGTAGAAATACTTCAACGTTAATGAAGAACAGGTTGGAAAACTGTCAAAAAATCTAACCTCATCCAATGAAGTTCAGTTGCTCATTTAATTGATTTTTCTCACAAGCTTCTCCAGTTTCTGCTAGAAAAACATGGGCCAGCCAACGTTGTTAAGAACCACCTTTAACCTCAACTGCTACAGCATTAGTTTTGTCCATACTTGTCCTCCATCTGCCTTGCAAACACACAGTGTTTGTTGTCCCTTTTTCAGTTAGTAGTTTTGTGTTAAGGTGATGCCTTCAGTTCAAAGTTTTGCTAGATATTTACTGGAAATGGTCTGATTTCACCGAAGTTGTTGTCAAGTTCCTAAAATTCGGTTGTAAATTGGTTACCACAGAGTGCATGACAGGTGATTGCTGAAAAATCATATTAATGGATATTTTGGTCTTTATTTAAATGAACAATGGAGGTTAACCGGTAATTTTAAGAAGCGAACTTGTTAATGCATAATTTAATTTAAGAGCAATTTGCTTTGTTCAATATTCTTAATGAAAGTCTGTTTAATTACTTGCAATGTGTACACAGTGCATTAATGTTTAATTTTGCCGATTTTTCTCGTGAAATGGGCTCACTTCCAGCTAGAAAGGATCAGGTGATCCTGCTGTGTTGTTTCAAATTTCAGAGAGACTGTGAAAAATATTATGTTAGTATTAATTGCTCAAAAATTTATTTTTGTTTAGGGACGCTTCAGATTACCATCTAAAGTTCAGTTTACTGCCGTTGTTTTAAGGGTGTAGTATCTGAGTGGTTGATTCTGTAGTTTTGATGATCGTCAAAATATAGTGAAAGCTTGTTGTATGGAACCTCCAATCAGTGGAATTTCTCGCTAAGTGGAATTTTTACCAGCACCGTGAAATCTCTCATAAGAACAGTTTAAAAAAATTTGGTTAGAGTGGAATTTTTCATTGTGTGGAACTAAATTTTCAGTACAGTAAATTAACTTTGTCTTTACTGAGAGGAGAATAACACTGAGGTAGCATCAAAAATACGAAAAGAAACTTAGATTACACCTAGACACGATCTTTGCCAATTTTGTAATACTGGTCATCCTCTCAAATTTTGAACAAGAACTCGGGTCAAAATTTGAGGGAAGCATGTCTATTTCTTTCTTAATGGTGTGACTACCATATTTTCCTGAACCTTGAAAAACTCGCCTAGGGGATTTTTTCGAAAAAATTCGACTCCGGCCAAATTTTCCCAAGCGGAATTTTAATAGCATCAGGAACGAGGTCCCTCACAAAGAGCTTTCACTGCACCTTAGACAAGTTCTTTTGCGAAACTGTGGTCCAGAGGAACTCAAGAGTTGGCAGTTTCTGAGTGCTTTCAACTCTTCTACAAAATGTTCACCTTGATATTTTTTAGTAGCATACGTCTAAATTATTGTGCAGAAACAAATGAAGGGCTAAGTGGATGAAGGGATTAACTAAAATTTAAAAATTGAAAATTATTAATATTTTTTTTCATTTATTTATATTAGTTTTTTTTATCCTTCCTGAGTGTAAAATGAGCTTAGCTCGTAAGCTATTATTGTCAGTTGCTAAAATGTCTAACGCGTCCCTAGTTTGAACTTTAATGTCTTACCATAAACTGTAAACACCTTTCTGATCATCCCAGGAGCACATATTGCACTCTGGGAGGTTTCTCCAATGGCAAAACTGCTGTGCTGTGTACATTTGTTTGGATGTTTGATGATCAGGAGAGATCGAAGTCCGTCGTGCCAGGTGATTCTTTTCAAATCATGTCCTAATCCTCTTCTTCAAGTCTTGCAACCATCTTGTCTTGTTTTGGCATGCTCCAATCAACAGAGCCGGACAAAAATGCTATGGATAGTTTTTATAATGTACAACTACCTAGTACTGATGCTATCAAAACCACGCCAAAACTTTATCTTTCTTTCTTGAGGATTTTGTGAACTTGCATTTTTTCAGTCAATAATTCTCAATGAGCAAAATTAAGTTTAGAACAGCTGGTGGTTTTGATAGTCGATAGATTTTCACTTTAAAGTCCTTAATAATACTGAGATTTACTCTGTTATCAATAAAAGAAGGAAAGACGCAGGCGCTGGAAATAGTAGCGTCATTTTTGTCATTGAAAAAACTATCAATAGTTATACTGTCCCAGCTCTACCAGTTAATATGAACAAAGGCAATACGATAGCAACACTCCAGAAGCATATAATGTCGTTGTTACGAACGGAGTATAGCTTGGTTTTGTGATGGAACTAAAGAATGTAGCCTCCACATTGGTCGGTAGAATGTAAATACTTTCTCTATCCAACAATTTTCTTGATTTTTATGAGTGTTGTGTTGATTAGAAGGTTTTTTGCCAAGGTTCTATGCATTATTTGCGTACAGCCGAAAGTCTTTTTCAACTAGAGCAGAAGCATTTTGAGTTTCGGGTTCTTACAAGTAGCGCCTCCTTCCGAATTGCATCAAAACGCATCGCAGAGCAGTTGGTTAACGCAGATTTTTGACTCATTGCTAATCAACTGCTCATTGATGTGCTTTGATGCAATTCGAAAGCAAGCACCGCTACTGGTCAGAATGCGACACTTAAAATGCTTCTGCTCTATTAGGCCAATTTGGAGGTTATGTTCTTTTGTAGGGTTACGTTACGTACGACTTGCAACATTACACAATATGCTTCTACAGTGAGGCAATGAGTAAGTTACTGAAAGGAGTGATCTGCTGAAATATTTGCCTTCACCGAAAGTCATCTAAAAATAAAGTGCGGAAGCTATATCTTTAGACTCTTTTCCGCTCTATTGCTGTTTGGCAATAGCTCTCAAAAATAATTAGGATCAAACAATTTTATTAGAATTGACCACTCAGGTGCTGAACTTTTAATTGGTTTACAAATTTGTCATTGTTTTTTACCGCTGCAAATAGATGAGAGACTCTTGTGCATTTATTTAGATATTTACTTATACCACTTGATTCTAACAATTATTGGTTGTGAGTTCAAGAGAAAGTATCCAGCTTCTCTATGGTTGATAAAACTTACATGCTTATTAATTTATCAATAAGTATTTTTATTTATTTGTTTTTTTTTTCTCTTTTTCTTTGTTTAAAGAACTCAGAAACTAGTCAGAATATCCGCATTCCGAATTAGGGTGCTTTGGAATGTGTGTAATTTATTTTCATATTCAGACTTTCTTTTGTTTGTTTTTTTTTTCCGTTTTTTGTTTTTTACGGTCTTCCTCTTCATCTGTATGTATTATCAGAAACAAAGAATATTGGGTATTGAAAATGTAGAAAAAGAAAATTAAAATCTTATGTTTTTATTATTTTATTTTTAAATTGTCAAAGAGTTAGAAATTAATAAAAACCATTGTAAAACTCCTCACTTGTCTATTCATTTTGACCTTTAAGAATTTCTTTCAGTTTTTATGATTTGGAACACAATTTGAGTCCAAATTCTTCAAAGTACGCTTCAGGTCATTCACTCTCTGCTTGTCTTATGATTGAAATACATGACTTCATAATAGGGGTGTGCGAATCCGCGTATTTTGAATCCGAATCCGACGAGATTCGGATTCGGGATTCGAAATTTTTTTTCGGATTCGAAATTTTCGAAACTTTTTTTTTTTTTTTTTTTCATATACATTTATAATTTTTTCGTTTTTCTAACTTTTCTTTCCCTTCCATATGTTTTTTCTTCCTCTTCCCCTCTATACATTAGCGCCTGCTAAAACGACGGAAACTACTATCATCACAATTCGGTACGAATGCGGCGCCGGCGCGTCTTCCGAATATCGATGAACCTAAATGGGGATAACGGGCGGTAATCGATCAACACCAAAAGTGCGCGCGACTAGCGAAATAGAATAGTAAAGATAAATCAGAAAACAAATATTTTCTTCTCATTTTTCATTACATCGTGAGGAAAATAAAAGCGCCGCACTTTAAAACAATTTTTTTTGAACTTTTACGGCGCGGATTCGGATTCGGGAAAATTTGATTTTAAGATTCGGATTCGGATTGAAAAAACTGGATTCGCACACCCCTACTTCATAATCTTTGCTTCTATCATTCGCAGACCGTAGAACATTGAAGACAAATGATCAAATAAAAAAAATTAAATGAATAATAAAATATAAACTTTTACATTGTAGCCAAATCTTGCTTTATTATAATTTTTACTGAGCAATAGGCTATTCGTTTAATTTTGATTACAGTCAAAAGTTGCTGTTGGTCTCTTCCAGTCCTTAAATCTTTCTAGACTGAAAATGATTTGCAACCAAAGGGGTGGTGGGTGGTTCCCTGCTAAGTTGCAACTGTGTATGACTATGGATTTCATTTCGGAACCAAATTCTTTCCTTTTTTGATTTTCGGTCAGAACTGTATAAACTGCTGATTTTCAGCAATGACTGATAGGATAGGTGATGGACAGAATTTTTTTACTAAAACTATACATTAAAAATTGAACTTAATTGTATTTGTATAAACTTAAAAACAAAGTAACAAAGTATATTTGCTTATTTGAATACTACATGAAAAGAACTTAATAATTCACTTACCATGTTGCACTAATTTTGCAACAATTTCTTTTTTAATAATTTATAACAATAAAATTAAACCAGATCGGAAGTTTTTGATGAAAATATTGACAATTTGAGAAATTTTCACAATTAAAAATTTAGGAAAATGCTTTTCTCTCATTTCTTTCAAACAGAAATTGAAACAGAAAGTTGCCAAATTAGTGGCAAGTAACGTATCATGTTCTTTATGTGCACAGAGAAAAAAAAATTGATTACGTGAACTGAACTTCGGTTCTGAAAACCCAAGTTTTTGGTTGCATAACTTGAGTTTTCGGTTCAACCAAACTTTGGTTGTGAGCATCGAACTTCAGTTGGGAGCATCAGAGACTTCAGTAAGTGTGACCAATACTAAGACCCAAAATTCGTCCCCACCGAATTCCTCCGCACTCCTGACTGAAGTTCAGTCCTCACAGCAAAAAACTTTGACTTTACGTAATAACCTAAGTTTTTTTCTCTCTGAGTGTAGTTTAAATTTACTATTTAAAAAAGCATAACAAACAGCAAAGACTTTTGTTACGTAACAACAGATATTGCATTATTTAAAAATTCAAAACGTTCAGACTCAACTGATTGGATGAATTCTAGACTAGAGCTACTATTTTTGGAATGTGCAGAGTCTTTTGAATCAGAGGCTAAATTATTGCAGTGATGTTGGTAATGGAAGACAGCAGAAAATAAATGCCACGCAGTAAACTCAGGCCAGAGGATATCCGTAAAATACAGGTAACTGTTGGCGGTCTGGAAAAAGCAGAAAAAAAAATAATCACTAACCAATGACAGAGGGCATGGTTTCAATTGAGAAAAAGTTTCGAGTTAGGTTTTTTTTAACCTGAAAGTTTTGTTGAGTTTTCATGGAGAGGAAGCATTTTGAGTATCGGGGTCTGACAAGGATACTGATGCCTGCTTCCGAATAAAGGGAATCTGTGAGGGGTTGATTAGCAATGGGTCGAAAGTCTGCGCTAACCAACCTCTCACCGATGCGTTTTGATATATTTCGGAGGCAGGCACCGCTCCTTGTCAGAATGCGATACTCACATTGCTTCTGCTCTAACATTGACTATTATTCTCGTGAACTTTTACTCGCGAAAAAGATTATTGCGATCTTTTTCTGAGGCTTCATCATTGATTCTGATGAAAATTGTGCAAAATATAACGATGTGCACACTTTACATTCTTGAAATTCTCATCATAAATTAAGAACAGCAAACAAATACATAGTCTATTTCTACCACTAACGCAGAATACAATGAAAGGTTTTGGAAAAACTAAACACTAGTGTACCGGGTATTGGCTTTGAGGCTTGTTGATCTATTAATCAACAATCGTTAATATAAATACTAATAAAATAATAAAACCAACTTTTTAGGGATAGTATCTTCTTGTAGTGTATATTTTCTTGCTAAGTTTCTGATCAAAACCCTTCCATTAGTTGAAATTTCAGCAAATATGTGAGGGAGTATTGCTCATTTTCATTGTAATCTTTAAGCCTTGATCAGATGCGAGTGCACACAATCCTTACTGCTCGTATATTGATACCTATAAAATCGGTTTTTGGATTGTGCTCTACAAACTCCATTCACGCTTCTGAGCCTTGCTGTAGGGTGAGGTTCTATGTAACGCTTGGCAAGTACCCAGAACTTTTGCACCTAAGCAGCAGTATTTAGAACTACTAGTGAATGCCTAGTTCACTTTTAAGTCTGTAGAGCACAAAATTCACACTATAACACAATTTATGAACCTGATTTGAATACAAGCAGAGCGAAATGAGGTTGCAAAACAATTCGATCAGTAACGGCTAAGACACACAATTTGACTACCACAAAAACATTTAAAATTGATCTCTTCATATTCACAAAAAATTTGAAAAATCTTCTATACCTGCCACAATAGGAAGTCACTCAATCTTGTTTCTCCTGAGGTTCTGATCAATAACTGAGGATGAGGTGATTTACTTGTGTACAGACATTTATCTAATAGATCAATTGAGATATCTTCTACGGCGATTAAATTCTTCTTCACACCATTCACTAGTTGTTTTGTTGCCTCACACATTTCATCCCGAGCTGTTTTGAAAAAAATAAAAAAGACAAAACTGAGTAGAATAAACCAAAATTCCATGAAAAAAACAGGGCAACTCTAGCTCAGGGTGTCTACTGCCACAAAAAACCATGTTATGTCAGAAAATTTAATCTAGCCAGGGAATGTCAGGAAATTTGGTCCTAAAACTGGGAAATTACATTGTTCTCGGGCAAGTTTCCTGTTTTCATGACGTCACAGTATTTTCACAACTTTATCAGCAAGATAATCCATGTCTGAAGAATTTCCACCCAAGTACAAAGGTCATTTGAAAAGTAAGTTTCTCTATTTTTTTCCCCAGCTCCTATTAAAGCTAACAAAAATCGAAAATCAGGGCTAAAACCGTCATAAACAAACAAACTCATAGCATAGCTGCTTTTAAAATTAAAATTGAACAAATAATGACGCCACAATCTTAGATTTTATGATCGCTTGTTTTGACATTTCCGTCCACCCCTGATATTATGAGTTTTCCAGCTGAATTATCACTGCGTCTGTTTTTTGGGACAGTAAAATAATCTTTGCATAAAAAAGAAGAAGAAGAAGCAGACCGTGGAGAATTTTACATTTTTAGCGGGAGTTGACATATAAACGATAATTTGTTCCCTTATCAATATCAACCGGTTAGCTCAGTTGGTAAAGCGTGCTTTATTAATTGTGCTCTGGTCCTGGGTTCGATTCCCGGGCTTGACATGTTAATTTGTATTGTGTTGGCCAACAGTACAATTTATCATGTTAAGGATTGGAGTGCTCTTCTCTAACTCAGACCCTTACTCACACAAAATTGATTAGCTTAAAGCCTAAAAACTGCGTGTTAAAATGGCAGCTGTTTCAAAACAGTGAGTAACGGTAGAGATCTCCTGAGTTAGAGAAGATAAAAAAAAAAAAAAAAAAAAAAAAAAAAAAAAAGCTCTCACAGTTATCCTCTCAACTCAGGGGTTCCTGTAAATAAAATAAATATGGGTTGGGAGGTTAACTGTGAGAGCTCCAGGAACCCTTTTTGTTCCAAAATTATTTAAATTTTCTAACTTTTGTTCCAAAATAAAAAATTCAATTTTAACTATTTAAATTTTCTAACTATTCTGTAATGCTTGAACACTTGATTCTTGATTATTGAATTTTTGGAAAAGTGTTTAATCCGGGCCTTGAAAATGCGAAAAAAATGAGAAAATCTTAATTTTAAAAATTTATATCTTGGCTGCATGCATGTGCGCAGTGAAAAAAACACTGAAAAAATAGTTAAAAAAGGCTAATCAAAATAGAAAACTAATGGTTTATTTGAAGATTTATTTTTCAAGAAATTTTGGCTTTGGTTTTTTCGGTTAAATTCATATTAATTTTGGATAAATTTGAGAGATGGGTTGAGTGGGGTGGACGTACTCCTATACTACTCAGATATGTCAGGGAATTTGAAAAGTAGACGCAACAGAAACTCAGGGAATTTTATGATTCAACTTCGCTTGATACCCTGTTGTTAACATGGTTTCATGCCACTCACCCTTCAAGCAATCAAAATTGCTCAATCAACTGCTAATATGTGCAATATTTTTAATATTTTTCGAAACACTTGATAGTCTGGCTAGCCAAACTGAGCTGCTTCATTCCAAAGCAGCTACATAATTAAAAAAAAAACAAACAAAAAACGCAATTAACGCTAGTAGAGCAAATCTTTATAAATTACAGGGGCATCTGCTTACATAGTTTAATCAATGAGGATGAAGAGAATGATGGTATCATAAAGTTCATACATTTGTAATTTCTTCCCTCCGTTTCTGTGTTACTTAGCCAAGAGCAGATTATTCATAGAAAAACCCTTATACCTTAAACTACTTCTGAGGGCTCAGTTATCCAATTTTTTTTAGTGAAACTGCTGGCTGATTGCAAAAATCAAATTGTAATCAGACCAAGTTGAGATCAAGAGCAAGTTATCCAGGTGGTGTCATTACGATACGTTTGATTCCGTAAGACAAAGCTGAATTTTGATGGATGGTGCTCAATAGCCAAGGAGATATTGATTCAAACAGGATTCTATTGGAACGCTATCTTGAAGATAAACACTACTCTCACTGTCAACTATTAGCATATAACGTACTCGTTTGGATTAAGATACAAACGTTTGCAATTAGCCTCCAGTCCATGAACTTAATACGACCAAACAGTATTGCATTGCTGCCGCAATGCTTTGAAGGTGAGGTTTAAAGAAGGTACTTACAAGTGTAAGAGAATGCAACATTTAAAAAAGCTCTAGTATTGTCTTTAGTTAGAAGAACAGCTTTAGCTATCAATGAAACTAGATCTGGTGGCAGTAGGGCAATATTTCCAATAACCCTTATACTGACGCCTTGCTCCATTAGCTTATCTCTGAAAAAGAAATTCATCAGACATCAACTTTCAACTTCCAAGAAAAAGAAACGTACAAAATTATTTTAACTAGATTATAATCAAATTAAAAAACAGTGGAAATCTATTATGGCGACATCAATTTGTACCACCCATTGCTTATACTGATGAGATCTCTCAATCATAGCTGAAACCTCATTTGAGCTAATATATTTGAGAATTTTAGAGGGACATCAAACAGAATGAGATAATCGACAAGGCGACAGACTTTTCATCAAATTTAGGGTCTAACAACCGGTTTTAACAACGCGCCGTAACTCAGCACAGGGATACAAAACACGCCCTGCTTTCCACATTTTCTCATGACCGGTAACTGATCTTCCAAAAAAAAGAAATGTCAATTCTACAAAAGTTAACTCTTTTTTTCTTTGCTTTTTCAAGGCATTCGCTTTTTTTGTACCATGCCCTGTGCTTGCTGCGCGCGTAAGGAAAAATCGAGTATTCTCAAGTATAATATGCAAAAATTTCATTTGAATCTATCAATGTTTTAGTTCTTCCCCTGTGCATTTCTGAGATTCGCCAGCTGATGAGTGATTCGTCTCTACTAAAGTTATTGAGTTTGAATGATGCTTTTTGGTCATAGATAATCCTTTTTTTTTTGCTCCTTGTATGCCACATTCGTTAATCTTGGCCCTATTTTCGATGATCAGCTAACTTTACTTTTGGAGGTTTTCGGATGATAGATTGCCGAAATTACATACTGTGCACCATCGAAACAAACGTCTCTCTCAGTGTCATGGAAATGCATATAGATTCCGGACTGGCGTCCTCAGTAGAATGCACTATGAAACTTTTGGGACCCTTTACACCAATTTTTCTAATTTGAAAGTTGATTTCCCGCACCGCAAAAAGCTTGGCAGTGAATGTGTTAATTTCAAGTTAGATTTTAGTCATCTAAGAATAGATAAGTAAGTAAATAACAGCAAAATACTGAAATACCTGGTTCACCTTAGAGGTTACCTGCGACAGGTGGTTTTGATAGAAATAGTTAAAATTGACTGATTAACATTGGAAGCGGTTGAAAAAAAATTATGAAATTAGTTTGAACTAATCTCTTGACTTTAGAGGTCGATGAGAAAGCAGCCGAGTAAAATTTTAGCATAAAATGAGACAAAGTGAGCAAGATACAATTTATGAACTTACCGTTCATCCAGAAGTTTGGTAAACTTTTCCCTGGCTAAATCAAGTAGAGCAGAAACCTCTTCTTCACTTCTCTTGAAATTTTCTATACTGAATGCATAAACGGTTACTTCATAAATTCCTAGTTCTAGGCACCATTGTAATGTTTCTGCCAATTTATCAAACCTAAACATAATAAATAGCGAAGTTAAGAAAATGAGGGATCATAGAAGATAAGAAAACATCTCAAAAAGGACTGTTTAGCAAGATAACAAGTCCCGTTGATTAGATAGCCATATCATTTTATGACAAAGCGCTGCTAGAGGAGAATCATGGCCAGTCAGTAGAGACTACAGGTAAATAAGTTGAGTTAAAAGATAGTAGATAAATGCACTTAAATGATGTGTACCAACATGTTTTTCCTTTCTTTCTTCCACCTGGCTAAATATGACTTCCATTAAATAATGTCAGATTACTAATGAAAAGAGTCACTCTATAAGGTATTCACTAATGAGTTACATTTAACTTTTATTCGAAAAAACACCACTTTGGCTCCTAAAATATTCCTGATGGCCTCTAAAACAAGAACTCATGGGCTCTAATGACTCCTAACATTTTTAGATTTTATGAGAGAGCTTAGAAATATTGAAAGTTTTATTCTATATAAAAGTAGCATTGTTAAGTAATTAAAAAGTGACATGTTCCATTTCAACTTCTAGTCAACTGTAGTGAATTTTAAATTTAAAATTTTTATGTCTCTTATATTTTAAATTTTAGTAAATATTTTTCAATGATCTATAATAAGTTAATTTTAATATTTTATTGCGTCTATTTTACCATTACACGTTAAATATATTTTTATATTTTTTTATAATAGATGTTTATCCTGGGTATTTGCTTGTAATTAATTTAATTCATTGCTACTTAGCTACATTGAATTGTTAGTATTAATTATTTTGGCTGTACTTCCCAACACAAGCTAGCTTCGTCGGAGATATAAACTTTTTATGTTATGCTCTACACTGTTTTGTAAATTGTTTCTGGATAAATAAACTAAACTAACAGAAAAGATGAAGTTTGAGTCTTATTTGGCCCTAAAAGAAAACATTGCAAAAAAATTGAACCTGAGTTCAGCAAAAACTGAACTATTTAAGATGATTCCAGGGTCGATTGGTTCCAACCGTGGACATCATGTCATGCTGCTCATAGAGTCAACAGTTTTTGGCTAAAATTGATAAATTTACACTGAAGGTACAAATTAGAGGAACTTCAGCACCTGCACCTGAAATAAATTTCATGATATATGGCTTTCAGTCTCAACTAATTTTGCTCGTTTAGGACTCAAAAAATCCATAAAAAATGTTGAAGGTGCTGACTTTCTTGGATTTTGTGTTCTATCTTTGTTCTCAATTTAAAATGCCAAAAACATGACTTTTCACAAAAGCGACTAGCGCCGCTACCTATCGGATTGAAATCTGGAAAATTTTTCCAGGAATCACCTTAAGCGCAAAACCCAAACCAAGTTGGTGAACCCGAGTTCAGAAGCCTCGAATAAATTAAGCTAGCAAAAAGTATTGAAGATGCAAACTTGAACTTAAATCTGATAAATATTTTTACCAACTGAAAGTTAAGTGTGACGATTTGTCCAAATCACCAAATTTGTTCCATACATTAATCATAAAAATTGTCAATTAAGTAATGAGAAAAGTTTCAAAAATATTTAAAAAATCCGCACTTGACAGTTTCATCAGTCATAATATTTGTTACAGAAGCTAAGGGAATAAATATGATCCCGGCATTTAGGGTAGCTTACTTAATGTATGTGATTTTAGATAGATCTCGACAAATTACGTTAATTGATTTCAATCAAAATATCATTACTTAGGATGATGAAATTTTTTTTCAGGACTGCATCATATGAATGAAACAGAATCAATGTACAGGATTGATTTTGAAAACTCAAGAGCAAAATAGCAATTGGAAACAGTTAAGCAGAACATATTACAAATTGTTTTGCGATGATTCTCAATTGAGGAGCTAGTTGGAAAAACGGCCTTAGCCGGCTAAGGCCGTTTTTCCGGAGAACAACTTTTCTGAGAGAACATAGGCTCAATAATATCTCCACAAAATTTCATGACCGTACGTTAAAAATTGAGTGAGATATGGGAGTTTACATGAGAAGAGGTTGCCACTTCTGCTGGCGACTATAATGACCATAATGGGGAAAATTGAAGATGGTGAAGAGGACTCGGGCAACAATGAAAGCGAGAGTGAATACGAGGACGAATAATTTTATATTCTTTATTTTCTAATAAATTCGCCTCTTTTTTTGCGGATTTTTGGTTTTTTTTTTTTTTTAATCTATCATGTAGTACATATGTTCCATACAGAAAGTCGTTCTCTGGAAAAACGGAGTTAATACTCAGCGTTTAGTGAGGACTTGTCTCTGTGCAACAGGTCGTTCTATGGAAAAACGACCTTAGTAGACCTTTCGTATTTATCCAATTTCTTCTTTCCTATACAGCCAAAGCATATTTCAGTTAAACCAACTTCAACCTGAGGGTATGGATCAACTTTTTTGATCCAACCCAAGCCTGATTCTTCATCTATGTTAGATTGGCACTAAAATAAAAACTTTAACAGCCGTTTTCTCAGAACGCGATTTTGCTACTTAGGCCGTTTTTCCAGCTACCTCCTCAATTAAGTAAGTAATTACTCATTGCTCGACATCTCAAAAGTAAAGTTGTAGAAAACTACAAATTCAATTTCGCACGTTCGGCATTGGACTTTACTCATGAACATTGAAGTTCGCCTTCTCTAACGCTTCGTGGAACAATATTTCAATGGACGATCCGTTTATGTACGGAACACATCGAAGCTGATTGAAAGTATCGAAAGTACACGCCATAAATAAACCTTACAGTAGTAGAAAAGAGAGAAATATTTTTTGAAACATACTAGATTGAGATCTTACCCTTGCGAATGTCCTTTGATTTTTTGCACTCTATTTTTTGCTGCATACCTCCGATTCCCATCCATTATGAAAGCGATGTGTTGAGGTATCGGTCCACATTTCAAAATTTTTACGCAAAGTGACTGAAACCAATTTAAAGAACAATCTCTGATCCATGACATTACGGCAGAGACAACTTCCTAAGTGAGAAATCTACACAAAATACAAAAGATACGTGGAATAGCTTAAAATGAAATACAGCTCATTAATTCATCATCACTCACGAGCCGTCGTGACATGTCACGGGAGTTGGAAGAAGGCCGTGGTTGGATTGGAAAATAACACAATAACATAACCTAAAACAGAACTGATAAGCCGCGGAAGCGGTGATGCGCCGAGCTTAAATTAGAAATTAACTCAAACAATGAAGTTTCTATCACAGAAACTCCGAGAGTCGATTAATATGGCACACATAGCGAGATTCAAACACGCTCACTAAAATTAATATTAAAGTAATTTCGTACGGGAATTTTAATATTATGAAGGTTTCTACACAGAACACAAAGCCCAACGTTCAACGGTGCGTTTAGGTTGCGGTGAAATAGTTCTCAAGATAAGAAATTACTGCGCCACGGAGACTAATAAATTTGATACTGTGCATCTTTTCAACCAAAAATTTAAAACTTGGAGCAATTTTTTATCGGAAAAACTACCAACACTAAATTATTGAAAAAGAACCCTTTCCTATTTTGTCCGATTCTTTGTGTGGGAAAAGAACTATAGTCTAAAGCGTAGTAAAGACATTGAATTGAGTCACTTTTTCTTCAGTTGGCAAATCTTACCGTTTCTCGTTTCTCCTCACAATTTGATAGAGCCAAGATTAAAACAGTGCACGTAGGCTCTCACTTCGCTCCAGATGAATAATTTTCGTGTGATCTTTTCAATTAAATCAACTATTTATCGGAATTTAAATTATGGATAAAGAGGACCCTCACAATTCTGCGATCGCCAGTGGTAAGTTGTATTTGTATTTGCTGATTTATGAAGCTTTCATCCTGTTCTCTCTCTCCTATAACTTGTAACGGTTGTCGTGTTTTTTGTTTTCAGAACTTTACTTTCTCATCGCCAAATTTTTGGAAGCCGGGCCCTGTCGTGAAACTTCTCAGGTAAATTTTCTTAGCTTATTACCCTAATTACACATGTGTCACTAATTTCTTTGTGATTTGCTTGAACTAACAGTATTTTTCATCTCTGATTGCAGGCCCTGAAAGAGGAGCTAGTCAAGTACGAGGTAAGTGTATCAGCAGTTCTCTTATTTTAAAGTTTTTTCATGTAAACATTGATACACGTGGTTTTTGTTGTCAAATTTGATTTCACGGGGGAGGGGAGTTACTATCGCACTGGTACTAATTTTAATTTTTGTGTCTTTCAGATTTTGCCCAAGAGGTTGGATTGGGAAGGTGAAGAGCATAAACAATCGTATGAAGAAGTGGTGAGTGTTTATTTTTTGAAAAAAATAAATAATTTTGAAATTCTTCAATTTTTTTGAAATTTCGTGTTATCAGTAATTTTTCTTTCTTCGTGTAACTTTTGTGTCAAGGTCAAGTCGTTAGGTCTTGGGTGGTTATGCTTTTCGTTTCTGTTACATTTTATCCCATTTTTTTTTTCAGTGTTTTGATAATTTCCTCCGTTTGCCGTTTTTGAACTTTCTCAAATATTCTCATTTCGATTCCATCGCGTAAGAAAATTCTCTTCGCCTCCCCCTGCCTCATTCCCTTCCACTTCCATCGTTACGAATCTCTCTACCAATCAGGTGCTTGTTATATCACATGACGTAATCAACTCTCCACTTCATCTTCTCTCTTCCTTTCTTTTCACGAATGCTTTGCCTCTGAATCAGCTTCATGCGGAATACCAATAATGAGTTTTTCATTTTATGATATTTATGAATGTTTTCACTCTTATTTCTTTTTGAAGCATTTGCGCATTTTCATTCCTTTTCCTGTCCCTTTCTCCCTATTTTGCCTCTGCGTCTCTTTTCACGCAGCCGTGAATCTGCGTCTCGTCTCGATTTTTGCCCCCCCCCCCTCTCTCTCTCTCACCCCCACTTGATTCTCCTCCACTCCTTTCCTCCTCCCTTTATCGCCTTTTCCTTATGCCTGTCCTTTCTCAACATAGCCGCCTTTCGAGGTTTTATTACTACCTCCTCTTCTTTCCTTGCTGATTTTACATTTTATCCGCATCGCCCGCCCGTAACTCGCGAAGGTTTTAACGAAATGCTGATGACAAGGAAAAGAACGCTATGTCCTGCATTCCTACGCTGAGAAACGAAATTTATTTTTGCTGATTGCCAAGTTATTCATGTAACTTGTCTCGTCCCTCAAATCGACTAACCGTCTAATTCACAAAGCTGCACTTTTTCTAACCTCAAAATTTGTCAATTCTGACTCATTCGAGGCGTATGATCTTTCTGATTTCTTCACTCCGCAAAATTTTAGACTTTTTGGACATCCTTATGCCTTTCCTAATGGTCCAGTCTTACTTATTATTTCACGCTCTCCAGAGGAAGGTCTCTCTTCTATCAAATTTTCATTCAGAAAAACAATGCTCATTACCCAGCCAAGTTTCTCATCTCCTTGTGAAACTTATGTAGGCTCACTGCAACTTATCTCATAGAATTTTCTCATCAGAAAGTGTTTTCATTTATGATGTAGCATCACGATGAGAGATATCTACGTAAAGTTGTGTGCCTTAGGTACTACTTGAGTTTACAATCTCTCCGCTCGGTTCACGTCAGAGACAGTGTGATGTTAGCAGCCCCCTGGAGAAATTTCAGCACAAAGAGATACCTTTTTGACGGAAAATTGAATCCTTTCACCTTTGATTGTGTTCGATGTTGAAACTGTTGATTGATTAGCCTTAATCTTTCTCTCGAAGCACTGAGGTGGAAAATTTGGATTATTGGTATTGTTGGTTACTGCCTAATTAGGTCAAAGATTCTGTTCGGTTCAATTGCAACCGCAGTTAAGATCAACTTGATGGCTTCTTAGTGCTGCTTCTGACGTAACTGACCAATAATGTGCCACCTATATTTCCCCGCAGCATTTGTCTGCGCTCTGAAAGTTTCATTTGCTTTGCTTTCATCTCTGCAGGAACGTTTTCTTTGGCATTGTATGCTAATCATGACCCTTATACGAAACTTGGTAGTTATTTCTGTCTTAGGTTCCATTCTGATGAAATTATGTTCTCTTGTCAGTTGAATTGTCTTTACTATTAGTTTTGGATAAGTGAATGAAGAAAACTGAGGAAAAAAACACGCAGGTAATATTTTCTGGGTTCTTGGTAGGAGATGTTTGTGTCATGCACTGGCGGTTTTTGACTTCAATGTATTGCTATCTCCTCAATTTTAACCTATGGAAATGAACTGATCTGTGGATGGCTTTAGATAATTGATACTTTCGGAAGTTCAAGTAAGAGCAAAAAATTATTTGTTCACAAGCCGTCTCTGGCATGGAAACCATTTGTTTGGCTGAATGAAAAATTGTCATCACAGTTGTCTTGCTTTTGGCTTTCGTTGCCTTCATATCTTCCCCTAAACTCTAAAGGTTTTTCACTTGTCTGTCTACTTGTATTCAGAAAGATTAAACTACCTATTTCCAACTTGTGGTTATATTGTGAGGAATCTGGTGCCACGTCTGCCCTGATTGTGATAATTGGTGGCTAATTTTGTTCATAGAGTTGGCATCAAATAACATGGCGGCCATGGACTGGCTGTGTGGCATATTTATACCTAAAGCTCATTGGGCCCTCCTTTGACAGATAGGAGTCAAAGCCAATTTTTTTAAACCAAAATACAGTGTATCACCACGTTTTTTACTGCGATTAGCCAACAAAACATATTAACCGTTCTGACGCCTTGTCAGATCACTGATTGTGGTTCCTTGAGATCGTTTGAGATATAACCTCAAATTCTTTTGCTTGAGTCTTGAGTTTCTTGATCTCTTGTCTTGTTAAGGCCCAGGTTTTGTTTCAGGAAACATATATGAAGGGCCTGTCCACTATAAATGACTGGAAACTTATTTATAGCGCAAACAAAAACAAAATAGAAGAATTTCAATATAATTCATTTTTTTTTTCTAATCGGAAGGCTATGTGAACCACACTTAACCCGGAATAACCTGTTCCTTATTGTTTCCTTGTGCTAAATGCCTTGATAAATTAGCCTCTATCATAGAATAATACAAACTGTAGCATTCAGTGATAGGTTTAAGTTAACCTCCAAATCCTGATTGCCAGTAACATTTAGGTAAGGAAGCTTTTTTGATTTAGGATTAAACTTCTTCAGTCGGGAAAACAACCCTTAATCTCTTCTTGCTTTCTAAAATGCACCCTGATAATAAATTCTCAGCAACTGAATGATGTAAATATAAGTGTTGGTGGGTGTCTTTGATATATCCGGTTGAATGTGACCTTCCTTATCATAACCTTAAACCCCTCCTTTACTGTTACGCCTTTCACAGTTTTCTGCGATAAGAAAAGCCAAGTCTCTAGTGTACTAGAGCAGGACTATTTTGAGTATCGAGTTCTGACAAGTAGCGGTGCCTGCTTCTGAACCGCATCAAAGCGCAGTGGTGAGCAGTCGATTACCAACGAGTCGAAAATCTGCGCTAACGAAATGCTCACCGATGTGTTTTTAGGCAGTTCGGAAGCACGCACCGCTACTTGACAGAACCTGATACTCAAAATGGTCCTGCTCTGACTGTTGGTGGCATCTCATGGCTGTAAAAGCAGTAATGTATTTTAAGGACCTTGCTTGCACCAGAGGCTGCTTGATGTAGCAATGCCGTTCTTACTATGTCTCTCTGCCAGCTTTCAAGTAAAGTGTCAAACCTTTAATGTATCAGCTCTATCAACTGGTTTTTGACAGTTACAACTGACCATGGAAAACGGGTAGAATATCAATACCTCAATCAGTAGGTTGTTGCAGATTACTTCAAACCTGATGGCTCTTTGTTTACAAGCGGAGAGCCCATTTTTTACCTTATGGAGTTTGTTAGGCACCAGCAACCATTCAGCGCACAGAACAAAATTTGTGACGACGAAAAAGATTAGAAATGAGTGCACTAGCTTCTCAAAACTGACCAGTTTACTAAGCATTGTACGTGATGTTTGGAAATGGTTGAGTTTCAAACCTACTAGCCATTTCACTTGAAATTTTCTTGCTGTACTTATTTGATATTTCGATTTTTCCTGTTTTAGAAACATAAACTAACGCATATAGGAGCAAACCATCTAGTTGAAATATGCCGAAGAATTGGTCCGATAATCGACAAAGAAATCAAGCCAACTGTGAGTGGCTTAAATTCGTTATTGGGAGCAGGAAGACAATCTCTTTTAAGAACTTCTCAAGATTTATGTCGGAAGTGGTTTCCGTTGCAGGATTATTCAGTGCGACTTAACTTACGGCCTCTATGTGAGCCAGTTGGTTTTAAATGTCACAATCTAGGTAAGAATATTTGTTTAAAGTCAACGTACTTATTTATTACCACAACAGGCTCAATAGTAGGGACAAAACATGTAAATAAACAAGTTGAATAATTCAAGATATTAAATCCAAGAACTCATAAATTAACGATAGTAAATTCATAATTTTCTCCTTTAGTGTAAAAGGAAATTTTGTATTATTTCAAGCACAGATATGCTTCTGCACAACTTCAGCAATTAAAACTTTGCCTATTCTTGGGAATGTGTACATGCTGTAGGGCTCAGAATCAGGCTAATCACCTTTTTTGATTCCTTATTGGATTAATTTTGACAAGTAATTATAGTGGATTCCTGATCTTCCTTTTTGAATAACGATTTATTTCAATGTAACCCATTGGTTTAATTGAAATCAGTATGCCTGATGATTGCTGCTGAAATTTTATTGGAAAATTAGTAATTGTTTCCTATCTGCCCAACTCTGGTAGGAGTGTTAAGCAAATATTAATGCCTATTGGTACCTTTGAAATATGAATAGGTCTGTAGCATTCACAAGTGAAATAGCAAAAAAGGAATCGCAAAATATTATAAACGAAAAGTCAAAGACTATCTAGATAATATTCCGATCAACAATATTTTATTGTTCTGAAAGGAGGGTCGTCCTAAGCACTCGGACTTAGGGCATTCGTGGATCACGAGCCACGAGATCCACGACCTAAAAAGAAAAGATTAATAATGGCATGAGAAAAATAGAAATTTTGAATTTAGCCGAATGCTTAGTTATTTATTAAGAGGACTTTAAGAATGTTTTAAGTCAGAACGAAGAAAGTATTTATTTTTAAAAGTGGCAATTGAAAACTATTATTAATATCGAAAAGAAATGTTATTTATCGATTATTTATTAGGGATTAAATAGGGAAAATTTAGATGTTTGAATATTAAAGGCATAAGACGAATTATCGATTTATTATTAGGTTATTTAACGAAAGAAAGGGAAAAGACGTAGGCAAGACTCTACGCTTTTTATCAAGTGATTATTTAGTAGGAAAATGAGAAAATATTTATTTTAAAGAAGAAGTTTTGTATTTTAGAGAAGAGAAAGGGGGCAAGAGAAAAGATGCAGGCAAGACACTTCTGCACTTTCCTATGATTACTTACTGGAGACGAGTCTTGAAAAAGACTATTTTGTTTTGCATACCAAAAATAGGGCGAACTAACCGATGCCTCGTATTAGTCGAACGACGTTTAGCAACTGTCACGATCTGTATGAACGTATAGACAATCATGTAAATTGGATAAGGCTCCAGAGGGGATACCACTAAAAGGAGATTGGTTTGCATTTGCGCGAAGTTGAGATTTGGAGTGGAATTTACGGGTAATTAAAAGAAAGATTGAATTAAAATTATGAGATATATGAATGGACCTAATTGCGTTTAAGACGCTAGAAAAGAAAGAATAAAGAAAAAATGTGAATACAAACAATAAATAAAAGAATAAATGAATATATTTATGCGCAATGGAGCGCGCGCCATCTAACGGCGTGGTTGTGCACCCGTGGAACCCGTTGTGCACCCGATGGAAAATGCGAAATGGAGGCGCGGGCCTGCGCTGTATTCCGATAGATCGCGCTGACGCTGTGTGTGCGGCGCGAGCCGAGATGACTCCCGAATGTTGCGGCAAGTGGCGCGAACAGATCAATCAAGCGAGGGGTGAGCTGTGTAAAATCACACTAAGCCACTTGTTTTTTTGCCGTATTTTTTTCTATCTGAAGAATTATAATTTGACTATTCTTTGTCGAATAAAAATTTATTTTACCTAATTATTGTTCTATTGTTGATTTCCAGTGAAAGTTCTTCATGGCAGAGAGAATTCAGGTCCAGTTTCGCGGAGACAAGTGGCCATTCCTGAGTTTTATTCTAAATTACAGCAGCTATGTTGTACTTTAGGGCACCTATCAGCAGTGTATTGCTTATTATTTGATAATACTGGAAGATTTATCATCACAGTAAGTAAGATTGCGCTAAATGCCAATATCTTGCATGAAGTTCCATGCATTGGAACAGAAAGATTACTGTGTTCACTTTTGTTTCAGGCACCCTAGACGTCGTTACAGTCGTGAGTTTTAAAAGCTTCAAGTAAATTTATGATTTAATTTTTGAAGCTTTAAGTGCCACCATCTATATTTTTTCTGGTTTCTGCATGGAAGATGATACGAAATTCATCTATTGCGAACATTTGCGACAGCTTTATTTTCCCTTAAATCGAACACTCGGATAATTCAAAGTTCACTATTAGTTTGTTTTCAAATTTCAAAAGTAGTCCATGACTGGTAAAATTATGAACCACTGCTTAAACCGTTACTGTCTATCAAAAAATGTGCCAGTGTGAACAAGAGAAATTGCTACATTCCTTGGGTGCACTTATTTTTATACTTCGGGAACATTACGTGTGAGAAATATGAGTCATGAAGAAAGATTTTAAGAACATTTTGGAGACCCTAATGTATTAATGTGGAAGATCCAATCCATCGATTGATGTATCTGCCTGGTTACATGAATAATTTTTGCCTGTTTTGCTCGTGGTGAAAGAGAGCAAAACTAGAATTTTAAAAAATGAATCTTTTTCGGAATTGAAAATTCATCTTTTCCAGATTTTAGCAATTTATCTATTTGATTAAAAGCTAAGTTTTCTCAGTAATTAGCTCTTGCTCCTTTTTTTTCACTTTGTAGGGTGCGGATGATTTGTTAGTCAAAATATGGAGTGCCAAAGATGGTCGACTGTTGGCTACCTTAAGAGGCGCATCTACAGAAATCACAGACATAGCTGTCAATGCAGAAAATACCCTCCTAGCTGCAGGAAGCGTTGACAAAATCCTACGAGTATGGTGCCTTCAGACTGGATACCCTGTAAGTAACTTTCAAGAATTTTCATTTTCGGTCTAGTAATCTTTCATATTTCAAAGCTCCATGTATATCTGCCCTCTCATCTTCAAAACCAATGCCTTATTTACAGTATTGTTACCTATTCTGTGGGGTGTGAGTGTCCGCTTATTTCGAATCTGAATTGGGATTTGAACACTACGCATATGACATGATTACCGTTTCTGGAATCAAAAGATTTGAATCTTTCAAGTTTTTTTTCACGTGTAAAATTGGGCGCTCTGCCAATCACTGCAATGCAAGTGGCGCACAGTGGAGCAAGTCAATGGAAGAGGCCGGACATGGTGTTGGGGCTTTAAATGTGTATATTTTAGTTAATACATAATGTAGAAGTTTGTAAGTGGTTTTGTTAGTTTTACCGTAATAGTTCCTATAGAAATCATTCTCTTTTAGTTTGTTTTTTGACCATAAAAACATGCAAAGGATGTGGCACAATCCTTATGGGAAATGGCCTAGGTCGAACTTAATTAATTCGGCATCATTTTTTTTGTCTCGTCGTCCTGATCAAGAAGTCTTTAAGCCCAAAAATTATTATCGCCCGTTTTTGAGATAATCGAGCTTAATGTTTGAGCAAATCTCGGTGCTCAGGACCGAATTCGCTCGGCTATGGAGCGCGCGTCTAACCCGGAAGCGGCTCACCGCAAACTGGCGATGGCTGCCGCTCCTGTGGCTCGTATTCCGTCCGGAGGTGATGCCCCCCTTTCCTCCACTCCAAACGCTCCCACGCACTCTCCGAGCAGAGTGTGAGCAAAAGGAGCGGCAGCTATCTCCAGTTTGCGGTAAGCCGCTTCTTGGTAGGATGCATGCTTGATTGCCAAGCAAATGTGTTCCGAAGCACCGAGATTTGCCCAAACTTTAAGTTTGATTATCTCAAAAACGGGTGATAATAATTTTTTGGGCCCGTGAGACCTTTTGATCAGGACGACGAGACAAAAAAAATGATGCCACACTTACAAGGGGAAGGCAAAGGTGGGCCCGCTCCAATTGGAACGGGACGTGCGCGAAAACATAGTCCTTGGGGTCCTAATGAAGGGACTTTCAGCACTTTTTGTGAATGGGCCCCTGAATTTGCAAAATTTTGATTTTAAAATGAGCCCCAGGGACGGCGGATAGTTATGTAGCCGAGAATCAGACACCCACTCTCAACCGAAGTCGTGGCGCAACGACAGCGTAGTGGTTTCCGGTTTGCATGGTCTCGGGTTCGATTCATGCTGGCGGCATTAATTTTTTCACGACAGTTGTGCTCATCTTTCTTTGCCATGTTTTTATGTTTTTTTCTTGTTACTTGTTTGCTGTTTGGTTTTGTTTTGGTCTTGTTTTGTTTTTGTTTTTGTTTTTGTTTTTTTTTTTTTTTTAATACTGTTTGAATCGAATTAATCCACATCTTTTCGTGCTGTATACGCAGTTACCTACTTCACTGTGCTTGTATGTAAAAGTTAAGAAAATAGTAGAAAATCAAAAAGATGAATGGAAATTGATCAACGAAACTTTTTTTTTCGTCTGTTTTTTCAAGTGCTGTTGTTCTTCTTTTCCAATATTTTCTTAACTTTTATATGAAAGCACAGTGTAGTACCTGATGCATGCAGGATGAAAAGAGGTGGAAGAATTCGATTCAAACGGTCTTAAAAAAAAAACAAAACAAAACAAAACAAAAAGCAAAACATAACTAAAATACAAACAAGCAACAAGAAAGAAATATAAAAACATGGCAAAGAAATATGAGCACAACTGTCGTGAAAAAATTAACGCCGCCAGCATGGATCGAACTCGGGACCATGCAAACCGGAGTCCATTACGCAGTCGTTGCGCCACGACTTCGGTTGAGAGAGCGCGTCTGGTTCTCGGCTACATAACTATCCGCCGTCCCTGGGCTCATTTTAAAATCAAAATTTTGCAAATTCAGGGGCCCATTCACAAAAAGTGCTGTAAGTCCCTTCATTGGGACCCCAAGGACTATGTTTTCGCGCAAGTCCCGTTCCATTTGGAGCGGGCCCACCTTTGCTTTCCCCTTGTTAGTAAGATTGAGTAAGATTAACCGTAAGCCATTTCCCCATAGGATTGTGCCATGTCCTTTGCATTTTTCGTACTATTTTCCACATCCGACGCCTCCTACTACTCCTACCACTTGCTCCATTGTGTACTTGTTATCTACCTGCCGGTTTTTTAGGAGTTTTATGCATTATTTTGCGTATGCAGAAATAGATACAAAGTTGAGGAACAGAGCAAATACCCGAATTGATTGAGTTCAGTCTTCAATTAGTTATTACTCCCAACCATCCTCCAAATTAAGCAGAGCAGAAGCATTTTGAGTTTCGGTTTCTGATAAGTAGTGGTGACTGCTCCTGAAATGCATCAAAACGCAACAGTGAGTGGTTAGTTAGCGAATCGAAACTCTTTGCTCACCAATCGCTCACTGATTATACATTTGGATGCATTTCGGGAGCAGGCGTCATTACTTGTCAGAACTCCATTCTCAAAACGCCTCTGCTTTAGCATTGATCCAAGAGCCCAAAGAATTTATTTATTAAGAAAATATTTATTTTATAATTTTTATAATTTTATAATTTTTAATATTTTTATAATTTATTTATTTTTTTATTTTTTTAAGAATTTATTTATTTTCCTCCTTACTTATATTCCTTTCATTTCAAAATAAAGAACATAGTATGTGTTAGTGTTTTATTGAGCATTTGAGACACCATTTTCGTACAGTAAAATCTCCATACTCTCCAATTAAATTGACAATTTTTTTATTATAATCAGGAAGACCAATCATGGAGAAATTTTGCGAAAAAAATAACTGCGTTGACAGGATTTGGAAAAACTCATCTTCAAAATTTGGATTCGAAAAGAAAAAATTAGATTCGCTCACCCCTACCTATTCTGTGTAACTAACCAGAAGTAATAACTAATAATCTAATTTAAGTCCGAGCAGGCACAGTCAGTTAATCCGAAGGTGATTCCAGGATAAAGTTGGGGATCTTTTACCCATATCGTAACCTGATATCTGTTCATCTTTTGCCAATAGTTGATCTTGCCTTTCCCACCAAAATTACAGTTTTACCAATAAAGTAGACCTTTTTTAGTCCCTATTATCTATTGCTATCTGTTTCTCAAATTAGTGATAATTTTCCTTCTGTGATCTGGACTTATCAGAGATTATTATTTCTATCTTGAAGTAAAATGTTGTTTCATTTGTAAATCAGGTTGCTGTACTAACAGGACATACTGGAATGATCACTGGTGTCAATTTTTGTCCAACTGTCGTCAATGGAATACATTATTTAGTTTCTACCAGCACTGATGGAAGTGTTGCCTTTTGGAGTTACTCGACCAGTCCCTCCAAAGAGACCACTTTTCTGTGAGTGTGCAAATCAATTTGATGCCTTGCCTTCTCTTTAGTTTGGAATTTAAATATACACAATCGGGGGGGGGGGGGGGATCCTGAAGAGAAATTTTTTTTCCCATTTTGAACAAAAATAATTCAACTCCTTGTAGGTCTGCAAAATGAAAGTAAAGATTTATTTTCACGAAGTAAGCTTTCCAACTATCATCAACTACAGCTTCAAAAACCTTTTGCTTCCTTTGCTTAAAGCAACCAATATTTCATTCAACGATAAATTAAGCATTTTAGTGGAAATTGTTTTTAGTCTCCATTTTATATTTGTTTACTTTGTTGCCTAACTTCGCTCTCTCTTAGCCTTGGTTTTTACTTTTCAAAGAAAGATGAAAAATGCGAGTTTTTGGTCCGCGATTTCGCCGCGAAAAATGCGAACTTTCGGTCTACCGGATTTCGCAATTTACCGGATTTTTCGGCCGGTCCCCTGAAATCCGGTAAATCGAGAGTTTACTGTACTTGATCGATAACAAACTTAATTTAAAGATTCAATGTCTGATGAGCTGTAATTTACAAGGGACTCATTGCATTGGTTCGTCGACTCGAAAAGGTTTGGCTGACTGGGGAAGCAGAATTATTTATGAGATTGTCATGTTATAGTAGCAGTCAACTACATATGTTAGTGTAATTTATTAATATTATCAACCTATTTGTTTGTGACAGGGCTAAACCTATTTTGTACAATGAAAAGATGAGACCAGGGCATGCTCAGATGATTTGCTCAGGCTTTTCTCCTGGAGGAATGTTTTTGGCGGCAGGAAGTGGTGATCATCATGTCAGAATCTACAAGATGGATGAGTCAGAAGGACCGACCCGGTAAATAATTAACTCTTCCTTTAACAATGTAAAATAAAAGAAAAAGATTTATTTTCATTCTCAGTCAAAATGAAAATAAATCAAAAATGGAAAACTAGGCTGAAAAGCAACAGAATACAGAGGCGATACGTTTCAGACCATCTGTAGTCTGTATCCTGTTGTTTTCCTACTCATTTTCCATCTGTATTTTATTTTCATTTCAATTCTATATCTCTCTGTTTTGTGTTATCGTAGATTTTACCTTTTCATTCAGTATACTTAAGAATGTACCATTTACTTATATATTTTCTGTAGGTGTATCGCTTGGTACTCCATTCTTCAAAATATTTTTAAAGTAATAATTTACACGTGTATAAACTCCTGATTTTGGGGGAAGCTCAGCCTCGCTGCTCGGGAGTCAAGTTATGCTCGGCAAAGCTGTTTTACGGGGTGCGCTTAAGTGTTGCGTCATGCTGGACAAAATCCATTCTTGTTTAAGTATCTATTGATGTGGCATTGAGTAACATGTAACAACCGCACACAGCTCTTTGGCATGTTGGTAATAGTTCGTTAAAAATGCTCATGCATGCTTAGTTCACATTTTTGTCGGTAAACAGAGCTGTTATGTTTGAAACCCCATATTCCCTACTGTAAATAAGAGCAAATCAAAATGAGCATGCAAAATAATTGAAGCTGTAAGGGTTAAGTCAGACGCATCAAAGTGCTTAAAAAATTGAGAATACAGATCGATCTCGCCTTTTCTCTACAACAAGTCAATGAATTTGTTTGCTCAAGACTTTTTTCAAATCATTCACTTTCGGCTTCACTCTTTTACTCAAATTACCAATAGGCAGCTTTTCTATCAGTAAGCCAAAGTCTCAACTTGACTGCGTAGCATTTTTTGAGAGAAGGAAGAGCTGATGAATAAGTCATGCTTCTTTGTATATCTTCATTTTTCCTCTGAATGTAATGAAAGTTAAATAAAATTCTGCATTGTTTTTTTTTTCAGTGTTCTAGAAATTGAAGCCCATTCGGACCGAGTTGATAGTATTCAATGGGCTCACTCACATCTAAAGTTTATATCCGGTTCCAAAGATGGCACCGCCAATATTTGGCAGTATTCAAGACAGAAATGGACGAGTATCCAATTACTAATGAGTAAAAGATTACCAGGGTAAGTAGGAAGTTCAATTTAACATAAATTTACATCTTTTGCTTCAAATTTTTTTCGAACAATAGGCTAGTTACAGTAAACTCTCGATTTACCGGATTTCAGGGGACCGGCCGAAAAATCCGGTAAATCGCGAAATCCGGTAATCCGAAAACTCGCATTTTTCGCGGCGAAATCGCGGACTGAAAACTCGCATTTTTCGCGGTGAAATCGCGGAATTTTTAGGTATTTTTTCTCCCCCCCCCCCCCCCCCCCAAATTTTCACTGTTTCGACCAACCTGAGCCTGAGGGTTTTATTTACAAAAGCACAAAAAACGCGTGGGGGATTAGAACAAGATAATTTGGTACTAACCGTTCGTTTGTTGAGTGTTTTTCATTTCTCTGAGCTAAAAATCTCTTTGGAAAAAATCAGCTGACTTTCTCCAAAGAGGTTCAGCCGATCTCGCTGTCAGCCAGCGTTGCCAATGTTGGCAAGTTCTTGAAGTGCCAAAGCCATAAACTACGTGCTTCACGCGTGGAGCCAACGCACTACGGGCGGCAACGCTGCGCTGCTGTCAACGCGGGAAAGCAGCGGAGCTTCCCTGCCGCTTGACGCGTTTTTCAAAACACCGCGACTGATGAGTTTGGAGAGTGACTCATGGTGATTCTTTGAGATCGCGGCATCGTGTCACGGGAAAAAACTGCTATATCTGAGGAAAGTCCGGTAAATTGAGAAGAAATTTCTTCTTGGGACCGAGAAAAAATCCGGTAAATCGCGAAATCCGGTAAACCGCGATCCGGTAAATCGAATGAAATTTAACATTGTTCTTATGGGACTTTTGCCGGGACCGGACAAATTTTCCGGTAAATCGCGAAATCCGGTAAATCGCGATCCGGTAAATCGAGAGTTTACTGTATTTTAATTGAAACAAAATGGATTGGTACTTTTTTTTTTTGTGTGGTTTGCTAGCGTGGATTGAGTATTGCATTGAAAAGAAACGGAACAAAGTAACCACTCTATCAAGTCAGTCCACCAATTTTGGTTATTTGTGGTTCATTGAGATACAACCTCAAATTAGTCCATTTCCCTTGATCTCGAATTCTTTGACCTGTTGCCTATTTTACTCTGTAACCCTTTTCACCCATGGGCTTTAATTAGAGCTCAGAGTTCAGCGCTACTTCATTCTCAGCCTAAGATTCCATCGTTCTTGGTGGCGAATGTACCATCTCACCCATAGCTCAGTGCTGTCAGATTTAGCAAAAAGAATGTACAAATTTCCAATAGGACTTATTGTCAAATGTGCAGGGCTGTCGTTTTGCGTATAATCAATGCTATTTTTCTATTCACCGATGATTCCACCGGTTGAGAAAAGATTACACAGATCAGTTCAGTGTATGATTGTAATGCACAAAAATACTCTGATCTGTAATATTTCTTTAATCGGTGGAAACTCTGTTAATTAATTAAAATATCCGCAAGTTTTTTAAGTCATCGACGACTCCACCGGTTGAAGAAAGATTACAGATGCGAGTATTTTAGTTCATTACAGTAACACACTGAACTGAACTCTGTAATCTTTCTTCAACCGGTGGAATCATCAGTGAATTGAAAAATAGCATTGATTATACGCAAAACGGCAGCCCTGCAAATGTGTTTGTTTTTAGCCAAATCTGGCAGCACAGCCATAGCTCGTTATACCTACCTTTGAAGGAAGCAATGATCAACTTTTACTTTAATCAGGTTTACCTTTGTCATTTCTCTTTCCTATTTCCATATTCTGAAGAAAGCTGCCTTTTTTTCTCTGTTTTGCAGTGATACCGATGATGAATCAAAAATTGCCAAATTGAGGGTGACCATGGTCAGTTGGGATGTATCCGATAAATGGGTAATCACTGCTGTTGCTGACCATACTCTGAAAATTTGGGACTCGTTTACTGGTGATTTGATACAAGTTCTTAAAGGTCACACTGATGAGGTCTATTGTGTCGAATCTCATCCTCTTGACTCAAAGGTATACATTCCCTTTATCCGAGTAATTTTTTCTGTGTGGAACAAAGAGTCAATATTTTGACCCATTCATTGAAACGTTAATTTCGAAACTTTTGCCTCTCAACTTTTTTTAGTGAAACCTATTTTCAACGATCTCAGTGGGTTCGCGCTGTGGGGTTATCGTTAACTTTTGCGATAAGCAAATCAATGGTTAATTCTTGCATAAAAACCAGCAAAAATGACGTCGAGTATACTAAAAAAATCACGTAAGTCACTCACAGACTCGCAAAATGCAATTACAGTTTAAAGTGTAATGGCGGAGCTGTGCAGTCTTGCATGAAAACCAGCAAAAATGATGTCAAGTATATCACAAAAGTGACTCACAGACTCGCAAAATGGAATTAAAGTTTAAAGTGTAATGGTGGAGCTGTGCAGTCTTGCATAGAAACCAGCAAAAATGATGTCAAGTATATCACAAAAGTAACTCACAGACTCGCAAAATGCGATTAAAGTTTAAAGTGTAATGGCGAAGCTGTGCAGTCTTGCATAGAAACCAGCAAAAACGATGTCAAGTACAGGGTGTTTAACGTAACCTGCTCACTATGGTTTTCAGGAACGGGTGACGATAAAAAAATCTGGAAAAATCGGTTTTACAGTAACTCGGACCTGAAGTTTCATTTAAAAATACTGCCACGACCCAAAATTTGGTTTTGGGGGGTTTTCAGGAGGGCACCCCCCTAATCTCGAGATTTTCAAATGGCAACCCCTATCTTGTGATATCTCATTTGAAAGGGCATAAAATTCTAAGCATTTTGGCTTAAACCCGAAGTCGATATCTTTTTTCGTTTTCGAGATACCGAAGGTCGAAGTTCGATACAGGACCAATTTTGGAAAATTCTGAACTCCTACTAAAATAGTCGTAAAACAAAAAAACTGCACTTGTAAAATGCTCTAATTGATGAGTACTTTCAAGAAAAAAATACGAATTTACAATCAAATAAACCGGAAGTCGACTTTAAGGCACCTTAACATTTTTGGCGGTAAAACCCCCATTTCTCAAAATTTTCAAAAGGCAACCCCTATCTTTTAATACCTCATTCGAAGAGGCGTAAAAAGTTGTCCATTTTGGTGCAATCAATAGTTCGATATCGTTTTTCTTATTCGATATTTCGAAAATTGAAGTTCGATTTAAACCATTTTTCGACCCTGCAAAAAACGGATCCTATCGTGTGATACAGCATTCAAAAGCACACAAAAAACCAAGAATTGAAGCGTCGACTTCCAAAACCGGCACTATCCACTTTAAGAAAAAATGGAGGTGGGGGCGAATTTTTCTTCATCTTCTTCTTCTGCATGCTATGAAAAAACTCAACTGAACCAAAACCAGGTTTATCCGTATTCTATCAGCATTAGAAAACATTGAACTAACATTGATCAGCATTGAACTTGCTATCCGTTTTTTGTGTTTCACTCAAAATTTGCTCCGAAGGATAATGCCGGTTTTGGAGGTCGACGCCTCAATTTTAGTGCAAACCGGAAGTCAATAACTTGGTCGCGGTTGAGATATCGCAAGTCAAATTTTAAGGTAGGCCCTAACCAGAGACTAAACTTTGACTTGCGATATCTCGACCGCGAAAAAAGTTATTGACTTCCGGTTTGCACTAAAATTCTTGGTTTTTTGTGTGCTTTTGAATGCTGTATCACACGATAGGATCCGTTTTTTGCAGGGTCGAAAAATGGTTTAAATCGAACTTCAATTTTCGAAATATCGAATAAGAAAAACGATATCGAACTATTGATTGCACCAAAATGGACAACTTTTTACGCCTCTTCGAATGAGGTATTAAAAGATAGGGGTTGCCTTTTGAAAATTTTGAGAAATGGGGGTTTTACCGCCAAAAATGTTAAGGTGCCTTAAAGTCGACTTCCGGTTTATTTGATTGTAAATTCGTATTTTTTTCTTGAAAGTACTCATCAATTAGAGCATTTTACATGTGCAGTTTTTTTGTTTTACGACTATTTTAGTAGGAGTTCAGAATTTTCCAAAATTGGTCCTATATCGAACTTCGACCTTCGGTATCTCGAAAACGAAAAAAGATATCGACTTCGGGTTTAAGCCAAAATGCTTAGAATTTTATGCCCTTTCAAATGAGGTATCACAAGATAGGGGTTGCCATTTGAAAATCTCGAGATTAGGGGGGTGCCCCCCTGAAAACCCCTCAAAAACCAAATTTTGGGTCGTGGCAGTATTTTTAAATGAAACTTCAGGTTCGAGTTACTGTAAAACCGATTTTTTCAGATTTTTTTATCGTCACCCGTTCATGAAAACCATAGTGAGCAGGTTACGTGAAACACCCTGTATATCACAAAAGTCACTCACAGACTCGCGAAATGCAATTAAAGTTGGAAGTGTAATGGCGGAGCTGTGTAGATTTTGTGGGAGATTTCTATCTAATTTGAGGCTTTCCTCTGTGTGTTTCGTTCAAGAGATTGACAAATCGGGCAGGAATCCCCCATGACACTTGCTCAGCTTTGTCATTCAAGAGCAAAGGTGTTGGAGGTATGTAGTCTCCATGGAAGATTCCTAAAGTCATCTGTCAACCAAGGATGTGACTTTGTTACAATGAATTTCCTGTGAAAGCAGAGTGTTTCTTTTTCACCAAGCATCGCTTGAATACAGGTTTACCCTGATATTTTATTTTTTCTGTAATTCATTTCGAAGCGCTCTTTCTTTGATATTTAATCTCAACTTCTCTTTTCAATCAGCTTTTGTTAAGTGCCGGGCATGATGGAAATTTATTCTTGTGGGATATACTAACTGGAAGGAAGATCGCTTACTTTCAAAATGCGATTGAAGGACAAGGATACGGAGCCATATTTGATGCCAAATGGTCTCCTGATGGGACTATGATGGCAGCAACAGACTCTCATGGCCAGATTTTGATGTATGCTCTAGGTGTCAGTGATGTTGACAGACAGGTATGTTTTGAAATTGTTTTATTTCTATCTGAATCCATTACGCTCTGTGTCTAGCTCTGCTCAATTACGAGGAATACTCCGCTGTCAAACTGTACCAGACAAAACCCTTCAAGAGTGCAGTAACCGACAGAGGGGTCAAGAGTTGCTTGACTGTTGGCTTTTAAAACGAGCGAATCTTGCAAATGCGGGTGAACAGCTGAGCTGGACAATGGAGCGGTATTGGTTAAGTTTAGAGTGTTTAGCTTCGGAGAAAACCTGACATTGTCGGAAATGTTGATTTTAACCGGGAAAACATGGAACTATCTGGGAATTTCAATTAAAAGCCCATCTCTTCGGGGAATTAAATTGTAAATTGGGGAACCAAAGCAGTGTCTCTAGTTTTCTCTAAAATGTCCCAACTTAATGAAAGAGCTTGATTCAAAATGGGGGTTTTTCTCCCCCCCACCGATTTTCTTGAAACTTTGTATTTTGATAGTACTTGATAAAAGTAGTCTTTTTTTTCAAATAAAATTTTTCCAAAAATAATTAGGGGGGGAGTTACAGTGTTGCAAAGTCGCACCTTTCAAAAATTCATAACTTTCGCGTAAATCATCCAATTGAAACGCGGTTTTCACCAAAAGATGCGGATTGTAAAGCACTTTCATGCCATCTAAACGGAATTCAATTTCAATAATTTTTGACTTAGTTATCGTCATTTTTGTGATTTTTAGGCCACTCAAAATCTACTTAAAGTGAAATATAAAAAAATGGTATTTTTTGATTTTGACCGGGTTGCAATAAGTTATTCCTCTTTAAATTCTGCGTAAAATGAGCCCAAGCAGAATGCAGGGCGATTTTTTGTTCCGGAGTTATGCATTTTTTAGTAAGCGAAAAACGAGTTTTTTAGGGTGCCCATGAGCGTTCTAGAGAGAGGCTCAAGTCAAATAAATGGAAACAGTATTTTTTGATTTTGATCAAATTAAAATATGTTATGCCTACTTAAATTCTGCGTAAAATGAGCCCAAGCAGAATGTGGGGTGATTTTTTGCTGCGGAGCTATGCGCGTTTTAGTAAACGAAAGTCGAGCGTTCTATGGAGAGGCTCAAAGACGTGGGTAGCCCAGGTAGCCTCAACCACTCGACTTTCGTTTACTAAAACGCGCATAGCTCCGCAGCAAAAAATCGCCCCACATTCTGCTTGGGCTCATTTTACGCAGAATTTAAGTAGGCATAACATATTTTAATTTGATCAAAATCAAAAAATACTGTTTCCGTTTATTTGACTTGAGCCTCTCTCTAGAACGCTCATGGGCACCCTAAAAAACTCGTTTTTCGCTTACTAAAAAATGCATAACTCCGGAACAAAAAATCGCCCTGCATTCTGCTTGGGCTCATTTTACGCAGAATTTAAAGAGGAATAATTTATTGCAACCCGGTCAAAATCAAAAAATACCATTTTTTTTTATTTCACTTTAAGTAGATTTTGAGTGGCCTAAAAATCACAAAAATGACGATAACTAAGTCAAAAATTATTGAAATTTAATTCCGTTTGGATGGCATGAAAGTACTTTACAATCCGCATCTTTTGGTGAAAATCGCGTCTCAATCGGATGATTGCCGCGAAAGTTATGAATTTTTGAAAGGTGCAACTTTGCAACACTGTAACTCCCCCCCTAATTATTTTTGGAAAAATTTTATTTGAAAAAAAATACTACTTTTATCAAGTACTATCAAAATACAAAGTTTCAAGAAAATCGGTGGGGGGGAGAAAAACCCCGATTTTGAATCAAGCTCTTTGAATCTCCTAAAATGTTATAATCTATGACTCCATTCATCATGGAAAAAATTCCAAAGTATTATGGAAAATCAGGGAAAAATTGGGGAATTTGAAAGTCAAAAATTGCTGGACACATTGCAAATTTTCAGTCTCTCGTTTTCTTTCTCCTTTTTCAACTTTCATTTATTCTATGGATTGAGTCATTCAAATTTTATGTGTCAAACTTAAATTTTAATGCTTTTGTTTGCAGATTCCTCGGGAATTATTTTTTCATACGGATTATAGACCCTTAGTTCGTGATGCTCAACATAACGTATTAGATGAACAAACAAACATAGCTCCTCATCTAATGCCTCCTCCTTTTCTAGTTGATATTGAAGGCAATCCATATCCACCTTGGCTACAAAGATTAGTACCGGGCCGAGAACATTGTAGAGCCGAACAGTTGATTCCAAACATTATGTTTAATGCTCATGGTAAGCCAGCAATTTACTAGTGTTCACACAAACAATGGCACAGGTCCTACATCAACAACTTGATGCAACCCACATTACACATAACCGGCAAAGAAAGGAAAGAGTTTGTTGTTTTTGCATGTGACGCAGAATGTGTCAAATTGCTGACGCAGGACTTATGCTACTGCTTGTAAATACATCCCCAAAAACCCTAGTTTTAGAATAGCTATACCAGGTTATCTACTGTATTTCTTCGAACATAAGCCGCACTTTTTTACCATGGTGTGGCTTGGGCCTTGGCTTCACGGATTATTTTTCTGTGATTTTTCACTGTTAGCGCCACCAGAAGCTACTCTCTCGAGCAGCGGGCAAAAGACATATGATAGAGAATGAGATTAATTTGCATATTTATTCTCAGAAAAGGTTGAATCAACCAGGTCAGTCCCAAACTCATTAATGGGTGGAGCAAATGTGTTTCGTTCGGTTCCGTTCCGCAGTAAGGCAGTGGGACTTCGGTGGAGGGTTAGGGGCAAGAAGTGTCGAACGCTCGCGCAGGCGGAGATTCTCCCCTCCACCGGCCGCGCACGTGCAGATCTTACCCTTTTCCCTTCCTTTAAGATCAGCGGCTTCCTTTAATGTGACTAATGAATCGCTCGGCGCACGTGGAAAAAAGATCGCGACTTTAAACAGATTATCTCGTAGGTATTACTTTTTGTTTCAATGTAACAAATTTTTTGTTTTTAGAAGCTTTTTTACTTCATTCCTTGTAATTTTGGCTGGTTTCCGGTGCTATTCTTTCCAAATTTCGGGGTGCGGCTTATATTCAAGGATTTTTTTCCCCCATTTTTCCGGACCGAAAGTTCGGGTGGGGCTTATACTTGAAGAAATACGGTATATTAATCAATATCTTATAAGTTCTATCAATCAAGCATGCTGGGGTGGCCTCTATAAGTGTAAAATATAGTTATAATGACTTAATTTTTTAAAACCACCAAGTGGAAATTCATTAAATATGTAGTCTCGGAAATGCATAATGGAGTTTTACTCTTTAATCGGTTTGTGAGAACACTGTGACTTATCCTATTAGATTAAATATCTTCTTTTCAAGTGCGTTTAACTGTAAGCATAATCACTGTGCATAAGCTACCTCAGTTGTTTTTGGTGTTGTAATGTCAAAAGCTCTGTCTTATTGCTTACATACGCCCGTGAAAGTCATCTTTCGTGTGGATTCATCTTCATCTTGTCCAGGATTAAATTCTTCTACTTGTTGCTTTTTGTCTGGCTAAACAATTTGTTCAGTGTGTTTTCTTCTGTTTGAAATTTTACCAAGAGAAATGATAGTTTACACAGCTGCAGCGAAAGTTTGCAATAAGTCCATTATAATACCATTAGTTCTGTTTCTACTGTCAGATCATCCAGAAACTGAATAAAAATCTAAATTCTAATTACAGGTCAGCAAGAAGTTATTGAAGGATTGAATGAACCGCGCGCCAATATTGATCAAATGATAGAAGCTTTAGATTTACAGAGACATGGTACTGAACAAGCTGCTCGCTCAAGAATTCCGACTTCACCTCGCGCTCGTAAGTCTGCTTGCATCTTAGTTACTGTAGTTTGTTTCTTTTAATTTCTGTCGTTGGACAGTCTTATCTTTATTTTTGAACTTGTTCATCTAGTTTCTGGCTGATAATTAGCTGTTCTCTGGAAGCGCATGATTTGAGCTTTTTGAAAGTAAACCGTTGTGTGAAAGAAGATATCCTTACTCACTCCACTGGACAGATTTGGCACCTTGTATGGTATCAAGGACTCATGTTAAATCCTTCTAGGTGTTATTATTTATTGAAGACCTCACTGGAAGAAGGGCAAGTAAGAAAATTTACACTTTTGAGATAGATGTGTTTAAAAGTTTCAAAGTGGTTTTTCAATACTTTAAGGCTGGGTAGCACAAATCAATAAAAGTAAGATTTGGATGTACTTATCTATTTCCTATCTTGAAGAATCAAAACACCACTTTGAAGCTTTCAAACACGTTTTTCTCAACAAAATAAATTGTCTTATTTGCCCTTCTCTCTGCAAGGTCTTCTATTGAAGGTAGTTTTTCATCTTTGTTTCAGTCACTCATGCACCAACTTAACTTTCTGATTATTTCTTCATGTACTATCATTTGTGAAAGTATTTTTGTCCATTTGAGTGCTTAATTGCTTTTCGCACAGATGCTCTTGCAATATTAGTTGATAAATATCGATAAAACTTTGTTTATTTGACTTGAATTGCTCAACAGATCCTGGACCATTAGGACCAAGGAGATCAGGAGATGTAGAAGGTGTAAGGCAGTCTTCTGGCAATTGGCAACAAGAAGGGTTCAATTGGGCGCAACGTCAACTCTGTGAGGCATTGGATGCTGCCTCACTTCAGCAACGAATGGAAAAAATGTAAGTTTAAATGTTGAAAATTGAATCTGCGACCAATCGTAAGTTTTGATTTTCTATTTGCAAGTTGGATTCAACAATGAATGATAAAGTTATAGTCTCATAGTACTTTAGTGACAATCTTACAAAAAAAGGAGTCTGCTATCCCCCCCTCCCCCCCACCTATTTCCTTGATGCAATTGGTGTTCGATGAGTTTTTTTAAGATCTAGTCCTCCTAAAGTTCCTTCGGAAGTTCTCAGAAGCCAAAAAAAGTTGTGTGATGATCCAGAGTTTTTCTAGTGCAAAGTTGGCAAGAAATCAATCAAATTACCTAGTAGTTTTTCAAGCTCTAAGTCGGCAAAAAATCTATTTAAGGAGCTTGCGGTTACCAGAATGTCTAGGTTTAGAAACAACCAGACTTTATTGAGGAATGGCAAAAATCAGGGAAGATCAAGGAAATCATCAAAGAATGAAAGTCTAAGAAAGAAATTTTAAACAAAACAAATTATTGAGGAAATAAAACATCGTTTTCAGCAATGTTGAAAAAAAGAAAAAATCCAGAGCTCTCTCCCTCCCTGCTGCTCCTTGCTGTATCTCTCTTCCTCTCCTATCTTTATTTGAGAGTACTTTTAGACGTCTTCCTGTCTGTGAGCCTTCTCTTTCTTATCCTCTCCAGTCATTAGCCATGAAACACCGGCATGATGAACCATCGCATTTGGGTGGCTTGACTTCGCTACTATATACTACTACTACTGCTACTACTTTTTTTTTCCACTGTTCTTAATTTTCTAGTTACTTGACAAAGTTGAAATTTTAAAAGAAGTTTAAGAAAATATGATTTTCTTGAATAAGGTTTTCAAATTAGGTCAAATAATGAAAACAAATAACTCATACGTCTGTAAAAAAGATTCATGTGAAATAGGTGCAAGCAGAGCCATTAATCCTGCGTGGACGATTTCCTGCGTGGACGATTTCCTGCGTGGACGATTTGACACAACCCTCAATACACATAGCCCAAACCTCTCTCGGTCTTGAGAGAACAGAAGAAAAGGAAGATAAGAGAGCGTTCATTTTACGTGTAGTGCGGGTTGCGTCGAATTGTTGACCCAGGACGAATGGCTCTGCTTGTACATTCAGGTTCTCCCAATTGATTTTTGTCTCATTGTTTATTTTTAAATTATCTACTCTTTTTTGTCAAACAGATTTGTATGTTTGTTGTCATAGTTACTTTTTCATTTTATAATTTACCTATTCCAGACGACACTTTGCATCTCTAGAATTGGATCAATATCGTCGGGAATCTAAACGCCCACCAGAAGTTTTTATCTCAGCGCGACCCATGATTGTAAAGAAAAAGATAAGGCGAAATCACAACTATCGCACAAGAGCAGCGCACGAAGAACAATTGAACAACCAGTTTGAGGTCAGTGCCAGCATTAGAGACGTAACAGTAGTCCAAAAGTCTTACTATCTTTGGACGCACAGTAGAACTCGCATATACCTGTCTATACCGTGAAATTTCGGAAGTACCGTTTTTTCCTTTATATAAACAATGTAAAAAACCCTCGCATTGAACAGAATTGCTTACTCTGTAAAACTGCCTGTACCGTGAGAGTATTCTGTTTTTTTCACGGTATATGCGGATGAAGAGGAAGAATTTGTTTTATTAATTCTCAATAATTTTAATTTTAGATTAGAGATGAAAGATAAGGAGATAGATAAAATTACGCTTCGGATCAACGCATCTCAATACCTCTATTGTATCAAAAACAATCCTTCACTAGTCAATGTTTTGACAGCTCGGGCGGAGGGGCAGTGGCGGGGGAAGAATTGTTTTTAAGGGGCAAAAGAATCTTTTACATCACGGCAAGAGGGAAAATTTTCTTACCCCCACTCTACTGCTCGAGAGAGATATCGTCTCACTGCCGAATGATTGGGAGGAGGGCGGATGAAAATTGTTTTCTGTAAGCTTGAATTTGCGCAAGTAGTAGCAGAAATGAGTGAATGATTAATGATTTATTAAAAGGAGCTAAAAACGCTTATTTGTATAGTCAAGAAATTGAATAATGTCAGTTGAATCTTCAATTTTGGCTCTGGTGTGCCACCTGCTATGCTTAAGCTCATTGTGATAAGTACTGCAGGTGCTCCACCTGAACCAAAATCTAAAGAGTTGACTGCCTCTATTTTATTCTTTGACTGTACATTCGCTTCTCTCTTTGTCAGTCGTTTAATTTTTAACTATATTTTAGGATCCATCAAATCTTAATCTCGGTGGAAGTGACTCCGGACAGTCTAGCGTTCAAAATGCTTCATCTGCCTACGAATCTGATTCAAACAATTCCGGATCATCATCGGACTCTTCCAGCTCGTCTGTCTACTCAGACTGGATCGCAGACAATCAAATCAATTTAGAGCCGCCTAAACGTTCTCGGCAAAAGCGTCCGCCTCCTAAAAAGCAGAAAGCAGAAAGTTTGGCGAATGTCAAAAAACAGTTACCACAGGTACATCATCATTTACATCCTTTTTTGCTTGTCAACATTTACTGTCTATGGTTTTCACAATTTCCAATTGGGGAGGGGGGGGCGGCAAAATATGCTCTAATTGAAGATGGCGAGAAAATATGGAAAGCTTCGGAGTAAACTGTGGGGAGACCCCACAAAGACTAATTTAGTGAGTTGTGGAGGAATGAAATTTTCCATCTCCCTGATGATAACTCAACGAAAGCTTATTTGCATGTAACCAGTAAATAATCCCAGGAATTTCATATGAATTCAAGAAACATGGAGATTTTAATGAAATGAAAGTAGAACGAAAAAGGTGAATGGCCCGTAAGAGATATGCTGACGGAGACAGCGTATAGCAATTTTCAATTTAAAGTCTTTGAAGAAGACTTTGTTTTGATCGGTGATTCAAGTCCTCCAAAGCAACATTGAACATTTGATCGTCCTTACATTTTTTTTTTTTTAGTGATTCGAGCTACCTATTCTGTCCGGTCTCTGCTCTAACTCTGTTATCTTTTCTTATGTTCCCCCTTTATAGTCGGGCCAATATAAGTTGACACCTGAAGCAGAGAGAAAATGGTCAATAAAAATGGAGAAATGCAACAATGCACTGAATGGGGCACCCCCTGTCAAGACGGAGCACGCCGCTTGACAAGGGTCAGCTCCACGCTGCATTGTCACCAGAGACAATATATAATAGAGACCACGCACTATCTATCTTGCCCATGTTTGCGCGCGGTGGCAACTTTTTTTTTCGGGGTCTCAACAGAACACCGCTAACATGGTCCATACGTTGACTGATGAGAAACATCGTTGAGATTTTTGCCTAGTGAAGCCAGAAGCACCGAAATTGCATCAGTCAACGTATGGACCGTGTTGGATGGTGCACTCTCATGCTCCCTGTGTTAATTCCTGTTGAGTCCCGAAAAATAAGTCAGCCACCGCGCGCACGGCTAGTGCGTGGTCTCTATTATATATTGTCTCTGATTGTCACCTAGTGCAAACCTGCCTGATTCTTCAGGTGTCAACTTATATTGGCCCGACTATAAGAATGGTCATTCTCCTTGAAAGATTGGGATTAACAAGGGGAGGCTCAGAAGTCGCCGCCTCCGATTTTGAAAACAATTGCACGAAAATGTAGCTAAAGTAAAACTATTAGACCCGTGTTTCTCACTTTTTGCCAATGGGCCTTCCTAAAGCGTCAGGAATTTTTTGAAAGTTGTGGGAATTCACATAAATATGCGGAACGCTCTCCGCTCGGGTTTTGACGTGAATTTCGGCAACGTTCACAAAATTCCTGACGCTTTAGGAAGGCCCATTGGCAAAAAGTGAGAAACACGAGTCTAATAGTTTTACTTTAGCTACATTTTCGTGCAATTGTTTTCAAAATCGGAGGCGGCGACTTCTGAGCCTCCCCTTGTAAGTGTTGTTGGTATTTACTTACTTTGTTTTGTTTTTCAGGAAGTACCAGAGATATTCCGTCCGCCAGAATGGTTATCAGAAGTCATTCCAAAGAAGTCGCCGTATTATCCTCAGATGGGCGATGAGCTCGTATTCTTTAAGCAAGGTTACCTTTTGTATGCTGATGCAGTCCGCTTAAAAAATGTTTATCCTATCAATGATCGTGTGACAGCTCCTTGGGGAAAGCTCCAGTTAAAGGTTAGTGAATATCAGTGGCGTCGCGTGCCATCTGGCAACAATGCAACTGCTCCATTAAAACTCATTAAATATATCGAATTTTCCTCGTGCACTGTGCACCCCCTGAATTCGATCTTTTACATGAGTTTAAATGGATTGAATACATTGTTGCAAAATTGCACGCGACGCCACTGGTGAATATCCTCTTTCCAAAAAATTCTCTTACCAACATTATTACGTTCTGATTTATCATTCATTTTTAACCGTTTTGAGAATACCTTGGTTGTCTTTCTTCTCTTTTCACTGTGGAATATCAGCTTAATAAACCACCGTGTTTGGGCGGCAGGACTTTACTACTGCTACTGCTGCTGCCTCTCGTACTACCGCTACCTCTACCCCCTACCCCCCCCCCTTCCTCCTCCTACATTTTATTTTGTGTTATGGTGATACAATGAAATCTGATTTTTGAGGAAATGAAATGGAAAGAACTACCGTATATTCCCGCAGATAAGCCGCACCTAAAAACCACTTTTCGACCTCTCAAAATCGGGGTGCGGCTTATGCGCGGGACATCCCATATCCAAGACCATTAATCGCTGATTTTGACGCGTTTTACGCAGGTGAACGTATATGACCGCTTCTAACACGCATGCGAGGCGGAAAGAACCAATATTACTGTCATTTAACTTCGTTTTTCGCGAAGTAGTTTACGAATCTACGAGTCGTAAAATTCCAGAGACGAAAGGTGCATGATCGGTATCTGTAAACAATAACATAACCTAGAAACCTGGGCCTGGGATGGCACGCGTCTTTTTGGCGCCACGCGTGAGCCGGCACGCGCCGTAGACTGGAGGGAGAGAGCGCCACCTCAGACCGATCACTTGTTTGATCATATTGCGTAACACCTTGTAACCACTTGTCAAGCTGTCAACATGATGCATCGATGCACGCTGCACCTGCACGGAGGGCGATCCTTTGATCTGATTTCATGGCTCACTTATTTGCTCTCTCCGCTGATTATCGAGACTTTTTCTCTCTTCTTTGGGAAAAAACTCTTTATTTTCTACTTGTTTCTTTTCTTTCTTCCTTACTTTCACCTGTTTCTTTCGTGAAAAAATGCGGCTTATACGCGAGTTTTTTTTTTCTTTTTTTTGCCCTCTCAAAATATGGGGTGCGGCTTATACACGTGTGCGGCTTATCTGAGGGAATATACGGTAATCTTGTGAAAAAAAAGGACACAGTAACCATGAGGAATTGAGGCTGAAAAGGAATAAAGCTACGTGTTGAGTCGATTTAGGGTAATTTGATGGTATCAGGACTCTTTGCTGACGCTGGAAAATTTCATGGAAATGGAATCATGAAAACATTTTCAGCTACAAAACAAATAAATTTGTAGTCGAAGACATGAAGCAAATTTTATTTAGTGACCAGGTTCAGTCACTTTGTTACCGTGCAATTAAATGGGCGCCCTCTATTGTTGGTTTCAAATTTTGTTATCAGGTTTTTGAAACCTACAGTACAACAAGATTAGTTTCCAGTCTGTGATCGGTAACAAAAATCTCAGACTGGAAAAGTTTTAAGTTGTGAATTTAAATTATGATCTGTATCTAGTATCTACCATTTAAATGGTCTAAAATAATGTCAAATAATGTTGAGTTACCTACAAAACATAACTGACCCTCAGCCCTAAATGGGCGCCCTCTATTGTTGGTTTCAAATTTTGTTATCAGGTTTTTGAAACCTACAGTTTAAGATTAGTTTCCAGTCTGTGATCGGTAACAAAAATCTCAGACTGGAAAAGTTTTAAGTTGTAAATTTAAATTATGATCTGTATCTAGTATCTACCATTTAAATGGTCTGAAATGATGTCAAATAATGTTGAGTTACCTACAAAACATAACTGACCGATACGATTCAAATAATCAAGAATATCATTCTGTCACCAAGTGACCCAACTGTTCAGCATTAACAGACCATACACTTCATAAAACAATGAAACTACATATTTATTTATCTTTTTAAGTGTCGCAAAGTCGCTCTGCCAGATGGAATGGCCTTTCATCACTTAAAAACCTGTATTATTTCATTGACTTTATGTATAACGTCTAATGAAAATTGTATCAAAAAGATTTTACAGCTTTTCAACTCAGTTGATTGTTTTTTCCAATTCTGTAATCCAACTGTTTTATGGTATTTTCCAGGAGCCAGAAATGGTCAAAGTAGTCGGTATGCGATATGAAATCAAACCTCCAAGACTCTGTTGTTTACGGTTAGCCATCATGAGACCTAGTGGGCGGTTATCGAATGATTTTTTCACTATAAAATATCATGATATGCCTGATGTAATAGACTTTTTGGTCCTACGTCAAACTTATGACACTGCCTTAGCACGGCAGTGGAAAGTTGGTAAGTTTACTTCAACTTGAGAAGTTTTTTTGTTTCCCATATTTTATGGAAGCATTTTTGTTTTGACTTTGCCCATTGTCACAGTAATAAAATTTCAAACTTTTAAAAAGAGTTAGAAAGGTCCGAATCAAGAAATGCCAGTCTGAAATGTGTAAGCATGGGCTTTGATCTGAGGCCTAGCAGTGTTGTGAAAGTGCATTTGTTTCTCAGCATCTGCTAGGCCGAGCAAGGCAAATTCACCTGGTGTGGCTTGATGGGAACCCTCAGGATGGTTGTGAACTTGAAGCGCATCTTCTTAACTCTTGATAAATTGAAATTGGGTCCGAAATAAATAAAACTTTGAAATTAAAAAGTTTGAATTGTGGTTCCTTTTTTACTACGAATCATTTTTGAATATTTTGATTTTTATATACCTTCTTATTGAGTATTTCACGTTTCAACTCTCTAACGCGAAGGTTTGTTTGTAAATTGTTGTATTCGTAAAGACATGTGTAAAGACTATTAAAAACAGTTTTGTAGAAATGGAAGAGGGCTTAAGGAAGTAGTTGAAAACTAAAAACTCGATGGAGCTCGTCCCTTGGAATCTTTCAGATAGCCCCCCTGGTGTCGGGGCAAGAACATTGAAAACGTTTTGGGGCTGTAAAACCAAACTGTGACTAAAATTTTGTTAAACTAGCATTTTTTTTCTGAGAAACGCTTGCGATCTTTAGTATTTTAGGCTCTTAATTTTTTAAATCCGACTTCTCAAAGAGGAGTAATGATTTTTTTTGAAAATGGGTCCAAATCGAACTTCGACCTTCGATGTATTGAAAAAAAAACCGATGTTGACCTCTGGTTTGCGTCAAAAGTCTTAGAATGTTATGCCTTTTCAAACAGGTTACAAGATAGGGGTTGCAAAAAGAAAAAAATTATCGATTTTTTTTTTGCTGGGATTTTCCTAAAAAACTTAAAAATCAATTTATTTTTCGAAGAGCTTGAGGAACATGTTTCCATTTTGGCCTTTAATGACTCCATTCATACCCTACTTTAAGCTTCCGAAAAGATCCGAGAGGTCCACAGATTTTTTGTTTAACTTTTGTTGAAGCCAACCGTGTAGCTAATTTATCTGGAGACTCCTTCCTCCTCTTTAAAGAGCTATGAAGAGATATATCTGAAGAAGATGCTAAAGATGTATGTTTTTCCTCCAATTTTAGGTGATAGATTTCGAAGTATGATTGATGATGCCTGGTGGTGGGGCACAATCGAATCTAAACGCTCTGATTCTCCTCGTACTTCATCCCCGTTTCTGTGTTTTCGTGTACTTTGGGATAATAGGGAATGTGAAAGCTTGAGTCCGTGGGACTTGGAACCTTGTGATCCTGAACGTAAGTTTTTCTGATTGTACTAATTCTGTTTTTAAACATTCTTCCCTCTCTTTTATCATGTTTACATTTTTCCCTTCTATTTGTCATGTTTTCTATTAACATTTCCAGAGCTTGTCTGAGGTAAGGAAGTTCAGTCAACCTATAAAGGGGTTCATTCAAAATCGGCATTTTTCGCCCACTGCTTGTTTTTGACGAAACTTTGGGGATCAATTTAGGTTACCGTATTTTCTCGCTTAAGCCGCGCACCTTTTTTTCGAAATTCAGGGTTGAAAATCCGGGGTGCGCGGCTTACGCGGAAAAATGTCAATGAAGTAACCCGCAAAGTACGAATCAAGACTACCGCCGACCGCGACGCCACGGCTCGCCACCAACCTGCGACCATCCGCTGCAACGGACGACAACGGTCTGCTGCAGTCTGGTGTTTTCGTCGCAAGCCCCGCCCCCAAGCGACATTCGTCGTCGCAAGCCCCGCCCCCAAGCGACATTCGTCGTCGCAAGCCCCGCCCCCAAGCGACATTCGTCGTCGCAAGCCCCGCCCCCAATCGACACTCGTGCTGTCGCGTGCCGTTATTATTGTTACATTGTCGCCTTTTGTTCGCTAATTAGTTCTGCTTTCACGCCTCCCTTATCAGTTTATCCTTATCACCCCTTGTTATCTCCTTTCGGCTGTTCATCGTATCCTTTTTGCCGACCGCGTGTTTGATCATGAGTTCTTCGCTTCATTCTTACACTGCCAGAACGAAGCTCGCGGTTATTGCGAATGCTGAAGAAATGGGTAATCGAGCGGCCAGCCGCAAACACGGCGTGTCTGAAAATTGCATCCGAGACTGGAGAAAAATGAAGAATGAGCTTGAAAATACGAACAAATCCCGCCGAGCGTTTAGAGGTCCTGGTGCTTATTTTCCTGAAATTGACCAACCAAGTTTTTTATAAATTATTTTTATTTTTTGGTCGATTTTTACGATTTTTTTTTTTCCCCCCAACTGCCGCAAAAATCGGGGGTGCGCGGCTTATGCGAGGGCGCGGCTTAAGCGAGAAAATACGGTACTATTAGTAGTGGATCCTGAAATTTTCGCGACCTAAAACCAATTTTTAGAGGGGGGGGCGGGGGGTCAAAGTTGAAACCTTCAAACTCAAATATCTCGCTAACGAATAAAGCTTTTGCAATGTGATTTGCGCAAAAAAACGCAAAATAAAATTTCCTTTCTTTTGACTACCCACATGTTCGACAAAATTTTGAACAAACACTTGCAATTTGCAATTTTTTGACTGTCAGGCTCAAATTTTTTTACAAATTTTGAAATTCTGAAAAAACGCATTCTTCAATTTTGATCTCTATGTGATATGTTATTCTCTAGAAAATTTGCTACAATTTAGTCTAAACCGCATGTTGGGGAAACTTTTCGTTTCTGAGTTATGAATTTTTAAAGTTTAAAAAATAGCAATTTTAGCGTTCTCAGTGACAGCGACGAAACCTAAAAAAAGAATTTCTCCACTTCTAATCAACAAAACTTGATGAAAATTGGGATTTGGGGGGTTTTGAAGGTCGTAAAATTCAATTCTGCTATCAGATTTGAAGAATTTTGAAATCCAAGATGGCTGCAAACCCTTCTGCCTGGTAGCCATCTTGGATTTCAAAATTCTTCAAATCTGATGGCAGAATTGAATTTTACGACCTTCAAAACCCCCCAAATCCCAATTTTCATCAAGTTTTGTTGATTAGAAGTGGAGAAATTCTTCTTTTAGGTTTCGTCGCTGTCACTGAGAACGCTAAAATTGCTATTTTTGAAACTTTAAAAATTCATAACTCAGAAACGAAAAGTTTCCCCAACATGCGGTTTAGACTAAATTGTAGCAAATTTTCTAGAGAATAACATATCACATAGAGATCAAAATCGAAGAATGCGTTTTTTCAGAATTTCAAAATTTGTAAAAAAATTTGAGCCTGACAGTCAAAAAATTGCAAATTGCAAGTGTTTGTTCAAAATTTTGTCGAACATGTGGGTAGTCAAAAGAAAGGAAATTTTATTTTGCGTTTTTTTGCGCAAACCACATTGCAAAAGCTTTATTCGTTAGCGAGATATTTGAGTTTGAAGGTTTCAACTTTGACCCCCCGCCCCCCCTCTAAAAATTGGTTTTAGGTCGCGAAAATTTCAGGATCCACTACTAATAGTAACCTAAATCGATCCCCAAAGTTTCGTCAAAAACAAGCAGTGGGCGAAAAATGCCGATTTTGAATGAACCCCTTTTGGTACATATCAAATAATTTGTTACGGAACTGTTTTATCAGTGATCAGATTTCGGATTTACTGTTTCGCCAACGGGATCTGGAAACTTGTCCCCTCCTGGTACAAAGGAAGATCCCTATGGTGTGATCTGAAACTCACAAATGCATTCTAATTGTTCAGATTGTTCAGAAATATTTTGGTATCTCTTGTTCCCTGGAAATATCTAAACCTCGGATTTGCACCAGAACCTGATAATAACATATTCTTCTTCACACAATGCTCAATAGAGGTCCTTTCAGAAGTGTCTCCCGCTGACAGCTCTTTGTTTACGTACGAGGATGGACGTATTTCCGTTCACTGCGCAGACTGTCGTGAACACCACTACTCACATTGAAACCACACAACTCATTCAGACTGTATCGATTTTTTTTTTTTTTTTTTTAACATTAACCTTAATGTAATTCCCATAAAAAACAATAGTTTAACTTTAGTTAAACAATTTTTTACAAAACATAATGAATAAATTACGGAAGGATAATTAAAATTTCTTGTATCTGGTAGCTTAATGTTGACATTGTGAACTTAGCGGTGTTCAAGTACCCGAAAAATACTTGATTTTCGAGTATTCAGATACTCCAAAACTTGACTCGAACGGGAAAAAAATTCGAGCAATTTTCAAGTTTTTTTTTTTTTTCTTTAAATATGAAAAAAAAATTGCCCCCCCCCCCGGAGGGGGGGGGGTCCTGTGTCTGTAAAACTCATAATGGCGCGTTAAAAATCGGAGTTCGTGTAATTTGTTCCATCCACCCTGAATTTGTGCATCTCTTACCGCTCATTTCGCAAAGATTCGAAAGTCTGTGAAACTTTACAACGCAATATCCACAACTCTGTTTCGAAATTAAGGGTAGAGGACTTGGCTCGAAGAATTTCAAAATTGAAGGTAGAGGACATAGCTCAAAGAATTTCATAAAATTTGAGAAATTCAAAGCAAAGAAAAATATAGATAGAAGCAAAGCTTTAACAATCTCAACATCAACTACTTAATTTCCTCCAGCCAAAGCAGCATCAAACTTTGACTAAAAGTAGGATAAAAGCCCTTGATCAAAAGATTGAACTTTTTTCTTCCCTTTGCCTCCCTTGCATTTTGGATAACGAATGAAGCGTAATGACTAGTATGGGTATTTTCAGCTCTTTTTGGCCTTTCAGTTTTAGTGAACTTATTTTGCTGTTTTGCAATATTGCGATTATGCAGACTCGAGCTCAAAACTCGAAAGAATAAGCGAAACTCGACTCGACTCGGCCCGACCAAAAATTTCAATACTCGAACACCTCTAGAACTAGGTGTTGCGCCATATGCCGCATGCAATTGTATGTTTTCATATAGTTAGTAGCATTTATGACAATCGGCACAGCGGACGGAATTACATCTGTCTGCGCATGGAAACAGAATTGTCAGCTGCAATGCTTTTAAAGGACCTCCATATTTGCATGTTTCCTTTTTTAAAGTACTGACAGTTTTCCCTGTGCCTGTGAAGTATCAATAGGGTTCAACCATGACCTTTTGAAAGTAAAACTACGTAACTAATGTTTTATGAACCTTTTTTTTGCTCAGTATTCTTAATTTAGATCTTTTATTCTCTCTTTCTGATAATCTTTACCAGATCAAATCATATTCCGTATAACTTGATGCATATCTTTCTACTTATCCACTGAAAAAACGAGACGGTCTTTGTCACCGTAAATTTCAGACCGTATAGGTTTACCGAGGCGCTCCAGTTGTGACGCCTGTTATTTTTGGTGTTGGAACCTTTAATCACAGACTTCATCACAGTTAGTAGCTTTGGGCTTCAAGACCGGGAGTGCTTCGGTAAACCTACATAGACTGCTGTGTTTTTTCAGAATAAATGATTTTCCAAAACAGTTCAGCTTTCAATTCATTTTCATCAAAATGTTTTCAGGTGAGCCTGATGAACGAGGAGGCTCAGCGCCTGTCCTACCTGAAGAAATTGAAGCTATCCTTTATCATCCTCGTCCCAGTGAATGGCCTCATGGAGATAGAGAAGCTACTTGTCAAAGAATTCTTCGTGGTTTAAATCAAGTCATGTCCATGTCCATTGCTGAGCCTTTCCTAGTACCTGTAGATATTAGCCAGTATCCTACCTACGCTTTTGTCGTTGAATACCCCCTTGATCTCTCCACTATCAAAGTAAGTTGGATAGCCGGATTTATGTTCTTTTCTCTTCATTTATCTGATCTTCAATCACATATATCTATGTAACATTGGGTAAGTCACATTGGCTCACTTTAAAAAAAGTACACATGTTTAAATATTTTGCAAAGTTTCCGTGAATTTTTTTAAAAATTTTTAAAATTCAATAAAATTTCAGTTTTGAGGGTGAACATACCAGTGTGTCAACAATTACCAGAATTTTTGCACTCGTTGAGCCACAATTCATGTTTTTTCAGTAGATGAGGTTATTTTGAACTTCTTGCATGTTTGAAATTTAAATGTACTAGTATTAATTGTGAGAAACTACTGTGCCCCAGCGGACTGGATCCTGATTACAATATACGATAGTTAGCAATTGCTGTGCAGATCTGGACTTTCTAGACCAGGAAAAGTTTTTGAAAAAAATCAAAATCTGCTGGATTGAGGTTATTAATGTCTGTATTATATTTGACTTTTTGATCAGGCAAGATTCGAAAATCAATTCTATCGAAGAATAACTGCTGCACAATTTGATGTAAGATATTTAGCGACAAATGCTGAGAAATTCAACGAATCGCCTAGTGCAATTGTGAAACACGCTCGGATCATTACTGATATTTGTTTAAGGATAATTAAGTAAGTAATTGGAACGTCTTCTCCCTGTTTTTATCACCTAAAGTTTTGTTTATTTGATGTTATTGCACTCATTTTTGTGTGAGCGGAACTGGTCGTTTCTCAATAGCTGGGTGTCAACAAATTTGGAATACCTTGATTTTTTACACCAAGAATCTGAAACTCTTTGAAAGAATTTCATTACTTAAGTCATGCGGCGCCTTGATTAACAAAAGTTCATAGTTTATTTGTCACCTAAAAAGTTGACGAAAGTCTGGGGCGAGAGTTAGTAAATCTGAGGTGCGTATTATCTACTATTATCTACGGGGGCGTATTATACACGGGTAAATACGGTACTTACTTTGGATGAGTACAAGAAATGGTGCTTCAGATTGTGACCTGCAGAATTCAATTTCATAATTCTGAATTTTCTGTCGTGAAATGTTTGATTGGAAATCACTGGTATAGCATCAAAGTGAGGAAACAGTACTCTTATTGTTGATTTTGAATCAAATATTTTGTAAATTAAAAATAAAAAGTTTCAGCTTAAATTTTTTCATAAGTTCCTATAAGTCCGTTCATTTCTGAAAGAGTCATGAGGGAAAAGGCATTACTTTTCGAACAACCCTTGTACAGTAAACTCTCGATTTACCGGATTTCAGGGGACCGGCCGAAAAATCCGGTAAATCGCGAAATCCGGTAATCCGAAAACTCACATTTTTCGCGGCGAAATCGCGGACCGAAAACTCGCATTTTTCGCGGCGAAATCGCAGAATTTTTAGGTATTTTTTCTCCCCACCTCCCCCCCAAATTTTTACTGTTTCGACTAACCTGAGCCTGAGGGTTTTATTTACAAAAGCACAAAACACGCGTGGGGGATTAGAACACGATAATTTGGTACTAACCGTTCGTTTGTTGAGTGTTTTTCATTTCTCTTAGCTAAAAATCTCTTTGGAAAAACTCAGCTGACTTTTTCCAAAGAGGTTCAGCCAATCTCGCTGTCAGCCAGCGTTGCCAATGTTGGCAAGTTCTTGAAGTGCCAAAGCCATAAACTACGTGCTTCACGCGAGAGCGCGTGGAGCCAACGCACTACGGGCGGCAACACTGCGCTGCTGTCAACGCGGGAAAGCAGCGAAGCTTCCCTGCCGCTTGACGCGTTTTTCAAAACACCGCGACTGATGAGTTTGGAGAGTGACTCATGGTGATTCTTTGAGATCGCGGCATTGTGTCACGGGAAAAAACTGCTATATCTGAGCAAAGTCCGGTAAATTGAGAAGAAATTTCTTCTTGGGACCGAGAAAAAATCCGGTAAATCGCGAAATCCGGTAAACCGCGATCCGGTAAATCGAATGAAATTTAACATTGTTCTTATGGGACTTTTGCCGGGACCGGAAAAATTTTCCGGTAAATCGCGAAATCCGGTAAATCGCGATCCGGTAAATCGAGAGTTTACTGTAGTTGTTCTAAACAAAATATGAATGAAAGTTTCTAATGAATAATCATCAACTATCTTAATTTAATTTGTATGTTTTATTTTGCTCTCAGAGAGTTAGTAGAGGTTGATGTGCCGTCTTTATACCGTCAATTACAAGAATCATATCAGTCATCGGAATCAGAGGATGAGAAACCTTCTCCATCCACCTCCAGACTACGACCAAGCACTTCAGGATCAAAACGTGTTAAGCGACAAAGAAATGGGCTAAGGCAACCCTTTGAATGGAGGCGCGAGTGCAAAATACTATTAGAAAAATTATGGACGTCCAAAGATAGCGAACCCTTTAGGTATGTACTTAAGCTGTATGTATTTTTATGTACAACGATTCCCCGTGCAAGAATTAAGGTGGTAGTTTTATTGGATAGAGGAGTTGATAACCCATATTTTCACACAAATAATGCTTGAGAATGTAAAACATTGAACATTTTACCTATTTTTCTTCAGAAATCTGCATTTTTTAGAAAGATGGGTTTCAAGTTTGAGAACTTTGTTCAAACTCAGTTTAACCTCTTCAGTACCATCCATGCTGTAAACAATAAGTTGAACTCGTTTAGTGCAGTCTTCTGCTGTGTCCATAGTGGGCCCCAGAGCCAAAAAAATCAACCCTTGGGGACTCGCTGTTGCAAAAAAACTAACTCAGCATTGGAAACAACTGTAAATTGTAACCATTGCATTGGCCTAAACTTGTAATTCTGCTTATATTATGTTCCTACTTATAATCATTAATTAATTGACCTGTACAATTAGCCTCACTGTGCTTGTTAAAAATGTACCAATTTTGAAAATAAATAAATAAATAAATAAATAAATAAATAAATAAAACGTTAATGTTAAATGGTTGAAGGTTTCACCAAGATGGCACCGCATTTTAGCGCTGGAAATTTTATCGGAAAATGGTGGCAATAGTTATGAAAATACTTTTTCTCGCCTGAAAACTATTCTTTTACCATAGGAATAGCATTTTTTTCAAGAGATCATTCTATCATCTGAAATTATGACTTCTGCAGGCAAGATGAAACTACATATGTCTGTTTGCAAACTTTTTTACTACAGTGGTTTTGAGAGTTGATCCCCACGTAAAATTGCGAGAAAATCACATACAGTCAGCATCAGGAAGTCTCAAAATTCACTCATGAACCTATGAAAGGCATTTCAAGATAAATTCAAGATGGCGGTCAAATTAGCGGGACACAATGGGATAGTACCATCTAATTGCTACTTTCTCTATGATGAATTATTTTTTTCTGCTTAGAAATTTACGATTTGGTAGGACTCCCCTGTTGTGACCTGCTGCTCATTTGACCGCTGTCTTGGATTCTTGTTAAACACATTTATTGAGTTTTTGAGTCAATTTTGGAACTTTTTGATGCTGTAGTAGAAGTTTGCAAGGATCCATTCTTGATCACCCAAAGTTGATGTCTGGATTCGTGTCTTTAATTCCTTTCTTTTGTTTCGCCGCTTCAATTTTTATTTTTTTTTTGTCTGACAGCTGGTTTTGCACGTGAAAATTGACTTTTGAAACTTTTTAATTTCCTAATCGTCCACATTTTTCCTTTTTATGTATTTCTTTAGAGAGCCGGTGGATCGTTTCCAGCATCCAGATTATGACAAAATAATTGACACGCCAATGGATCTAGGAACAGTTAGAGATGAATTAAGTGTGGGAAATTATGCTAACCCGAGTGAATTTTGCAAAGACATCCGTAGAATTTTCCAAAATGCCAAAAGTTATACTCCTGACAAACACACCAGAGTAAGTCTATGTTGAGTAATTTTTAGGGATGGGTGAATATTCAAAAACTTGAATATTTGAGCTTGAATTTTTTTTTCCAAATTCTATTCGAGATCGAATATGAAAATCTCGAATGTACGAGTATTTTTGGTGGAGGTGGAGATAGTTCGAATATTTTCAGAAAGTACAGTAAAACTTCGATATAACGTTCTTCGAAGTAACGTTTTTCGCGAAATAACGTCGATTTTCGCCGGTCCCGGCAGAATTGCCATACTTTCCATGTAAAAAAAAATCCGTAATAACGTCGCAGATTCTCGGAATAACGTCCTTTTTTTGCCGGGCCGGAGGGAAAAAAGTACCAAAATTTCGTCGGAATCGCGTCAACATTCGTCGGTCAACCTCAAGGATTAATTCCGGGCCCACCCCAACTTGTCGCGCTGCGTGGAGGAACTGATCGGTTTGTGGGAAGGGAAGAGAAAAGTGGAGACTGGGAAGTGTTGAGGAAGAGATGAGTGGAGTCACACTTGTTTGGGGAAGGGGAAGGAGTAGACTCGTAGGTGTGATGGATGCACCACCGCCCGCGGCGCCCACCAACAATTGTAAAATAATCTAGCGATAGCGGTAAAGAAACAAGTGATTCGGAAAAATATAAGAAAAGAATGTTATCTCCCTCCCGGGATTCTCGCGATTCTCGTGCTCCACCATCCTTTGCCTCTGCCCACCCGCCTGGTGCCGCAGAATAGGGGTCATAAAACTTCTCACAAAAGACCGCTGACTTGAGTCAATTCGAAACAGCCACTCCACATTTTAACGCTTGCGCAAAATTAGAGGTTCACATTGTAGAATCCATTCTAAAAATGTCCAAGAAGCAAAGTACCCTCGATTCATTTGTTGTAAAAGATAAATAAACAGTTGTTTTTGTTCCACCTCTCTGGTCTTATTTACGAAAAAATACTCCTTTAACCCAGTGGTGGAAGTGGGGGGGGGGGATAACACGAGTTTCAACATTCGGCACTTGTTTCGCGTTTCTAGCCGCATTTTTTTACGTTTTTTGATATAACGTCGATTTCCGCCGGTCCCTTGAAAAACGTTATATCAAAGTTTTACTGTATCGCATTCCCCTTTAAAAATTGCACGCCAGCGCATTTTTTCGTCAACAAAGTTAGAAATAGAGAAAGTATTGCAATGGCGCAGAGATTTTAGAAGGTATTTTGTTTCGACATTTGGCCCACTACCACTCACTGAATCATGATACAGTAAAAACTCCAGTTAACGAATCTCAGGGGACAGGAAAAACCACTCGTTAATTGGAGTATTCGTTAACGAGAATTTCGCGGAAAACTCCGTTTTTCAGCTTGTAGAAACAAAACAACTCGAAAATTTTCTGTTTCGCGTGTTGGAGCCCCTTCATTTTACGATTTATGCAATAACAGCGGGTGTACGGTAGATTGACATCCTCACCGCTAGGAGCCGGTCAGCTACTCCCGTCCCCTCCCCTCTTGCAGCTGGCGCCAGCCGCCAGACTGCACAGCGGCTCTGTCAAGCGCGTTCCGTGTTCCGTGTCACGCATTATTAGACGCGTTTGAACCGAAACTCAGCTTCTGCGCAGCGTGACTCCGATCTGAATCTGAAACGATGGACGAGTTGAACCATCTTTCCGATCACGATTCTTCTTCTTGTTACGCGCGTATCAGCGGTAGAAATTGTGAACACGGCTTGGAACGACAAGATTTTTCCGAAGAAATTTGTTAAAATATGGTAAAAATGGTCGGCGGACTGCAAATTTTCTTCGTTAATTAGAAAATTAGTCATTCAAAATTTGTTAATCAGCGTCTTTTTTTACACAGGTAAGATAGGACTTTTGACGGGACCGGCCGAAACATTCGTTAATTAGAGGTTTTCGTTAACCAGAGTTTCGTTAATCAGAGGTTTTACTGTAATTACAAAATAATTTGCTCTCATTATGCCTAGTATTATCCTAAAGAATATTCATCCTGAAGTATCAATATTATTTAACCATTTGTGGCTTGGAAGTGTAAATGCACAAAATTACTGTGGCATCTGTCTGTAGTCGCAAAAAGTGAAACCCAGAATAACTTTTTAACTATTGATCCATATGCATCCAAATTTTGCAGAGGTGTTGCTTTTGACATTCCCCAGAGGGGCTTTTTTTTGTTTTTTTGAAATTTTAATTTTTAGGTTAGTTATGGATGAAAAATGGTTTCCATTAAAATCAGTGGGAAAATGGGTAAAAAAAAAGGACAAATTTAAATATTTTAAATGATCGATTGCGTTGCTCAACGTTTATTGATTGCTTGATTTTCACCTACTCGTCTCATTTTTGCAGATTTACTCCATGACAGTGAGGTTATCAGCTCTAGCAGAAGAACACATGAAAAGGATATTAAGTAGCTGGAAAAGTCAGCAGAATTGTAAATCAAAAGCACGAGTTAATGGTTCAGGTTAGTTTCTTATCGTGTGTGAGCTTTATTCAATTATTTTTTTCTTCTTCTTTTTTTTTCTTTAACAAAAATGTTGTCCCTTTGTTAAGTCCAAATTCTTGCTCTGAAAAACTAATCATCTGGTCCCATCCCCATTCTCATCAGAAAAATTTTACCAATTTTGATTTCATAAGTTGACATTTTTGCTGTTGAAATCATAGATATCTTAAGCTTACCCTTGGCTCACAGAATTTGTCTTTTTTAATCCAAAAATACCCCCATGAATTCCTTACTGAGTAAGAGTCACTGGAACCAGAGCTTGGCACAAATTATTTCACGATAAATGTGGTCAGTGAGACAAAATTCAGATGGGTTTAATGTGTGAGATGAGGTCCTCTTATCTTATCTGTTTCTGAATTCTCATGGACAAAATTATGTGCTCAGTTTTGCCTTGTCTGACTATCAGAACTATCCTTCCAATACTTTGTGCCCAACTCTGACTGAAACACATGTTTCTTTTCATAGGAAAAGTGTGTTACATGGAAAATCATTCTAGATAAGCTTGTTCTAGCTTGAAGTATTGTTATAGTGTGCCACGTAGGTGCAAAATTATGATAATTTGAGATTGGAACAGGTAATAAACGCTTCAAATCGATTTTGTGTGAATGCAAGTTATGTTCCCAAAAAAAAACTTTGTCTGTCCCAATTTATTGAAAACTTTGTCTAACATCGTCTTGACTCGGATATTTTTCCAAAATTTTTCTTTCTTATTTGTAATTTTCTTTTATTTTTCTAGTTCATAGACCAACAAGACCTTCAAGAGGCCCTAGTAGACGCTTAGCTAATCCGCAGCCAAGTACAAGTAAAGGTAATTTATTTCATTTGTCATTTCCCAATTTTTTCTCTTCTCTTTTCTCAAGAACTCTCTCCTATTATGCTTGAAAGTACTGAATCGAGTTCACAAAGTGTTCCATCCAACTTTCAAACTTTAATAGCAGCTAAATTTGACTTAGACATTTTTTGGGTCCTTGAGAACTTAAGCTTATAATGGTCTCTAGTTTCGATTTCTGCTCAAAAATTTATAACTTGACTATAGTCCACGCGCTGTAAGAAAAATGCCCTGTCCTTTGCAAAAAAAAACAAAAACAAAAACAAACAAAAAAAACCTGAAAGTTGAGATCAAAACCAGCATATCCAGCATTCTAAAGCTAAACTTGAAATGGGAGCAGAACCAATGAGCAAATTTGTAGTGATTTCATGGAATAATTCTACAGAATCAAAGGTACTCTATTCATTAAATCTTCTGTCCATTTTACAGCAGTGCATTGTTTAGGAGCCACAGGTTTTTTTGCGGTTTTCCCTAAATGAAGAACATTGTGGATATTGCTGGTTTTAAAACTTGTGGCTTCTTTTGATATACTATTTTGCTCATTTGCTTTCTATTTTTGTCTGTCCAGAAATACCAAGTCCAATGGATTGTGAGCCCACTTCCTCAGGTATCAGAGTCCTTCGGCCAAAGCGTATCTTAAAACAAGAAAGTGATGATGATAACAGCCAAAGTCATTCGAGCAGCGATAGTGACAATAGTGATAATGATTCCAGTGGTAGCTCATCTAGTGGAAGTGGTGATGATGATGATAATGATAAGCCAAGTTCGTACCTAAACAAAACCTCTAGAGCTGTTCCTCGAAAGGGTCGTAAACGGCTGAAATCTTCCTCTCCTGAAGAAAGCTCGAAAGTTTTACCTGATCCAGCCAGAGTACGGACGAGAGGTGTGCGACAAAACTATGCTGTCATGATGAAGTCTGAAGAAAGCGAAGGAAGTGAAGATCATGTTATTAGTAGGAAAAAGTCTCCCCGAAAGAATCACCTTCAAAATAGTGATCGCACGCCTTCTGGAGCAGGAGCGGTGTCACTTAGAAGTATACGAATAGTTCGTCATAGTGTCGGGGAAAGCTCCGTTAATTCTAACAATAGCGCCAGCGCATCTAGTTCCAATAGTTCGCATACAAATCGTAAAAATGAAAGGAAGTCGCCTTTTAAACGAAAAAGACGAAAACTGGTGATAGATAGTGATGACAGTGATGTCGTTGAATCAAGTAGTCATCGAAAGCATAAATCTGGAAGGCCCATGCGCGGCCAAAGAATGAATTATGGTGAAAACAGTAATAGTAGTGATAATGATAGAAATGGTAATTACTACTCAGAAAGTGAGGAGGATGAAGAAGATGATAAACCAACGATATCAGTCAGTAGTCGAGGCAGAGTACGAAAATTGACTGCTAAAGCCAGAGCTGTTTTCGGTGATTAATTTGCGCAGTGATACTTATAATTTCTTTCTTTCTTTCCAAGAAACTCTTAGAATTTTTTTAATTTTATGTTAGATCCTCCAGTTTTTCCTTCTTCTTCAAGACTGATTAGATCAAGTCGGTTCTGTAATAATAATTTTCCTAATCAAAGCTCGAAGTAATTGTTTTGTGATTTCATACTGGTCAATCTTTCTCTCAAACATACGCTATGATTCAAAACCATAATCTGAAGGTGTGTTGAGTTTTATTTTCAAAAATCAAAGTATCAGACTTCAGTGATTTACTCCTGGAACAAAGTTGCTGAATAATTCTTTGACAAATTTTGTGCTGAAGCTATGAGCACCAATCTTCAGTCTTGTTCCTGATCCTTGGAGTTGTTGAGCTCAATTCATTACTGATTTGATTTATTGATTTGTGAAGTGATCAGTTTGCTCTCTCAAATTTTAATTGTGTTCTCTCTTCATGTTCAAGTTGTTATATTTACCTGTTTTTTCTCAGGTTAGCTCGACAAGTTAGTTTTGCAATAATCATTTATATATTGTTATCATTCATTGTTGCAAAATCATTCTTGAAATTGATTGAGTTGATTTTTTTTTAAATGAATCCGTGTAAAATCTCAAGTAAAATGAGTAAGTGTCCCCTCATTGTATATAAATATTTTATAAATTTCAGTCAATCAGGGTCAAATTTTAAAATCTCTTGTAGTGAATCGTAATAATCACAAAAATAATTTACATCATTGAGCTGATGCATTTTGAGTTTTGGGTGTGGACTCTTTGCTCCGATAAGATTTGAAATTTATCAATGAGCTGCATGACCAAATTGAACAGACATTTTTACTCTGCCGCGCATTGGATTGAAATTGGAGTTTTTTCGGATCTCATCTCAGGATCAAAAATCAAGATTATGATAATTAAGATATGAGTTAGATTTTATAACTCAATATAAGTAAGATTTTATGGTTTTTGCAAGGAAACATTATCAATCGTAACGTTTCCTAAGGGAGATGCAAAAACTTTTTATGTCCAAAACAACTCATGGTGGAAGCACACTGAGAAAAATCTCTAATCAAAACAAACAATCGCAATTCCAGTTAATGAATAATTAAAGGGATAGCTTCATCGGAACAACAGGAATCAAATTGAAAATTGTTGCTTCTATAGGAATTCTTGTTGTTTCATTGCAACTATTTCTTGAATTATTAGTTTGTTGATTCTGGTTGTTTCGATGGGAAACTGTTCTCAATGCGCAAGCTACTGAATCAAGCAACAAGGCACTCACCGATGAGTTTCAGATCTCTTCTGAGTGAAGGTTTTAAATTCCAGAACATAGAATGTATTTACTTTTAATTCTTCTTTTCCCTTTTTTCTCGTTTGCTCCAACTGTCTCTAATCAAGTAAGCTACCATTTTTTTTCTGTGATGTCATGATGTGTTGACATTTTTTTGTGCGGACAGCAAAAGAATGCTTTATTTTTATATAATGAATGTGTACTCTATGTCTCCCATCTATCCCCTTGATTTCCTTCACCTGCCAAGTTTTTTGCTTTGAAACATCACCTTAGCACGTCAGATCAAGCAACTTAACTTTTAATTTCTACCTCTGTGTTTCAGAAAAATACTTAGAGCTTAAGCATTTTGAGTATCGGGTTCTGACAAGTAGTGTTGCCTGCTTCCGATATGCATCAAAGCGCAGTGAGCAGTTGGTAATCAAAAAGTTACAATTGAATGCTAACTAAACATGCATTTCGGAAGTAGGCACTGCAACTTGCCAAAACCTGATATTCAAAATGAGTAATCTCTGTAACAACTCAATGGTGCTTTTGCTCTGAAATTGTGTTCAGTTTGTTTCTCTTAAAGTTTGAGTGAGTCCTGTGCAAACTATAGTTTTGCAGTAATCAAATTTGAAATTTCTGATAGAAAAATTAACCAGAATGTCACATTGTCACACTAAAGTATGTTATCGAATTTGATCAATTATTTTGTATTTCTTTTGTCAAAACTTATTGTTTGTCCTCCTTTTGTGAACTCCGATTCTAGAAATGGTAAAATTTGTTCATTGAATTTCACACAAAAAATCATCACTTGACGAGCAACTTTTTTAATTTTTAAGTCGATTTGTAAGTTCTCAGCAGTAAAGTTTTCAATCCATGTTCTGATCGAATTATGACCTGATTTTGAAGAAATAGTAACGTAGTGTTTAAGAAACTGAGTAAAAAAAAGCCTCTCAAGCATAATTATTCCTTTAAATTTTAAGACAAAGTTTGAGCCTTGCAGAGTGAGCACTTAAGATGTTGTGGCTCAAAATCTGTAAGTTGAAATCACCGAAACTTATTGTTCTGAAATTTTCAGGACTAAGTTAACACAGCTACCAGGGAATTTCAGTTAAATTGTCTGAAATTAGTTCCGAAAGCTTTCCAATCATGATTTAAGGTGATTTACTTACTAATTTTTGGCCTTGGAATCTATCGTTTCTGCTCGGAAGTTGCTTGTTTCCATGACTTTGATGAATACAACAATAAGATGGCTTTATGCAGAAATAAACTAATCACACAAGGAATCAACAGTGGTGGCTTCTGCTATTTGGCAAGAGTGGGTTTTCTCCTATTTAAATGCATGTAAAAAAAATCAATTCTACAGGAGGCTATCAGCGTCCTCAAGAATCGATTGTTTTATATTTAAATTTAAATGGGAAAATCATGTGGTCATAAAACCGCACAAGCCACCACTGGAAATCAAGAGCAGTCGCAATTTTCTGGATACAGCTGTCCAATCGATGTTGTTGCTGAAGGATTTTAAATAATTTTAACCTAACAGTATTATGATTGCAAACTTTTCTTGTTTATTATTAATTAAGTAAGTCGCAAATCTTTCATGTTAGATTTCACAATGAAAATTTCCTCGGTGAACTCTGGATTACGGAATGAATTCAAGAATGTCAATTATATGTAATCATTTAAATTCTTTTTTTCTTTGTTTCCATCTCTTATGTGTTAAATTGTTTTACTCTGACCTAGGCCTTATAGGTCAGCTTAAGTACAGTTTTAGATTACATACTCTTGCGAAAGATTTAAAAACAGTGGTACTTACCTAAGTTCTAAAAGTGTTAAGCTCCAAATCAAGTTTTAATTAAAGAATTTATTTGTTCTATCAAAATTGGTGCTATAGAGGCTTCGGGACTCATTTTCACCGATTACAAGTATAGGAAGCATCTCTTCGCAGTATCAAATGACTCAAACTGAACCAAAATTGTAAAATCTTGCGTCCATTTTCTGTTTAAATGCCTTTACTTGGAAGCTCTGTGGTTCCTAGAATTTTTCTTTTCCTGTAGTCACTTGATTTTCCAATTTTTAAATTTTTAGGATTGCTTGTGAAAAATAACTTCTGAAATCTTAAAGGTTTCTTTCATATAAAATAGCCCCTAAGTAATATTGGGAGGGTAATCAAGGAAAGTTCCGAAGGGACAATTCTGAACTGACAGAGAGTTCTTCAATGCCAAGAAATGTCTTATCCGTGAGCAAGTAAGCACTGTTCTTATTCTCTTTGTGCAGAGTCAGGATAATCTGTATCTTCAAATTCAGTTTTTTGCAATGATATTCAAAGTATCTAAAACTGAAAAGTAATTTTTTCTTTTTCTTTCGTTTTCCCTACTTCTTTTCAAAAGGAGAATGGGAACAAATCAATTATTGTCTTTCGCCACTCGTTTAAGTTTGAGTAATCAGTGCTCTGTGCATAAATTTAAACACGACCTTCCTTTGCCATTTTCTGTTGATCATAAATTGGGACGTTGTTGGAAAAACAACACATTACGAAACTTGTGTGTGTTCTTTTTCGTTTTTCTTAATTTTCGAAAAATGATAAAGCTTACGGATTAGCACACCCCATGTTTCATGTTTTATTTTTCGGGGAACATCCTCAATGAACCACTTAATCAATATCACCTAATGCTTAATCATCCTTCTATTGCTTTATCCTAAGTTTTTTTTTTTTTTTTTTTTTCCCATGACAACTAGAGCAAGTTCTATTTTTTCTTTTCAGTATTTTTATCCTATTTTTTAATATTCCTTAATCTGATGTAAAATCAATGAAAGACATCAACAAATAGTTAGAGCGTATTGTTTCAAATTATTGATCAGTGGTTTACAAGAAACACCTGGAATCTTGCTTTTATGATTGATGAAAAACTGATTAATTTTCCTGTGAATTTTAACTTTTTATTATTCCGTGATAATTTGTAATTTAAGTGTTAATATTTTAGAGGAGTCGATGTTTGTCCCTGTGAAAACACCAAGATCTTAGTGTTCCATGCAAACAATTGTTCAATAATTTTAATCGAAATTTCAGTGAACTGTCTTATCTAAAGGAAAATGTATTTTTTTTTTTTTTTTTTTTTCTTTTCAAAGCGTACTACTCTTAAGAAACAAAATTACCAGAAAGTATTTAGTTTGAAAAAAGTGGAGGGGATCTGTCAAAATTTATAGGTGTTTATCATAGCAATTTTTTTTTAATTTTCTTTTACTGTACTTGTGTATCGTCATTGAATTGTTTTAATTTTCTCCTGTTGTTAATATCTTTGATCTCACATTTTGATAATTCTCTTCTTTTTTTTAAAGCTATGTTGTAATTTGTCCATTTGTAATCTTTAACTTTTATTAGATCTTCTGTAGTATACCTGTACTAGTGCTATGCCACTGATTTACTTTTACTGATTACCTTAAAATTAAAGCAATTTATTTTTTTTATCTTGAGTTTTTGGGATTTATTTTTCATCTTTCTATAGAGTAACATTTGACGCAAGAGGAAAAAACAATACTACCATTGCAAGCCGTTTTCTTGAATATTCAAGGAAGATGCAAGAATGAGAAGATACCATACGAAGGTTCAGTATTGTCAGACTGAGTGGGGAGCCTGCAGAGTTGCCAGGCCCAAGCCTCGGAAAACTATCCACGCCATTGTCAGCTTACGGGAGTGTAGCTAAATTTTGTCCTTGTGTGGACTCTAATTTAGCTATGATTGGCAACACTGGGAGCCTGCAGTACAAAAATTAAGAATCAGTAGGCGAAGTTGGGAGCCTGCTGTATGGAGGTTAAGCATTGCTCAGCTAACAACGGAGGTCACAGCTGGGCTACCTTCGTCATCGTTCAAATTTCGCATGTAGGTAGTCCTACGGGTGCTTATCAACACCTCATTGTCACATTTCGCTAATGGACCCACAAAAGCTCAAAAATAGCTTTAAAAAGTTCATGGGGTTTCTAATACGAGAATGGCAGTCCTCATTCATAGAAGACATACTGGCACAGTGGAAAGGGGGTGCGCACTTTCATTTATGCAGCTCAGTGGGCCGATCATTTACTTTATCGTTGAACCGATCGTTAAGACTTGTGTATGATTGATTCTATTGGTCGAATATTGTGAAACTTAGCCGTTGCTATGGTGTCCGTTTTTTAAAGGTTACTCATAGCCTTTATAAAACGAGACTCTTAACAATGGTTACCGTAGCAACAGCCAAGTTTTACAATTGTCGACCAATAGCATCACTCGTAGACAGTTTTAACAATCGGTTTAACGATAAAGTAAATGATCGGCCTGCAGGTGTGAGTCCCGCCACCGATCGGAAATTTTTAACCATGATAATCGGTCAGATTGTTTCCCCGTCTCATTTCCCACTGAATATTATAATGTTTGTTTCTTGTTCTAATTGTTACAGCACAAAAAACTCCCTCACTCACAAATAAATGGCGAAATTAAACGCAGTATATTTGTGAGCACAGGAATTTTTGTGTTGTGACAACAAGAATGAGAAACAAAAATTAAAATTTACCGTGGAAAATCAAATGTTGGAAAAAGAAACGAGTTGGGAAAAACAGGACCGATTATCAACGTTAAAAATTTCCGAGCGGTAGGAGGACTCGAATGTGAGTTGCATAGATGAAAGTGTGCGCCCTGTTGTCGATTGAGTGAATTAGTAGTGTTGATCCAGTTTTTGAGTTTGGTTTGTCTTCTTTTTCAACTGATATACGACCGTCCATCTCAAAACCGGCATTGATGTCACCTGGCAGAAAGATCTTCTAATCTTTTTTTTAACCAGAATATGGGATTCTTACCTATGATACTAGATACTTTAATGATTAAAATGCTGTTTGACTAGCTGCTTGTTTTGGACAGAAAAATTTCATTGGTTTCTATGTATTTTACCGCGATATTTAGGAGGAATTTACCGAGGTCAGCGAAAGTCCTGATGAAACGGAATCACCCATGAATGAGCTTTTGTCTTTCAGTAAAATAATAGGGATGATATAGATAAGGAGTTGGTTGTTTCAAGATAAGACTTTTAATTTTTGTAAAAACAAGGTTTGTATTTATAAAATATGAATCTTTGTATTTTTTACACGGGAAAAAGTTTTACAAGTTGTGCGTTAACTGTACAAAATAAGTAGATTCAGAATAAAAGTGACAACGTCTTTGGCTCAATCAAATTTCGGATCTCCGAGGAGAAGGATTGACTTAAAACTGAATCCTAGACTTGCAACCCATTTCGATATTTCAAAGATCCGATCACAGAGTAAAATCGAACAAAGTCAAATTTTGCGATCTAAATACGGAAAACTGGATTTAAAGATTTAATTGACTAGACGATTCCAATATCTCTTATACCTACGCCCTTGGCTGGTCAGTGGCATTGTGTACAAGGCGACAACATTGGATCTATGCACAATTGAATCAATGAAAAAGTTTGAACTTGGGTGTGCAGTGAACATCCTCCCATTTGATTATTTGAATGTGTTTAAATAGGCAAAATACGATGTTGTCAGTCATGCCACTCCTTCTGTTGTTTTCAGGTTCAATTGAAAAATGCGCTGACGACCACCAATAGATGAAAGTACCAATACGATGAGTGCGCGTAAAGTTTCGAGTGAGTCGTTCCTTTGGATGACATTTCATCCTCTTCTTCCTCGTATTCTTTGTACTGAACTTGCTTATCTGGAACAAAGAATTACATTGGTTAGAAGGTGAGAATAAATGTAAGATTTCCAATCATTTAAACCCACGTAAAATAATCAGTCTATAGCAGGTTCACTGAACCTCCCAAAAACGATAGTTTTGCATAGGTTAAAATGACAAAAACCATGATTACCAAATTGCACAATCTGCCAGTACAAGGAACATTAAGAACTGTAGGAATGTAAGGTAAGCAAAAAGACTGAACGATTTCAGCTCTATATTCAGATATCTCTATCTGCTGGATGCTTTTGCAATGGATGAATGGAATTTCCAATAATGTATGCAAAACCGGAGAATCCAAAATCTACTTGTTTAAAAATCCTTTAAATGTGCAACTGATATAATGGCAACAAACAAGCTCATCATTTAAGGGAGGGAACGCCCGGGGGGGGAACTTGAATTAAGGGTGGGGGGCCCCCCCACCCTTAATTCAGTTTTAGTATAAACGAGCAAAATTTTTTGGTCACCCTCTTCAAGCCAAACTTAATGACATCCCTGTCCTGGTGACAGATCACAAATAGCAAGTATTTAGTAGTACTGGGAATTGGGAAATGAGGAATGAAAATAGGTTAATTATAAAGGTGGAATCTGGTTTACCAACTTCCCCAAGCTCGAGCAACTCTGTAGTAGCTGAAAATACAAAGAAATGTGATGAAAATATTAGAATAGCTGAAATGCAAACATGAAACAGATTTTTTTTGTCATCCGTCGTTTTGAAGCGCCTTCATTTCAACGTGATACCGAAAGCATCACCGGCAAGTAGGAATAGTTACGTATGCAAAATAGCGCATTTTGTCTTATTTGCATTTCTACAATCCTAATAATTTCGTGACATTATCCAATTATCCATGCTCTGCTGTAAATACGATAATGCTCGATCTAGGACTTTCAGGAGTGAGAGAAATAAGGTATAAAGTCGTGACGGTAGGGCAGGGATGCGAACCTTTCCGGAATTTAGAAACGGTGCCGGTGCCGGTTCCAAATCATCAGATAAAAAAACCGGTCCCGGTTCCAGCATGGATCTGAAACAGGTTCCGATTCCCGGTTCTTCTTTTTCTTTATTTTTCCCTAGTGTACGTACTGTTTTCAAGCAGTAAATAACTTTTGGGCTTCAGCAGTGAACGACATTTATTGTTTTATATCATTCCGCAAGAAAATAACATGAGAAAAGTTTTTGATTCTTGCAATTTGAAGGGAAAGTTCAGGCAAAAATACTTATTTCAAAATGCATCCCAAGCATGTTTCCAATTTTTTTTTTTTTTTTTTTTTGAAAAAGCAAGGTTTATGAGAAATGGAAATCGTGCAAAACGATAATTTCGGATCACATTGAACATAACAGCTCAAAGTGAATCGACTTTCAGGAACCTACGTAGAATCGGTTCCAGTTGCGGTTCATAGACTTTAAATTCGGGTTCCGGTTTTGACGTAACCGAAGATCCAGGTCCCGGTTCTGGTTCCGGTTCCGCCAAAAAGAGGGGTTTCATTTTAAATTAATTAAGACAAAATAGTAAATTAAATTCGCGCAAACAATTTGAAAAAGAGAAATGAAAGGAGAAATAAGTTTTAGGCGGGGGGGGGGTCCTAATACTCTAGATATAACACTATTTTGCGTACAGCATCTGCATCTCGAAATTACCTCTTTTCAACAAGAAATATCCCAAAAAAGCTCACTCTGCGGCCCTTCAAACTTCATAGCCCCCCTCCCCTACCCCTCTCAAAAAAAACCTCTCTAGATCCGCCAATAGGTACCTACTTGCGGATGCACATTCTTCGCGGACTTTACTTGAGAGGCCGAGAATAGTGGAATTGATTTTGTACGCGCAGGGTTTAAATATCACGAATTAAGGTTGCTAAATTACTCGAGCCGCCATTGGAAAGAAGCATCCTGACTGAAGTAGGATTTTCTCGGAGAAGCACACCGCATGCCTTATGGGCCTTCTTTCTAGAGACCTCTTCTATACTAGACTAATAAGCACATAATATTTATCGAAAGATAATAATCGTTCCTTCGTCGGTTACTTGCGACTCTCTCGATTGCCTCCCTCACCTGTCACCCCCCCCCCCCTCTCTCTCTCTCTCTCTCTCTTGCGCGCGCGCGCGCATCTAAATTAGCCTTACGGAGAGCTTTTAAACGCATTTAGCGCTCACCATTTAATGACAGTAATTATAGTGGAAAATTAAATGAAAGGGCTGCATTGTCTTGCTTATATGTGCTCTACACTCCTCAATTAATGATACCCTCTACACCTTCTTCCCGGTGAATAAACTTTTGTGTGTTGCGTCATCGAGCGTACGGTGTTACCTCGCATTGTATTTTTGACACTGTCAAGAATGAACGTATATGAGTGGGGGGGGGGGGGCTCCTGCACTACATTTTAAGGGCACAGCTCTTTTTCTCTCTTGCCTTGTAAACATCGCGTAAAAGTTCTCCGTTCATCTTCTCAAGGCAGTGTGCATATTCTTCGCGGGAGTTAAGGGGCCGGGAACAATTGATTTACTTCCTAGCCCGCTTTTGTTGAAGTTTCCACACGCGAGATGACAGCTGAAAGAGAGCTCGGCGCTTGAGCACCAGGGGCGCACGGTGGCATTATGCGAATACAATTTCGGACGATGGAATTTCACGAGGGGGAAGAAAAAAAGAAAAAGAAAAAATGACAATATTAACTTAACATGAATCCAAGGGCGCCGCGCCGGAAGGGCGGCTAGTGAAACCAGACCCCCCCCCCCCTCCATCTCGGAAAAAAGAAATATCCCTAAAATTGTTCAATAATGATCTGAAATTAAGTACCTATACACATTTTGGAAATTCTGCTCAGATTGACTCCTCTTAATGTTTTGGCTGACGGATTTCATGTTTAAAAATTTGACAGCTAAAATTTGTGGAAAAAGTATGATTGGAAAATCTAGCGGATGCATCTGTGCACATTTCGGAGGGGCTCCTTCGTTTTGAAGGATGGGGTGCATCATGATCAGCTGCGTCACATGCAATTTGTTAACATCGTATTTCGTCCATTTAAACCCGTGAAAAATGTCGAACCATTATTGAGGGGTGCACAATGAACATCCTCGAATCGATATTTTACATGGGTTTAAAAGGGCGAAACGCAGCGTTGCCAGATGGCATGCCACTGATCATGATGTACTATCGACGACAGAGGCAAAGGCAGTTTCGCCTACTAGATGTCGTAGAGGCAACAGGTGGTACTCACAGTAGTCGATGCCTAGCGCATGGGAAGATATGTGTGATGTGTGCTGCCCATACGACACTTCTCTAGTGAGACTGGCTTCTCTTCTGTCGCAGATGATACTTATAGCTTTCTTTAAAATTACATTGCTTCTTTAATATCATTGTGAGAATTTCCTCGAACCTTCCTCAATTCCGAATTATTTCTACCTCGGTGTAGAGAAGATTCTAAGTAGGGCTGCCGTTTTGCAGAGCTCACACCAGGGAGGGCATATACGAGTACTTTAACCCTTTACGGACCAGGTCAGTTCAAGAGAACACCACTCCTCCGTTCATACAGGGGAGGTAGTTAACTGTTCGTACTCGGGAGAGTTGGAATTGCCTATACGACGAATTGAAGGCGCCCGACGAGACCTTATCGTGTAGTGTGTTTTTATCTATATTTGCGTTTATCCGGAATGAAGACTGAATCAATGTGAAACGGACTAGAAGAGAAAAACGAGTATACTCGGGCTTGGTCCATAAGGGGTTAACTCTCCAATTCCACCGGATGACGAAAAGATGACTGAGCCTGTGCGGCTACCGTCGCTTATGATCCACGAAAACAGTCTGATCTGATCTGTACAGTCTCTTCTTATCCACCAATGGAAACACAATTTACTTTAAAATTTGATGGAATTTTGATATTCGTCGATGATTCCATCGGTTGAAAAAAGATGATCAGATCGGATTATTTTCGTGCAATATGTGGTCATATACTGCTGAACAGGATTACATTGAATCTTTTTGACAATCAGTGGAATCATCCTAGATTTAAAAAAAAAAAATCTCATTATTCACGGCCTTCTGTCACGGCCCGATAGCACAAAATACTATTTCAGTCAGAACGGAAACTTGAACGTTTTTTACTTCGGGTATCTTCGGTATAGTTCTGGCAAATTTCGGCGACCAACCGGAATATTATTGATTGTTCGTCACCCCTGATTATAAATACATCCTCGAAAATCACGTCTGTTATTTTAAGAAGTTAGCAGACACGGCTACCAGTTTATTGTGCTAGTAAATTCTAAACCTTGTTTTTAATATGACTACCGTGCGATTTTCCGTTCTGATTATATTATTCTGTGCCTGTGAATTGGATACCTAAGGCAAATTGACCCCTCCCCTTTTATCGACGTCCAGTGGCGGATCCAGAAAATTTTTCTGGGAGGGGCGTGCATATGAAATTTGAATCGTCGCAGGAGGCAATTTGGAGCTATTTTCTGTTATAAAAATGCAAAATTTAAGACTTCTGGGCCCCTGGATCCACCAATGTCGACATCCCTGATTATTTTATACGGAGCTTTCTCGAGCCGAGGATATGTTTGAAGCAAGACTAGGGGTGCAATTTAGAGACTTTACTTGAAATTTCCTTGGCTCGGCTTAAACATTGAGCCCCCCTCTAGATTCAATTAGCAATTCAGAATCACACGTACGTTGAATCAAGTCCTCTTGAGATTTCTCGAGGAAGTTTCAAAACTTGCACAAAACAACACACATTTTTCGTCTCAAGAGACATTTCACAAGGTGATAATTTCAAGGTAGCTTATTAGCTTTGAATTTGAGATTTTTCAAGAGTTACCGGTTTACGGCGAGCGTCTCTGAATGGGATAATTGAGAGGGTCTGAATTTTGGTGTTCTTTGGTGCGAAAATTAAAACACTCGGTGAGCTGAGAACAAAGATGCCTTCGGCGGTTTCTAACAAGATTTCATAGTTCCGGAGATGCATTTTTGGCCAAAAATATGTTGTTTCAAATGGGAATTCCACGTTGTCCCTATACCTATACGCACACGGTTTCTTGCAACTTTTAAACGAGTGTACCTACGGAGCCGGGACACTTGAGAAAAAACCAAAGGCACCTTTGTTCTCAACTCATCAAGTACTTTCATTTTATTTATAAAAAACACCAAATTTTAGACCCTTAATTGCAACTGCCTTATTTCAATTTTTCTCACTTGATTCGACTCGGCTAGAGTATTTCTCAAAGCAGGCCAAGTTAAATATATCTCAAGGATACACAAATGATACGTCCAAATTTTTAAGCCCAAAAATGAATGTCCAAAACATTAAAGTCCAAAAAATTAGGTCCAAATAGGAAACGCCCAAAAGAAGAAAAGGCCATTATTAAAATGTCCAGAGATTATAAGTCCATAAAATGAAGTCCACAAATTTGGAAAGTCTAAGGGAGAAATGAATTTCGCAAGCGATCAGTATATGCAAGTGTATCATGTTTTTTTTAATTGAATCATAACCCTGGCAACCTTTTGTCCTCAAGTTCGATCAACAAGTAGGTACTTTTTTCAAACCATCAGATGGATTTTACAGGAAGATTTATTTTAAGCTTTCTATAGAAAACAAGAATACTAAAATTGTATTGGAATACTTCTGTTCATTTCAATATGAACCTTTGGACATTTTTTTTGGACATGGTCTTTTTATTTGCGGACATTGTAGTTCACTTGACATTAGAACATTTGGAGGAAATGACATTGGACAAAAATGTAACTGGATAGATAAAATTTTGGACAAAAAAGTTTTGGATAAAGCTGTGGATATATCATCTAGGCACCATCTCAAGTACACAGAAAAAAAAGCACGTGCTCCAGACACGATCTATATACACACCAGTACGGAACGTGCTCACAGCACAAACTTTACAGGTCCTGGACACGACGGAATGCGTTTCACATACAAACTCAATCTAAATAGATCGCGCTCAGAACTCGTTCCGGTACTGGAGTGTACATTTCGTGTCTAGAACACGGAAAGTTCGTGTCTGGAGCACGACCATTTTTTTCTGTGGAAAGTCTCTGACTTACACCCCGAGACGGGCAGAGGGCTAGTTTATTTTTGATGCGCGACTGAAAGGGTTAAAAGAAAAGAAGGTTAAAAGATTCCTCCGTTGGCTTAAAAAATGACGGGGATCAACCCAATGCTGCACGGGGTCGGGAAGAGGGAAAATAGCAGCGCGGGCGGATTGAAGGTGGGGATCGAGGAAATCTCCCGTGCAGGTGCATTAAAATGTCGTCGTCGGGCGCCTTGAATTCGGCGGATTGCGGAAACACGCGGAAGTGGATAATCTTGTATGGTGAATGGTCTATGAATTACGGCCCGCTCTTCGTCTTCTGCTCTTCTACGTCGCTCCGCTGCGCTGGTTGCGTCTATCCGCCGTGTCGCCGGTCGCGTCTCCATTCACTTTTCGCTAAAAAATCATCACTCTGACTTCGACTTGACTCCTCAACGCATAATATAATATTCTCACATAATATATCATTATGTGACATCTCGTCTATTATATTTTGTCCTCTCCCCCCCCCCCCCCCCCCCAATTCTCTTGTTCGAAAACGCTCACCGCTCACTCTTGTGTGTATGTTATTTCGCGGGCATCCATTCGGAGCGGCCTTGCTCTTGCTATACCACTATCGCAGCACCAAATTTGTTTCCCAACTTACCTACCACATTCAAGCTCTTTCGCGAGGGTACATAACACGCACTTGAAGTTTTAGAGGTAGAATTTTATCCGAGGGAAGAAATGAACAATTTAGGAGCTCAAAATTGGTAGCAGAAAAGTCAAAGTAGGAATTAAAATCTACTGGCAGGGACCCGATCGAGTTAGCGAAAAGTCGGACTTGACTTGAACTAGCATAACCTCACTCTTTGCTCACCAAGCGGAATCGCATCGATGACCATCAAAAGAAGCTCTAGTGTGGCTCAAGCTTGACTTGAAGTCGACAGTTGCTCATCGGTTGAACTACATATATATAACTCGAGTTTAACTTGATCGAGCCCCCGAGGCCCTGATCCCTCGAATATCCCATGACCTTGTCATCTTCTAAGGTAGGTGACCCAAAGGTGGCCATACCTAAGCTTGGAGCCAATGGGTCTGTTGCAAACTTTTGCTACAATGCTATAGAGTGTACAATCTATTGTAAAATCGCCTGAAAAATCCAATGATGGCATCAGAAAGCCATGAAATGCAATAATAAACTCACAAGAGACGTTTAATGAAATCCAAGATGGCGGCAAAATATTGAGCAATCTGTATGCATGCACCACGAACATTCAAGGATAGCCAACCTCACAATATCCATCACAACCAATCACAACGTAAACAAACACATAACCTCTATATCCAGTGAGGTTGTCAGAGTTGGCAATCCTTGGATGATCACGGTGCATACATTCAGATTCCTCGATATTTTGCCGCCATCTTGGATTTCAATAAACGCCTCTTGTGAGTTTAATATTGTATTTCATGACTTTGTGATGCCACCAATGGACTTTTCAGGCGATTTCACATTGGAATTAACACTTTTTATTGCTGTAGCAAAAGTTTGCAACAGACCCATTTGCACTGATAAGGCATGAGAAAGGGAAAAAACGAAATACGTCAATTTACTCTTCAGACAGTTGGCTATCATGTACCAATTTCATTTTTTTAATTTTGTTTTGTTTTTGAGCTTTTTTTTGCATTTGAAAAAAAGTAGGGTTTTGACATCGCGCAAAACGTGCACCTAAGGTGGCCACCCCTAATATTTTTGATGCACCTAAGGTGGCCATCCCCTTCTAAATTTCGTGAATACGCATTCGAATGCTATTCTATCGTTCACAGATGGAATCAACACCTTTGTTCTATCAAAAGTTACAATGATAATGATAAAGTTATAATGTGAAAGGGTGGTTTTAACCCTTTTTGGCCCCCTTACATTTTTTCATTTTTTTATCACTAATTTTCCCATTTATAATTGATGATAATATTCCAAAAATGGTTGTTAATAGTAATTAATTAGCTGCTGATAGTACTTAATTAGTTCATCTTTACTTATTACCATTACAGGGAATTATAAACTAAATATTAGTGCCCATCAGGGGGGACCATAAGCAGTAAGCACCATTGTGCAAATAAAATAGAGGGAGAAAAAACTTATTTTTTCATCTTTTCCGTGAAGATTTATATTCAGCGGAATTTTTTATTTTTCTTTACTCCTTTTTGGTCCAGTTGTGCGTTTTGACACCTCTTATGCTAATGATACTGGCCTATGATTCGTCAAAATTAATTTTTCACCAATCGTAGGTCAGTATAAACATGTTACAAAAACATGTCAGCATAAACATGTTACAAAAACGAGCGGGCCACCTTAGGTGCACCAGTCAAACCACGTGTTTACACAAATATTTGCTGAAATCGTCAAAACAGGTAAAGTTTACGAAAAGATAATCATGACTCATGAAAGGGGGATAAATAAGCATTTAAAAAATGTATAACAAGTCAAGATTTAATTAGTTTACAGGCTTAGCTTTTACGCTTGTTTAATTACGTGAAAATTGTAAGAAGGCCTGCCAAAATGGTGATCACCCTTTTCCGCACCGACTGGACCATCCGACACACTTGATTTTTGGTATGCGGGAAGCAATAGTATCCTGTTACTCAGCACTAACGCCATTTATTGTCAATTCATGAAACTAACTGAAATAAACGGAGGTGGGCCACCTTAAGAGCCGGCCACCTTTGGGTCACCTACCTTATATTGAGCTTGTCCTGTTCGATCTTCAGTTATAGACAGGTACACTAAAATACAGGGTGGGGGAAAAGTCACGCGCACACACTTTTAAAGATTTTATCTTAAATTAAAGCGACGGTAAAAACTGAGGGATATATCATCGACTCACCTTTCTGTTTATCACCATCCTCCGGATCTTCGATATCATTTTTAATTTTATTCTTATTCGATTTTTGCCGATTCCTCTCTGAAACCAAAAAAGAAAGAAAAACATTTGTTTATAAAAGAATAATGCTCGTGAGATCAAAGAGAATATATTGCGATTTATTCTCTCACGAAAACAAGTCTGCTGAAGCCAGAGACAACAGAGACCACGCACTACCTATCTCGCCCATGCGGGGGCAATTTTTTTTTTTCGGGGTCGCAACAAAGCAGGGTCTAACGGCTCCTATGTGGACTGTTGAGCAAAGATTGTGATGTCATGTCAGTAGCCAATAGCCCAATCAGAACGAAGCATCAATTTTTTTATCGTTGGTTAACCATCCACATAGGAGCGTTTGGATTTTGTTTCACATGTTATTTTGTTGAGTCCCCAAAAATAAAATCGTCCATTTGGCAACTGTGGATTCTTCCCATTTGAATGTATGAGAAACAATCGATTCTTGAGGGGGCCATGGCCCATAATTTCTAATCGATTGTTTCTCATCCATTCAAATGGGAAGAATCCACAGTTGCCTAATCGCTGGCTCCGCCCATGCGCCTCTGTTGTCTCTGGCTGAAGTACTATTAAAAAAGAAAACGTGATAATACAGAAATGATTTCAATTCATATTATAAAATGTGTTAGCTCCGTATCAAACGCAAAAATCCCTGCGAAATTTCTACCAGAATAAACAAGTTGATTTTAAAATGAAATCTCGAAGCTTACGAATACAATAGTAATACAATGGATTAAAACTTTTTAGAAAATTTATCTGATTCTGGTGAAGAAATTCTATTCTCTGACTGCAAAGCATTCCTTTTATCGCAAAGCTAGGAAAAACGACCCATTTGGATGCCCGTTCTGCCGAGACGCGAATATATCTAAAGTTATTTCGAGCGTTGCTCGCGTTGAAACGTAAATAAAAACATTTGCACGCGGAAACAGATTCGATAGATCAAAATGAGGAGCACCGAAACCCCTCGCTCGCCCGTTTCAGAAAATGAAGGTATATTACTTTGCCTCTTTATATGAACCCACTATAACCTGGGTGCAATAAATCCCTTCGAATTTTGCACGGGTCTTGCCAACATTACCCTCAACCCCTTCACCCCCTCTCTCTCTCTCTCTCTCTCTCTCTCTCTCTCTCTCTCTCTCTCTCTCTCTCTCTCTCTCTCTCTCTCTCTCTCTCTCTCTCTCTCTCTCTCTCTCTCTCTCTCTCTCTCTCTCTCTCTCTCTCTCTCTCTCTCTCTCTCTCTCTCTCTCTCTCTCTCTCTCTCTCGAATCGGATCATGGGACATATCTCACATATCTCACTCTCACACGAGGACCGGATATGCATCCGGAGAGTAGAACTAAACAGTTTGTTTTCTCTTCAATCTACTTCGCAAGAAATGAGCTTGGTTTTCACCCCTTTAAATAGTTGAGTGTTGATCGGTTGACGCTCGATTCAGATTCGAAGGCCGCAGGTTGACCTATAATCTTTGGAAACATATGAAAATCGTCCCTTTAAACCACTGCAAAATAACACTTGAACCACACTTGATATAGAAGGAAATTTGTTCCCTGCAGAAAACCGTCCAATTGAAACTGCTCTAAAACTATGTACCTCACAGAAAAAAGAAGAATGTGTAGTAGGCACGAATTTGGGTTCACCGGACACAATTTGGATCAGTTTTTTGCATGGGACACAATCGGATTTAGTCAACTGATTGTGTCCCATATCCAAAAAACTGATCCAAATTGTGGCCGGTGAACCAAAATTCGTGCCAACGACACATTCTACTTTTTTCCGTGCTTTCCCTCTTAACCCTTTAACTTTTTTGAAATCAGGTTAGGAAGACAAATCAATGTTCGCGATTATATCCGTTCGAGACAGTTCAAACTAAGCGATTAGTTAAATTTTCCTTCAAAGCTATGTTGATTTTGCATACACAGCTAGTGGATTGAAGGCGCTCTCTAGGAAACATTATTTTTCGAATACATATTAACAATTTAGAGTCGCAATTACTTCGTGAAAACGAAACTGAAACTGACATTATGAAAGGCAGTCAGTGGCGCACCGAAGGGGGTGGTTTTAGGGTCAAAACCCTCCGTAAGCATCAAGATTTTACCCTACAAAAAGGTCATCTTCGGCCAAAATTGCTTTCAACCCCCCCCCCCCCCCCCCCCCCCAAGACCTCAGAAAATGGAAAATTTGCGGTGAAACCCCCACCAAACTAAAGTTCTCGGTGCGCCACTGGAGGCAGTGGATCATCGATAGGTCAACCGACCATCGGTTGCATGTAGGACAGGTACCTGTACCACTAAATTGCCGCAAACAAGTAATTTTCAACGTTGCTGGATCACTTACGCAATTTTGCTCATAAACTCGTAAAAATATTATCAACGGAAAATTTCCGGTTACCTTCGAGAGAGATTCCAGTTAAATTTACATGCTCCCCGTTATACGGATAACGGAATTCCGGTCAGTACCTAAAGTATTAAACACACTTCTCGCCACGGTAACCGGAAATTTTTCTCAGTGTGCGGGTGGTAATCCTCTTTTATATAGTCTGCATCAGGTAGCAGTTTTCCCCCTCCTAATAACCGACGGATGACCAATAATTTAAAATTATAGATATAGGGGTGATAATTTTAACGGTCATTTTCTTAAAGGGTGGATGAGTTGAGCTCCGCTGCCCCTTTAGAGTAGCTTTCATATATTAATAATAATACACGTACCAAGAGGCGGCAAGTGCAATTTGGCTAACATGCTTTTTTCCTTTTGAAACCTATTAAAAAATGTCGATTTCTTGGGGGGTGCACCATTGAACCTCCTGAAAATCGATTGTTTTACATAAGTTTAAATGGTGAGAAAACGTTGTTACCTCATTGCACGAATGCACGTGCCACCAATGTACGAGTGTACGTATGACATACCTATAGTAAAATTATGCCTAACAAGTTGTTTAATTAAATAATTAAAATATTGATGCCTACTTAGTTTCATATTTTTTTGGATTTTTACATGCAGCTAAAATGATAAAAATAAAAACAAACAAAAAACAAACCGAATGGGAGAAAGCGTGCGATAAATCACAGGTCAAAATTTACCGGGGCCGTAAATTTTATTTTGTAGATGATAAAATTGACGGAACTCGTCATAAATGACGTTCAGTTGAGTAGACACTCAAATTAATGGGCCTCGAAGGTATTGCACGCTTACGTGGGTATCGAACATGTACTATAAATTGTATATACGCTCCAACTCTCGCTAAAACAGAGCGCAGCGCCAGGATTTTTGTGTGTATAAATTGTGCGTCATAAAATATGATTATACCGAAATAAGTAGATACTAATTTATCGGCTGTTCTTCGAGTTATTCCTGGAGTAGAAATAAATATGATTTATGAATGAGTGCTCCGCTAATTACTTCCCGAACACAGCGCAACGCGGTCGCTCCCCCTCGACGCCCTCTGTTGCCGCTATAGGCAATCTGCTCAACCCTCTATCTTAGATATACAACTCAAATCCACGGTGAAAGTGAACACCATAAACGTGTTTTTCAACGATGCAAGATTCCTGTCGTTATAAGTTTTTCTCGTGTAAAATCCAGGTAGGTGACGATGAAGAGGATGCAATTCAAAACGACGGGACAAGAGAGTGAAATGGGAAGAAAATCAACTAGTCAACGAAAAAAAGGGGGACTAATAAAAACAAACGTTTAACGGAATCTTCAGTTTTTCTGACAGGAAATGTAAACGGGAAAAAGAGCGTTAAAGCAGATGATCTAACATTTTCTACCACCGTTTATTTAATGATATCACTTGATTCCTCTTCTCTCCCTCCCTCCCGTATTTTCGTCACAAATACATAGAATTAATTTTTCCTTATATCCTCTGTTCGTCTATGAAGTGTACCTATGTTTGTCGCGCTTTCATCAACGTTCACGATACATTTTCGTGAATACATTCTGCACCTACACCGAAAAATAAAAATAAGCGGCTAAATTCAATTAACGAAGAAAAATCTATTCGCGCAAAGTTGATTGAACTCGTTTTGCAGAGAGGTTGAATGGAAAAGGTAGTCCGAAAAATTTGCATTGAGTCTCGCGAAGTCACGAGTTCGTCAAAATTGTTACTTTTTACCCACTAATATCCTCGCCTAGGGCAGATCTACGATTTTGGTAAGGGGGTAAGATTGTGATTCTGCCGCCCTCTGGTGGAAAATTTTCAAAAGTGATGACTTTTCTTCTTTATATAGGGGAGGTGGGGTGCCGGGTATGCCGCATTTATGTGCCGCCCAGGGCAAGAGACCCGACTTGCACCCTCTCATCGTTTTCCTCACACCAGAAACAATGCAAAAGTATCGATTTCACGACCGTTTAATTGAATTTCCTCAGGATCGATTTTTTTCATAGATTTGAATAAAGCAAACATCCACGTACAGCGCATTTCATAAACCGCTACTGCAGATACCTATACAAAAAAAGCCAAGTTCCGCGGTTTTTGCTGTTTTGATTTTGCGGGGATATATCGGTTGGCGCAACAAGTAGTATTCGGTTAATACGATCGCCCTTCAACCGTCGACAGCGAAGGACAACCGTTTTACGCGCGCTCCTCTTCTCTGAACGGTTGTATTGTTGAAAGCCATTTAAGATCCGCAAAATTGCTGAACTGAATTGCGGTAATTCTTTCATTATAGGAGGGTGAAAATATTGTCTCGATAGGAACTCTCTTGCCAAGTTTGGCATCAAACCATCCTACACGATCAACCGTCGTGCCGTGTAAACAGCCAACGGTGCAGGAGCACAGAGCCCAGGAACAGCACCGCCAATTTCCATTTTAAATTACTTCTACGACTAGGAAAAATAGAGGGTACGGTATAAGTAAAGTACCTGCATCTTGTTAAAATGTTCTCGACCTCGTAAACCATAATTATAAACTAATTTTTATTATATTTTAGATAATGAAAACCAACGCATCCTTAAAGTACTGCATCCTGTGAAATTGGTGTCCCATAACGTTTGGCAGGTGAGGGGAGAGCGAGGGCGTCTCAAGCCCCGATACTGCGTGCCTGAGTTTCTTGAGAAATCTCAAAACCGTTAAACAAAATATGATTTTTATTCTTTTTCTTTTTTCCAAAGAAATTAAGAAAATTAATCCAAAATTAACAATGAAAAACGGAAAAGTGAAAATTGCTCTGAACGAAAAAAAGAAGGATGGGAGGGAGAAATGAGCGAGAAAGAAGAAAGAGTAATAAGAGAAACTTACCCCTGGCCTTGGATTTCGAGTCCTGTTTTCCGGACAAAAGAACAGCTGTAACACATTAGAAGAAGACAAAAAATATTAAAATAAGCAAAACCATGAAAAGCCTTCAAACATTTTCTATTTTACCTTTATCGTGTTGAATTCATCATTAAAACTATTCCTTGACGTTGACGTATGAAAACTACGTTAATTAAAATTTAGGTATCATTAAATAATTATGATTTTTAAAATATAACAGCGAGTCGCAGATAAATCGGACGGCTTACGGCAGAAGGGAACCGACTACATAGGAAATCCATGGCAGTTGGTTCCCTTTTGTACTTATACTCGGAAAAGTTGGCTCTCTTATTCTGCAAAAAGCCTTTCAATTGAAGACTGGGCATTGATGATTGTGCTTTTTGACACTCTCCTTCAGTGGCGTCGCGTGCAATTTGGCAACACTGCATTCTACCCATTTAAACTCATGTAAAAGGTCAAATTCAGGGGGTGCACAGTGCACAAGGAAAATTCGATATATTTAAGGAGTTTAAATGGAGGAGTCGCATTGTTGCCAGATGGCACACGACGCCACTGCTCTCCTTTGATCGTGCGTTTCCAACTCATCAATCGGCTTCTACAGACGATCAAATAGGATCCTCAAGGCCTCTACGTATGGGCATTTGGTACGGTCAGTGTGTAACACGCATCATTTGCGAATAATCGCAAACTAACGACCATTATACGTCAAAACTTTCAAAACGTTGTGTATCTCGATGGGAAATGAATCTCGCACAACATTGATGATCGTCAAAGGTTTGCGGGCCACCAAACTATGAGGATGGATGGTGTGCATCATTCACTAGGTTTTCACTTGGTGGCTACTTTTATAGGATCTAAGATCTTCTGTCTAAAGAAGCCTAAGCCTAGTGCACATTTAATATTATCAATTTGTGTTTCAAATCAGTGAAAACAGGCTTGCTGGTGAGAAATAAGCTCACGGGTCTCAAGGTTATAGATTAAAGAGGTATGCTCATCTGACTTCGCGGCACAAGTTCAGTGGCGCGCAGTTCAAAATCACTGCAGGCAAGATGGCCGACAAAAGCAGAAAACGTATACTCTTTGCAGAAAACATTGGGCTGCTGCCCTCTGCAGGAAAACAGAAAACGACCCAATGTTTTCTGCAAAGCGTATACGTTTCCTGCTTTTGTCGGCCATCTTGCCTGCAGTGATTTTGAACAGCGCGCCACTGAACGTGTGGCGCGAAGTCAGATGAGCACGCCTCTTTATCTTTAATCTATAACCTTGCACGGGTCTTAGCCTTTGCCCAAAGTATACGGCTGAATGCTTCGTCATAGAATGTCGTTAGAATCTTGAGCGTGTAACACTCTACGTGGCAACGAAGAATTAACATTCACAAATTAATTATTAGCTCCATCATGAGTGATTGTGGAGGGGGTAGGGAGAGTAAGGTATGAAAGAGTGTGAGGGGCTTGTTTTCGAAGGTATGAGGGGCGCCGGGATCGACTAATGTGCGGAAATTGAGCTTTTACCACAATCGGCCGCAAGCGGACCTGTTATCTTCCGAAGCTTCCTTTCTCGCAATGGAGGAAAGCCAGCAAATAGTTGGAGTTGCAAGGAAATTACGACCGCTTCTCATTGGCTTCGAAAGATATTTGCGCGAAAACAATTTTGATCCTAGTTCTATAGGCAACCGCATGCGCACTCGGCAAGTAATGGGTCTGTTGCAAACTTTTGCTACAACGATTAAGAGTGTTAAATCTACTGTAAAATCGCGTGAAAAGTCCATTGGTGACATCAGAAAGTCATAAAATGCAATTATAATAAACTCACAAGAGGTGTTTAATGAAATCCAAATGGCGTATAAATATCGAGCAATTTGTATTGCATGCACCACGAACATCCAAGGATAGCCAACCTCACAATATCGATCACAACCAATCACAACGTGAACAAACACTTAACCTCTACCTCCAGTGGAGGTTGTCAAAGTTGGCCATTCTTGGATACTTACGGTGCATGCATACAGATTGCTCGATATTTATCCGCCATCTTAGATTTCACTAAACGCCTCCTCTCGTGAGTTTATTATTGCATTTTATGACTTTATGATGCCACCGCAATGGACTTTTCAGGCGATTTTACAATAGTTTAAACACTCTTAATCGTTGTAGCAAAAGTTTGCAACAGACCCATTGAACAAACTTTAAAATATGAAAATGATTGTCAGACGCGAGAGTCACTTTAAAGGTGAAAATATTCTTCGGGAGATTGTTATTTTTCTTTTTTTCCCGCTGGCAACATCAATGTCGCAGAAAATGGTGTGGAGAGATACCCTTTGAAAGAAAGAAATAAATGACAGTATACTCTATTTTTCGTGGTCTTTTCGGTGGCCGGGGGGTGGGTGAAATCTTTTTCGCGAATCTACTGACTACTGTGAGAGTAGGGAAAAGTCAAGACGTGCTCATCCGATTTACTCTAATTGCTATTAATTATTGAGATAAACCATTTAATAAGCCAATTCAATAATTAAATTTTCAACCGATTCGTAAATGGAGGGAAAGCGCGCGCATTCTCTCCCACCTCTCCCTCTCCTCTCCTCTCTGGGCCAAGAAAGCGAGTTAAATAAAATGTGAGGAGGGTTATGGTTTCCGTACAATTTTGAAATACAATATTGATTTCATGAAAGAGATGAGTTCTTCAGTGTATTTTGTCTACTCGGTATGATCAGTTTCATAAAGGAAGATTACCAGACTGTCATATTTGTAGATTCTCAAGTTGCCAAAGACTGCGCAGGCCTCCTTGGTCTGTTGGTCACCACTAACCCAGTGGTGCTGAGTTCGAATTACAGCCTGAGTGACAAGATTTGACGGTCTCAGATCTTGTCACTTTGGATACCTAGACATGGTCGTACCTCTTTCCTCTTTCCTCTTTCCTCTTTCGTCTATCCTTCTTCTCCTCAGTGGCGAGGCGTGTGATTTGGCAACGTCCCTTTTCCCCATTTAAACACATTAGAAAGGTCGAAATACCTGATCATCGCCGACGACTGAAACGTTCGACTTTTTTGGTGAATTTAAATGGAGAAAATAAATTGTTGCCGAATTTCACGCCTCGCCACTGCTTCTCCACTCTTCAATTTCTTCTATTTGAAACAATGTAATAAATAGGTATGTAGTTGAATTTCTACGATGGCTGTAGACGTCCGCTTCGAAATTAATGCCAGCTATAAGCAAATAAAAAAAAAAAAAAAACTGGTGAGTGGTCTCATTCAAATTTTAAACAACTATAAAATTTGTGACTGAATTCTCGCGTTTCTCTTCGTTAAACGGGATGAATTTTTTATTTTGTCCAAATTCTAGTTATTGGGAAGTAATTCATCGTTAAAACAAAGTTGATGATTTGTTCAAGTTTCGTAAGTTGAAACGGGCACAGCCTGTGTATCGTTAGAAGCGGACGGCTTAACACCAAGTTTATAAGGCAAAGTTACCCCAGTTCGACAAAATCTCGGGTTAACTTGGCCACCGCAATGCTACGTCAAAGGCATGTGACAGAATTTCATACAACCTTCAAAATTTACTCCCAATTATTTATTGGGCCTCATTATTTATTAGCCTTAGGTAATTCTGAGCACAGGTTCCTAAAACAACTTGAAAATGTATTAGCTCACCCATAGGCATTCTAGGTACTATCAGGTTATTACAGGCGCGCGGCGTTGTTCTAAATTATTTTCCCGGCGGAAATTCAAACAACCTGACTTTTACTAGAAGAAGTCACCGAGTAAAAAGTATGATAAACGAACTATAGTTGGTTTATGATAGCTAGAAAGTCGGCAAAACCGGAAAGCACCGTTCACTGAGGGAGCATGAAAGACCTTTGGCCAAGTTACTCTGTTCTGTTGGCCACGTTACCCCGGGTGACCTTATCTAATATGATATTTGATACTTTCAGGTGATCGAATAATTTGGATCGCTCGAAGAGAAGGCATCATAATTCGATACCTAAGAAAGTTTCGAATATTATTTGATAGGTCTATCGAATGCATTCTCTTTCTTCAATGCATGGGATAGATACTGCTAGAGCAGACGAGAAATCAGAACATTGGACATTGAACATGCAACTATAAGGATATTTGTTCGTAACAGGAATTCAGATTCGAGTTTACTAACCCCTGCTGCTGGCATTGGGATGATGGTCTCACCTCGGGCAGATGTCGTGTTCCGAGGGTGTTCATTATTGCGAAATTATGCATTGCATGTCAGTCTTCGGAAAATTGTTGCCGGATTTGAGAGTTTGCTCGCTGGATTGCGGATTGCGTTACGCTTTTGAACGGGAGCACTACCGATTTGTTCGGAATGAATGGCAACAGCGAGATCTTGGTGATTCGCGTGTTTGCAGTTCTCTCATATTTCAATATGAGACATTCAAGTGGTAAAAAACTAATAACGGTCCAATAATTTCACGGCCAAAATTGATATTTTCCTAACCGATATTTTACTATAATACAAATCACCTTTGCTTGAATAGAGTCTAAGACATTTTCGTGACAAAATCCTCTACATATTTCCTCTCAAACATCAGTAGAACCCCATTGAGACATTCATTGTATGTGCATTGCACTTTGTTTTTCCCCATCTGCGATATAAAATTGACCTATTGACTTTCTTATGCATGGGAAAAAAAGAGAAAAAATTGAGTTCTCGCATAAAAGCAGCTCAAACTGATGGAGCTAAACTTTAGAAATTATTTTCAAGACGCTGTCGACTTTGTTGGCACAAATTTAAAACATAGGTATTGGGTATAGCTCTCATCAGTTCTTTTCTTTCTTTGTAAGGAATTCCTGCAGCTGATTATAACGCACGGAAAATGCATTTTAATGGCGCTAACCGGAGGTCGATATCGGTTTTTAAATTCGAGGCATCATACTTTGTAAATCTAACTTTGACATTCGATATCTCTAATTTGAAAACCGATATCGACCTCCGGTTTGCGCCATTAAAATGCTCGGTTTTTCATGATTTTTCGATCGACCACTCGATCAAGGGCCGTCCTTCGGAAATGTTGAGATACCCCCCTGTGGGAGAGGGGTGTAAAAATATTAACAATTTTTGGGGGCTCTAAAACGAAATGTTGGCCAAATTTGAGTCATTGTTTGATTTTTTCAAAAAAAGACTTCCTTTTTAGAGTATTTTGGACTAGTATTTTTTTAAATTCCTACTTTTCAAATAGGAGTAATGATTTTTTGAAAATGGATCCAAATGGAATTTCAGCCTTCGATATTTCGAAAACAAAAAACTATATCGACCTTCGGTTTTCGCCAAAATCAAAATGCTCAGTTATTTACGTCTTTTTCAAATCACAAGGTAGGGGTCATGGTTTGAAAATTTTGAGTTATGGGCAACAAATCCCCTTACATTTTTTTGGGAGGTTTGGAGGAAAATGGACCCCATCACGTGAATGTTCACCCCCAAAAACCTTATGTTCGATTTTTACAGAATTCAAAAATTCCGCACCGTTCTCGAGATACAGGGGGGTAGGGGGGTGGCCAGGACTTCTGAAACATACTGTAAGTATATCTCTCTCACTCTACCGTGACCCTCATGCATAACTATCTCTTTCTCATGCCGAAACTTGCAAACAGGGCCTTTTTATTTCACATTTTACCATCAAAATAGGGTTAAAGAAACTCGAGGAATTCATTTCTGCCAAAAAAAAAATTGCACAAAAAATGTCTCTGCGAGTACAATTTTAGCGACGAGAGTGAGATAGCAATAGGTACGGTACTTACATGGAAGTTACACATGCAAGAGTGAGAGAATTAAGAGAGCTAGTTTGAAAGGCTCAACAAACTTTTTCACCAGATGACGTCATTACTGCAACCGTCTATCAGTGCATTATGTATACCCTCATTTTATCCACCAATCGATCTAAGAACTTGTGTTTTCCCTCATCGCCCATTGCAGATTGGAGCGCATTCAGTTTTAGAAAAGAACAGATAAACGATCCAAAGTACCTTGATAATCCATCTTACTATTATTTACCAACACATTGTTTGCAAGGGCAGGGACAGCGATGGGCAAATTCCTGGACCCTTATAGGTTTATGGGAGTGATGCTATTGATTCTCTCTCTCTCTCTCTCTCTCTCTCTCTCTCTCTCTCTCTCTCTCTCTCTCTCTCTCTCTCTCTCTCTCTCTCTCTCTCTCTCTCTCTCTCTCTCTCTCTCTCTCTCTCTCTCTCTCTCTCTCTTTGGAGTAGAACGAGAAATGATAGATCAAGAGAATAAGAGGGTGGTTATGATGCCTTGACTCTTTGCACCCCCCGTAATCAATTGTCCCTTTATCTCAGTCAACCCTTTCGTACGGGCCCAGACGAGACGCGGCGAGTGGGCGCGGGACTCCGAACCCAAACCCCTTCTTCCGCGACCGTCCGGGTCCCGTCCGCGTCCGTCCAGGCACGATAACTGCATCAGTGGCAGAGTTCTTTCCTCTCGCAGATTGAATTTTGTCAACGTTGAACCCATTTGAAGCTGAGAGGGGATGGGGGAGAGAGGAATTGAGAGAGGTGGAGATGTCACGACAGTCCCCAGGGATTTCCGCTATTATCAAGGGGGATGGGGGACTATACGCACCACCCTGCCAACGAGGCGGTGCGACCGAGAGGGGGAGGAGGGCCGGGGACGTCATTCTCGGCTATAGGGGTGAGGTGTGCGGAGAATCCTGATGTCGACGAACGATTTTTGCGCGCAGGTGGAAAAAAAAAAAGGTAGAAGAAAATATGCAAAATAAATAATAATGAAAACGTGGAATTCGAGCAAAGGGGATGAGAGGAGTGATATAAAAACGGATCAAGTTGTACGGCAAAGTCATTCAACGGCTACAAGGGAAGGGAGGGATAGAATAAGGGGGGCAACGGAGGGGGGGGATGGGAGTGTGCACGGAACTGTGTAGAAAACTTCGGATGGAAATGGAGTATAGAGAGAAAGAGAGAGGGTGAGATAGATAGGAATGGAAGAGGATGAGGGAGGGAGTGAGGGCTCTCTGCTTTGATCGAATTTCACGAGCAGTAAATTAAAGTAATGATAATCCTTACTTTAACCTTCGTGTATTTTATGATATGACTTGTGTTTACAACCGACCAGATATATAATAAATAATCTTTGAAAAAAAAAGAGGAGAGATCCCGGGGTTATTTTCATTCAGTGCGGATTATTTTCGAAAGTTTAAAATTCTTATCCTCTCACCGTTCCCTTACCCCCGCCCTTCCACTGACACCCCGCGCTCCCCTTCCTTGGCGTCGTCTCTTCCCTCACCACTACTCATTTCCTATTTTGTGGTCCTCCCCCCCCCTCCCCTCTTCTCACCCTTTGTTGGTTTTTGCAACATAGAAATGATTTATCATTCATCTTTGCGTTTTAACCCACACCGCACGGCGGCACAGCGTAGGTACTCAATGTCACACATTCAACATAGCCTTGTGTGTCGCGAGTTCTTTGGAAAAAGTAGAAAGTGGGGCGAGGGACTGTTTTACCCATTCATTTATTTATTCAGTTTTACTTTTGAAACTTTTTTTTTTTTTTTTTTTTTTTTTTTTTTTTTTTTACCCCCCTTCCACTGGCACACGACCTGACTGACTGCTATTAATCTCTCGAATCAAAACAAACAGTATTAAGTGGAATGAATCATGGCGTAGTTCTGTAATGTAAATCAATTTAAATTATTCAGAAACTCGAAGATTGATCTTCTCCTGTTTTTTCCAGCTTTCACCGATGTTTATTTTTATTCAGATTTTCTGTCTGTATACCTATACATTTTTTTTTTAAAATTTATTATTTATCATTTTATTTATTTTTTGCACCTACTCATCTCTGCTGACAGGTGTTTGCTTCACTTTATTTTCATTTTATTAGACTCTTTGATTGATGATTCCTCTTTTTTTTATTAGTTTTGAAAAGTTGAAAATATTTCTGAAAATAAAACGACGATAGAACAACTATACTGTCGGTTTGTGTATTATTTACTATTCTGTCTCCGTTTTGGCATCCTGAAATTACAATGTTTCGCCTCTATCGACGTTTAGTCTATTCCTCACCCACGTTTTTTCCTTCAGATATGATGAGCGTATTTTTGTGAATGATCTGATAGACATTTTACGTAGGCTGCCAACCTTCATATTTCAAACCATCATTTGGTGTTGGTGTTTCTGGGGCAAGGAATAGGCATCAAATACCGCTTTCATTAGAGGGGCGAATCACTTAATCAGTGACTTAGCGTGCACTTTGACCACGTTGCAGTTCGTCCGTCTAAACCCATTAAAAATATCGAACTATTGGGTATTTGAAGAACACCTTCGAATCCGACCTTTTACATGGGTTTAAAAGGACACACTACAACGTTGCCAAACTGCATGCTGCGCCACTGAACTTAATATCGGTGGATTCCAGTTAATTTTTTTATGATTTTATTTTCTCAAGTTCAGAGTTTCGGCCGACAGTGAATTCATCTGTGACAATAGCTAGCAGCTGGCAGAAGCTCTGTTGCTTTTGAATGAAAAAGTTGTAACAGACCCAATCCTGTGAGCTCAGTTTATGCCTATACAATACTTCCGAAAAATAAATTAAAAAGAAAAAAAAATGTGTGCAATATAATTATTAGTTGGGTTAATGTTTTTGCAACAAAGGTAAATCTTTTTCCCAGTCCTGCTTGTTGATGAAATCATCTTTTGGTATAATTAAACTTTCAAACTATGGAGAGGAACCTGTTCAATTACTGATGCTCAGGAAATGGCATGTCTTCTTAGGACCAGTGGTTTAAGTCTTCATATTTTAATGGTAAACTACAGATAAAAACAAAAACTAAAAAATTGTTTTTCAATCGGTAGCATTTTCTTAGAACTGTCGATGTTACGAAAGTATAGCCATTAGCATTGTCAGCTTCATACTGTGGATATAAACAACAATTCGCAAGAAATCTATCAGAGACAAACCTTACAACTTTCTGACCGAAGAGTGATAAATTAATTGGTCAAAAATGGCGTGTGTTTCAGGAAGAGGTTGGAAGGAGGCTCGGTTTTGAAATTAATTGAACCGCGGCCTCCTTTCTCAGGTTAGTTTAATACAAATGCAAACCGCATGAAATGTGAGCTTTGAAAGTTTGTTGTAAGGATTCTGTTCTGACCGCACGCCGCGCGTGACAAAAACATTGATGAAAGGAGCGGGCTCAAAGCTCAGGTCACGTGGTCACGTGGTCACGAGTTCTCACTTTTAGCCGTTTACCGTCGCACCGATGCGAGTCATATCACGAGAGGACAATTTGAAGACAATGTCTGTATGCGGCGTACAAAACTTTGTTTTGCTTCTGAGTGGGAACAAGACGAATTATAACTTTCGCGTATAAAACTAACTCTTGAAAAGAAAAAGAAAAAGGAGAAAATGTGTTTATATAATCACTGAGGGCTGAAAAAAATTGTCTCAGTCTGTATCCTTAGAAGTTTAACCCTTCACTGCATGACCTTTTTTTTATTCAACCAAATATGGATTTTTCAATTCACTAGGTGGTCAATTACATCAGAAAAATAGTGAAAAAAATAATTGGACGGGTTTCCTGTCAAAAATATTATTTTTCTGCTTTACACCCATTTCTTACACATGCTATAATACCATAAAAAATGGCAGGAAAAGAAGAAAACAATTTTTTTTTCAAATTTTCAAAGAAAAAAAAAAATTACGCAACTTGGATTTTTCAAAATGCAAATGCCGAAAGCTTAGTAAAAATAATGATTTTGGATATGAGGGCAAATCCCCCCCCCCCCCCGGCATGATTACCATTATTAAATGCATTATAATGAGGGCTGGTAGTCTTTTGGAAAATGTTTGAGCCCGTTTTATGTTTTCTTATAATTTGACACTGGTGATACAATTTGAAATAAGTCGAAATATGCATTGCAATGTCTGATATAGGGCTGTTAACATCATGTGACACCAGAGTCACACTATGCAGTGAAGGGTTAAAGTAAACAAATTTAAAATATTGAGAGAAGAGAAAAGAATGAAGCCATGGTACCTATTATCCGGTCGGTTCGGGACTGAAAAATGTTAGTTCTGCTATAGGAAATAGGACTATTATAGGAGTTGCGTATCGACCTTTCTGGGACGAGGATTCACAACTTGCGGGTGTCTTACGTTGAACCCAAGGGCAACACTTCTTGGGCCCACGAGTAATTCTACGAAGATATTCTTGTTGAACCGTCGCGTCGCGTTTCAATTTTATTTCACTATATCTTAACAACACTATGGGTAATCAATTTTCTTCGACCTCTTCCAGAGAGTAGAGTCGAGGTATCAGGTATTTGTTCCGTGCGTTCCCGCGTTGTTAGTCTTTTCATAAAAAGTGTAAGAGACAAACCATTTTAGACGCATAAGTACTTGTAACTATGTTCAAGTATGTAATAAGGTTTAGAGTAAGGTAAGAGGATAAAGCATCGTGCGCCTGCAATTTATGAGTTATGCAAAACCATTACGGCTACGTACGAATAGTTAACTAACGACCCTATCAGTTCAACTTATTGTCTCAGAGCTACGGCAAGTGCGGTAGTCCGGTGACAAAGAGAACATATTTTTGGCACCCCCCCCCTCCATTACATTTTACCCTTTTCATTTTCTTAACAACCGCAACAACGTATGCACACAAATGTCTGTTAGTTTTTTTTTTTTTTTTTTTTTTTTTTTTGTGGCCTTAAATAATTATCAGCGTAGAATATGATCACATAATATCCAGTGGAAACATGGTGCAAAAAAAAAAAAAAAAAAAAAAAAAAAAAAGGGGATGTACGGTTTCATTTTTTTCCGATTCCAACTACGATAGTCTGATATTGATCAGGGCTGTACTATACTTTTCAAAGGGAATGTCTCAATTGGTCATTGATGACCAAATATATATTTTTTTTTGCAGGGAAACCCCCCCCCCCCCCACTTGGTGGTTGGTTCAGCACCGACCCTTATAAGGCATGCCTTTCCTTGACCCATTAACAGTGATTTTATCGATAGACTGTTTTGGAAAGAAGCAGGAAATCAAAATCGGTCCTACGTTTCAAAAAAAGATTTAAGCCAATCAGATTCCTGGATTTTAAAGTTCCCGCTCGCCCCCAGAACAATCTATTAAAGAAGTTCTCATTCGGTTAGAAAGATGGAGTTCAATATGCCGTCAAGTCTTTAGTTGCAGTTTAATCGCATGATCGGCGCGATTTCAGCGAAGTTCGGAGTTTGAGAATGCAGGAAAAACGTTTGGAGTAAAAACAAAAGCCAGGGGTAAAAAGGATCTTAACGCCGTCAAAAGAAATTCGGGAGATTTCCCCTAACTAGTTGAACGGTGCGTCTGTTTGATATTTTCTATTAATCCTTACGTCGTGTTAAAGACCATTTAGGGCTTTGAACTTATTGTCACGCCGCTCAATAGTCCGATTCACATTTCGTGTTGCCCTGCGGAAAGATGTTTATGCGAGATCACCGAGGCAAGTTCGTAAGAATTGCGTTGCCTAACTTTCTTCAGGGATGAAAATTGCCTAACTTTCTTCAGGGATGAAAATGTACGGCCAAATAAAACAGGACCGTCCCGATTGCGTCAATGTTTTTCCAAGATTGCGGGCGCAATCCGTCAAATTTATAAACAACGCTGCTGCTTATTTGGGAGTAAATTGATAAAAATCCCTAGATCAGATTTTTCTTTAAATTAATTTTCAATAACTTTCTATAGGGTCGTGTTTTGGTTTTGGTCCCCCTCCCCAGATCGAAAAACCGGAGATCCACATAGTGATTAGATCCTAAGCCTGGGAACGTTTGACCCGTTGTAAGAAAAGAAACCTCGAGTCACGTTGCAAAATTATCAGTGGCGGCTCGTGCAATATGGCAACAACGTAATCCCTCCATTTAAACCTATGTTAAACAATCGATATTCAGGAGGTGCAATGCACCCCCAAGTTATCGATACTTTTGCATAAGTTTAAATGGCAAAAAAGCATAGTTGCCAAATTGCACGAGCCGCCACTGAAAATTAGAGTAACTAATGTTTTCCTTTCTGCATAATGTTTTTGCATGGCACGGCATGGCAGTGTTGTTTTCTCCATTTTTAAAAGAGTTGTGATATGCGTTTCATTCATTATTGCGCTTTGAACTTCTAGATCTAAAGGCCGGTTCATTGTGCGGCGGAGAAGCACGCTGGCAGCACGGCATGACGTGATGTAGAACCCTGTAATATATAGACATAATTAAAAGGGTGACGTGGCTCGCGCGCCACCACCGCGGCCGCCGCGCCGTGCCGCCGCCTCCTAGTCTAACGAGAGTGTTTCCGTAACTGAACGTACTGTTACTGTTGTTTGGCGTTTTATTCTCGTACGCATAACGCGTCAGTATTCTTCATTTGCGAGAGGGCGATGTCTGATGAGATAGTTTATGAAAAGACACCCTCACCAAGTTACCACTCACCGCGCACCGCGGCACTGGCACGAACTTACTACGTTGACTCATCAATGGAAGCAGACCGGCGGGAAGGGGGGGGAGGGAGGGAAGGGGGAGGGGGAAGGGGAGAGGGAGAGGGAGGGGAGGGGGGATGAAGCGCCGTCGACGTGCGAGTAGTTTCCTCCTGAAAGGCAGGGGGGATTCTTCTCCGCGTAACGCGATTACCGAATGAATCCTCTGATTGGCTCTTGAAGTTACGAGCGAACCTGCCCTCCTTCTCTCTCTCTCTCTCTCTCTCTCTCTCTCTCTCTCTCTCTCTCTCTCTCTCTCTCTCTCTCTCTCTCTCTCTCTCTCTCTCTCTCTCTCTCTCTCTCTCTCTCTCTCTCTCTCTCTCTCTCTCTCTCTCTCTCTCTCTCTCTCTCTCTCTCTCTCTCTCTCTCTCTCCTCTCTCTCTCTCTCTCTCTCTCTCTCTCCTCTCTCTCTCTCTCTCTCTCTCTCTCTCTCTCTCTCTCTCTCTCTCTCTCTCTCTTCTCTCTCTCCTCTCTCTCTCTCTCTCTCTCCTCTCTCTCTCTCTCTCTCTCTCTCTCTCTCTCTCTCTCTCTCTCTCTCTCTCTCTCTCTCTCTCTTGAGAACTTTGCAGGTTCAACGATTTGATGGGTCAGGGGGTAGGGAGGGAGATGGTGGGGGGGGGAGCGCAATTCGTGGCGGGTGTAATTGGCGAGAAAATTTTCGGTATTTTACAGCGAGCGAGAGCAGGGAGCAAAACGGTCGCCCGCCCGCTCCTCTACGGTGCTTTGATCTTTGCATAATTTAACGGCGAACTATTTCAAATCGCATCAATTGAGTTAACCAATGCAATTATGCGTTCGTTGGAATACCGCGGACCGATGTGAAATCGGCACCCTGTAATAAAGCGTCTCAACCGTTGCCGATCCCCAACGAGTGAGCGAGCGCTCCGCTCGGATCCTCGAACACTTGCAGTGTGAGAACGTTCACATAAAATTTCGCTCATAAAACAAGGTGGAAAAAGAACCAGGGGATGAGTGCATTTCGGCAGACACTATTGACGCACTAGACTGCACACCTTTAAAGACCCTTGTGGGCAGATTTGCAGACACCAGTGCCGCCGGTTTTCGAGAATATTTAATTGAATTTAACAATCCGTCGATGAAGCAAAGATTACTGATTCCAGCATTCCTCTTAGTTATTGCCATACTTCTCAACTATATTCTCAAATAAATGTATCTTTTATTGCTTCAACCGATAGAATATGACCAATGGATATGCCATTAAGTGCCATTATATGCCATTAAATATTCACGTGATGCTGCCATGCACTAGCTGGGTTGAGTGCATGAAGAAGGGTTTGTTACACCGGCGCGGCATGACGAGAGTTACATGTTTGACATACTTTAGAGGAAACAGGATTTTATAAGACGCTGATCAGTGACGAACGATATCAGTGGCGAACCGAGAGATCAGCTAGCTTCCTCTCGCCTTCTTCCATTGAAACATGCATGTCAAATAGGGATCGGCGCCATCGGCGGCCATCTTGGATTTGGGAATTTTGAAAAACTAATACCAAAAATGAATTTAGCGACCCAAAAAAATCCCGTATACCAAGTTTGAATGAATTTCATCAATTATTGGTGGAGCAACAAATTTGTTTGTAGAATCGAAAGTCGGCAAACCCCTATTTTTGGCCTACATTTGAAACTTTGCGCGGTCCTAACTCTTGAGCGAAACGTTTCCCGGCATCGCGGTTTGCGCTATTCGAAAGCTTATAAGATCAGCATTCTTCCCAAAAGTTTTTGTTCAGATTCTTACATTGCGCATATTTTTCAAACTCATAAAACGGAATTTTAGAAACTTCAAAAATCAAAAGCAAAAAAAGGCTCAAATATTTTTTAAACTAAACATTGTAGCACATCAATCAAAAGATCTTTAAAAGACGCATTTTTTGGCGCAAAATTCACGTCAATATCTTTTTTCGTTCAAAAGTTATGCTGCCTTGAAGGTTTTGACTTTGATCCCCTGCCTCCGCTCCCAGTTGACCAAATTTAAAAAAAAAAAAAACTGCAGATATTCTGAAAGCTGATGCTTAGCTCTATCATCCCCGAAAAAGTCATCCATTTTCGAGGGGGGCACTCCTAACGGTAGCTGGATGGACCCCTTTTCCCATCTTTCATAGGAAGAGAGCGCTTGTAAAGCGAAAACTTGTCATTGCTTTTTTCGCTTCTTACGGCTTGTTTGAGGAGTAAAATTGTAGGAAATTACGTTTATTAAAAGGGTTGTTGTAGTAGGACCATCAGTCGGATTTTCCCCCGCTGCAGATTTGTCGAAGACTTCACTTTTGAACCATTCATACTCTATAAAATAAAGTGATGAACGTAGCATTGAGGTATCGTGAGCCATTGACCCCATTTCGTACCGAGTAGTAAAGTTAGATCACCACTCATACCTCATAACATCAAATGGGTTGTTGAATATTTTTACGAAACGGGGGGGGGGTTTCTGCCCTCAATTAATGGAAGTCACTCGAATTCAGCCTTTTGCGAATAACTGCACTTGCAGGTACTTTCATTTTGAAAAATAAAAACAAATAAAAATACAAATGAATAAAACTGTGAATCTGATTAAGTGATTATGAAGCGGAAAACACGCGGGCAAAGGTTTGAGAGGTTTAGTAGGATTGAAAAAAATTCAAAAAACAGGAATCTTCTCAACTTTCAGTAGTTTAGAAAGCTCGCAGATTTTTTTTTTGAAAGTCTGCCCCATCGCTGCAGTGTTAATAATCCAGATAAAAACGAGGGGAAAATGTGATAAAGAATGAGAGAAAATTACGTGAAAAACATACAAAATAAATGACAAAAAAATATGGATACTCACGATAGACTTTGATGGATCCGTCGGTATCACCGAGGGAATTTTTTGAGACGCACTTGTAAGTGCCGTAGTCGTTGGCCGACACAGACTTGATAATTAGTTTCATATCAATCCGATAGCCGGATTCAATTATCACAGGCTCATATTTTTGACCTGAAACACGAAAGGGAGTTAATTTAGTTAGACATACTGCCTCAACGGTCGTTGAATAAATACGCACAAAGTCGGGTGCACTATACAAGCATACGGAACACGTATACAGTATGTTTTGCATAAAGAATAAACCTGCAACAGTTCACAAACAGCATAGATACTTCACAACTCTTCGAGCTTCTCAATTAAAAGAGAAAAAAAATGTTTATTTTTTTTTTTTTTTTTTTTTTCGTTTTTTTTTTTTTCAATACTGTACGGGGTGAAGACTTTGTAGGGTTTAGTCTGAAAACTTGTTACAGGAAAAATAATATTAATAAGGGTGTTTCAAAAGTGCCGGGACTGATGGTTTTTGAACAGATTTTTGACAGGCTTTAAGGGAAATCGAATCTGACATTAATCGAGTCAATCTGAAACGTGCGCATCAGAAATTTCAAATTATTTCTTTTTGCTATACATTTTTCGTACAGTGGCACCTGTTTATAACGGAACCTCTTGGTAACGGAAACCTGATGTTATCGAAAAATTTTGCCGGTCCCGCGGAATTGCTATGGTAAATCAATGTAAATCAGCCTGCTCATAGCGGAACCTGTCCAACGCGGAAACGGAAGGTTTTAAAGGCGTATTTAACGGAAAACTTGTGAGAAAAGAGGCAATATTATTAGAAAAACGGGTAACTTCTGTCTCTCAACAGTTAAAACTAGACGTTTTTTTCAAATTTTAAACAGTTCAAATTTTTAAATATTATAATTTGTAAAGTTTCAAAGTTTTAAAGTTTTAATAATTCAATAAGTTTTAAAGATTTAATGGGGCAGTTGCAAGGGTCTGAAATTGTGTGTTTTTTGTAAAGAAATTAATAGTATTTGATGAGCTAAGAACAATGGCGCCTTTGGTTTTTTCCTAAGTGTCCTGGTTTTTGAGATACACGCGTGTAAAGTTTGAAAAAATGGTGGGCGTAGTGACGTCACTACGCGGAATTCCCATTTAACACAATGTATTTTGGGCCAAAATTGCATCTTCGGAACAATGGGACGTAATTAGAAACCAAAGGCATCTTTGTACTCAGCTCATCAAGTACTTTCATTTTCTTTATAAAAAACGCAACAATTCAGACCCTTGCAACTACCCCATTAAGTTCCAAAGTGTCGAAGGTAAATGAAGGTAAAAGCCAGTTGGCCTTTCAATTTTCAATTTTTCGCTTTTTTCTCCATCCGGTAAACCTGCTGATAGTGGAAACCTGATATTAACGGAAAAATGTATCCGCCCCGTGAGGTTCCGTTGTAAACAGGTGCCACTGTATAAAAGTGCGTTAAAGCGATTAAAAGTCGTTGTGCTAAAGATCCGATTTTATGTAAACATTTATTGCATGTTTGCAGGTATTAATTAACAATGGATCGGTAGCCTCTTTCTGAACCGCAACGGCAAAAATTCAAGCCACAGAAAAACCTATATTAAAGCATGATGAAGCGTAAATTGTCAATGAAATCAATCCATTCGGAGGAAACAGTAACAAACTTCGCGTCGGAAAAATGTTAGCCCGAATGGAGGGAGCATGTGGCCAAAGTTAGGAACGAGTGAGTGGATTCGGTTTGAAATTACAGCATTTTGTTACATATTAATCGCGAGGCGGTTCATATTCGTTGAAAAGCATACGAAGGGATGTAAAATCGCGTACCAAGGATACAATTATATGTGCCCAACTTTTTTATACTATTTTTTTATTCATTCATGATGTTATTTCATATGAGGGACGACCAGGTCACAATCAAACGGTACATGAGTTATTTTTATCTATCCCTTCTTCCGTTTTCCCCATGCAGTTATGACAAATAAAAAAAAAAAAAAAACGTGCGAAGATTGAATACACAAGAGTTTTTTTCTTCTTTTTTTATTCCCTTTCCTTCATTGAATCAAAAAGTGTGCTATGATAAATTATATTAATTTTCAAATGAAACTCGTTAGTAAAACAGAGAGGAGGGGGTAAAAACTCGGGAAGCGAGCTGAATACCTAGAGTAGCGGAGCCTAAGCTCCTGCAGAATGTCACGTGAATTGGCGGGTGATTCGGAGGAATAGAAAAAGCAGGGCGGGGAAGGGTGGAGGGGGAGGAGGGGAGACTAGTTGCTGCCATTGATTAAACTATTGTCTGGTCCGTTATTTGCAGGCTTTTCAGCAGGGAGAAAAGTCGTCAATTGTACCAACATTTCTGCTCCAGAATTCCCTTCACTTGAGTTTGAGTATAAATTGAAAGCTCCTCTTTTGAAGGCATATAGCGTCCAAGAGTGCATGAAAGCTGTCACGCACTGATGATGCCTGCAGAAACACGCTTCAGACGTAATAATTATCATAATATGGAGGCGTATTTAAAGCGCAATGCATCAAATGGATTGTTAGTTCGTTCCTTAAGTTTCATTGTCTGTTGTGACCTTATAGTCATAAAGGTTATAGTCGATCCGTTTGTCTTTCTGTTTGCTTATTTATTTGTCTGCCTTTTTGTTTGTTTGTTTGTTTATTTGTTTCTTTGTTTGTTTGTTTGTTTGTTTGTTTGTTTGTTTGTTTGCTCGTCTGTTTGTACGGTCGTTTGTTTGTGTGCTCGTCTGTTTGTACGGTAGTTTGTTTGTTTGTTTGTTTGTTTGTTTGTTTGTTTGGAAGTTTGTTTGTTTGTTTGTTTGTTTGTTTGGAAGTTTGTTTGTTTGTTTGTTTGTTTGTTTGTTTGTTTGTTTGTTTGTTTGGAAGTTTGTTGGTATGTACGTATGTTTGCTGTACTCCTCCGTTTGAGAATGCCTCTTTTTTACGTGATTACGTGTAAGAAGGGGCCTATAGGCTAACCCTGTCACCAGTGGCGGCTCGTACAGTTTGGCAACCATGTATTTTGCCATTTAAACCTATGTAAATGTATCGATTTCTTGGGGGGTGCAATGCACCTCCTAAAGATCGATTATTTTACATGAGTCTAAATGGGGATGATCCATTGTTGCCAAATTGCACGAGCCGCCTCTGCTTGTCACCTAAAATAAAAAGCATAGTCAATCAATGATCAATCCCTCCCTCTCTTGCCATGCTGCCCTTTTCTTTTTCATGACAAATAATTCAAGCATAAGATCGGATGGATGCCACGATAAAGAAAACAAATAAATACATAATTTTTAGAAAATAAAAAATGGATAAAAATAAATAAACAAATAAATAAATAGATAGATAGATATACGTAAATAAAGAGATGAAAAGATAAATGGATAAATAGATAAATACATAAATAATTAATTAATGAATTAATTAAATTAGAATTAAAATAGAGACAGTGTTTCGTGACTTGTTAGTTTACCAAAATTAATGAGTTATCACAGTTATGCCTTCATCTAAATAGAAAATCTAGATTTCAAGAGTTGGTAATTCAGAAGAAGAGTAACCAAAATTTGTCAAAATTATAATCCTGGCCTTCAATAGACTCTCACTCTCTGTCTTGGAAAGGCGAAAATACAAATCTAATGATCTTCTTTTTCCACTTCAATAGCCTCGAGACATGGACATTAGACAGACAAGCTTATACACCAGCTTCTCCCAGGAGACTTTAAAAATATGGACAGGTGTATGAAATGAGAACAAGAAATGGGGAGAAGCTTCAACCCTAATAAATTCAAGCTAGGTATGATAAAATAAAAGGATTTTACAATGAGTCAAGTTGAATTATTGTTTGTTTATTTGTTTGCTCCTCATTGAATCGGGGAGGGGGAGGGGGTAGCGCCATTCTATTAATGTACAAAGCGGTCGAAAATATAAAACATTGGCGAGGGGAGGGGGGGGGGAATCCACCAAAAAGTTTTGTTCGACGGAGGGAGAGAGACAGAGAGATCGTCGCATTATATGGGTGTACATTTCCATAACTCCGTCTTTTGGCGAATGAAAACATCCATGAAAAACGATAATTAAAAAAAAAAAAAAAAAAAAAAAAATAGCGTGAGCCGATATTATACAGTTCCAAATCGCACCACTCCACTTCCAAACTTTTTAAATTTTTGTTCGTTTGAAATGGAACATGCAAATTGGCGTAGATTATGAGACTTGCCCTGTTTACGCACGCAAAGGAAAGTTTTAACTCCCTACTCAACCTCATTAAACTTCTTACATGTTATCATGAAGAAAAAAGCTGAATTCACGGTTTCAATATTGAAAATTTCGCGTTGATGCTCAAGAGCCTATTTAAAGAATACATTCGTGGAAAGCTTTGTGCATTTATACGTTTTGAAGGGGGGCAGGACTGAGTGAGAGAGTGTTTTTAAGCTAATTCCTGGAAAAATAAAAGGGAAAAAAAAGGTTGCGGCCCGTAAATATAGGATAAGTGAACTGAACTTTTAAAGGACAGAGAGAGAAAAGAGTGAGACGGAGAGAAAACGTGTAAATTATTAATCCATTCGCGGGGATGATATGGAATCAAAATGAATTTGAATAACTTTCCATTTCAAAGACCCACATTCTCAATGAATACATGAAATTGCGTGATTTTACTTCGACGAGTGAGCCTCCGCCCCCCCCCTTCCCTCCTCCACATTGAGCCTTTAAATGATTGGAGCATTTCAGTTGAGTCCGTGATAGTTTTAATTGGAAAAATTGACGAGGAGCTCAAGTTTTTGACTGAGATTAATTATGTAAGCAAACCAACGAGGCATTTGTGAAACTTGGTGTTGTTGGAAAGGCGTAGCGTGGAGGACGGAATTTCAATCTTTCAAAATGAGCATGAACTTATTTGCAGCCCTCACTTTTTAATTAACTTGCTTTCCCTTTTTCCGTTTGTTTTCCTTCCTCGCTCGAATTTGCCTATAATTCGCTCAATAATTTCAATAATTTGCTTTAGTAATTTCAAGAAGTGAGAACAGAGCGCTCGTCTTAAAATACATCCAACAAAAACGGAGCATTGCTTTTTTTTTACTTTATACTTTCATAAGTGGTGGGAATTGTTAAAGGGATCGCAGACTCTTGAATTACACTAATACTCAACGGCCTTGATTTCGCTCCTTGATACAATTCTAAACTATTTATCTTTCGAAATATTCAATACACAAAATACGTCTTCATTATTTTTTGGTTGACATCGTTTTTAATTCACAAGTAAGGTTATAGCCTTAATTTAGTACCCTACGATATGAGAATTGCAAATCTTTAACTATTTCACAGAATCAGCAATAAACCATCAGACAAATACTGTAAATAATGTCCATCCATTTTTTTCCAATTATCATTTTCTAACACTGGTTCATCCACTTTCTTCGGGAACAGTTCTGAATTTAAGACTCTCCTTACAATTTGCGTCGACCTTAAAATTCCCTCAAGATAATTCCCTTCCAATACCGTAAATACTGTAAATAAAATCAAATACTGTAAATAATGTCCATCCATTTTTTTCCAATTATCATTTTCTAACACTGGTTCATCCACTTTCTTCGGGAACAGTTCTGAATTTAAGACTCTCCTTACAATTTGCGTCGACCTTAAAATTCCCTCAAGATAATTCCCTTCCAATACCGTAAATACTGTAAATAAAATCAAATACTGTAAATAATGTCCATCCATTTTTTTCCAATTATCATTTTCTAACACTGGTTCATCCACTTTCTTCGGGAACAGTTCTGAAATTAAGACTCTCCTTACAATTTGCGTCGACCTTAAAATTCCCTCAAGATAATTCCCTTCCAATACCGTAAATACTGTAAATAAAATCAAATACTGTAAATAATGTCCATCCATTTTTTTCCAAGTATCATTTTCTAACACTGGTTCATCCACTTTCTTCGGGAACAGTTCTGAATTTAAGACTCTCCTTACAATTTGCGTCGACCTTAAAATTCCCTCAAGATAATTCCCTTCCAATACCGTAAATACTGTAAATAAAATCAAATACTGTAAATAATGTCCATCCATTTTTTTCCAATTATCATTTTCTAACACTGGTTCATCCACTTTCTTCGGGAACAGTTCTGAATTTAAGACTCTCCTTACAATTTGCGTCGACCTTAAAATTCCCTCAAGATAATTCCCTTCCAATACCGTAAATACTGTAAATAAAATCAAATACTGTAAATAATGTCCATCCATTTTTTTCCAATTATCATTTTCTAACACTGGTTCATCCACTTTCTTCGGGAACAGTTCTGAATTTAAGACTCTCCTTACAATTTGCGTCGACCTTAAAATTCCCTCAAGATAATTCCCTTCCAATACCGTAAATACTGTAAATAAAATCAAATACTGTAAATAATGTCCATCCATTTTTTTCCAATTATCATTTTCTAACACTGGTTCATCCACTTTCTTCGGGAACAGTTCTGAAATTAAGACTCTCCTTACAATTTGCGTCGACCTTAAAATTCCCTCAAGATAATTCCCTTCCAATACCGTAAATACTGTAAATAAAATCAAATACTGTAAATAATGTCCATCCATTTTTTTCCAAGTATCATTTTCTAACACTGGTTCATCCACTTTCTTCGGGAACAGTTCTGAATTTAAGACTCTCCTTACAATTTGCGTCGACCTTAAAATTCCCTCAAGATAATTCCCTTCCAATACCGTAAATACTGTAAATAAAATCAAATACTGTAAATAATGTCCATCCATTTTTTTCCAATTATCATTTTCTAACACTGGTTCATCCACTTTCTTCGGGAACAGTTCTGAATTTAAGACTCTCCTTACAATTTGCTTCGACCTTAAAATTCCCTCAAGATCATATTTTCAACTATAAAAGTCATTTTCTGAGACCTTTTCGATACTTATCCTCGAGAAAGGTTCTTAGGGAATAATTCTGAAATTTCAACTAACAAACACACCTCCAGATCTCTAAAAAGTTCAAGAAAGGTGTAAGAAAAGGCTTACAACGAATTTGCAATTTTTCAGAAGCACTTTAAGAAACGTGAAGCCCTCTCTCTAATAAGGCGCACTCAATTATGATTTACGGTAGAAGTAGCTTGCAAGCTAGAGTTGATCAAACACCATTTGTAATAATCCCCAAAAAAACTCGAACTACGTACATTTCTATGTGTAATAGTTATGCGATGCAATTTTTGTCTCGCCCCAACTAGACTTCGGTTTTTACTGGGTCAGATTCAAGCCAAGGTCAACATTGCTACTTTGAAGAGATTTTACAGTCGATATTTCCGGTCTCTTACAACCCCGACAGGACATAGTATATGCAACTATCCAGATGAAAAAAGGTTTGCTTGTTTCTATCACGTGTCTGTCACTTTATCGTATAAATGCTTCCAAAAGAAACAGTTATATCGATTTCTACGTCCAGATAGAAATCGATTTAACACTTTCATCTTCATTTTAAACCAATTTGAAATTGATCCGTCCCAACTTTTGATTTAACCCTTCACAGCATGATTTTTTTTTTCTCAAGCAATTGTGGATTTTTCAATTCACTATAGGTGGTCAATTATCTGGGAAAAATAGTGAAAAAAATAATTTGACGGTTTTTCTGTCAAAATTCTCTTTTTTCTATTTTTTACTCGTTTTTTTACAAGTGATATAACACCATAAAAAATGGCGGGATTTTTTTTTTTTTTTTTAAATTTTAATTTTTTTTTTTTTTTTTTTTTTTTTTTTTTTTTTTACTATAATTGGATTTTTCAAAAAGCCAAAGTCGGAAATAATAAAAATGTGGTCAGTTTGGACACGGGGGCAAATTTTTCCCCTGGCATGATTTCGATCACGAACCCTTCACTGCATGATGTTTTCTTTTAGCCAACATTTTTTTTTTTTTTTTTTTTTTTTTTTTTTTGTGTGTGTGTGAGCTCAAAACATATCTTCTCCCGCGTTGACACACCATGCGCCGAAGTCATATCTCAAAACCTGTATTATATATGAGCGTTTAAGCAATTTGTTCCTTGAGAGGAACCCCATGCAGTGAAGGGTTAAGGTTGAAAAATAAGAGGCAAACCAACTGAGCCCATGCGAAATTTCTGTAGGAGACGATTATCAATACTGCGCATCCGCGGTTTCTTCAAAATTACTTGCCAGAAAGTCCCTTCCTGATTAGGCTCGTTGCCTTAACCTCAAAAAAGTGCGTTTAAAAGTAGGGAGGACAAACTGATAGCCAAAGTTTTGGTGCGATAATTTGTTTGTTTTAATGTTTCGCAATCAAATAGATATAAATTTACATATTCAATCAGCGTGTGCGAAGGGAAGGGAAAAATCGATTCAGCGCTGATGATTTGAATAGATATATGTAGAGCACTTTTTGCCGTATATTATATTTTGGAGCCGTAATTCATCGTTAAAAGAATCGCGTTGGCCAGATTTGTTTTCAGCTCTTGCACGGTTTGCAGCACCCTTCCTCTGATGACAGGAGGCAAAATTTATGAATGATGAAGAACACTCAAAAGCGAGTTGGAGTTGGTCATTCCAATAAAGCTTTTTGAGTGAGCCCGGAAGTTTAAAAAAAGAATTCTCTCGTTGAGAGTGAGAGCGAGGCTTTTTTCCAGGTCGCGCATCAACAGCGGAGGAAAAAGAACACATATTTTGAGGTTGAACTTTGAATGCTCAAAATAAATAGCGTACATAACGATCCGGCTTGCTCTGATCCAATGCTACCTTTACTTCGTCGGCCTCCATGGTTTGCTAGCAGAGTTGGACAGAATGGGGTTGGTAATCGATTACACGATTACCAAGTAATCGTAATCGTCGTTTTTTCGGAGGGTGATTTTATTGGTAATCAGGACTGATTTTTTACAAGCCAACCATCATAGTTGCAGAAGAATTAGATCTACATGAAAAGACCCTAAAATTTACTATTTATCTGCGAAAAACACATTTAATTACCACCCAAAGGTTTGACGATTACCGATTACCCGTGTAATCAATTTCGCTCCTATTTGCCCAACTCTGTTTGCTAGTTAGCGCAACTAATCACTAACCCGGAGTTTCTGGGTTCGAGCCCCGACTGAGGTGGCAAGATTTGACGGTCTCAGATCTCGTCACCTTGGATAGGCGCATCACCCTATTTCATATTTTCGTCAGCGGCGATGCGTGCGATTTGGCAACGTTCCTTTTCCCCCATTTAAACACATTAGAAAGGTCGAAATGCTTGGTCATATCGCCGATGACTGGAGCATTCGACTTTTTTGGTGAATTTAAATGGAAAAAAATACATTGTTGCCAAATTTCACGCTTCGCCACTGCGTTTCATGTTCTGTCGTCTATCCTATTTCCTCTCTCTTCAATTTTGGGTCGAGCTTGTTTCAGAAGTGTAGGCGTTCCTAAACAACAATTTTTGGCGAATTTTCAAGTTCCATCTCTTCAAACCAAGACAAAACTTGCCTCGTCTGACTTTCATCTTAAGATTTCAAAGCGTTCCTCTGATGAAAAGCCAATAACGTTCAGATTCCTCTCCAATAATTTTCAGTTTGCAACGTGAGAAAGAATGCTGACAAATTTCCAAGATTATCGGTCTAGGTACACCTACACTTCAGAAACAACCTCTATCCAAGTTTGAATAAGTATAACACAATAATCTCTGACGGAAGTGGCTTTTTCTCCTTAAGACTAGGACCACTTGGGGGTAACCCAGGACAAACCTAAAGAAAAAACAAACGCAGAAAAACCATTAACTTGAATGAGTGGATCAAATTTTGTCCTTGAAGAGACATATTTTATATCTACATTTTATTTTTTTAAAAATTAGTCTCAAAAGTATAAGCAACTACATTGGCGGATACAGGGGGCGAATGCCCCCCCCCCCCCGTTCGGTCAATAAAGGGGGAACAGAGGGGGAAGGAAGGGGGAAAGAAAGGGAGAAAAATAAAAAAGGGGTCGCCTAAGGGCGAAAATCCCAAGTTCGCCCCCCCCCCCCCCCCCCCGTTCGCGAGGGCTGGATCCGCCGATGATCAACTAGCTGTCAATAATTGTTAGAATCAATTCCTAACATTTTCTGTCATCAGATCGAATTTAAGGGTGTTCAACGAACACCCAATTGTTCGATATTTTTAATGGGTTTAAATGGAGAAATAATAACGTTGCAAAATCGTACGCTTCGCCACTGACTATAGAATATCATGTAATTTCAAGATTGATAAATGATAATTTCGAGTTGAATTTTGGAATCGAAAAACTCTTTGCATTTCCACCAGGATTTTGATTCTAGTGAGCAAAAATTTTTTCCAGAGACTTTTTATTTATTCACACAGCCGAATTTAGTAGGGGATATTTTCCCAGCATGCATCTTTGTTTATTGAAGAAAAAACCTAGATAGATAATCTACACTGAAACTTATTTAAAACTGTTCGTGAAGATTGTGATCACACTCAGAGGAAAGTTTCCCTAACAATGGTGAATTCTGATAAAAAGTTCCTGAAAGAAATTCTGATCTTTTTGGCCAGAAATTCTGGCCTTTTTCGCCAGATTATTATGGTCAAGCGTGCCAGAATTCCAGTTATAAATGTGCCTATGGATCAGGCAAAAAGCGTATCGTGATTCGTATCGTTGGCCCAACCCCAACATCCACCAATGTCGACTCAACGCCAAAACACGCGTCGCGTCCAAACGGCAGCGCAGCGGCCACTGCACAGTGCAGCATACCACGATGACGTCCTGTCGGTGATTGATGACAATTACGCTCGCAACGTGTCAAACCCCTATAAAACACAGCGCTGCAACGGTTTCCTTCACATCTTATACACAAACTTGGAAATTCATAACTTGCATATTTGCGTCTTCATGACTGTTCTGAATTCCCTATAGAGAGTTGCACGGCTCGCAGGGATCCCGATCACACGGCGCGGGCGTATGTTACTACCGAATAAAATTGAAATAAACATTGACGAATTAGGCCGATTCAGAGTGATCACTCCCTATGAATGGCCCAAAAATCGGGCACTCAATCTACTTTCCCTCCTTTGAAACTCTATAACATCAGCCGGTCCCTCTTTACTCTGTCATCTTGACAAGATAAAATAATGGATTGAATTTACCATGGTCGAGGCTGCCAAATGGTCTCAGGGCGCAGATGTGTCAAAAAAAGAGGCTCCTAAACTACGAGGTATCGATTCTCTTTCAATCATAAACCAAGTGTAGATAGTCGATCCTTCGATTCTTTTCAATATATTCGAAGTGAGAGAAAAAATCGATTGTCATTAGCACAGCGAGAGATTCTCAATCTCACTCTTTTCTCCATTGAAATAAGTTTTTCTATCCTTTTCTTCTCTTCATAAATTCAAAGGGAAAATGAGAGACATGGAAAAAACCCTTGTTGTGCTACTGAGATTATTCATGGGCAGCGTGTTTTGCGGATGGATCTTAAGTATAGACGTGACTAACCGATGATTCCGCCGGTTGACAAAAAGATTACATAGTCCAAGTTGTAAGATTACACAGTACAAAAAACTTGAAACACGAACACTGAATAAAAAATAACTATAGGTAGTTTTACCTTGGGCTATGACTTCGCCTCTTTCTCTGGTCCAATACGTTATTGATTTTGGGTATGCCTCTGAATTGCATTCTAACACTAATCGCTGACCCAGATGAGCAGCAACTAGTTGGTTCCGTATCCAAATCATGGGCGGAACTAAAGAACGAGAGAAAAAAGAAAAAAGGTGAAAGTATAATCAAAATTAAAGGTAGGTTATTTACTGAATAATGTGGCGATAATACAAATTGATTTCCCTTTTGGTCGCAATCTCAGCAACACAAATTTGGTTTGGGAAAACATAAACATTCATGGGCGTTATTCATCAATTTATTGGGTGGTATACTTTTGCATTCTTCAGTAACATCTCCATGAGGATTAGAACAAAGGAGCTGAAGTTCATTTTGACAACCTTGCAGGAGAGAGACGGTTAAAACTTCATTGATTTCTCATTGAACTCTAATATAACTGCATACCTTAAATAGCGCTTATGTGCTTTTAACTCTTGGGCATTTTTTCAAAACATTTTTTAAAGAATTCGTGAAGTAAGCTGACTCAATTTTTCCCAGAATGGGCTTCATGCTAAACTACGTAGCTAACTGTTTCAGATTTTCGAAACATCGTCTAAAAAATAATGCACACGAAAAAAAGGTTGGGAAATATTTCCCCGTAGTTTATGTTCTATTGTGCCGGAAATAATTGGGGGAAATCTGTACCAATACCAATAGTTGGGTCAAACGAAAACTATCGCGCGATATTTCATTGCGCGACTTTTCACCGCGGACATTTCACCACTAAGACACTTCACCGCGCGCGACGTTTCACCGCCGAAAAAAACAAATTAAATAAAAGGAACAAAAAGAAAACAGGAAAAACGAAAAAGGAAAAAATAACAAAAACGGCGGTCGTCTCTTTCTTTAGCACGTGTTTTGAGTTCGCTTATAACTTTTTCGTAGTTGCGCTCATAGTTTTCTCCGATATTTAGTTAAGTGTCAAGAATCAAAAGTGGAAATTAATGATTGTGCATATGGCCCATGCGGCTCGATTCGTCGTCTAAGTCGACTCGATCGTTCATGATCGGCTTCCAGAGGGCGACTGGTTCCTTGACAGCATACACACCCCACACCTACCATTATACCCTTTCCCTGATTCCATCCATAGGCGTACCGTGACCAAAAAAAGTGGGAGGGGCTAAAAAGTGAAAAAGTGATGACCTTTCTTTTTTTCTTTTTTTGTGTGTGTGCTTTTTAGCCCTTCCGTAATATTTTAGCCCCGATTTATAGCCCCTTCGCCCAAAAAAAGTGGGGGAAGGGGGCTATAGCCCCCCCCCCCAGCCCCTGATACGCTACGCCTATGCCTGATTCACTTTTACTTGTTGTAGATGTTGTTTCTTGTTGACATAATGACTCAGTGTTTCCAGAGAAAGTATCATCAAAAGTGTCTCACCTCTCTACATTCTATTTAATTCATAATTTTTCTTCATACCTCCATATTCTTAACTGTGTACCTTTTTTCCCTCTTTGTTTATTCTTCACTAATTCTTTTTCCCCCCTTCCATTTCATCTTTTTCATAAAGATTCTTTCTCCCATTATTACTCATTATTATTTTTTTGATTCCTTTTATCTTCTTGTTCTTTTTCTTACTTTTTCGGCGGTGAAACGTCGCGCGGTGAAATGTGTCGGCGGTGAAATGTCCGCGGTGAAATTTCGCGCGAAAGTTTGTCACGGAATCCAAAAGTTGAGGGAATAAGTAATTGACAACTTTGAAGTCTTTTCCTACTTTCAGTCTGAATATCCCCAAAGCTGGTGACATTTTCCCCAAAGTTGACAATACTTCCCCAATTATTATTGCCGAATCTGAACTTTTGCAGCTAAAATGTTTGGCCCAATATTCTCCCTCAATGATCAGATCCCCTTCCCCCTTTAGAGCTCTATCTATATGATTCCCCAGCAACTTTTTTCCAGTTCTTTGCATGAAGCAAAAGCGGCTCGTGAAATGTGGCAACATCGGACGTTCTCCATTTGAACCTATGTAAAGTAATCGATTCTAGATGAGACATGTCATCTCACCAAAAATCGATTATTTTACGCAGGGTTTGATGGCAAAAAGGTACGGTTGCCAGATTGCACGAGCCGCTACCGGTATGAAGGTGCAAGTAAAGGAGAACCGTTGACTCAGAGGACGAGGAAAACTTTGGGGAAATAGTCCTAGATTTTTTTCCCCGTGCACGTAGGAAATCTTAAAAACATTATATAAATAACAGAAAGAGGAAAAAATCGTAAAATCTAAAACAGCGACTTATTTTAAGATGGGTGGCTTTCACGAACTTGGCAATATTAAACGAAAGCTTGTAATTGTACATCATTGGTGGAAAATGTGTTTACAGAAAGAAATAAAAATTCTTTTTTTTATAATATATACATATACATGTATATCAAGACTTGAAACTTGATCTAACAAGATATTTTATTCTTTTCATTAGATGCACTAATTTTGCATTTGAAGAATCATACGTGAAAAGGGAAAGATAGTGAAGTGATAAAAGATAGAGATGGAAAAATGTTGAAAATAAGCTTACACTGTACAGTGAGCATTATCCTTTTGCTTACTGAAGGAGGCACACCATTGGAGGCTATGCACATATACGGGCCCATATGAAGCCGGTTTACCCTTGATATGTTGAAAGTAGGTCCTTCCACACTGAAAACTGAGAACAAAAATGAAGATAAAAAAAGAAAGAAAGGGGGGTTGAATTATATAATTTCATAATATAAACGTAAATCAGGAGGCAGGTAAATTGAGGAGCGTGGGTGTTTGGCGGGTGGCGAACGAAAGCATCTCACGGCGCTCAATGGACCCGGTTTCAATTTTGTTGAACAAGAAGCGCATATAATATTCTAAGTTCTAATTTCAACTTATAGTCAATCAGTGGTGGCTTGTGCGATTTGGTAACAAAGCAGTTTTTCCACGTAAGCTTAGGTAAAACAACCCATTCTTCATCGCGCGTTTGAGAGCATGTCGCACGGGTTTAGGAGAGAATTACGTGTGTAAAGTAATGCAATCGGCATTACTTTTACAGATTTTAACAACATTTGCGGATAAATGGGGAGGAGGGGGTCGCCCCCAACCCCGATCAGTCAAAAAAGGTGGGGAAGAAAGAGGGAAAGAAAGGGAGAAAAAGGAATAGGGCGGTCACTGGAAGGGGAGGAGTCCCAAGCCCCCCCCCCCCCCCCCCGGTCGTGCCTCCTAGATCCTCAAATGTTTTACACCTATAACTGACTTTTGTATAGTCTGTTGCAAAGGTTTGCTACAGCCTAAGTCAAAGAAAAGAAAAATAATGATTTATTTTGTTGTTTGTCCCTCCTCCCCCCTCCACTAATTGAAATGAATAGAACCTGGTCATTTCAAATTATCAGATTTTCTAACAATTAAGAGGTAAATTCTATGGTATTTTAAATTTTTTGTAAGCTCTCAGTCTCTCTGTGTGACGAGGCGCGAGGGTTGCGCGGTGGGTGGGACGGATGAGGTAGTGTGGGAGAGGGGGGAGGGAGAGGGGGAGGCCCGTCTCTTTATTGAATGAATCTTGTTTCGACTCGGATCCAAAAAGAACAGCTCCCTAAGCAATAGCGCCCTGAGCACGGCAAGCGCCCCAAGATTCATCGTTTCGTTTTAACTACATTTTTATGTTTGTCTAACTCATACAAGTTTCATATGCTCTCGCATATTCCGAAATTACTCAGGTGTAAACACTTTCATATAAGTTCTGCTTAAATTCTCGCGTTCGTTGGTAACACGGGTGCACGAAAAAAAAAAAAAAAAAAAAAAAAAAAAAAAAAAAAAAAAAAAAAAAAAAAAAAAAAACGAGACGCGGAAGAAGAATAGGAAGAAAAAAAGTCCCTATCTTCGCTCACTCATAAACTTAATAAAAATCTGCACACACGCCCTTGCTTTGCGCTAGCTGGCAAACGTGATAAAATATTCACCCCCTCCCCCTCTCCATCTTTCTCTCTTTTTCTCTTTAATAAGGCTTTCGTAATTCTTAATATTCTATTGTGTGAGTGATGAAATGCATCATACAATTGCTCGAAGCTAGGAGAAGGTTAGAAGGTTAAGAAAAGGTGTTCGGCGAAGAACTCGAATTTGCAGCCAGGTAAACGAACGAAGCCCGCAAGAGAATGAGAAAGGGTAAAATTTAACAAAAAAACGCAACTTTGCAGAAAATAATAAAATAGAGAAAAAAAATAAAAACTCACAATGTGACAACTTTTGATACTCCCGCTTTAAGGGCTGTATTCATATAGAGTCGTTTCTTATCCCTTCACTGCATCTTGGGTCATATATGGAACAATAACTTTATAATACCGTGCGTTCGAGCCAACTAGTCAGTGAATCTAGGGTCAATGGGTCATTAGGTCATGCAGGAACACTGAACAGCTACGCTGTCGATAGTTAGCAATTGTTCATTTTCAGAGAAAGCGTCTCATTTTGCAGCAAAATTTGTCTTTTCTAGAAAAAATATCGACCACCTCCCTTTCCTTAACTTTCTTATTGTTAAAAGGGGTTCGCGCAGACCCCAGGCTTGTTTTTTTTTTTAGATAAAAGATTGTATTTCACACTGACATTCTTCTGCTTTCAGGTTTATGTCAATGAGGGTATGTTTTGTACTGTCACCAATTTATTTCCATAGTTTCTTGCAATTCGTTTTGGATTTAATAGCCTGTAAAGTCGTGGGGTCTGCGCCCGTCCCCCACCCCTCAATCCTTGAAAACACTTTAGAAAAAAAATATATATATATATATAAACATCTAGAAAGCCCATTGCTTGTGCTTTCAATGGTGAAAATATGAAAAATTGATCAAGAAAGAAAACCATGCATGGGGGGAAAAAAATAAATAAATAAAAAAAAAAAAAATCATAAATGAGGTCATATGGTGGTCACTATTCCAAAATTCGATACGGGAAAAAAGTCTTATTTTGATCTCATTCTTGCTCCAGAAGTTTGGCACGCGAGTTTTGTTAGTCTGCACGCCTGCTCACAAATTTCACGCATTGCAGTGGCGAAGCGTGCCATTTAGCAGCAATAATTTTCCTCCATTTGAATTTGTGAACACCAGTCGATGATTGGTACTACCATATCGATTGTCTCACATAGAATCAATTGGAGAAAAAACATTGCTGCTAAATCTTCCACGAGCCACCAAATGATGTATTCTTCCTATTTTTTTCGGCTTTTGAGTTTCTGTGAATTGACTGATAATGGGTTGCAACTTATCTCTGAAACACCTCACAATTTTAGAAGTAATTTTAGTTCTGAACCCATTCTGCATTTGCCTCTGTGTATCGGGTATCCTCACGTGTATTCAGTTACTTTATAAGAGTATCAAACTTTGGTCTATGTTATGCAAGGCATCCAAACTACACATATATAGTAAATAAGTGCCTTGGAGGATGGGGGGTTGGACGAAAACTTGAGGGATTTAACGACAAAAATTATAAAGGAGCAGATTTGACGATATCTCCTTTCAGGCGCGTAGCGACGCGGCCTCTCTATGGCGGCTACATAATCCCTCAATTCAAAGACTGCCCTTACACGGCTCAGCGGTTAGCCTCCACTTTTGATACACCGCTTCAGAGTTGCCATATGAGCCAAAATACACACATAAGTTGTCTCGATCCCAAATCGGAGATATGATTATTTTTGGCTTGATCTACTTGGCAACTATGCACCGATGTTGACGCAATGCTTCGTTCAATGCGATTAGTGATTGAGTGTTCAAGAGCGACTCTGTATTCGCCGATCTTCACGGATAAAAAGACAAAATTAACGATGAGTCATGACAAGACAACAAAGGCCAAAAATACGAGCAGTTAGGAGTAGTGGCGTGGCGTGCAATGTGGCAACGTCGCTTTCGGTCCATTGATACCCACGAAAAAGATCGAATCCGATGGCGTTCAGCGAATCCGAATTCGTTTGATGGTTTATTGGGTTTAAATGCGAGTAGAATACAACGTTGCCGAGTCGCACGCTACACCACTGCATAGCAGTCAGATACTTACTCGAAGATTTACGAACCAGAATCGCTTATTAGCTGAGAAAATTTACATTGCAAGTTTACAAAGTTCCGAAGAGAGATGAAAGCTCATGAAAATACTGTATCATCTCATGTAAGTACATCTACGGTTAAAGTAAGCAGAGGCAGCAAGAGGGTGGATGCGCTCTTTAACCTTTTCAGGGTTGATAGGACACATGTTGTCCCCCTTTTAACATGGGATTCAATAGAATTTAATAGGACATTTTTCAAATAGTTGAGTGACCCATCAAAGTTCTCAGAAAATTGTCCGCTGATGAAAGGTTTAGTACAATCTAAAAAAAAATAAACTTAAATCCCAAAAAGAAAACAAATGGCTGATTGTAAATAGTGATTCAAACTAAGAAAAAAAAAGAATAAAAATCCGAAAATGCGTGTAGGAAAGGAATTTAAGAGCGTTAGAGTGTCACTAGTAGCACAATTCAGCTAAGCCCCCCCCCGCCCCGAAGGGAGTGGATTTGGCGATGGCTCTTGTTTCGGGATAGTACCGTTTCGGCGACTCACAAAAATCGCCATTTTCGGGCGACTTTATAGAGCGGAAGAAAAACAAAGTAAATGGAGCTACAGAGCTTTTCTTTTGGGTGACGATGTCTATTTCATAAAAGTAGGTTAGTTAGCACCGTTGCATAACCTTTGCATCAAAGAAATTGACAACAGAGAATCGAGTGCATTATTTGAAAATTAGAATCAGAATTAATTTCAGGATTTAACATTGAATTTAGAGATAAATCTTTTATATTTTTATTTTTGGCAGAATACTCCAGAATTTTAACTATAGCAATATTAACAATCAATCTTAAACATTAAAAGATGCTTGATGGCAGGCGTAAGTGAGCAGCAACGCTCAGTCATAGGTTTTACGAACAGACGTAACTCCCACGATCCATGCGTTTTACGACTTACGTCCGTTCGTTAGACCAAACTTTGTGCTTTTCAGACATAAGTCTTTTTGTTTTTCCTTAATAACTTTAAAAGTATTGAGATTTCGACTTTGAAACCTAGCTAGATCGATAGAGCACCTAAAAATACATAGAAAACGATGAAAAACAGAAAATGCGAAATTTTGAGTTACGCCTCTTGGTAAAACCGCCGACGAATTTAGAAGTAACAATTTTAATAATTTTCGGTGCTATTCAACTTCTTCTCCGCCATATTACACGTCATTTATTTAGCAGATGTTTTCACACGAAACACCGACAAAAACCCCCAAAAGCTTAGCGATCAAAATCAAGATAATAATCCTTACCCTAGACAAAGCACAACAGAATTTGACGGCCGACGAACTTTCTGGCAAACTACAGCCACTCGCGATGACGATGAGCGTGAACCAATCAACGCTCACTTCATGCAAACCACTTTGTATGTACGTGTGACAGGGGGTACAGGATAGATGACACGGTTTAGCGAAGCGTTCACAGACGTTAGAATCGAAATTATGGTTATTATCGGAGTCTTGTCCGCACTGTGCATAGCGCACGTGGAACATTGGACACAGTACAGGCAGATGGCAGGTCTACTTATATCTATAGTATAAATGAATTCATAAGGAGGAAGAGGCAGAGCGTAGGTATGAAGATATAAGAGGAAGGACAGCTGCCGAAGTCGAAGAGGAGTGTTCCCGATAGAATACAGGATAAAAGATAAGATTTTGACAGTTGATATTGACTTATTACCTTAATGGCCATTCATCATGAATCTGACAAGATGCAAACTTTTGATAATCTCCCCTCTCTTCTTCTACTCTCACTCGCTCTATTTCTGGCAAACTTATTCCACCAAAAAGCTTTTCCCTTTCGAAAAAAAAAGGAAAAGAAAAAAAAAAAAAGTACGGGTCGTTTATGGTAGAATGAGCAAGCGAAGGAACTCTCGCGATGTCAACTTATTCAACAGAAGGAGAGGAGGGGAGCAGGGTGAAAGGGGCAAAGGGAGGGGGTGAGGAGGGGTGATCTTTCGATAAAGTCCGCGCATATCTGCTGGGCTGGCCTTTCCAGTTCGCTCAAAGCTTGTTGCGAGGGAGGTCGTGCGCTAACTTCCGAGTCGTCCAGATTCCCTCGACCACTGACGATGGAGGTTTCGTGGTATAACTATAGGTATTTAATGACTTTTAGGAGAGACCTGCGCGCTCCATCGAAATGAAACTAACCGAAGATTTAGAAGTTTCGATCGATCGAAAATTTACAAATTTTGAAACTTCTTTCAATCGAAACTGTGGCCAGTTTCTCAAATTTTGATTCCACAACAAAAATAAGATTTAAACAACATTTTTCGGAAATTTTGAGAGATCGATCGATTGGCAATTGGACATTTTTTAATAATTGCGTTTCGATCGAATGCACAAGCCTATATTTTAGGTGGCGGGGAGACTCTCTTCAGTCGAAAGTTTTAGATCATTACTGATGGACATGCGAACAGTTTGGTGGTTGAACTTTTCTGAGGAGCCCCATACTATACTTAGAGAGACTACAAAAAATCCCATTGATAAGACTTTAAGATATTCACTGTGACTGCTGATTGCATGAACAGTGCATTGATATGCTGACTTTAAGAGGTAAGCGCACCCCTCTAACAGAAGTGTCCTCGTCTAGTAGTGGCTAATGAGTAAATCTATATGCATAATCTTTTTTCTTCCGTGTGAGCTTATCAACAAGCATCGCAACTGTGCGTTGAATAGCATTTTTCAATTCACCGGTGATTCCACTGATTGACCAAAAGATTACTCAGTTCACCCTCAGTTCAATGGACGACTGTAAAAAAATTAGGATATTTTGATAATTTAACGGTGATTCCACCGATAGAGAAAATAATACAGACATGAGTATTTTCGTGCATGCACTATAGTCATAAACTGAACTAACAAGGGGAGGCTCAGAAGTCGCCGCCTCCGATTTTGAAAACAATTGCACGAAAATGTAGCTAAAGTAAAACTATTAGACCCGTGTTTCTCACTTTTTGCCAATGGGCCTTCCTAAAGCGTCAGGAATTTTTTAAAAGTTGCCGAGATTCACGTAAAAGCCCGAGCGGAGAGCGTTTCGAATATTTACGTGAATTTCGGCAACTTTCAAAAAATTCCTGACGCTTTAGGAAGGCCCATTGGCAAAAAGTGAGAAACACGGGTCTAATAGTTTTACTTTAGCTACATTTTCGTGCAATTGTCTTCAAAATCGGAGGCGGCGACTTCTGAGCCTCCCCTTGTAAGCTGTGTATGAATCACTAAATAATTCTAAAAGGGGACAAAACCCAATGTTCACTGGAGAGACGGAAACCTTTGTGACTCATCATAAAATTGTTTAAAGAAATTCTGACAGTGCACAGAATCCTGCATTAATTAGTGCATTAAAATCAGGGATGCGAACCGTTCCGGAATTGGTAACCGGTTCCGGTTCTGGTTCCAAATCATCTGATAAATTTAGAACCGGTCCTGGTTCCGGTTCCAGCATAGATCTGAAACCGACTCCGCTTCTAGAACCGATTCCAGAACCGGGTTCCGATTCCCGGTTCTTTCTTTCCTTTATTTTTCCTTACGGAACTGCTTTCAAGCAGGAAGAAACTTTAGGGCTTTTGCAGTGAATAAGATTTTGTTTTCTATCACTCCACATGAAAACAACATGAGAAAAGTGTTGATTCTTGCAATTTGAAGATAAAGTTCAGGCGACAAGACCTATTACTTCAAAATGTATCGCAAGCATGTTTCCAAAATTCTTTTTGAAAACGTAAGGTTCATGTAAAATGAAAATCATGCAAAACGGCAATTTCGGATCACAGTGAACATAAGAGCTCTGAATCGAGTTCCAGGAACCTCTGTAGAACCGGTTCCATATTTGCAGTTCTCAGACTTTAAATTCGGGTTCCGGTTCTGGTTCCGGTTCTGACGTAACCGAAGATCCCGGTTCTGGTTCTGGTTCTGGTTCCGTCAAAAATAAGGGTTCTTTCTCCCGGTTCTCGGGTTCCGGTTCCGATTCCGGTTCGCATCCCTGTAAAATTACTGGCATTTTTGAAACATTTTTATGAGAAGTTAGAAAGTTTTTTGTCTCTCCTGTGAAATTTGGTTTGGTGGAAATGTGTTCCCTTTTATTTTTCATCGATTCTTCCTTTTTTAAAGTGTCATATATTGCTCATTTAATGCCAGGCATATAGGTAAAAATCGTTCACTGCACACCCGATGGATGGAACTTTTTTTCATGGGTTTAAATTGGACGAAATGTAACGATGCCAGATTGCAAGTACCTTTGCAACACCACTGATTTTATGTCTCTTTTTTGAATAGCTCCAATAATACATACATTTAACATTGACTGCTTTTAAACTTTCAACCAAGATTCTGACATATTTATTTGTGTATGACTTTGACGATTTAAAAGAAGAGACAGTTTAATAAAATAGATGGCAAAATTAGAGTTTGATCCCAGAGAGCAGAATTTGTATTCCCCGCAACAATAAAGATTTGGACGAGCAAACGTACACGAGACAGAGAAACAAAGCAAGTTTAAAATTATTTACGACGAAGATTGATGTCATTCTTTCACCGGGAGTGATGATGTTGATGTTGTGATTCTCGTAAGAGCTTGAGGGGAAAAAAAAAAAAAAAAAAAAAAAAAAACATGAACATACTAGCACCGGTTACATCCTCGCTTAATCTCTTTCGAATCTGTCAAGTTTCCGTTTTAATTTGACCTCATTGCAACCTGGGATTCTGCACCCCCAGATACCCTGTGCTGGGCACGGTGCCCCTCGAATCCTGCTCCAGTCGGTCAAAAAAAAAAAAAAAAAAAAAAAAAAAAAAAAAAAAAAAAGAGAGAAAAGAGGGAAAAAAAGGCACAAAACGTTAGCGAAAAAGCTTTCATACGTGAAATACCTCGTCCAGTTTTGCCGTGTGTTTATAAAGGGGGTCCATTGCACGTAACGAGGCAGCTTAATTCTTATTCCGGTTCATATTTGTGTGAACGCGTATCCCTGCCTGAGTGTTTGTAAGTATGTGTGAGTGTTTTTCAGCTTGTATGTCTGATTACGTGCGGAGAGACGAGAAGCAGAATAATTTTTCCACATCTTAAGCTGAGGATTACAAAGGGTATACCTCTACAGCCCCACACTCATACCACCCGGACTCAGGCTCAAATATGGCGTCAGCATTTTTGCATAAAACATGTTCGCTTCCCAACATGCCTACATTTCAAGCGGTCGCGGCGGGCAGAGTGATACGTAGCTCTGCTTGTGTTAGCAAGCATTTGCATAAAATATTGTCTTCATTTTTGTGTGTCTAATGATGAATTATATTTTGTGCTCCATTCCGTTCGTTAAAACCGCTGACCATTCAACTCAACAGTCAACAGTCAACATGCACCGAATTATGCACGTCATAAAATGCTACGGCGGCGCTGCGCGGCTACGCTGAGAGTGAGCGGCCAGGTCCTGGATTTTATTCTACGATCCGTCTTGCTTGGACCGAAAATACTTTATCTTCATCTGGCTCATTAGAGTTGCGCGATTCTTTTTGGCTTCGGATAGAGATATACTCTTATTCTGAGCACCTTCGTCAACCAGAAAAAGATAAAAAAAAAAGTACCGATTTGGTACTTGTAGGTTATACTACTCATGTTTCGCTCGGGAAGAGTTATGGGAGAATTAGATTAGATTTAGGTTATATCAGGTTATTGTAGAACATATTTACCCTACAGTAAATAATTTAAGCTTAATTTTAACTGGAAAAAAAAAATAAATAAATTGTGCGGTCGTACAACTAACAAGTGTATGTACCGAAGATTTGGCGGAAGGTAAGAAAAAAATTACAGTACAAAAGGTCTTGACTCCGATTGAGGGGTAGTGTCCTCCCCCCCCCCCCGCAACAGGTGGGTCCGAGGCAGTAAGTTTAAGATTTTTTTTTTTTTTTAATACATGTATAAAAATTTTAGTTTGGCTAAGATTAAGATTCCACACGTTGATGGAAACTTTCCTGTTTCAAGTTCATTGAATATCATTTTATTTATTATTGGTATACCGGGTTTCCGAATAAAAACAGAGTTTTTACAATGAAGTACCAATTTTTACATTGAGTCGAATGGGAAAAATCGGATAGTTATCCGAAAAATAGTAACACTGGTCTTGGATCATTCCTTAAAAACTATTGGAAATTTGGATTCACTGATTGTGAGAAGCAATCTCAGATTATTTTAAGACAGAGTTGATATTTTTAAATAGCGCATGACTCTAAAAAAAGCCATCAAAAAATCACAGAGGTGTTGAAGGACTTAGTTATTGACCATATAAATTCACGTTTATTCATTCAAGTTACTTGAAGAGAACATTTAAAAACAGAGCTATCAAAGGCGCTGTTTCTTTGGGTATAGAGAAATGGTTCGCTTGGTTCACATTAGCAAAATGGTTTCATTCAAATTAAAATAGGTACGTTATATTAGGTTGAGTATTTTTTTGAATTACCTTCTAATCCAGCGTTGAGAGGAATCGGAACTCCACCTTCTCTCCTCCAAGTTATATTGGGCATTGGCGTACCCGAAGCAGCACACCTTAGAGTGACGTTGCTACCCTCTCGAATGACGGTATCTGCACTAGTTGGCGTGTCTAAAATGTCAGGAGGAACTGTAACAGACAGAGAGAAAAATAAGACATTTTTGATAATTGGATATTTTTCCAAGAACCACAGGTTCCGATCGATATTTATAAAGTGCACTCATAAGGTAGATTGAGCCTGCCAGAGGTTTGATTTACGGTGATTCGATACCTACCCTCGGTACGGCCGTAAAATTAGAGATCGCGCCACCGTCACGTCACCGCACCGGCGACGCACTGTGTGCCATATCGAAAAAAACATGGACTTAGCGTTCTGCAACCTCAAGAACGTTTATTTTTACCGAGTGAGACATGAATCCCTATGTAATTTTAGACGAAGATTCCGAAAATGATGTCAGATTTTAAATTCATTAAATATTTTGGAGCTAAACTAGGACTTTTAGCTTATTTTCTTCACTCCCTGTTAGAGAATCTACATTTTGTTAGCTAAGATGTAGACATGATAATATGATGAATGTTTAAGAGATCATAGTGCACCAAAAATTTAGAAAAGCCCCCCTTTGAAAAGAAGTTCCATTATTTAATGACTCTTACACGACTATATGGAAAAAATGGGGGGGGAAACATAGATAAATTACGAAAATTTAAAAAATAATTATGGATTTTTTCCCCCTCGCGTTTTTTGAAAAGAATTTAAATATCAAGAAGGTTTTCCTAAAGAGAAAGACCGAATTTAAGGCGGCAATGAAAGATTTTAGTTGCACCTCGGGTGAAATGCAAAATTTACACATGATGAGCGATTGGTTAAAAGGCGCATATAAAGATTGAAAGATTAGTGCGACAAGGAAACCAATTGTATTTTCTTTTTTAGCCTAATTCTTGGGTCTCAAAAAGTCCAAGCTATAATTTTTTTGTTTGTGTTTACTTTTTTATTCAAGTTGTTGTGAGTAAGCCAAAATTTATTGTACTGAAGGGCTTAAAAAAGATATGCCTAGTTTCGCGAAAGTGCCGCTGAGGAAGCATCTAGTAGACTCTAAAGAACAAGAATCAGCCAAAAATGGCTGCCCCGACCTGCCCCCCCCCCCCCCCCCCCGCGAGAAAATGATTTTTTTCGTTCGATTTTGTGGCATTTTTTCACCCGATTTTTCCAAGATCCAGCAAAAACTCATTGAAAAACGAAGTACTGTCTCGTTACGGTAATAAATAACAAATAGCGAATGAAAGGGTGGCGGGGTGGGGGGGGGGGTGGTCTGAGGCCGTGAACCTGCAGTGTTACCATTTATGGCATAAACTATCCGAATTTTCCCATTCAATTCAATAATGTAAAATTCGGATAATTTAAGCCATAAATGGCAACACTGCATGTTCACAGTAGCGCACTTACCTCGAGTTTGGGGGGAAGGGACTATACCCTCGGATCACCACCTCCTCCCACCACCACCCTTTCAATCGCCATTTGTTATTTATTACCATAACGAGACAGAATTTCGTTTTTCAATGAATTTCTGCTGGATCTCGGAAAAATCGGGTGAAAAAATGCCACAAAATCGAACGAAAAAAATCATTTTCTCTAGCCTTGTTGAAACTAGGCGAAACTTTTTTTTTAAGCCCTTCAGTACAATAAATTTTGGCTTATTAAACCTCTACTCACAACAACTTGAATAAAAGTAGTAAATACTAGCAAAAAAATTATATCTTGGACTTTTTTAGACCATAAAATTGCGCTGAAAAAGAATATACAATTAGTTTTCTTGTCGCACTATTTTTTCAATCTTTATATGCCTTTCAACCAAACGCTCCATTTTGCGTAAATTTTGCATTTAATCTAAAGAGCAACTTACGTCGTTAACCACCACCTTAAATTCAGTCTAAATCATTAAACAACCTTCAAACACCCTTCAGACACTCTTTAGAAGTACATTTTTGCCAGTGTGGCGAGAAAACGGCATACTTCATTTGTGGGCCTAAGTCCATGTTTTTTTCGATATGGCACACAGTGCGGCGCGCAACATTGTCAAGTTGGTAGGTCACGACCACGATTCAGAGATGATCAGTGGTAGCTCGAGCGGTTCGGCAACAACTAATCCTCTCCATATAAATCTATACAAAATAATCGATATCCTCCTAAGAAATCGATACTTTTGCAAAATATTACATGGCAAAACACATGGTTGCCAAATTGCTTGAGCCACCACTAGAGATGAGACTTATATAATTATGAAAGAATAGCAATATATTTACATAGGGATCAGAAACTTTTAGCTACATGATAATTCAACTACTTCGAGAAGAAAAACTGTATACTGGACTGGTGGAAAGTCCATGGAGACCACTGTACAATTGTAAATAAGTGTCAATATATTGTAAAGTAGAATGAGCAAGTATGGCACGCCAAATCAAGGATGTTGTCCAGAGAACAAGAAGTATGCCCTAGAGAAGTATTCAATGGATGATCTTCAAATTAAGGTATAGGTACCCTTTTCGTTCATCAATAATTTCTAGTATGAAGAAGAGAAGAAATGTATTCCAAATTTAGTAAAGCCGACCTTCTGGAGTCCAGTGGTAGGACACAAGCCGATAGATGTCATTTTCAAGCACGGCAGGATTATGAATGCAGAAGAAGTCGTCGATAGACTTAAAGGCAAAAGGAAGAACCAATGGCTGCTAGGTACTTACAACGCCCGAATTCTTATCGTGGCTGGTAAGTAGTACTTTTTTCAATCATAGACGAACTCGGTATACACGCAAATCAGTTGTTGTAGGCCATTGGAGAGGCGAAAGAGATACGGGTAAGCTATGTAGGTTTGTCCTTGATGAGCTTTGTAATAAGCAGAGACACTACAGAAGCTTGTTCATCGTTGATTTGATCATCAGCAACCATACACCTGCCCTAAACTTGCTTCTGTCATTCCATAGTTATCTTGGTTATTGCACGCTTCAATTTTCAATTCAGTTTGCTTATGACAGTGCGGTTTGCACACTGCAAACTTAAATCGTTTAGGTCTCTACACATTGACATTGATACGTAGAAACAATGGCCTAGTTTATCCGAGGCTCCTCAGCCCGGTTTCAACAACTCGGGTTGGGCATAGCTCGAGTTGACATTTGCGCATGAACAGTTCGGTTAACCCTTGGCTCTGGTTCGACTCGACTTGGGTTCGAACCCGAGTCGAGTTCTAGAAATCGGGTGGAGATCAGCGCAAAAGCAACTTGGAGATTTGAACTCGGGTTGACGCGGCATCGCTGTTACCGAAAATGAGATAGGTTAATGTGATTCCATGACATGTGACAAAGGGGATCGATTAGTCGATCGATTAATAGTCATTTACCGGATTGTATGGAGTTTTTTTTTTTTGTAAAACGAGGATCGTCAGCACCTATCTAACAAATGTATCTGTTGAGTTTGGATGCTCGAATCCGCAAAATAAGGACGTACTTATGGGAATTTGGACTAACGTAGTGCGATACGATAGATCGAACAGCTATTGTTAGAGAAAAAAGGGAAGAAAAAGAAAAATACATTTCCCTTGAAGAAAAAGATATGAAACCTCAACTCGAGTTTGGAAACACGCCTGTCTATGCGGTATAACCTGAGTTAGGAGCCATTCCGAGTAGCCCTGGCCGGAGTAGAAATCTCTCGCATAAACTAGAACTTGTCAGCTATGCAGTGAAGAAGCTGAGCTATCTTCAGCTAATAAGGTTGGAAGAACCTCTTAAGCTCTCTGTATTCCTTCAAATAAACCATCGTTCCAAAACGCACTGACCATTATCAAGTATCATTGTTATTTGATGACCTGATAAACATGATGAGTCCATCGATGGATTAACTTATGGTCTTGGGCCTTACTTTATTTACCGTGTTCTCTTGGAGAACTAAATTTTTGGAAGGTTGTAAAAGCAAGTAATTCAATGATATTTTTTCTTCTTTTTTTCGTTTTTTTTTTTCTTGAGCGGTTGAAAATATCCAAGCTCAATCCGATTTTTTCATCCCCCCCCCTCCCAAGCATTGTACTCTATTTTAATGACTCGTGTTTCGTTCGACAGACATTTCATTCCATTCTCCGAATGACGAATGAATAACTGAATAAATAATAAAATGATAAAGAAAAATATTAAAAACTTCAAACATGACAGCTTATTCCGCCGAGACATATCTCACTGAAAATCAAGCAGTTCTGAGAAAAACAAAAGAGAGAAAGAATTTCCTTAGAGAGGTTCTACGGCCTGCACCTGTACTCGTATTCACAAATCGACTTAGATAAAAACAAAGGGCCGTTATGAGACTTTCTGCCAGAGTAACTTTTAAGTTTTCAACAACTTACTTTTTTTCTCTTTTTTTTTTTCAAATACTTGTACAATTAATTGTAGAGTGTGGCTTCCCTCCCCCATGGATAGGTATTTAATTTGTCACTGTCGTTATTATTTTTTTATTTTTATTCCTTTCTTTTTTTTCTTGTTATTTCTATTGATTACTCTCCTCCATTCGACTAACTTTCTACTTGTTGGGACTTCTTCAATTTTCCAATAGTTAAACAATCTGAATGAATAGCTCAGAGTCGTTAAAGATTTGTTTTTATAACGAAAAGTTTGCCCTCACTTTTTCTTTCTTTTCGTTCCTGCAGTTTCCACTCCCTCGTAACGGTTCTCCGGTTTCGTTTTGAGGATATTTCCTCTCAAGGTTTGTATACAATTTTTTGAGGGGACTTTTACAGTATAATTCCGTTGTTTATCAATATTAAGACATGGGGTAGTATTTTCTGATTTTCTGCGCTCTTTCTTTTAGAAAACTTACTCCTCGTGAGGGAGCGGGAGGAAGCGGGGAATGCGCTCTGGGCCTGCGATTCAAAGGGGTCACTTACTTACTGAAATTACGATCCTTAAAAGAACAAAAAATAGAGGGACCCAAAATGGCCAAAATTCTCTAATGCATCTGCCCCCTCCTCTTAGCATACCTTTGACGGTTCTATTAAGAGGTGGTGACTAAAATCAGTTTGATCCAAATACCCTTCCTTGCGCATCAATAGTATGCTATTTTTTTATAGGCACGATACGAAGTTTAAGCAAAAGTGGAGGCCTCCTAGGAGTCTTCAAAATTGTCTAGAAAAGCAAACAAGTAACCCCTCGAAAATGGGGTTTTCTCCTCAATTAACCCCTCTTTGAAGGGCCAAGAGCTTTCAGAGTCAGAATTGTAAAATTATTCCCCCCCCCCCCCCCTCCCCCGGGGACCGGAATGCGTTTTCGGCCTCAAATGTTCTTGGCAAAAAAAGTGAGCTTGTTGCCTCAGCAATACACACACGTTTGAAAACTTCGAAAACAATTAATTTACACACCGTAGAAACATTCAATTACGGCTGCATACTTGTTCATCTAAAAACTCTAAAAAGAAGATCGGTCGGAACTTTGCAAAGTAACTTTGAATCAATACAAAGTAGCCGTCCAAAGAAGCGACCTTTAAAAAATTGCTGATTGGCGCCGAAGTGCTGACGGTTAAGTATTTTAGTGCCCAACTCTGCTCGGGGCCTTTAATAATTTCAACCGTTATTTATTTCGAGAATAAATGAAAAGGTACACACCCATTTATTCTGTTCCCCTTGGGTTTTTTTTTTTTAACATGCAGTAAGTACTGCATGTTTTTGTTATGGTTTTGTATCGATTTTGGCCATAAACTTCCTGCATAAAAATCGACAATTTTCGGCTTGGTCGCAAACGTGCGTTGTCAGATTTCCGCGCGTAATGATCACGTACTGCTTTTCGGTGGATTCCTTTCGTTCGATATATTGCGGAGCGGCAACGCGAAAAGTCTCCCTATCCTTTAAGCAGTCACTAAACGAATCGCGCGCCATATCGAATCCGCGATATTCTTCGGTCCGCCGCACAATGGATAGAAATCAAATCTTTGGCGGTCCAAGTTCGATCCTTTCAAAGTTGGAAAATTAGTATTTTAGCTGGGTACTATAGTTGATTTCAAGGGCTTTATTTGGCTCCGTTTTTTATTCCTGGCTTGTCCCATACTTATCGGAGAATATCATTTCATGGATCGACAATTCTTGTGATATCTCATGTCTTTGTATTTTTGACCACTTAGGACTCGATTTGGATCCATAGTGCGCCGTTTGAAATGTTCGAATAATGTTGAGTTAGGTTTTGACTGAGTATTGACCCCAAGTTTTTCATAAGGATTTGTCTCCGTTATGAATAAATTTGGTAGTTTCATTATTTTGTCTGTGATTACCAACGAGCTATATCTAGTTCGGAGGCTTTGGTAAACATGCGTAATTTGCCTCGGAGATTTTAAGGTTAGAGATTTGTGTTGTGAAAACAAACCGAAGTTCCCTCCGCAATGTATTTTCGCGTGTTTTCGAAGTCTATCAGAGACTTTAAAATCTGAATTTCTTTATGAACTGTGCGTGTTTTCTGTCAATCAAAGCCTTAATTTCAGTTTCTACTAATTGAAACACTCAAGTTCTTCATAGCTTTCATTTAATTTGTCAGTTCCTACAGTGTGTTATTGTCTCGTAATGCTGTAACTCATAGCCTTTCTTGGCATTTCGACGATTAAAAGTGGTATGTTTCTGGTGATTTATTCAAAAATTTTGTAATTTGACCTCTCTTAGCAAACTCTCTCTTCCTGAGACAGATTTACTCATTTTTATCTCCTCAAGTTGAGTGATCTGAAGTAGATAACTTCGTTAACCGATGAGCGTGGTCTAGAGTAAAGTTACCGAAAGGGGAAAAAAAGCAAAGGGTGGACCTTTACATTTCAGACCAATTGTACCTATGCTTGCATGACAGTCATGGAGAGCAGAACTATTTAAATGGCAACACCAACACCAAGTTGTGTGATGCATTCATTCAATGATAAATGATGTCGACTGAAATAGTGGGCTGAGGTTTGATCGGAGAGCATCCATTTCACTCGACTCATCTCTTTTGCCCAAGTTGATTGAGCCACTCGTGAAGTGAATTTTACTTACTACGAGTTTGGTTGGAATTTATTTACCTAAGAACAACTGTCCGACAAGACAGTCTGTCGCTTCTGAACTGCATCAGAGGGCATGGGAGAGTGGTTGGTTTGCACAGAGTTTCAACTCGTTTCTAATGAAGCGCTTATCAATGCGCTTTGATGCGGTTTGGAAACAGGCACCATTGTTTGTCAGAACCCTATACTCAAAATGGTCCCCCTCTAATAGAATGGTTACAGTGACTCATCTTTCATTGAAACTGCTGAAGATGATTCGACATGTTTTACTTGCAAACGGATAGTTTTGCGAGGATGAAAAAATGCTTCATTATGAAGCTATCTGAAGCTACACTGAAAAAGTGCAAGAAGTGTGTTCGACACTGAACAGCACAGTTTATGATGCCAGGCTTTGGCTCTGGGCATGAGGGAAAATGGTCATAATCTTGTCAATAATCTTACAAAGTCTGAAGAGAGAAACCTAGAAGCCAAGTACAAATGATGGTGTTAATTTGGACACATTAGATCTAATCGGGGAAAGCCAACTCGATTTGTCTAATTCTACTCGATGTAACCTAAGTCGAAACAAATCTTGACCTGGACCAATCAAATCAGCTTTTCTAAAATGTTGTGAGTAAATCATGAATCCTTGGGTCCAATTGGTTGCGATAAAATTGTCGACTACTTTAGCGGTAATCCACCTAAGATTCTTAAGTAGGATAAAGTAACTTTCCCCTCTTGTTTGGAAGCATTTGATAAATAAGTGGTTACGAAGTTGTGACTGAACTTCACTCGAATCTCATGCTAACATTCACTCGAGTGGCTCAATTGACTAGGATGAATCGAATTGACTTGGGCAAAATAGATGAGTGGAGCAAGATGGATGCTCTCCGATCAACCTCACAGCAAAATTTTAGTATGGCACCGTTTTACAGCCTTCTTGTCCTCACCTATATCCTTGGTAAAAGAACATAACATTATAATGAATTGGTACCCCGTTTCGTGCATCGCACGACGTGGTGTTGTCTTCACTTTTAAAGAAAGTTAGGTTGGTTTTTTTTCATAACAAGGTGTCTGTGAATTACTGTTTTTTGGTCACTTCAGAGTTCTACGGAGTACCTAACCTTAAACCTAATACTGGTAATTCTAAGTCAGTGTTGTGATTGATTTCTTGCACCATTATTGCCATAATGATGACAGTAGTTTCTTATTTCTGCTAAGTGGGTACTTTAGTCTTTCAATTCAACTATAAACGCTCTCTTATTGAAGAATACTCTTAATTTCTCAATGAAATGAAAGTCTTCCGTTCGGTCCGTGCAAACTTCAGAACCACGAACGAGTCAGTCATCCTTTTATTTGCTTCTTCATGTCCAAACTGACTGAAGTTCAACTTTGAAATCAGATTTGCTGCAAATTTTAATTTCAAATACATTATTATAATTTGCTAAAGTCAGTTCAAAGTACAATCAACGATGGAACTCAACAACCAGTCAACGCGCAGATGAACTTGAACCGCAGGTAGGTGTGACGTTAAACGTTCAAGGAAATTACACTAACAGTCACAGCTCTCATGAAGCAAAGCACCTCACGAAGAGTACGAAATTCTATGTACAGTTCAAGTTTGTTTGAAAAAAAATTACTTTTTTATTCAAATAAAATTTCAATTTAACGGAGTAAATTGCAATTTATTTAATTAAAAATGCACTTTATTCAAACAAAATTGTAATTTATTCAAAATAAATTGCCATTTATTCAAATAAAATATAAGAAAATGTCAACCTAACTAAGATTTATCTGAGATTTATTCAAGTAAAATTTCTTTGAAATATCGATAACATTTCAAAAAAATTGCCATTTTATTTGAACAAAATAGGAGTTGATGCTACTAGGGCTTGGTCGCTCTTATATCAGATGATTTGCAAGTTGAATCAGAGCTACCATGTCTTTTGGTTGTATGCGGCTATTCAGACGAAAGTGTTTACAGGAGAAGTATCAAATATTTTGAAGGAGCTTCATACGGAAGATCTGTTACCAGGAGAAGTATAAAATTATTGAAGGCGCTTTATACGAAAAATAGACAATGTGATCAGGAGAAGTATCAAATTATTTGAAGGAGCTCTGAAGCCACCTAATCGAGGAAACTTAAGACTTGGTCGCTCTGATATCACATGACTTGCAAGTTGAATCAGAACGACACGTCCACCGGGTGTAGGGAAATAAATATAGGAAGATATTTGAAAGAAAAGTTTTTACGAGCAAGTTTTCACGAAGAAGTGTTTGGGGCAGGTGAAGTAAAATGGAGCTGGTTTGGGGGAAAGATTTTAGATCTTGGCCGCAATCACTTAAGGTTTAGCTGAAAGTTTTGGTGAAATAATTTGTGACATGAAATTAATAGAAATTAAAAAAGAAAATGAACAAAAGCACTTGCTCTCAGAAGTTTCACGTAGAAAATAAATTCTCACTCCACAAATCTCACTTACTCTGCATACCCATTGAAATTATACAGAACATAATGCAGCGATGATAACTATAGATAAGAGGAACCAGCACACTGCACAGAGTTTTAAGAGAAAAACCAAATGAAAGAGAACTTTCAATATAGACACTCACAAATGACGAAATAAGAGACAGTGGCCTAGAGTTCAAGATGAGAGGAACCATACCACCAGGCATTTTTCTCGAGAACGGCTGATCGAAATGTTTTGAATAAAAAAAATCGGTTACGGAATGGACACAAAATTTTTCATTTTTGATATTTTCAAAAGCCCTCATCAGCTCCTCGTTCATATTAGGAGAAGTTCACACACTTTTATCAAGTTTTTTGCAAAAAAGCATCTTCTGAAAGTACGAAAAAAGTTCATATCCTCATAGCAGAGGCAATTGCCAACATTTTTGCTCCCATAGACATTTACCAAAACACCCAGATTTTTTTTAGCTATAGGGACTAGGAAGATTTTTGAATCAACCCTTTTGCTTATCCAGTTGAGAATTTCTCACAAATCTTGACAGATTCTGAAAAAATATATCGAAACCTTCTGATCGATGTGCAACATGTTACCTTGAGGAGAAAAAATAAGGTGTATTTTTTCAAATCAAAAATTTTGGGACTTCAATGGCAGAATCGAATCGATTCCATGGTCTGAGACATAGACTGCCCAAAATTTTAATTTAACGAAATACACCTAATTTTTTCACTTTAAGGTACCAAACTAGTGGCACATCAATCAAAATGGTTCCAACCATTTGATCAGAATCTGTTATGTATTTGAAGAATTCTCAACAGGGTGGCCACAAAAGCCAATTCAAATTTTTTCCAAAAATCCGCCATAACTCAAAAAAGTGAGGTTTTTTGGTAAATGTCCATGTGAGCAAAAATGTAGGAAATTGCCTGAACTTCAAGGACACCAGCTTTTCTCATAACTTTAAAAGAGCTTTTTTGAAAAAAAAATTGAGATATAGATGTGATTGAGCCTCCCCTTTCAAAAATGCCCCAAAGGGCTAAGTATTGGAAGCTATCGATAATATGATAAATGAAAAATTAAAGGGGTTTATTCCCTATGCGACTTCCATGTTTCAAAACATTTCAATCAGCCATTCTCAAGAAAAATGCCTGGTACAGGTGCTCTGGATCACCATGTATACAGGGTGTCAATTAAAAAAGGAGCCAGGCCGAATATCTCGAGAACGGCTCCGGATTCCGAAAAACGCTGAAACACGTTTTTAAAATTTTTTTGAGCAGGACATCTTTTTAGGGGGACGCCGATTTGGGGTCTCTCTCTGGGGGGTCCCCAAGGAGGCTACCACCTCCCTAAATCCAATACTTCAATGGGGCCCCAATTTTTTTTATTTAATAATCAAAAAAAGGGTAAAATTTTAAGACTTTTGGTACAAGTTAAACGTCGACATCGTTTTTCGTTTTCGATTATATCGAAGGTCCAAGTTCGATTTGGGCCCATTTTCAAGAAGCATTACTTTACTCCTCTTTGAAGAGTCGGAATTCACAACTCAAGGACACAAAAATACTCTGAAAAGCAAGCCCTTTTCAGAAAAAAAATCAATTATAACGAACATTTATTCAAATTTTGGTTTTGAAGCTCAAAAAACTTTTAGACGTTTTTGGGCCCCAAGGAGGGCCATCTGAAAAATTCCGAATTACGACCCCTATTGAGTGATACATCAATCGAAAAGAAGTAACAAACTGAGCATTTCGGCGCAAACCGGGGGTGGATATCGTTTTTACATTTGAGATATCGAATGTCAATTTACAGATTGCGATATCTCGATTGTGAAAAACGATATCGAACTCTGGTTTGCACCGAAATGCTCAGTTTGTTACGCCTTTTCTATTTATGTATCAATCAATAGGGGTTGTACCTCGGAATTTTTCAGATGGCCCTCCTTGGGGGCCAAAAACGTCTAAAAGTTTTGGGAGCTTCAAAACCAAAATTTGACTAAATGTTTGTCATAATTAAATTTTTTTCTGAAAAGGGCTTACTTATTAGAGTATTTTGTGTCCTTGATTTTTAAATTCCGACTCTTCAAAGAGGAGTAATGATTTTTTGAAAATTAGTCCAAATCGAACTTTGACCTTCGATGTATCAAAAACGAAAACCGATATTGAACTTCGATTCGCACCAAAAGTCTGATAATTTCACCCTCTTTTCAATTAATAAATAAAATATGGGGGTCCCTGTTTGAAGTATTGAATTTAGGGACGTGGTATCCGCCCTGCGGGCCCCCTGGAGATGGCCCCGAAATCGGAAACCCCCTATAAAGATGTCCCCCTCAAGCATTTGAACACGTGTTTCAGTTTTTTTAAAAATCCGGAGCCGTTCTCGAGATTTTTGGCCTAGCCCCTTTTTTAATTGACACCCTATATGCTATGAAACTTAATGAAAAGCGGTATTACAAGAATAACAACGCAGTCAAAGCAGCTTACACTGATTGACTGCATGTTATCTTTGTATCGCTAGACTGCGATACAAAATCTGCTGGCTGCTTGTTTTTTTTTTTTTTTTTTTTTTTTTTTTTTTTTTTTTAAAGAAGAACTCGCGCGAAAATGGAATGCTGTGAAACGTTCGATGAAAATTTGATGAGACATTGTATGATCCGTCGGCAGATTCCGAGCGAGGGATAAAATATAAATAAGAGAGTGAAGGCACAGTTTACTTGCAGTCATCTTTTCTACAAGAATTATTTGCTGTTTACTTTCTTATCTATTCTTTGCTGTACTCTGACTCACAGTAAGTATATGTCAAAGATAGACTTTTCCGGACTTCGTCACGGGAACAAAGATTTGGGACTATACCTATAAATAATGTTACGTCTTCACCATCCCACCTGCAGATCTTTCGGAGGACCATTAAGCAGCAACACTAGTTGGTCTCTATACGGAAAAAAAAGATTAGTGAAAATAACCATACGGATACCTGTTTTTGGCACCTGCTAGATGTTATGGTAAACTTGACCAGAAATATGGTACATTTACCGATACTTTGATTAAATTCGACATGCAGTCAGGTAACATCACCTAGTACCTAATCAAAACATAGTTCACTTCTGGTTAACATAACCATAACATCTAGCAGCTGCCAAAATCAGGTATCCGTATGGTTATTTTCACCGTTGTTTTTTTTTTCCGTGTAGGTTACATAAATCAGTAGCGAAACTGAAAAGTGTTAGAGAGAGCATTACGGGCGTTACCGGATTTGCTCCTGTCAGAAACTGATCGAATTGGCTCACATAATCAAAGGCAAAGTTGTGACGGGGGTCAAATTGGCTCCTGGATAATTTTCCTCGCTGTAAAAATTGGCGACACTTTTCTAGAAAAATGCAAGCTACAACCGCAGATACCTTGATAAGCTGTGTCTATACAGCCACGTTCGGGGCTCAGGGATGATATGTTTACAAACTGAGAAGCAGTTGGAGGGGGGGGGGGGAAGCATCTCTGAGAGGTTTCTGAATCAGACAGTTGAAAACATTTTCTATGGTACGGAAAAATCAGCGTTCCAATCCAATGTGTGCGGATGCACCGAGCAGAGAACGTCCCCTCTCATGGATTTGACCTGTCCTATTGTTACTTTATCGCGTCGAGTAGGCAAACGTCGCGTCGCACTATGGTCCAGAAGTCCGATTTAGGAAGACATTAGTTAGCATTAAAATCGCCCAATATCTTGAAAACGGCTCATCTGACATCAAAAGTGGTTATCAAAAAAAAGATAGAACGTAAACCGTTTGAACTTTTTGTGATAACCATTTTTGATGTCAGATGAGCCTTTTTCAAGATATTGGGCGTTTTAATGCAAACTAATGTCTTCCTAAATCGGACTTCTGGACCATAGTGCGTCGCCGCGTCGATTTTAACGTTCGGTAGACACTGGAGCTACTTGAGACGTCGTTTTTGAAGCGTCGCGTCGTATTTGCACAAGTTTTTTTTTCTTTTAAAAAGGTTTCCTTTTGCACTGATCAGTAGGGAATAGGGCTGCCGTTTTGCGTATAATCAATGCTATTTTTCTATTCACCGATGATTCCACCGGTTGAGAAAAGATTACACAGTTCAGTTCAGTGTATGATTGTAATGCGCGAAAATACTATGATCTGTAATCTTTCCTTAATCGGTGGAAACTCCGATGTTTAAATTTAAAAATATCCGCAAGTTTTTTTTAAGTCATCGACGACTCCACCGGTTGAGAAAAGATTACAGATGCGAGTATTTTAGTTTATTGCAGTCATTCACTGAACTGAACTGTGTAATCTTTTCTCAACCGGTGAAATCATCGGTGAATTGAAAAATAGCATTGATTATACGCAAAACGGCAGCCCTGGTAGGGAAGGCTAGGGCAGCGCAGCAGTTTCGCGGATCTTTAACGGCATTTACAAACCATCGGTGGTCCAATCGTTTGAAGCAAAGATTACATACGTCACTTCAGTTGAGGAGTATAAGAATGCCTCACAGAAATACTCAAACCAGTAATCTTTCTTTCTACCGGTTGAATCACTGATGGATTGCAGAAGGCCGCATTCAAGCTCCGCAAAACGACAGGGGCCTAAAAATGTTGGTCCGAAAAAGTGAATGATAAGATGCATGGTGAGGCCGTAAACTATCTACTAGCATACTCAAATCCTCACCATCCACCAATGTAGTTTGATCATTTCGGACCGACATTTTCCGGCCCCAGACCTGTCCTGCACATCTATCATTCAGTAATCCCTAACCTCTGGATTTTTTGCATGATCGCGAATGTTTTTCATAGCGTGTCCTTCCACCTTTCGCAAAACCAGTTTCACATACGCGCAAAAAGGATTTCGAAGTCTTACGATAAACCTTTTTCTGATTTGATGCATTTTTCGTTGGTTTATCATTCTTCCTCAAAACTGTCTAAAAAAAAATACGAAGAGATTCTCGGGACTAGACCGTTAAAAATATTCAAAAATTCAAAATCACAGTGATTTCATCACGTTAAAAAACTGGAAATTCTTAATAAAATTAGGTTATTTATGAGCTACGTTGCCGGTGTTGCCACAGCTAACGTCATTGAGTCGTTCAAAAGATGGATTGGGCAGAGCGAAAAAAAAAAAATTCGAAAATGTGCGAGAATGCACTCTTATACCTTCTTCACAACAGTATGTGTTCCGCGTACCAGACATATTGAGAAAATGGAGGAGGTGTTGAATATTAGGACGGAATCCAGACTAATCACAAAGGAGAATCCAGTTATGCACTCACATTAGCACCAAGATAAAGCACTGAGGTAGTATGACGTGTGCATCAGCATATTGCCGGACCTGATAAGTGTTGAAAATTCTATGCAAATAGTTTCAAAGCTCCCGCCCTCTAGAACTTAACTCCCAAATGATTATACAATACACGCTGTTTTTTGTCTTTTGTGAGGTTTCTAAGGAACGCAACCCTCCATAAGAGCGAGTGAATATTGTGTGCTCATTTTACAAATATATCATGAAGGCAACTAACCTGTCTCTCCTCCCTCCGTTCCACAGTCCTTCTAAGATTGACAGTCGTAAAGAGGACCAATTAAAGATTCATGCAGACTCATTGGAGACTGTGACTTTACGGCGAAGGAAAATGAAGATCAACTGGAGAAGAATAGGATGATAGAAATGTCATCAGACGGAGATAAAGGAGTCTGATACGAGTAGCCGGGGGGGGGGGAGGAGGAGGAGGAGGAGGACATTAATAGAGAAATAGAAGGATGCAAACATGGTAACGGAGCTCTTGAGCGCTAAGCAGGCAATAACATGCAAATAAGGACTAAGGAGTCGACACCAGGGAACATGCTTCTAGTGTCAATTGACTTGTTACCGTTGACAGCAGAAGATGCGCCTGAATTTAATTTGAGAATGGTTTCAAAGGGAGATTATTTACTTGAAGACACGCGAACAGTCATTTTCCCAAACTCCCCAGCAGTCAGGTCTTTCCTTCTTAATTAGTCACAAGTCCCCACAAGTTCGAGTCAATAGTCTTGCGCGAATATTAGCAGGGTAGATTAATACGCAGGTATAATGCAGGGCGTAAAGGCTGTTAGAGATTCGTGCACCGGGGAAGCTTCAAGTCGTTCTTGTATTCCCCGATGCCATTTCTGATTTATCGGTGCATTTACGAAAGCATTTATACCTATAAATATCTCTAAGCATGTATTTTCCACCAGTTTTTTTTTTTTTTTTTTTTTTTTTTTTTTTTTTTTAACGGTCACATCACTTGCGTAGCCAACGAAGTGGATTATTTGAAAGGCTCGTTTCAAAATATTCTACGAGGAGATAGTCAAAATCACAGGTAGGAGGGGAGGTCGATGCAAAAATGCGCAAAAGCAGAGAGATCATTTCAATAAAGTTACCTGATATTCCATATTGCTCTAGCTTTTCTGGAAAGACGACGAATTATACGCCCTTAACTTTTTTTGATTTCCCGCAAGTCGGTGGCAATCCGCAGAAGAGGGTGAAAAAAAAATGGGCGTCTTTCAGCAGAAAGGGAATTAATTGCTATGGGTTTCAAATGTGGATGGTTCCCATCATCACAGACATAGAAAAGATGGAATTTTCCTGCGTAAAGTCGTCCAGAAGTATGGTTTCCGATTCCTCAAATGTGTGGAAAATTTCGAGGTAGATGAAACCAAGTTTGTGCAGTTTGATTCCTGCGAAGGAGCGGACTGTAGTCCAGTGGCGGCTCGTGCAATATGGCAATCAAGCTCATTTTCCATTTAAACCTATGCAAAAGTATCGATATCTTGGGGGTGCATTTGCACCTCCTGAAGATCGATTGTTTTACATAGGCCCAAATGGAGAAACTACGTGTTGCCACATCGCACGAGCCGCCACTGCTGAAGTCTGGAGTCGTCAGCAAATCAGAAATTTTCTCATCAATTTATCATTTTTAAACTTTTAATACCAATATTAAACCGCAGAGAGGACTTAAACCAAGTAATTTAAAGCTGTGATGTTTTTTGAAGCTTAAAAGGTCGAAAACGATGATTCTTGTTGCCTTTTTTCCCTCTGATTTTTGGCCACCAGTGGCGAGGCGTGCGATTTGGCAACGTTCAATTTTCCCCATTTAAACACATTAGAAAGGTCGAAATACCTGGTCATCGCCGATGACTGAAGCGTTCGACCTTTTTGGTGAATTTAAGTGGAGAAAATACATTGTTGCCAAATTTCACGCTTCGTCACTGTTGGCCACCTCTTTTCGATCTAAGACCAATAGTATGGAGCGTAGAGGGCAGACTCTGTTGATCGTCACACCATCAGCTCACGTTACCAGTTTTCTCGCAGTTGACCAGCCTACTTCATCGCCAGCTACGGATCGGGGCGACTCTAGCGGCGAATGTCGCGAATTGCAAATACCTTGTTTTCATCTACCTTTTGAAAAAGCCTATAGAGAATGGAATAATGAATGAGGTCAAATTATATTATACACTCGACTGAAGGGTCAAACATATAGTTTTACTAGTGAACTTGAAAAGAACGCAGAGAGGATGAAGAGTGGGACACTAGAGCGATGCTTGGAATAGATTCTGGAGGAGGAGGAGGGGGGGGGGTGAGGAGGGGAAGGGTCGAAGGAAAGGAGAGGGGTAGAAGGTAAAGGTGAGGTGAGGAGGGAGAAATATCTGAACAGTAATCACATGAAGGCACTCGTTGGTTTTTAATAGGAAAAACACAATAAAGTTTGGACGAGTAAACTTTTCTATTCAGACGTTCAGCTTTGCTCAATAGTATAATTGAATGAAAAGTGATTTCCTACGGGGGGGCGAAAACTTTCAACTTCCTCTAATTATTTATCAGCTGTCTAAAAAGTATTATAAGCTCCTGTGAGTGCAGTTCAGCGTAATTTTATTATTTCGTCAAACTGAGGAACGCGAACGGAGGAAAAGCTCGTGTTTGGTGTTCAAGCTTTCGGTGTGTGGTTGAGCAACGGCATGGATGTTTAAATTTGCAGGGGCACGTGATGTGTTCAACGCCGAGAGCCGCGCCGGAACACATAGCACATAGCCTACCAGCCGAGCAGCACACGGCACACTTCAACATGACGCTATATGACGCTTCATGACGTTGATATGACGACGTTGTTCGTTCCTGCATTATTAATCACGTTTACACTTTCCCGAAAAATTCGTCGAAGCGCCCCCGAAGTTAACGGTTTTGTTTCAACAATCGTCCATAATCTGTGTGAGTCATGCTTCACTCAAGCGTGAAGCGAGAATTGAAAACACTTCCCTCCCACTCATTTTAAACCGTGCCTTTCTCTTTCGTTTTTTCCCCCCACCGCCTTCTTTCGTCTTCTTTTAAGGCCAATCAAACCATTAGGATCGTTTGGCCGGAGTAGATTTTATTGGAGTTGGGTCAAAATGTGAAGCAAGTGCGGGATGGCAATTGGTTGAAAATTTAAAGCAGTGGCGGATAAATTTCCAAAATGCGGTTTTCGTTGCTGATTTTTTTCGCTCTCTTTCAGTTTTGTCGAAATTGACGCCAAAAATGTGCAAGTACCAGATACAATTGATCCCAAACTTAAATGAGACGAGATAGAAGACATCTGCAATTGCATGGATCTTTGAGACGTTTGAAGACAGTGCCAGGTATTCAGTATACGTATTTCAGGTTCCATATAGGCACCCCCCCCCATCTTTTTGAAACAGCCAGACATTGTTTACATCTGTATATAAACCAAACGCAAAGGTTTTGGAGTTGAGCTTCCACACGAGGGGGTTATTTTTTTCTGAACATTCTAAGAGAATTCAGCGGTGGTTTTATCGCCTAACTCAACTGGGGTTTATTCAAAATCGAAATTTGTAACCCACGGCGGCTTGGTTTTCGCGAAACTTAAGGTACCAATTGAGTTTAACATTAGCTGTGAATGTGGATATGACAGCCAATCTGCTCGGCAGCCATACATCGGATTTCAACATTCTTTAAAACTGATGGCGGAATTCGATTCTGCGACCTAAACACCCCGATTTTCATCAAATTTTATCAACTATACTTGCGTAGACATAATTTTTTTTCGGTCTCATCCTTCGATTTCGCTGAGAACGCCAAAATAACGATACCATCCAAAGTTTCGCAAAAATCAAGTAAAGTGGTGGGCTAAAAATGTAAATTTCGAATAATTCCATTTTCACGTATAGTGACCCCTAACCCTAACTTATTGACTTTTTGAAAATTCGTGACTCACAAACAAAAACTTCCCCAACATTCTGTCAGACGAAATCGTAAGAGCATATCTCATTGCGAGATTAAACTCGAAAATCACGTTTCTTTGGAATTTAGAAATTTGTGAAAAATTTTGGGCCAAAATCGACGAATCGCGAAGGTTTTCGGTTGAGATTTCGTGAAGCACGAAAATAATTTGAAAAATTAATTTTTCTCGCCTTTTTTCGCGCAAACCGCATCTCGAAAGCTGCGTTCGTTATCGAGAGATTCGAGTTTGAAGGTTTCTTTGACCCGCATATACCCTTCCTTTAAAAGTTTAAAAGTCATTTTTAGATCCCTATTAGAAATCCACTATGTTAAACTCAATCGATATCAACCAAAAATTCGCAAAAATCAAGTAAAGTGGTGGTCTAAAAATGTCGATTTCGAATAATTCCATTTTCAGTTAGTGACCCCTAACTCACGGTGAGTATAGTCGGCCAATTAAATATCAGTCGGCACCTTAAATTTTGGCAACGTAGGTCGCTTGCAATGCTTGAATTCATTGTGTTCAGTTCAGTATAGCAGGTTGCCGGCGTAAACCAAAATATAAGGTGTCAACTGACATTGTTTCAAAAAAATTAAAACTATAGAAGAATTAAGACCGAGCAGGAAAAATACAATGGCCAAAAATACTGTCTTAAAGTAAAGTTTTAAGCCTCAAATTTTATTTTTATTTTTTTACAAATAGTTAAATCGTAGATTTTCATAGAATATTGAAACTTTGGAATATGATGAAATTGTCACAAAGTCTTTTATAAGTCCACAGAAACTTATTAATTTTCCATTTAATTAAAAAAAGGACGACTCCTTGACTATACAATATGTACGTGTGTAAAGGCCGGTTTTGAGATTTAAATTGTAGTTTTTAAATTTTATACAAAAATGCAAACAATTTTATGGAGGTCCACAAAATTACTCTCAAACCATTTCTTAGGACCGCTAGAAATATGACGACAAAGACTGAAAAAGGGATTTCGTTTTTAGAAGGTCAAGGAATTGGTCCTTTTTTCAATATATGTAGCGATTGGTGAAAAAATCTTGGTGGAAACTTGTTTTTGGAACACCCTTTATATTTATACAAAACCACGCGATTGTGTCTAACGCGCAGACCCGAGTGATATTTAGTTTTAAAGAAAAAGTATAGCTTTGATTAAATAAACCCTCGTGTCACACAAGGCTACGATGCGATCCTAGTTAGTCTTTCAATTAGGTTGAAAAAAGTCCTGAACATGTTCTTACAAGTCTAACGCTAGCGCTACCTTGCGTTTTTTCTTTCTTTTTTTTCTTTTCTTGGGCCCAATTCTCACTCAGCGTTTTCTTTTCAAAGGGATTGTCGTTCGCAAACATGCGGGTAATTTTACTTGTAAAAAGCGCGAGAAGGCACGAAAGCATGAAATTAAGGATATTCGAAGAACTACCCAGACAATTGAGAAAATGGGGTGATCGAGTACTAATCTTTACTTTGCATTTAATTTGAGAGAGATGGAAATATTTTGCGTTTTCCTCGATTGAAAGGAAGCTTACACAAAATGAAAAGACACGTTAAGTGAACTTGAGGAAAGATGCATAGAGCAGCTTGGGGCGCTGTAGAAAATATACATCATACAGGGTGTATAAAAATAAAGGTACCGACTACCGCTAGGAATTTTTCAGCAACAGCTGCAGCTAACAAAAATGAATATTGTGTCTGATATTTTTGAGGACACCTTTCGCAATTAAACTTTTCGCTCAATCTCTATCTGTCTATGCCCCGCACCCATCTGCCTGCCCACAACTTTTAATGGGTGGGAGGGGGGTAGCAGTTGATATATTTAAATCCAGTTTTCGCCAAAAAACATGCGACCATGCGTCCAATTGAACAACTTACACTGATAAAACGAAGTTTAAGAAGAACCGAAGCAGATTTTAAAATAGCTTCGCAGAGCAAAAGTCCTAGCTCTACCGGAGCAAGTTGCAGTTGTCCTGAAGTACTACTTCGGTAGAGTCTAAGCAAGGAAAGATGCTGTTACTCTAAAGAAGTAGTGCTTTGGTACACCTGCAACTTTTTCCGGTACAGCTTCAACTTTTGCTCTCCGAAGCTATTTTAAAAAGCTGCTTCGGCTGTACAGAAAATTTGTTTTTTCAGTGTGATAACAATCTACTTGATTCATTTGTTTTCCCAAAATATGAAAATGTTGTCAAGTAATATGAATTTTAACAAGAACAAGAAACTCTTCATTAATCCGAGAGCCTTGCAGCAGTGTAGCATCTTATTTGGGCCATATTAGTAACGCCACTTTCGCAATGTCTTCCTCAATTCAAACAAGATTCATTTGCGTATCTGTATGTATAGTGTTAAAATATCACAGCCTTTCTTCCGCTCTTGCTAAACAGGAACCATGGAACAAGTTTCCTCGGTCAGAATAACAAAAAGTACTATCTTTGGTTTAACGTGCCAAAGGTTGTTCAGAAAACTATATAAAATTATTACATTATGAAGGTAAAAGGCAATAGCTGAATGAACTCATAATATTTGCATATGTGGTTATAAGCTGGGCATATTTAAACGAGAATAGAAAACTTAATGAGCTTCAGAAAGCTTGAGTTCCGGTTCGTAGTAGGCAAAAGGAGTGAAGAAGAAATGAGATTTTCTCATTTTAAATGTCAGGGGGATTACATTACTTAATTAAATCGTGGTATCACAAGTGGCGACTTCGTGTTTCAAAGACATTTTTAAAAGAGTTGACGGTTTTTTAATGCGCTGCTACTTTACTTTTTATTATTTTTTCATACCTCTCTTTTTTTTATCCATTTCGGTTTTTTTCTTTTATTCTTCCTTCTCTCTGTAACAAAAGCATCATATCTCCATTCATCGCCGCGTTCATAATTGCACTTGCAGGTTCTTTCTTTGCCTAGAGGAGCTAGCATGCATGATACCGCACCGCAACATTACACTGTTCACAGATAATCCGTGTTGGAAAAAGCTGCTGCATACAGAGATTTTTAATAACATAATCCAAAATATCGTGTGAGTAGGGAGATAGTCATTGAAGCAAAAGAAAATAAAAGACAACTCATTGACTAGAGCGGTGGGAAAAAAAAAAAAAAAAAAAAAAAAAAAAAAAAAAAAAAAAAAATGCATTATCTGAATAATAAGTTGTTTCTATGAGAGTCTTGGTCTTCGCAACACGATGTGGTGCTTCTCATGTTACTAGATGAAGCAGGTTAGCAGGATGCTGAATTCTGATTCTCCTGAGCCTACAATAAAATTGAATCGAATTTCTTGGAGCAAAGCTCTAAACTCTGGAACGAAGCTCCTCCTTTTCGCCCGTTTTTACTTTCTTACCGCAACGAATTTAAAAATTAATTGAGAAAGTATTAGCGGTGGCGCAGATGTCAGTTTCTCTGTTTCTTGGCCTAACTTTAGAACCAATGGTCCATATACATCCATATTTTGCAGAGAAGTTGTTTCTAACAATCCTCAGACGGGCTTTTTCGTTTTTTCGAAATTTTAAAATTGAAGCAAGTTATGGAGGATGAAAGGTTTCCATAAAATGAATGGGAATGGGTAAACATGGGGGGGGGGGAATTGGAATATTTCAAATAAGTATAGCTGTTTGAATTTTGATGAAACTTTGCAAAAGCATTCTGCAACCAGCCTACTGTAAAATTAACCCCGTAATGGGGAGGTTGGGGGTCTCCTCCAGAATATTAAAAGGGGGTTTATTGGGGGTCTCCCTCAGATTATGTTTGATGTGAGAAAGTGCTCGTGGGGTATTCCTTACAGTTTATAAATTTCAATTGGGGGGGGGGGAGAAGAGAGGGTAAAATAGAGGGGTTTAGCAATAACATTGGCTCAGCGGATCGTTCATAGCATTTACAGTTAATGCCGTCCAAAATGTCGGGTTTAAATGATACGATTTTGGTAAGGAGAGCAAGCGACTCATTCTATGAACCATAGTGGCGGCTCGCGCAATGTGGCAAAAACGGATTCTCTACATTTAAAAACCTGTATAAAAATAATCGATTTCCAGAGTTTTCATCAAACCGCCAAAAAATCGATACTGTTTCATATATTTCAATGGTGAAAAACATGGTTGCCAAATTGTCCGAAGCACAACTGCTATATGGACCCAAAAATGGAGAGATGTAAGATCTCTCAAAAAGGGAGAGTAAGGAATGCAGGAAGGAACCGGGAGAGGATACAAAAGGAATAAACGCAGCTAGAGGTGAGTAACAAAGAGCACAAGGAAGGAAAAATGAAAATACCAAGAAGGCGAGAGCAGGTGGAGAGATAGTCCAGGAGAGGAAGATAAAGCAGCGAAAATTCGAACAGCAAAAACCACGGATCGTATACCAACTCAAGCTGTCAGACTTGCATGAAAATTCAATCACTTTTCCTCGTAATTCAGAGAGAAAGTAAATTCACAAGATATGGCAACAAGGGTCAGGCGTTATCAATGTTTGTTCATTCATTTAGACCTCTCTGGGTTATGATTTGTGTGAGGAAATCGATGTTAGGTATAGGCTAAGAAGTGTAAGGGGTAAGGGTGTGCATGAACTGCCTTAAAACACGTTCTCTTACACTCGATCAAGCCAGCAAAGTTCCGAGTTCTCTTATCAAAAGCACCGGAAAGTCACGCACCCTTCATCTTCATGCGTGGGTGATGGCAAGCATGGAAACTTTACCTAAGGTAAAAGTATTACTGCTCTCTCTTCCAGAAATCTTGGTGAATATCTTGTTCGATACATTCGCTCAAGTGACCCTTTCGTGACAAACAGACAAAAACCTCGAGGTTGAAATCATTCTCAAAAATACTACGAAAAAAAGTTCGTTGTCGAACATACAGCTTGCTCTATGAGTTTGCAGTGCCGTATTTTGACCTGCAGTTTTAAAGGCCTCATAATTTCGGTCTAAAGCGCAAAGCTGTTTTCCATTCTTACGAGTAGTTTACCGATTGAAAAAAAGATTACAGATACGAGTTTAGTATTTTCGAGCCTTAAAGTCATTAATTGAACTGAATTGTGTAATCGTTTAGTCAATTGCGGTGGCATCATCGGTGGATTAAATACTGTCATTAAATCAGTGGTGGTCCGTACTCCGTAGGTTCAAAAGTATGGGGGGGAGGCGGTGAGAAAAAATGTGATTATTTTTTCTTTTGCTTCTCACTTTCCTTTCTCTACATGAAATTGGTGGCTTATGGTGTTACGACGTTTGAATTTTCCATTTAAGAGCCCTTTTCAAAAGGAAGGGGGTGGGGGTTGAGCCCCCAAAGACCCCCCTCCCCCCCACCACGGACTGCCACTGCACTATACAGGGTGTCCCAAAATTGATAGTAAATATTTTTACCGCGTATTTTTGGGGCCAAAATAAGACTTTTATTTCCTATGAACACGTGTCCGAAAATGCCCCCTCTCGGAGCTCGGTTTTTCTTCAATTCTAGCAACGGATCTCCGTAAAAATGGATGAAAATTGGTTTCCATGGGTCATTTTAGGTGTTCTTTTCGATTCCGGGGTCGAAAATTTCAGAAAGGGTCAAGAAAGGGGGGTTTGAGGTGGGTTCAAATTTTAAATTGAATAATTTTTTAGTGCTCCGTAAGAAAATGAGAAAAATAACGAAAGAATCTGATGAAACAAAACAAAAGGAATATTTTTGATCTCTTGTGTTTTTTTCATAAGACGCACAGAAAACGAGTAAAATCGATTTTTCGCCGGGAGCGCACAGCCCGCGATAGCGCTGCTCTGTGCACTCAACTGACTCAACGATCGACTCGACGCAACGCGGCACTGAAACAGCGCTATCGGGCTGTGCGCTCCCGGCGAAAAATCGATTTTACTCGTTTTCCGTGCGTCTTATGAAAAAAACACAAGAGATTAAAAATATTTCTTTTGTTTTGTTCCATCAGATTCTTTCGTTATTTTTCTCATTTTCTTACGGAGCACTAAAAAATTATTCAATTTAAAATTTGAACCCCCCCCCCCCCCAACCCCTCTTTCTTGACCCTTTCTGAAATTTTCGACCCCGAAATCGAAAAGAACACCTAAAATTACCCACGGAAACCAATTTTCATCCATTTTTACGGAGATCCGTTGCTAGAATTGAAGAAAAACCGATTTTTTTTAAAACTTTGGGGGGGGGGGGCTGTAGCTCCGAGAGGGGGCATTTTCGGACACGGGTTCATAGGAAAAAAAGTCTTATTTTGTCCCCAAAAATACGTGGTAAAAATATTTACTATCAATTTTGGGACACCCTGTATATAAAAACTCAAAGCGACGGCTTCGTACTGAGGAGACATTTATAATAAACTGGATGTATCAGCTCACGATGGCCAGCCCCGGTCCTCAATTGGCTGCTTCACTTGATACTTTTTCGAGCGAACCAAATCTAAGTTGATTCGAAACTGACAGACGAGGACAAAGTTCAAAGTTTGAAAAGAGGAGACAAGAGTTGCCTAAAACTAATGCGTGTTACTGCTTTCAGTGTGAGACTTTCCGTTTGTCGCAACGCGGCGCGGAACAGCGGGGGGACTCGCGAACTATTCCGCGAGGGGACAACAAAACTATCTCAAGACGAGTGTAAGAATAGGATAAGTGGCGCCTATCCGGCGATGTTCAAACACCCCGCCGCTGTGCTATGCTTCGGCCCCGGCCTCCCCGCTGAGCTGAGTCACACAATGTTTTGATTCACGACAGTTGCTACTCATTTTGAATTTATTAGCCTGAAATCTGATCATAATTCAAACGACCCAACTCGAAGAGCCCTCTCTATCTCGTTTCAACCGTTAACGGCATATTTCTCCTCGTACGGTTATCCCGGATCCTGCACGCTCGACATACTTATTTAGCCAAAGCTCGAGTTATTCAAGTGGTTCGCAGATATTATGCGCCAACTTTAAAACTTTGTCTCAACTTTTCCTTGACGATCAACTTTTAACCTCTTAAAACGCTATTTGCCGAGTTCTCCGAAATAATTCGAATACTTTCCAGCCGCCCTCCCGCCCGCTCGCGTTAAACGGGATAATTTGCAGCGGTGCACAGAGGCAGAAATGAAAGATTTGGCGGCAATTTAAAAATTAAAGCAGAAATCAGCAAGAATCTCAGTTAATCATTGGGGAGAATAGGAATTCAAGTTGGTTGATTGTCATTGTAATTTTTCATTTTTATTGCATTTCGTCACGAAATTTCTGGTGTTTTCCCAAAAATGACTTGATTCTTTTCGGCAAAATGTTTTACATCAAAGAACCTATGATGGATGAAGTGCCCGAAATGGCCATTATCTAATAAGCAATTAAATCAGTGACTATATGCATAACAGAAAAAAATGGAATAATGTTTTATGATAGGACAGCAAGTTGAAATTACTTGAGTCTGAATAGTTTCAATGCTCTCAGGACACATTTTAGACACTTTTAATGAAACGAAGCAGAAATAATCTGAGATGGTAGCCTATTTATGCCCATTGGGTCTTTACGACCCTTTCATTTTCAAAATTTGTCTGGGAAATTATTGTGAAAATAACGAAGGATCGACTTTAATCTATTCTTAAAAGTGGGTTCAAATATTTTTGAAAATTTTTTAGAGTTCCTGATGACTTCCTGGAGGTTAAAGGATTAAGTTTTGAAAAAAGCAGTGCCATATCAGTTGAAAAAATACCGAGCATATACGGAATAAAAGTATTTTTGACCGGAAGACTTTAAAACGATAATTTCAGATAATTTCAACTTTTTGATTTTGAGCCGTTCAATCCAGCGTTTCCGTTCACTGTGCGTTTGCCCGATATTGGCGCCCGATAGCTCTGTGTGATACTGTGATACAAACATGGCACGCAAAAATAATAATGAAACGAAAGGGAGTAAAAATTGTTATTTTTGCGTGTTTAGTGACATAAGGTTGGGTGCAGTACACGAAGAATAATGTGAACGCTCTAAAAAAACTGTCGCGAAAATTCGAGATCTTAATCTTTTACAGTCCTATAACACATTTACACATGGTTTCTGGGTGGCAGTGAAGAGATCTTTTTTTTACAGTAGATCGCATCATCAAACGCTTCTGAGCAAAAGCTCAAAAATAAAAACGAGACTACTTAAAAGTAAGCCACATGATAGAATCATAAACCCGGATCCCAAATCAGCCATTGAGAAAGGTCTAAGTTTGATCATTTCATCAGCGGGAAGTACTGCGACATATTGTTGTGCGATTTGCTCTGTGTATTTGAACGTTTCGTCCAATACTTTTTTAATGTGACCACCATCTATCAACATAAGGATATGATCATTAAATTTTTTTGCATAAACAGAATACTTTGGGAATGCAAAAGAGTACGGGAAATTCATGACACTCTCGTAAACGTAGTGTTGTTCATACCCCTCAGATACGGCAACATTTTCACGATGAGCACTTAATTTCAAAAACAAGTCTTTGAAGCTTCGATCGGACAGAACAGGGAAATTGCACAAAAAAGCGTTAGTGTGTATGATTTGTAATTGGCGCTCATGTACTAGATTTGCAAGCTGCAAAATGGTTTTATTCAGTTCCATTGTCGGTCTAATTGAATCCGAGCTGCCAATAAACGATTCATAAAGATTGCTAATATCGTTCATCATTTTTTCGAAGTACACGTAAGTATCAGTAAGTCTTTCGTTAATTGATCGATAGCTGGGATCGGTGCCAAATAATGCGCGATCTTTCTCCAATTCGGCCGATTGTATTTGCAAGTCCGATCCTTCTAGGTCTTCAATAGTATCAATATCGGAGTACCGCACTCGCCTGCTAAACAGTGTTGTCATCTCACTTTGGAGGAGGGTAGTCAAAATCAACATTGAGAACACCATGATCAAGAAAAGAAGTTTGCCACTGATAAAACGACCGAAAAGTAACCTCTGTTGACTAACACATAGCAAATAGCAGTAAACACTCCAATTAGGAGAGAAACGTTCGTAGCTCATCAGCTCGATCTCAGTGAAGAAGGATCCGACGGACTTGAGCGCCAACCATCTGAATAGATGATGTACAGAAATACTAAAAGCAGACGCAAATAAAATCATCATCCACACTGCGGGAGAGAAGCTTTTGAACACAACTAAGTATTGAGGCCAGTAACCATTCCGTGGGGCAATGAACATCAGCGAGCTTGTGTCTAAAGCTGCCGAAAAATCATAATGCCAAGGCTCAAATACTCTTACTCCAGTTTCAAACACAATAAGATCAAAATTTACATTCAAGCCTTTAGAGATGAGAACTGAACTGAGTTCAGTTTCTTGATGCACCGTTGGTTTAGTGTAGTGCAAAGTATAATTCAAAGAGCAATTGAAGAATTTTGCGAAATAATCTATGAGGAGACTCTCAAAGATGTCTCGTTGCAAATGGAATTCTAAAGGGAAAGTGTTTTCTCTAAAAGAAGGACGGACATATAATACGGATAAACTTTTATTCTCCATGGAGAACCTAGAATTACCAAAGAATGCGCTTTTTACGTCTGTGTATTGCATGACATTTTCAGAAAAATGATTATAATGGTAGCAAATCCTTTCATTGGGACATATGAGTACTCCAAAACCCAAAAATATTTGCCACATGAACTTGAAAATTAATCGGACGTTGCAAGTTAAAGATGTATTTGTGAGAAATGTTTCCGATCGTCTTTTCGCCGGCTCATTTTCTAGATTTGGCAAAATACTGCTCGCGTTGTCTGCTTCTTTCTTGTACATGAAAAAAATCAAATTATTTTCACCGTTAAAAATATGACTGATGAGCAACGAGCGGTCTCGATGAACCGATTCTCTGGAATTTAATGTACTGAATTCGAATTTTTCATTGCTCGGAGAAAAATGGCAATCGTGGGAATCATTGCGGTAATTCATTGGACGGTAGCCGCATGGACCTGGACTGTCGTCTTTTCGTTTCTCTGGAGAGGGCAAAAGAATGTCATGGTGAAGAATAGGAATACTATCGTTTAAAACTGCTGTGTATTTGGTGTTCTCCTTGTCAGCGAAGTCTTGAATCAAGTTGGTGATATCCTCACAAACGTTCAACACAATCAGTATGTTCTTGACACGATTTTGGTTTAAGTTTTCTTTCAAAAAAGTGGGATGGTCAATCAATACTGTTGAAATCAAATTCCCATGCAGAAATCGAATCAACTGTAAGATCGGAAAATGTTGGTTCCGATTCCAGATGTAGAGAAGTGGCGGGTCAGACAATTTGAAAGTGATGTCATTGCAAATTTTGAATATGAAGTCAAAATTTTCAGTAGAAGAAAGAGAGTGAGCTCGAATGTTTAGTAAAACAACGAAACAAACAAAAATGTTTTGTTTAAAACAAGTTTTGTTACCTCCCGACATTTTCGATTGAAATCGATGCCTGAACTGTAACACGAGCAAATTTTAAGGAAATTTCGAGGAAATGTTTTTGAAGGGCCGAAAAACTTCTCGACGAGTTTCAAGGTTTCGTTTCCGCGGAGACAACAAGAACTGTAAAATTGATTGAATCACTATTCCCTCACATAATTTTTCAACCACTCATAAATCAAAAACTTATTAGAACACGGCGGATAGGCATACTGGTTCATTACATATTTTAAAAAACCCTGCGTTGCTCAGTAGCAAAGAGCGAAGCATGAATACTTCTGATACATGTACTCACAATCAATATGAGAATCATGCTTGTAGAATGTCCTCGGCAGAAGTGTGTTTAATATCCATGTCTTAAGTACAAAACCACCTGACTTTGAAGTATTGAGAGAGTGAAAAAAGATTATACATTTATTATTGACGCCATTTCCGGGGAAAGGGGTCATAAAGCACGGGTCGCGCTTTTTCTGAGAAAGTTTTAAGTTTAAAAAAACAAAATAAAAACGGTGAAGGCATCGAATGACTCCAAATCAAAAATTTATAAACGTGTCTGGAGTGTCTCATTGTACGTATACTCAAAAATTACTCGAAAATACATTGAAAGACCCGAGCATCCTATATTATATTTGTAAGAATGAAGCTAAGTTCCTGGAGAACCGTTGCACCGTTCGGGAGGGGCCTGGTACCGATCGGTCGGGCTCGGCTCCAATGCTTCGGGAAAAATATAAGTTTTTCCGTGCGGGCCCCACGCCCCTTTTTAAAATGCTAAAAACTTTTCTCTCAAAAAGTTGTGCGAGTGCGAAAAGGATGCGAATCAGTTCGTTTTGCAAGGGTGGGAGAGAGAAGCGAGATTTTGTCGTCCTTTTTTAAATGCATACGTGCGGAAGAGCATACGATTTTATACGCGTGTGAGAGAGAAACGTGATGCACTGACAATTTTTTTTTTTAATTAGATTGCACGATTTGACGTTACCATGGCGATCTTCATCATATGTTTTACTCGCGGGAGGAACCGTTCGGGTAGACGCATTTTAATAGCGACTTCATGATATCGATGTATAGCTTCGACTTTTTATCCATATTTTTACGTAGATATACACAATGAAAGAGTCACAGTGCTGCTAGCTGTGTTGAGAAATATACCAGGCACTTCAGACTTAATGAAAAATGTGTATAAATATTTTATTTTAAATAAGGCAGCACTGTACAGTCTTCGATTGATGATGGCTTGACGAGGTTGCTGTATCGCTTCGCGATGTTTAGAGCTTCAATACTTATCATATGTTTCATATGCATGGATAAACAGAATAGTACAATCAACGATGACTTGATGAGATCGGTGCATTGATTCAATATCTCGAATATAACCCACCAAATTTGAGCTAGGTTTCGAGAATTTATAAAGAAACTAAATGATTAGGGTTATAACTTGAGACGGGTGGTTATACTTTTCTCTTTAAAATATACTGTCAAATATTACTGAATACTGAGTTAGGTAAATAATTTTTTCTGTTGAAAATGCATCGTTTACTTTAAATGTATAAGTGATTCATCCAAGAATACTACTTACTAACGAACCAAAAATATGGTTACAGATTTTTTTATCTTTAAGTTGGCGATTTGAGTTGTTTTCGTTTCAGTTCGCGTTTTGGCGAGGTTATGATGTTTTTAAGATCTGTTTTTTTCCGATTTAAATAAAAAAAAAAAAAAAAAAAAACAAAGTTTCGATAGATCTCTTGAGCCTTGAGTATGTAGTTTTTTGGTTCATTTGATTGTATACCTGTTATTTTTTTTTCTGTGCAGTAATATTAGTGGGCCAGTGCGACGTTTATTTCAAAATAGATGGGTTTCCCTTTTGTGATGACTTGGTGATGACGGCATCCGGTGATGAGCGTTCCAAACAAAGACAAACTGTCTCTCTTGCTCTCACGTAACCCCCCTGTTGTATAGCTATACTCTAATTTAAAAAAAAAAACGTATGTAGAGACATCTTTTGTGAAATATTTTTTGGCAGAAATGAATTCCTCAATTTTAATGCGAATTTGCTATTAACATGCCGTAATACGAGGCCTTGAGTATACGAATCAGGACACTAGAAAGAGATGGGTATACACATGGGGGTTGGAGGTCACGGCGGGAGAGTGGGTGGGTAGTTTGGAACGCTATGCGAGTTTTGTCACAACCGATTGCAACCGATGAGTGCATTATTGATGTAATTTTTTGGGTAACCGTTGACTTCACACTAAAACTCTGTGGTGAACTTGAGATGCCCTTAGATGCTGGAACTGGGTCCGATGGACCCGTTGCGTCGTACGCTAAAATCGGCTGCCAGTAGCTGTTCACTGGTTATACAAACTTGAGCTTCGTGAAGTGTCTAAAAAAACTCTAAAAAATAGGGAAATTTTATCATTTGGGGGGGGGGGGGGCCATTCAAAAGCGCCAATTCCCAAAAAAAATAAGCCAAAAGCGCTAAAACATACACGAAGGAATTTTTGAAAAAGTAGCCAAAAAACAGCAATTTGCTGCAAAATCAGTGGTCAAAAAGCGCTAAAAGAATGACCCTAAAATCTTAGACGAAGTTTGCCTGAAATTTTTGAGCCAACCTATTTCAAAAAATTACTGTCGTCAATAAAGGGCTGTTTGAAAAAGGCATAGTTTTCCCGCGCAAAATTTCTCTTCCATTCACATATAGATTTTTGATATTCACTGAAACGCAATGTCTTATTGTAATGTCAGTTCAACGAAAGGTTATCGTAGGTGTGCGATCTCGGTCATGCGTATTTGTTTGCTTATCCCGAATTTCTCATTTTATTGTGAATGCAGGTTTCTCATGCACTCTCGCTATCTCTTTCTCGCCTTCCCTTCTTTTCTCTGTACAGTTCTAAATCGTATAATCCACATGCGCTAATACGGTGCATCCAAATGCGCCGATTCTGGGGGTTTCGGCGTCTCCATGAGCGCCAAAAAAAAATTGGCGGTTTTTGATCGGGCCCTCTTGAGAACGACTACCCCTAAAAAATGTTTAAGTTTCATATAAGGGGGTTTGGGCGGGGGTTATGCTATTTATGCCCCTCCAAATAATGACTCCTGTTTTCTAAACCTTTGGTACCTGAGAAAATAAACACTTTAGTATTTCAGGAATAATAGAGTAAGTTTTTAATTCCGTTCTTCGGAGCAAGATTAGATGGGCGAATAGCAAACGGAGTTAGGGAGTGGATGATATCGAGTCAAAGTCTTAGCTCAAATAAACAAAAATCACGCGCAAGACGCGAAACGGAACGCTTGGCCGCGAAGCGGCCACCGGCCACTAGTTTAAGTCTAAATTCAAATCCTGAAAACTAAATCTCCCAAACACACACGGCCACCGGAAGGCGCCTCATACACTGTATTACATTATTCATTGTATACAGCAAAACGAGAGCAAGAAGCTTATGCCATATACTTCCTATGGCACGCTTTAAAAAGAAAGTCTCATGGCATATTTTTTTTCTATGATAATTATGCTTATTGGAAAAGAAAGCTACCTTATTTTAATGTATCTGCCCATGATCCCGTGATAGAGGTGACTGTGCATAGACTACATTCAATAAAGCAAATTAAATAATCTGTCGAAGTTCATTCATTTATTTGTTTCAAAGGACAAGGAAGGTCCGGCAAATCTGTCATTCAGCCAAACGGTAATAGGGTAGACGTATTGGATTAAATGGAAACCTTTCGATCAGTCCTTTTTGAGGGGGTAGGGGGCTGTTGCGCTAGAGATTAATAATGTTTTTGAAGATGTATCATCAAAGATATGTGATTTTTGAGTTGAAGGTCAGTATTCAACGATTTTAATTCATATCGGGTGTGTTTTCTTTCGTTTTCTCACTTTTCTATTTTATTCTCTACTCCTTTTCAAGAGAGACGCTATTACAGCGCTCACTCATCAGGAGGAGCTGATATGGGAAAGACGAAAGACTTGAAATATATTTGATAAAGTTTTCCATATTTACCTTGAATGCGTCACATCAAAATATTTTTTCTGGGTATTTTCCTCTTCATTCCGTTGAACTGAAAAACTTTCCTCGGTAAAAGTTTTCATCACAGTTGTTGTTTCTTTTTATACATTCATTGGATTTTCTTGCGATTAAGAGAGGGTTTGCTTTAAAACCTAGAGTAAGGTCAACTCATTTTGAGAAGCATGAAACCTTTGAGAAGATGAATACCTTGAATTCGACCTTTGAAAGCCACCGCACTGCTTGGTCGCACTATTTGTTATCGATAGAAATTCATATGTGTGTGATCAGAATGAAATATTGGTCGGTCAATGTTAGATGGAGTCTGATCAACAAGTTTAGAGTTTGAAACAAGAGAAGGATAAATGTATTGAAAACGTATAACAACGAATTCAAGCGAGCATAAATGGAAATAAAAAGGTAAAATGAGACCTTCGTCTATAAAGTTTTCTAATTTTCGTGGTGATTGTTCAGTTGGAGCCCCGCTGAGAGCTCTCGCCGATTAGTATCGGACCCTCACTCCTCACGGGTCATCAGCAGATACCATGCAACGCACCTTCTGCACTCAATTCATGCGACTATACACCATCTATACACTGTCGGTATCAATTCAAAGAAGATTAGTTGCTATAATTAAGATGACTAGATTAAGATTAATTCTTGTGAAAGGGAGAATCCCCCCCCCATCAAGAAATTTAGTATGTCACATAACTTTGGTTAAAAAAAAAAAAAAAAAAAAGGATTTCCAAGTTTTTAATTTTGGTTTTTCCCCAAAAAATTTACAATTTAGATTCTGTCAATCCTGAATCGGATCGGCAATTTTGAGGCAACTCAGATCTCATGACATATTGATCAAAGCATTCCAGTCGGCGGATTCATAGAAATCCTGGACGTTGAGTAAATAAAATGATATTTTTAGAACACGCTAACACGGTTTCAGGTTTCGATATTCTTCTAAGCTTAATCCATTGAGCTTCGACAGTTCTTTCTAAACTTGTTATGTGTTACTTTCGCACGCTCACTCATTTCAATTATTTCTTTCGTCGCACACTAGAGCTCATTATAGATGATTCTGGACATAACCTTCAGTTTCTAACTACATTTCAAGTTCCGGAAGTTCAATTTTGACCCAACGTGGAAAATCACCAGTGTTCCAGTAAAAATCATCACTGATATAATCTAATTTGTCAAACACCCCTGTTTCAATAATTTTTTTATTTTCATTCAGGTTGATGAGAAAAATGAGCCTATGGTACTATTCAATGGAAATGTGCCTGTCTTATCACTAGAAACTGCAGATGATTCAGTTGCCGTTCCTTCGACATCATCACCATCCTCGTCATCTGATCCGGCCATTTCGTGTGATACTGAAGTTGCACAAATTTCGTGCAATTTAGCTGCTGCACCGACTCTGCCCGCTTCTTCCGACGCAACGGTTGTTCCAACTTGTTTGTTAGAACAACAGAAACACATTTTGAAAAAAGACGACGAGGGTCGTTCTGTGATTCCATGCTATGAGCTAAATGACACGCTAGATAACAATTTTCGCTCAATTTTAGTGGCTAAAATCATCGGGGAGGAAATCAACAAAACTCGCAACTATAAGATATCCCACTCGGTTCTTCAGGCTTACAGCCTTGCAATTCAACAACTTTTCCCCAATTAAAAGGCAACTGTTTATTACGTACCCTATGACGCGCTTCCTAATGGTAAAAAGCTTTGCGCTAAAGGCAAGTTACTTGAAAAATATCAGAACCGCCGTTGTAAACTAAGAAAATTTGGGCTTATATCTCCATTAAAAAAAGAAACGGACAAGATTGGAAAACACAGGGATGTTTTGGATCCACATAAACATCTAGAAATGATTTCAATTAATTAGCTTTGTTTAGAAACTTTTGGAATTTTAAAAAAATGCCTTATCAATTGTATGCTTTCTTTTTTTTTTCTCAATGTACCAAAAGCAATGAAGTTCAACTTGGAAACTCCCAGACTTGGGGTGCATTTTGTGGAATTCCACGTTTTGAAGTTAACACTTACTTTATAAGATAGGTGCTCTCCGAGACCGGACACCAAGGAGTGTGCCGTTTTATCATTGGCACATTTTTCATCCTCCAGTTATTTTTGAATCTGCGCGCTCTAACTGTGTGGTGGTGCTCCTAGCGGTGAATTTTAGAAACATTTTACTGTCGATCTCGGTGACTGTTGCCACTTCATCGATGTCTTCTTTTATTTTCATTTACATGTTTTCTTTTTGGTTAATTGTGAGTGAACTTTGATCTCTCGGCTGATCTGTGCTTTTGTAAAGTTTTGGAAAAGTCAGTGCGTTTTAATCTGGATTTTAATTGCGATCGACTCGTAGAGTGACCAGGATGTATCGCCTAAAAGGAAGCTTCCATTTTTTCTGTGCAATTATCTGTTATGTTTTACTAGTCAATTTTTCACTCTGGATTCTGTTTATTCTCTTGTCTCCTGGTTGAAATTGTTTCTTTCTCTGATTTTCATTCCCCGATATGGGTAAGTTTTATTCTGATCACTTTCTTTCTTTTCTTGGAAATTGAACTTAGGTTTCTCACTGACCATGTGCCTATGCCTGGCATAGATAGGAGTTCTGTTCTCCATCTACAATTTTCCTACTGGCCCTCTGCCTCTGTTGGGACAAGAGATTTTCTCTTTTTCTCTTCTCTTTTAAATTTCACAGGATTTTTGACTGGTACCTTTTGGTCCAGTTTTGTTTCTCTTATTTTTTGGTCTCAGTTCTCACTCTGTGCACATGGTGCAGATATTTTGTCTTATGGGTTGGGGAAGTTTGATGGTTTCACTCTGTTGCCAGTTTTAAATTGTTTATCTAGTCAACTCCTCATTAATTTTTGGGGGTTTTTCTCCGTCTGTTATTTTAGGGTCCAAGTGCCCGCGTTCAGTTGCAAGATCCTGGTTCGCAGTCTTGAACGGGTAGCATTTTATCTCTGTGTCTCAGTTTTATGCCGCTATGGATAAATTGGATCTATCCGTATCCTCAGTGATTATTCTGAATTGGTGATTTGTCTGGCCAACTCTGTGGAGTATTTACTATCCAGATGAGTCCTCTCTTGTTTATTTATCTGGTTACTTAATCCGAGAAGTATATAACCTACTCTTGGGCCATTAGTGAAGCGGATTAACTATGCGCAACAAGTTCCACTATTCTTCTGTTTCATGGGATTGGAGCGCTTATATTTCCATTCCTCTTTTACCTTTGTGTGGAACTCGGCTGATAAATTTACCTGATTTTATTTACTCTAAAACTGATGTATATCTACATTTTTACCTTTTTTTACTCGAATGATATTTTCAACTCCATGTACCATTGTTTTGTCAGTGTTTCTAACCTTATGAAGTTGACTTTGGTACTGAATACTTTCCTAATTTATTGAGAATCTAATCATGTTTTTATTATTATTAATTTTATTTACAGTGTATGAATGTGTGTGTGTATGTGTTTTTGCATTTTGAAACTAAGTCATTCTGATCAGTTAAGTCCTGATAGTGAGTAAATTAGATCTGTATTTAATAGGGAATATATTTGATATTGATTTGACCCTTTGAAATTATTGTCTGTTCCTTTTTTTTTATCATGTCATGTCTTGTCCCGTTTCCCCCCTTCCCCTTCTTAGGTCTCGCACTCCGCGCTTCCTCTCCCACCCCTCTGACCAAAGGAAGTTTAAGGGGACTACGGTACAGGAGAAAACCAAACCAACGCACTATTGCGTTCTCCGCTCATTAAGAACTTCTATTTTCTAAATAAAACCAGCAAATTTCAGACCCTTGCAACTGCCTTATCGATATTTCAAACCGTTACAAGAACACACAAATACTGCAGTTATAAAATACATATTGTAGCCGTAACGTAGTATTGGTCTCACACATTTTTAAAATTATGAGTTTGAGAAAATTGTCAGTGAATTTTCTGGGTTTTTTTTTTTTCTTTCTATGTACAAGGGTCGTTCCTAAAGTAAAGAAACATTGTGTTTAACTCGAGAACCAAAAAAGATAAATAAAATTCGCAAATATAAGACTAAACCAGCATACTCTTAGCTTTTTAATCAGACACAGTTTTTTAAAGGCTCACTTGGTTCGCAACTGACGTCATTTTTTCCACACTCACCTCTGGCAACCGCGTGCTCACACTGCCCACCTCCGCGCGCGATGAGGAGCCTGGTAGGTGTCAGCATTTCCCGATCTGATTCCGTTGATAAGAATTGTGATTGTCAATCCAGTGCACTCACACATCGAAAGATGATACAATGAATCATAAAACTCACGATCAGAAAACGATTTTGCCCATTTCAATTAGTATTGTGCGAGTAATCATGGATACCTCATTGAATAACATGTCCGAATGTGAGTTACATGCTGCAATCCGTTTTCTTACCGAAAAAAATAAAACTGCGGTGAATATTCACAAGCAATTAGTTTCCAATTGGCTTATAAACAGTGATTAGGTATCTGTTATTTTCAAAAAGTGGACAGCTCATCGTGTTTCGGCCTTTTGCAGGTTGTAAAAGTATACTAGCGTTCGACAGAGCTCCTTAGCGCCTGTGGAGGTAGGCACGCGGTCACCAGAGGTGAATGAGGAAGAAATGACGTCACTCCGCAAATCAGTGAGCTAATTTAAAAAAACAAACAAAAAAACAAAAACAAAACAAAAAAAACTATAGCTCGTTAGAAAGCTGAGAGTATGCTGGTGAAGACCCTTTTCGCAAATTTCATTTATCTTTTTTGGTTCTCGAGATATACTTTACGAATGGCCCTCATATTAGTATATAAACCGAGACGGAAATGTTGTCGGTTCAAAGCCCTGCTTGAAACAGCATACGAGAGAGAAAGAGGTATAACCATGGTGAAACTTACCGACAACCTCTAAGAATCCTACTTGACTTTTCATCGGATCGGTATTTATCTGACACATATACCATCCCCGATCAGATTCTTTGAGCTCTTTGATGTGCAGGTGCCAGGTCCTTTCATCAGTGTTACTGACACCGATTCTGTGATTCTTTGTGATCACGTGATGATGAATCGTCAGGATCGTTTGAGTATCGACCCTCAGCCAAGCAACCTGTCAACAGCAAAAAGGAAATTAACAGGTAATTTTAAGATCCAATTCCTAAAAAATGACAAACGTATTTAGACAAAATAAATCACAACCCCACCCCCTCCGCGAGAAGCGATTTTTTTGAAGGGGGGGGTGACAAATTACAATTTTGAGTGACACCTCTCCCTTACCCCTCCCTTCGAGGTTTTAATTTCTTTCTAGGTGTCTTGAATTTAATGACTACAATCAGCTGCATTATTTTCTAGAACGCCATTTTAAGTACACACATATAGCTCAAAACTGTCTCTTTGCAAAGCTATGCGAAAGACATTGAAAGAGTAAAATGTTTCCATTGGATCTTAAGACAGCTTCTACTCTGATATTTAAGCCTTCAATAACTTTGGCCCTTCAAAAATTAATCGACTTATCACGTATTCCTTTGAAATATCAAAAGTGGCTCGTGCAAACTGGCAACTGTGATCTTTTGCCACAACCTATACAGGGTGTTGAAAAACTGTTCCCGAATATTTCAGAGGCGGATTCTACAGGTCAAAATAAGACCTTTTTTCCCTATAAACATGTGTCCGAAAATGCCGGGCTTTTGAGCTACAGCCCCCCAAAGTTTTAAAAAATTTACGGTATTTTTGGAATAGCGACCACTATTATGAACCAAATGTCTTAAAACTTGGTGTCCTGAAAATTTTGAAGAATAATTACTAAAATCAGACGCGGAAAACCCTTAGAAAGATTTTTAGTCCTCCTTGTTTCTTTCGATACGACGCGTTTTAAGCGAGATAATCGTTGCACAGTGTGGAAAAGTCAGCACTTTTACCATAGCGGCCGGCCCGTAGAAGCAGCGGAGAGGCGGGTTGCATACTCACTGCCGTTTTTCATGGTAAAAGCGCTGACTTTTCCACACTGTGCAGCGATTATCTCGCTTAAAACGCGTCGTATCGAAAGAAACAAGGAGGACCAAAATCTTTCTAAGGGTTTTTCGCATCTGATTTCGGTAATTATTCTTCAAAATTTTAATCCGTAACACAAAATTCGTGCCGTTAAAGCTACAAGATTGCGTTAAAAGTACAGTTCGACTCAATTTCTGAATTTTTCGAGGTCATTAATGGATTTTACACGTAAAATTACCTCAGGACACCAAGTTTTAAGACATTTGGTTCATAATAGTGGTCGCTATTCCAAAAAAACCGTAAATTTTTTAAAACTTTGGGGGGCTGTAGCTCTAAAGGGGGGCATTTTCGGACACATGTTTATAGGCAAAAAATGTCTTATTTTGACCTGTAGAATCCGCCCCTGAAATATTCGGGAACAGTTTTTCAACACCCTGTATACAAAACCTATGTACAAAAATATAGGCTCTAGATGAGGCAGGGCCCCTCATTGGAAATCGATTATTATACATTAGTTTCAATGGAGGGAATCCATTGTCGCCACATTGCACGATCCGTCACTGATTCCCAAGCATTGCATGGTGCAATAGATCGCAGAGCTGCCGTTTTGAGCGTAAATATTTAATAGCATTTTTTAACGCACCGATGATTTCACTGGTAGGCCAAAAGATTACACAGTTCATTTCCGGTCGAGGAAAAATTACAGATGCTAGTATTTTCGTGCATTACAATCATACACTGAACTCAACTGTGTGTTTTTTTGGTCAACCAGTGAAACCATCGATGAATTTAATAATGTTATTTTACAAACGCAAAATGCCTGATCTGGTAGATCGATTCAATGCCTGCTTGAGACGTTCAACGTTCATAAGTAGACCTCTAAAGTCTGTGTGTTTTTTTGGTCAACCAGTGAAACCATCAATGAATTTAAAAATGTTATTCTATACATACGCAAAATGCCTGATCTGATAGATCGATTTAATGCCTGCTTGAGACGTTTAACGTTCATAAGTAGACCTCTAAAGTCTAAGGATTAGCATACACGGAAAAAAAAGATTAGTGAAAATAACCATATGGATACCTGATTTTGGCACCTGCTAGATGTTATGGTAAACTTGACCAGAAGTATGGTAAATTTACCGATACCTTGAGTAAATTCGACTTGCAATCAGGTAACATCACCTAGTACCTAGTCAAAACATATTATACTTCTGGTTAAAATTACCATAACATCTAGCAGGTGCCAAAATCAGGTATCCTTACGGTTATTTCCACCGTAGTTTTTTTCCGTGTATGCTCGATTCATTTAAACCACCGGCACTTATCCGTAGTTGTTTGGGGGAACCCACCAAATTATGTATTTAGTCAATATGGATGCGGTTAGGTTTTGTGTTCCCAAAATAACGGTTCATTCTTTGCAGGCTGAGTTCTCTTTCAAAGGGAAATTCAATAAACGAGGCTTTCATTAATTAGAGTGGTTTGCAATAATTGAAGAACTATTTCAATTGATGTAAAAACTATCAACTATCCGTACTGTGAATCGGCTAGCGGGATTATCATTGGCTGGCTCCGTATTCAACTCATTTAAAAACGATTATTTTTCTTGCTGGCATATCTGAACATTCACGCGCATTTCCGCTTGTATTAAATCATCATCAGCACCTACCCAATGATTGGACAGTAACTTATCTAAAGTTCAGTCAAGACACCCACAAGAAATGAAAACCTCGGAGGGAGGATGAAGGGAGAAGTGTCCATTCGAAATCATAATTTTTGAAGCCCCCACCCCAAAAATTCTGGTTCGGGGGGGGGGCGCTGCAACTACCCCCTCTTGGTTGCGCCAAATGGCATGCACAAAACAGGCACCTGATTGGTCACTTTCATTACTCGATAGTTAAACTGCTGGTGGGGCGTCATTTTCATGTAGGGTAATGTTACAGCTTCGCGTTTCCTTCGATACCTCGATCCCATACGTAAATGATAAAAGAAAAGCTGCTCAACTCCGTCCCCCTCCACTTTCCCCTCTTTTGCGCAACGGCATAAAATAATTTATTGCACTTCCCTGATTAACGATATCGCATAAATGAATCGTAATGATCAAAATGTAATGTTATTTTTCCCCGCGGTGATATTTGCAAGCATGTGTTATAGCGGAGAAAAATTCATGTATACAGGGTCGAGATATGCAATACGCAACGCACCTGAAACATCTGTTACATACAAAGTGGTGGCACTAAGCAGAGCTGAACCGATGTAGTCTTTGGCGAATTTTCAATAAGTAAAACCTTCAAATGGGGCAGTTGCAAGGGTCTGAAATTTGGTGTTTTTTATGAAGAAAATTGTTGCTTTTGATGAGCTGAGATCAATGGTGCCTTTGGTTTTTTCATAAGTGTCCCGGTTTTGGAGATACACACGTGTAAAGTTGTAAAAAATCGTGGGCGTAGTGACGTCACTACACGGAAGTTCCATTTAAAACAATGTATTTTGGGCCAAAATCTCATCTCCGGAGCAATGGGACTTAATTAGAAACCAAAGGCATCTTCGATCTCAGCTCATCGAGTACTTTCATTTTCTTAATAAAAAACACAACATTTCAGACCCTTGCAACTGCCCCATTAAAACAAAATTTGCTTGAGACCTTAAAAAAGTGATTTTAAAGTGCTCTTAAATGATCAGCCAAAGTGAGGAATGAAGTTGAGCTGCGTTTCAGATTTATGCATTTCGTATTGCTAATTACATACTGTAGTCAAGTATCTCCGTTCCCGTTAGCAAATTGACAACGACCCTTCTTCTTACGATAGATCAAAGCCAGTTATACAAAAACGTCCCGTAGTCTTACAGAAGAAAGCAAGCAATCGAAAAGTTCGACCCGAGTTGCCTAATTTTTGAGGCAACTTGTTCTATCGCACTTCAATCAACGCGAAAGCAAACATCAGGCGGGTTATACAATTTATCTTATCAAACTCACTTTGATGTCGTCACTCCACTGTCCAATTCTAACAAAGACTATTGGAGTCGCGCGACGGAACACATCGAGAACACTGCAATTCTGAAACAAAGAGTGGCTCACGCACACCGGAATGGTACGATCTAAATATTTTGCACGATCAATTTTACGCGCGCTCGATTTTCCACCCACCCATTCATCTTTGCTGGTAGTCCCCTATTCAAAGTACACGCACGTCCCATTGTGTGAGTGTGTGTGTGTGTTAGCATTGGCGATGATCCGTGACAAAGGCATATGAAAAAGCCCATTAAAAACCTTTTATCTCAAATCGAAAACGAAAGGGGTCCCGATGAAAAATTTGTCTAATCCCTGCAATTGTCTGATTCGCACTCAATGTATCGGCCACCTCTTCCCTGCAAATGTCTCGCATTTCGCACTGATGAGTGATTAGATCGATTGATTGCATGGGATATGACAACACAATCCATCATTACGGTGAATCTTCAGCGTTTGGTTTGCGATTTGGCCACCACGTACGCTACCGTTTTTTAAATGACTGCGGTGCAAAGCAAACTCTCGCTATGAATAAACGAAAAAGTGACCAAAATATATAAAATTATTCCGTCGCGTGCAATCTGACAACGTTGCGTCTGGTCTATTTAAAATCACGAAAATAGGTCGGATCTCAACACGTTCTCTGCATACTGAAAGATCCAACCTTTTCTATGGGTTGCATAATGGGCAAAATTCCACGTTTCTGGTGACGCCAGATTAACAATGGAAGCGTTTATAAGTTTTAAAATCCATCATGGGTGGTCAATGGGTTTAAAAGCGGGGGAGAGAGAAGGGTGTTGCTTAATTTTTTAAAACCGCAATATTCAAGGAGTTTCGCCGCTTGGATTGTACATATACATCTAGTAAGTTGGAAAAACCCCATCCGTTTTTTTTTTTTTTTTTTTAAATTATTTTAACTTGTGCTCAATAGGCCCACATAGTCATGACCCGAATGGCATGACGTGCATTTTTGGAGGTTCGATTCATTGATTCTGTTCGAATTTGCCAAGTTGTGGCTGTAAGCAACTTCGTCCGTTTGGCCTAGGTTTGAATCGCTTACTTGTAAATAGACTAAATAGTTTTAAGCGCCAGAAGAACAAGTAAGCAAAAAATATTGTAATCCGGCGATCATCTCTATTTTGTAATATTTTTGTCAATCGATGCGGAATCACGGTTTCGCAAGAAAATGTCTTCAAATCTACGTTCAATCGGTGACTAAAACAGACTAAACAGTTCAATTTACGAGATTGAATAGACTTCATATGAAAATTGCTCTAATCTGTAATCTTTCTGCCCATTGATGGAATCATTATTGACTTAAGAGAATTTCGATAAATTTGCACCAAAAGGCCTGAGGCAACCATGCTCGGTGTTCATTCAGTGAATTCAGAGCTGTCTGTCTCAACTCTCCACGAATCAGGGCTGCCGTTTTGCGTATAATCAATTCTATTTTTCAATCCACCGATGATTTCACCGGTTGAGAAAAGATTACACAGTTCAGTTCAGTGAATGACTGCAATAAACTAAAATACTCGCATCTGTAATCTTTTCTCAACCGGTGGAGTCGTCGATGACTTAAAAAAACTTGCGGATATTTTAATTAATCATCGGAGTTTCCACCGATTAAGGAAAGATTACAGATCATAGTATTTTCGCGCATTACAATCATACACTGAACTGAACTGTGTAATCTTTTCTCAACCGGTGGAATCATCGGTGAATAGAAAAATAGCATTGATTATACGCAAAACGGCAGCCCTGCCACGAATACTCATTCTATCAGTGCGAGCGATCATCAGGGTGGTGAATCTCAGAGTTCACAGGCCCCGGAGGAGAGAGGGGGAGGGGGTTGGTGGGTGCGGCAAGGCGCACGTTAGGGGCAGAATAATCATTTAGTCCGTATTCATCAAAATAAATATTCAAGTACGGGAAGATAAAAATCGGGGGAAATTCATTGCTCAATCCAGGAGACGTGGTGTATTGATTCAATTTCCTTCTCCCCTCATTTCATCGCTGACCCGTCAAAATGTTTTGAGTAAAGATTTAAAAAAAGGAAAAAAAAAAAAAAAAAAGAAAAAAAGAAAAAAAAAATTGGCCTGGCTTCAAAAAGAGCTCTGGCGAATTCGTTTCGACGATTCATTCGAGTGGTTAGTTCAAGGGGAATTAAATCCTTAAGAAATATGAAAGGTCATTTTTCCCCGGTTCAGTTTTTCTATTCCTTTCACACAACAGCGGACACTCCCCATTGGTTCCCTGATGATTATAGGCGTATTTTTTTTTCTTTTTTATGTTCACAGTGGATCCACATAAGATTTTATGGTGTAATTCGTGGAACGGTGTGAGCCACTGTGAGCGTTTGTCAGCGACTATCGTTGACATGCTACAAGGCGACTGGGCGTGCCAGAAAAAAAACCCAAAAAAACGTTTTATTTTCTGCTATATTTTTCATAGCCGTTCGTAGACGTCAATAAGACTCCATGTACACAGAAAAACAGGAAAAAAGCACTACGATAGCGCTGACAAAAGCTTTGGTAGAAAAACGATCCAGTTGGCTCAACTTAAGTTGAGCCAACAAAATCTTTAGATCACCCGGAAAATTAAAGCTCTTGCTTAGTTGGACAGTACAGAACCTTTTGTTCCCTATACTAAAGTCTGGTAATTTTTCTACCAAAGGTTTTGTCAGCGCTACCAAAGCGTTTTTATGTATATTTCGTGTATAAATCTTGTGAACGGTTAAAATAATACGGTTTGTGGGTGATCAAGTGGCATCGGAACTTTCTCCTATGACGTCGCACTGGGGAATTTAATTGGAAATGTATCATGGAAACATTTGAAGCTACACAATCAGACTACAAACTAGGATCACGTGATGAGCGGGAACCTATAAGCGCTATTTTCCTGCAAACTACTTTGTACGTGTGACAAGGGCTACTTCAAAAGGACCCTTTGAATCAATTCGAATTAACATGGATTAGTGACTGTATAGGGACTGTTGTATTAAGTATTTTTTTTTCTTTCGCTCTCGATACCTGGTCTATTTGCGCATCCTCTCCATTCGTGAAATTGTCGCGAGAGTAAATATACGTGAACGTAACAAAATGTTGAGAGTTGCTAGCGAAAGTAAATGATTCTTCCTACGTTTGTAAATCAACGTTGCCAGGTGGTGCGGAAATGATAATAAAGGGAAAAATTGCATGCTTGCTGTTATAAATTGGAATCTGATGGGGCGTAGAGCGAATTTTCTCGCGTACTGGCAATCCTGGTCCCTGAATGTGTGCGTTGAAAAAAAATAAAAATAAAAAAAAACTCGGCTGCTGCTTGGAAGGATGGTTCTTGAAGGTTCTTGAGCTGGCACTCTACAAGTCATATGAAAAATCAACAACCAGCGTACGAGGATAGGAAAACGCGCACACTTTGATATTGAATAACGTCCTTACTTCAAGAGTTTTTCCGGTGCACAGTGGTTCAGAGTGAGGGACGATTCTAGAATTCTGGACGTTGTCGCAGATACACAAATAAAGATTATTTATACGTGTTTTTATTTATTAGTTCGTTTCGAAGAATAAAGAGTAAAAAAACAAAAACAAAAAAAACTGCTTCAGTTGACAAAAGTTTGACTTAAGAGTATGCACCTAAGACGCCAAAATATAATGAGTAAAAAACGAGTAAAAATAATTCTTTTACTATTTTATCGGTCAGATTACCTGGTCCCAGAGCTGAGCAAACGGGACTTGATTATCAAAGATTGAACTGATGATTACTTTTTTTAATAGAGGCAACTCTCCGATCAAATTTTGGAATCAGAGGTAGGACAATATTCAAACTCCAAGTGGACTTCTGGAGAACGGAGTCAGCTTTACCCAGTCCAGTAGAAGGGAACCATTTACATAGGAAACCCATAGTAGTTAGCCTCCTTCAGCAGGATCGGAAAAATTGGTTATCCTATACAGAAAGCTGTCCAATTTAAGAGTAATCTCTGACCTTATTTTAAAAAATCAAATGTTATTTTCGGTTAAATTGTACCGATTGACCGATTTTTTAGTCAGCTCGATTGCAGAGAGTAAGCGGCACTGGCGCAACCAGGATATCTTTCATCTCTCTCATTTCCCATTTGAATGTATAAGTAGGAAAAGGACAGAAAGAGGGGGTTTTATCCCGTTGTCCATCCTTGTCTAGCATAGTTTTTTAATGGAGAAAAGAGAGAGATGATGAAATTCTCGGTGCGCTACTGGTAAGCGGCAATTCAACCTTGGTAATCGAGTCTCATTTGCACAACTCTACCTGGTTCTACGCTTATTAATTTAGACAGTGCTAAAGGTATTTACTTACATAAAGTAACAAAAAGACAAGGAAAAGAACCTTTATAGGTTCAAGAGGAAAAAGTATCCGATTATTCTTGAGTGTTTCTATAAAAAAAAGTACTAAGTGGTTCATGGAACGGAACCGGCAACAGTGGCGAGGCGTGCCATTTGGCAACGTTTCTTTTCCCCCCTTTAAACACATTAGAAAGGTCGAAACATCTGGTCATCGCCGATGACCGAAGCATTCGATTCTTTCAGTGAGTTTAAACGGAGAGAGTACATCGTTGTCAAATTTCACGCCTCGCTACTGACCGGTAATCATACAATGTAATTGATAAACAAACTATGATAGGCAGTGGCGGCTCGTGCAATTTGGCAACCATGTGTTTTGTCATTTAAACCTATGCAAAACTATCGATTTCTTGGGGGTGCAATGCACCTCCTAAACATCGATTATTTTACATAGGTTTAAATGTAGAGGATCCGTTGTTGCCAAATTGCACGAGCCGCTACTGATGATGGGCGTTATTAGTTCAACTGATGTAAACCTTATTTTTATGAGAAAAAAAAACGAATTTAACAGACAGTATTAGTACTGATTTTACTGATGTATTTGTATCTTTACTCAAGCGAAAACTGAAAAACACTCCATGTCCAGAAAAAAGTATGTTTCAATCCGGTGTAACGCTGTTTGGAATGTCTTTCAGCATTTCAGCTCACGCTCCGACGCCTAGCGCCGGACTGAAAAGAGGCTTAAAATTAATTATCGACAGCTGAGAACGTTCGGATATGTCGGGCGTGGTCCTACTGTCAGGTAAACTCAATCTTCTTGAATTTATACGATCAAGTCAAAAGTTATGTTAAAATATACTTCCCCCACTTTTCCTGTGCTCCCACTCCCGCTCCCTCTACCAACCCCTCCCATGTATAACAAGAAGTATTTGAAAGAGGAAAATATTGCTTCAGCTGTACGGAGCGAAGTTCCTCTAAGAGACAATTCTGAGGGCCGATCATTTACTTCATCGTTAAACCGATCGATAATACTGTCTATGAGTGATGCTATTGGTCGAAAATTGTAAATCTTGGCTGTTGCTATGGTAATCATCGTTAAGAGTCTCGTTTTATAAAGACTACTCATAAGTAACCTTTAAAAAACGGACACTATAACGATGGTTACCATAGCAACAGCCAAGTTTTACAATTTTCGACCAATAGCATCACTCATAGACAGTCTTATCGATCGGTTTAACGATGAAGTAAATGATCGGCCCTCTGGTTGAAATCAAATAATTTAAGTCATGCATTTGTTTAAGCCTTTTAAAGATACCTGTTGTAAGTAAGTACTATCAGTCAATTAAAGAATGGGACTAAAATAAATGTGATCGGCCGCTTGGCGCGTGAGGAACAACATATTTTAGTCCCATTCTTTAATTGACTGCTAGTACATGCCATTATAAAATCAATTAAAATTTAATAGAAATCTCGATGAATGTGTTTACATGAATGTTTGATTAGAAAAAAGGCCTTTGCATTTTTTCGCAGAGTAAGTACACTTGTGCTGTGAAGGACTCAATTTATCAGTAATCTTTCACTGCTCTCTGGAAAGCCCTTGGAAAAGTCAAGTCTTTAGTTACCCCAAGAGACTTGTTAAGGAGGCTTGCGCCAAGCCTTGCTACTTGGAAACATAGCTTCGCAGACATAATATGTATATTGAAATTGCATGCTATTTGGCACCGTCGTAGTACGTCCATTTATACCCTCGGAAAAGATCGAATTTGTGATTTTTCAACGATCATCCAATCGTCCGATATTTCACAAGGGTTGAAATGGAAAAGATGTGACGTTGCCAGTTTGTACTGGTACATTTTAAAGGTCAATGGGAGTGTATATCCAGTTTTGTTGGTAAAAAGCAATTGCATTTCACCCGCTCCAAAGCGCAGAATTCAAGGTGCAGCTCATTAGTAATCTTTGGAAAATTATCAATAACATAGAAAGATGAATAGATAAATAAATAAATAATTATAGATAAATAGATAGATAAATAAATAAAAACACTTGCCTGCTACATTGACTTTTTAATTTTCGAGCGTCCCTGAATAAGAGCCAAGACTCAAATTCAATTTTCATTCATTTTCATTATACGAACGTATAATATAACAAGAGAAATATAACATTTCGAAAATTCCAAAGATTATAGTTTGAGCTTCACCTCCGAATCTGAAACGAGTTCAAGTATTTATGTCCGCAAGACCGCCTGTTATAGGTGTCGACAATGATGCATGTCACAGTCTTTGGTACTCCAACTCTGATAAAAGTATGTTTCGTGAAGTTCCATACAAAAATTCCGTGGGCCATTATTACTTGTTTTTTTTTCCATACGGAAAAAGTGACCCATAGAATTTTGGTCATGGAACTTCACGGAATACTTTTACCAGGGAAAATGATAGGCGCACGAGAAAAAAATGTCATGATGCCTTCATCGACGTATAATCTAATGAAAACAAACCTTTTCTTATCCTTGATTTTCCTCGAGGCCTTGAGAAGAGGAGGGAGAGAAATCAATAATCTTTGCAAGATCCCACCTTTAATGATCTTATAGCTTCATATTTTTCCCCTCTCTGTTGTAATGCGAGGTTAAAACTTTGACGCCTTTCTTTCCTCGCATCAACGCTCTTCAAAATTCCCAAACTTTAGCGGTGAGCGAGTCCCTGAGGAGCGAGAATTTCACTTGGCATTTGATGGTTACTCCATAGCTGCCCGACCTTCGTGAAAGTTGTGCAAATTCCGAGATGTCATTTTCTGTACATTTAATGACATTTCTCAATTTATCGACGATCCCACCGGTTGACCAGACCGAGATCTATTAATACCAGGTCAGTCCGGTAGCAACTCATTGCACAACGTCTCCCCGAGTTGCGAGGAATCCATCCCCCGAGTTGAAGGAAATCTATCCCCCGAGTTGCTGGGCATCCGATGCTGCCCCGAGTTACGTGGTTCACTTAGCGGAATCAACAGCTGTAATGCGGAGTATGACGGTGACTGCACTCGCAACGCGGGGGTGGAATGGTCCGCCTATACTGGACTGAGCTGGTATTAACCCGTTATGGGCCAAGCCCGAGTTTACTAGTTTTTCTCCTCCAGTCTATTTCACATTGTTTTAGTCAAACGCAATTATAGATAAAAACACTACAATAGATAAGGTCTCGTCGTGCGCCTTCAATTTGTCGGATAGGCAATTCCAACTCCATCAAGTACGAACAGTTACCTACCTTCCCTCTAGAAACGGAAGATTGGTGTTCTCTTGAATTAACCTGGTCTTAAAAGGGTTAATAGATCTTGGACCAAACAATTACACAGTTCAGTTCGGTGTACAACAATAATGCACGAAAAAACTTGCACCTGTGATCTCGGCATAGTCTTCGTCACTAACTTTTTGTGATATTTTGTTGATTTCACAGCGGTTCCACCAATTGAGATAAGATAATAATTAATAGTATGTTGCGAGTATTTTTGTGCATTACAGTCATACACCAAATTAAAATGTGTAATCCTTTGGTCAACCGGTATTAAATATACCAAACGGCGGCTCATTTTATAGTGATTTTAGAGTTGCGGAGTCGTTGATGGGGTCTGAATTTTTAGGAGTTTCAGTGAATTATATTATTCAGAGAAAATAATACTTTAACGGCAATCAGAAGGGCATTCACCTATTTTATAGAAACATCATCTGCTTTGCCACCAAAGAGAAAGACTCAAAAATACCAAAAGTACAACGATTTGTCGACTATAGCACACGTCAGTACAGTGTACACCGTAGTCCCCCCCCCCCCCCCAGAAAAATGTTGATTACGTATTATTCTGAAACTTTTAGTCAATCGGTGAATTTAAAAATGTCATTAAACATACATACAAAATGACAGCTCTGAGCAAATTCGTCATCGCTTAAATGGTAGATTACTGGTAGTTTTTCACCGAAATCTGGTAACGCTGCGGGGTAGCTCAATCTTCAATACTCACAAATTATCTGGAAAGGAAATAATTCGGTGTTCACCGCGGTTGCCAAGCATTAAATTATGAAGATAATTTACAGACGCGGTTCCAATCGATTTCAAACTGCCCTTAATTGAGGCGCTTCCTGGAAGAGGGCTCCATATTATTACGTGTGGTGAACTCTTCCTAGGAAGCCTTTAAATTAAATCGCGAAATTGATCTCTAGGAAAGGTGGGTACCTAGTGTTTTTCGAAACCTTCCTCTATATAGACTGCGTAGATGGGTCTGTTACAAACTTTTGTCACGACGAATTTGAACATATAGTTTACCGTTTTGAAAGTAAATTTATGTAAAATTGACGCTGCGTGTCCTTGAAATTACTTACGTTCGGTTTTAATTATAATTTCAAGAACAGTACCTACATGGAACACTGTTTTTTTCTATTTTGGATAGCATTTGGAAGGCGGATTTAGTATCTTGATTTCGGTAAATCACATAAACAAACATGTGCGCGGGCAGATAATTGACTAGGTGAGGGGAGCTGGATATCAAAACCACAGAATAATACAATCAGAACGGAAACTCTGTCGGATTTCGAAGCAAATTCATTTCGCGTCCGCCATGTTGGGATATAGGATGTTTACATCTGGATTCGCGCTTGAAAAAAGCAATATAGGACATGATCCGCGAAGTTTTCATTCTGAAATGCCATTAGAATAAAAGTGAGGCCGGAAACTTAAGATTTCCTTCCAGAATTTATAGAAATAAATGAGTTTCAACGCAAACCACACTCGTCCGCCATGTTGGGATATAGGACCACAGCGTTGCCTATTGGTGCAGTTAAATTCCAAACTTGCTTCCATTGGCTCTTATGGGAGTTTCCATTCTGATTGTATTATTCTGTGTCAAAACCTAGTTTCGGGTGAAAGAGAGGGGGTCAAACCCTCGATGTTTGTAACTGTTTGCTTATTTCCAGCTCATTTTTGGGGTAACTTGCATGAAAATTGGTATTTTCCCAATTCCAGTAAACAAATGTGATTTGCTAATCTATATATAATTACTCATTTAAAGTGTCATCCTGGGAGGTAATGTAAGATTACGATCCTATCGCCAGTTTAGGTCACAAGCATATCTTGTTTATTTACGTGCCATCAGCCAAGGCGATCAACATCAACTTGAATTTGCCTAGCAAATAGTATCTAAAGAAAGATAGTAAGGGGATTTTTACTGTAGATCAAATTAAATCAGATGCTATATTTATTTGCGCCAGACTTTGTCGTAACAACTGTCGCAGAAGCTTCACCGTCAGAAGTTTTCCATGAAAAAGGGGAATAAAAACCATTTCCAGGCTACACTAATTTTGCAACTCTCGCTAATGAGTATTCAGACAAATAGCAAATGAACGTCCGACAATGTTATCCTGATTGCTTGGAAAAATCCGATCATAATTTATCCAGAAATTTCTTTAAGTTAATCTGATGCGTATATTGATTCCACGTGAATTGAAAATAAAGAATGCAAAGCTGGAAATTGGTGCAGAATATGACGATGGGATTGCCAACTTTTCCGCTAGAGGGCGCGGCGCTGCGCTGAAAAGTCGGACTTGAGAGACCTCAGTCCAAGCTATGATCGCATGAATATGAGTAGTTCTAGATATGTATGTACTTTTTCGTTATAGAGTATTCGCAAATGTATTTCGTACAGCATAGATTTAGTCTTATTCAGTGTTTCAACTTTCAACCGTCTATTCGCCACCCATTTCCAGTTTCTAACAATATCTGTACTGTTTTTTCTCAAAAGAGTTCATGAGCTTGGAATTTAATTACGATCGGTAATTCAGATTGAAAGTACAATCAATTGACCAGGAGCATTTGTATCTAAATGCTGAAAAATTCAATATAAATTTGGCAACTCTGGCTGACGATGCGCTGCGCAACGAAGCATTGAAAAGAAGCGGGAAAAGTTGAACGGAAAAGCTCGAGACGGAGAACGGACACACAATGGGAGAAAAGACGGTGAGGAGGTAAGGGGGTGGGGGGAGGGAGGGGGAGAGAAAAACCGATTTGTGAATGATTTGCATGTTTACTACGAGGAGGAGTTGATAGAATACGGTTTGATTTTCAGCTTAAATATGTTTAAATCTCTTGCAATGCTTGGTCGCAGCTCACATCACACCACGCACTACTCCTCTCTCTCTCTCTCTCTCTCTCTCTCTCTCTCTCTCTCTCTCTCTCTCTCTCTCCTCGGCTCCCCTATGGTCCCTCCTCAGCTTGGCGCTTTAAGAGAGAAAACCCCAATCTTGCGGGGTGTCAGTCAATCAAGACCGAAACTTGGAAGACTGACATTTTTAACCCCTCACCCCCCACGCACCGGCCCGACTCATCCCCGTTTCCCTCACGCCAATTCCGCGCCACTGTTCGGCTCCTGCTCCTCGCCCCTAGACCATGTGTTCGTCCCTGGAGAGTGGTGTGTTTCAAATGTCAGTTGCCGGCTTCTCTTAGCTGCCATACCCGCACCGGGCGGGAGCAGGACGTGCCATACCACGGCGAGCAATGAGCATGGTGTGTTGCCTTGCCTGCCGTCACAAATGCCATACTTCCGACTTCCAATACCCCTCCGCCCGTTTAATATAAATAATTTAATAAACAGGTTCACTTACTCCGCACCGCGGTTCCCGGACTCTGATTTACTTTTTTCCCCTTATTTTTTTATATATTTCCACGAATTTTAAGCAAGCAGCTTGGAACCTGCTTCACTGAACTCCTCCTCCCCCCCCTCTCACTCTCTCTCTCGTTCTCTCTCTCCCTTCTCCTCTCTTTCTCTTTTTCCCACTCATCCTACTTCCTCTCCTCTCCTCTCCTACCACTTAATTTCTGCAGGAATTGACGTTTTCATCAACTCTTCCTCTTGAGTATACACGTATAGAAGGAGGGTATAGGAAGGGGCGCAGGATATAGGGCAGAGTTTCACCTCAATTTTGCATAGCTCTCAGTGCTACATATTATGTCACCCTGCAGCACTGCTGTTTGAATGTGACAGACCGCAAGCACAGTTGAGGCGAGATTCTTACCCTCTTTATTAAACAGACAGCAGATCTCGCTTACTTTGTATAAAATCCTGCGCCCTCATTCTGGAAATTGTGGAGTCGAAATAGCCTCGGACAAAATATGCAGTGCAGTAATTGACGATGACAGAAAGTGTGGCATACCGTCCCTTGAAACAGGCGTCCGGGATAGTGTAGAGGCGAAGCGTGCTATTTTTGGCAACGTTTCGTTTGGTCTTTTTAAAATACGCGGGTTCACATATTTTAACTTATTGTTAGAGTAAAATTTTTGAATATCCCGTCAAATTTGAAAACACTGAACTAAAGTGAACACAAAGGTCATCTCTTGGTTAATACTGAACGGGTCGCGACGGGAGGGGGGGTCGCTTGTAGGTTTCTTGAATTTTACGGGAAAACGAACCATCAAAAGTCAATTCTTTCGTTTGACAACGTTGTAAGGTGTCCACTTAAACCCATATAAAAGGTCGAATGTAAGGTGTTCACCGAAAACCCAATGCTTCGATCTTATTCACGGGTTTAAATGGAAACGTTGCCAAATTACAAGCTACCATACCGGTGTGCGACGAACACCGTCAAATTCGAACTTATTCATGAGTTTAAATGGTCAGACTCAGTAGCGTAACTAGAAATCATTCTATCTCTCTTTTTACTCATCCGAGTGCACAGGTAGAAAAAGGATAGGAATAGGGGATTGATCCCCCTTTCCTATCCTTTTCTAACTTACACATTTTAATGGACAAAGTGAGAGGGGTGTACTTTCTAGTTACGCCACTGGTCAGACTGCAACGATGTCAGACTGCACCAATGGTGGCTTTTTCTACAATTGGCAACCATGCATTTTTGCCATTTGAACCTACACCAAAGAATAGATTTCACAGGAAATCCGCAGAGTCCCTGAAGATCGATTATTTTACGTTGGTATAAATGGGGGAGAGTCCGTTGTTACCACATTGCACGAACCGCCGCTACACGCTTCATTCAAAAGTTATCAATTTCATTGTCTATATAAGCACGCATAAATTGAAAAGTAAGTTATTACCAAACAGCCCCCCCCCCTTCAAAGTTGACGAGAACATTGCAGTTAATCGATACTTAAATTGTGTACGTACACTTTCATTTCAATAAGGATGCATGAAAGTTAAATCCTCCACTGCTCTCAAATTTTGGTGTGTAAGCAGCTCGCAATACGGAGAGTGGGTTCTGCACAGCGTGATAAAACACTTGACTGGATTTAATTAATACCTGCGATTTTAATTACCAGCTCAATGTTTTTTCTCGACTCCTTGGAAAGTAGCTGGGAATGCTGGTTCCGGACTGATATTGCAAAGATTGTTCATTTCAGTTGCGCTTTGCCGGTAAATTATTGTTTTCATTATAGTTTAAGTGGAGTTTTCGTTTCTTAAACGAAATTCGTAGCGACTGCTCCAATCCACTTCAAAGTTTTTCGTTCCGTCCGTTAAAGGAGAGAAGAGATGCGAGAAATGAGAAAATGAATAAACAATGATAAATAATCATTTAATTGTTTAATGTGCTTGTCCAGGTCCAGTTGATGCAAGGAACTGTATAAATCTACTTATCCTATGCTCCTCGGATTTTCTTTTGGGGCTCGTTAATATCGATGTATCGATTCGATACCTCATGCACATATGAACTTATGGGAAATAATCGATTTTTTAGAAACTTTGTTCTTCTAAGGCACGAAATAATTGACACTTTAGTATATAGACATAGATAGGAGGTGTAATGGTGCATGATAAAAGCCAATCTGCGAGTCACCTTTCGGCTGTGGATGCTGGCAAGGATCTTAGGGGTGAATTCTAGGGAGGTTTTCCGTATCAATGTAATCAAACGCTCTAAGAGAGGAGAAAATTGTGGAATTATTTACCGAAATTTTGGCCGTTTCAGCCGGAAATTCTAGAATAATCACCACAGTACTCTATGATTAAAATGTCAGAATTCGGATTTTAAATACTAGAATCCTCGTCCAAAATTCCAACATTTAGTTTTTTCTAGTAAAATTCTGGTTATGTATGAAAGAAACTTTCTCTCGGTTGAGTACTTCAAGCAACATACTTTTCCAGTTGCAAATAGTAAGTGCCACTGAAAAAACAACTTTTAGGTACTTACAAGCGAAGCAGCCCTTCTTAAAATAGCTTCGCAGAGGAAAAGTTCTATAGCTCTACCGGAGAAAGTTGCAGTAATACCGAAGCACTACTTCGGTAGAGTAACAGTCTTTCTTCTTGCTTATGCTTTACCGAAGGAGTGCTTTGGTACAGCAGCACCTAGCTCCGATAGAGCTGGAACTTTTGCTTTACGAAGCTACTTTAAAAGGCTGCTACAGTTATACCTATTTTTTTCCCCTCGTGGCAGTGGCGGCTCATGTAATTTGGCAACCATGTTTTTTGCCATTTGAACCTATGCAAAAGCATCGACATCCTAGGAATTCGGTGAATCTCCTGATTATCAATTATTTACGTAGCTTTAAATTAAGTGAAACCGTTGTTGCCACATTGCACGAGACGCCACAGGGTAAGTGTATTCATCCGTGAAAATACAGACATTCCTTCGATTGATGTTACAGAAGTGTAGACGGATGGGGGGGGGGGGATTCCGATCAGTACAAAGCTTCCGAAGGGCGGTGTTTTTTGGGGGTGAGCTTTTACAGCCACTTTCTCGTGATGCAGTATTTGCATAATACACATACACGGCGCAAGTTGCGCTTTTTGCTCGCAAAACCGGACCCGCGCGACGCGAGTCCGAATGTGCTCAACATTTAATTACAAACGATGCACACGTACAATGTAAGCCGAATGCCGCGTGCAAGTGTGCGCTTGAGTGAAAAGAGGAGAATATAGACGCCGCGGAATATATGCAATACTGTGTGCACACATAACGACGACCTCGCGGAATGACATAAATCGAGATTCAAAGACTCACAACATTAAATATCATTTCGCTTGAATTGAGGCCGTATCTGGGTTGGCGGGCTCATCCCCCCGGGAAACATACGGTGTGCTATATTCATTGGGGTTAGCTCAGATCTGGGATTAGGATCCTTTATGATGAGCGTGAGGGACGTTTTGTGAGCTTGCGTCCGAGATGAGACGAATGCAGCCCGCGTCGTGTAGCAAGGATGCAGGCAAAGCGGAGGAAGGGAATCCGCCGAAGTCCGCCGCGAGTTGTCAAAACTGTAATTCGCTTCAAAAAGCGTACGCGCTTTCGCTTGCTCGTTCGTTCGCTCGCTCGCTCACCTCGGCCTCACTCTTCTCTCAGCTTGAAAATGTTATGAGATTTCGATTTCTATCGATGACAAACACGTGATGGAATATGGCATATTTGGACTGCGGCGCGACGGTGCGGTGGCTAGATTTAATTTGCCAATCAACAAAAACTCCCGACACTGCGATGCAGGACTGCAGTAGCCTGGAGCCGAGGCCGGCACGGAATCCTACCCGCATATTCGCGGGTATGAATTATGATTTGAATGGGTCTGAATGTCTGATACGAACTTCCGCTGCATCGGTTCAGTACGCGTCTATTAAGACGCATCAACAGTCAACACCCAAAACACGTTCTTGTACGTTCTGCAGTTTATCTAACAAAACAAAATATAAGCAAAAATGTTTTAAGAAACTATCACCACAGGTATCCTTTTTTAATATGAACTGGAAAAAAATATTCCTAGATTCTATAGTAATGTTACCGGAAGCACAGTGATATTCAGCGAACTCCTCAACATTTGCAAGAGCTATGATGCAAAAACTAGAATTTTGGTAGTAATATAGTACTATCCCTTATTACCTCAGTTCAGGCATTACTGTGCTTCGAGTAATCTTCTTTTTTCGTGTGCAAGTCAACAAAAAACACCGAATGAAATGGGCGAAACGTGCCCCCAAGCAACTAGTTTTAATTTAAATTTTTGACATTTTACGGAAGTTTGACTAACTGAGACACGGATTTTTGAGCAGCTGCAGAGGCGGCTCAGAAGATTTGGCAACCAGAGGTTTATCATTGAAATTTAAGTAAAAGTATCGATTTCTCGAAGGTTCGATGATCCTCTCGAAGATAGATTATTTTATCCAAGAGGCCTTTTTTCCGGGAATATCCTCAATTAATCAAAAATATATGTATAGTTACAGATGAAATGGTTTCGAAAGGCTTATGAGCCTCGATCTTATTTTGGCGTATTTACGGGCTCGATCAAATGGTACAGCTAATGGAAAACTTTGTCAGAAAATAAGCGAAAGAGAAATCAGCTTTGAATCAATAAAGATTACAGTTATAGCTCTCTTTAACGACATTTACATACGAAATGACGAATCCCAGTAGAACTCTCATGAAGATGTTAGGAAAAACCAAGCGAGCGCGTCCTTTCTGTGCATTGCATTTTCATTGTTGTTAAAAGCGGCGACAGTCCCTCCCTCCCCCCCCCCCCCATTTTTCCCGGACAGTATAACCAATACATAGAGAAAAGTTTCCTGCTGAATTCAGCTAGTGATATTTTCGAGGAAAGGTGTGACAAATAAAGGACCAGAGATGTGCTTGGTAATTAACATGAAATGTATTCCGGTTCTGCGACACATAGAGGTTGCGTTTTTATAGAAGCTGAATGAAAAACGCGCCAAAATTTTTGTTTTGTTTTTTAACACGCAAATCAAGGAAATCCGTTTCAAGGAATACTCGAAAACTGCTACAACCGTGGTACTTCAACAAATTTAATACTGCTGCTTGCTGAGCATAAAATGACTCATCTTAATTCTAAGACTGGAATGGTGGCCTCTGAAGAGTTTTCTGGGTCTATGTAAGAGGACCGCGGAAAGAATCAGTTTTTAGCAGTCTAGTCCTAATTTGATGTTTTGCAATTGTTTTTCCTTATCGCGAGATGCATTTAATAGACATCAAAGCCTCCGTTTTGAGGGTACTAAAGGAACACTCCACATTTCCGCAATCCAAAGTTGACGCACTGACACCGAAACAATGTCCTGTTACAACAACTGGAATTCCGTTAAGGCAGTCTTAAATAGAATCCTTGTTAATGAAACCGGAATTGGGTTAATATAACAGGGATTTTGGTTAAACCCTGCATGCCGGTTGCTTTGTCAAGAAGTCTGTTAAATTCGTTCTTAGACGGAATTTCGGTTGAATTAACATACAAACTTTCCTCAGTATATGCTCAGTGGGGCAAACATTGATGTAAGGTAGGTGTAAAAATCGCTCGGGGCTATCTTATACTAATTAAAAGCTGTTGCCTTCTCCGGAGACCTATTTCTTCTGAAAACTTGACAACGTCGATCGAGTAATGCCTCCGCATTAACCATGTCTTCGCAACGCGTACGAGGTGCAGAGGGATGGCGCAACGGAGAGGTAGTAAGGGCAAGGGTGAATAAGAGCGGTAGGGGTGGGAGGGCGGGGGAGTTGGGATCATGCAAACAGGTCCGGTAAACTTCCCTTGCCACTGCACGCGGGGTGCTTTGATGATAAAACATAAGTTCATTTCAGCGGAAAATATTTTGATGTGCAGTTAGTTTTGAAGTCTACGCAGAGAAGTAGGAGCCCGGCGGTTTTTCTAATCAACACTGCTCTCCCACCTTTGACCGTATTTCCACCTCCCCCGCTCCGCTCAACCCAAAAAATCTCCCACCCCTTGTCGGCGTGTATCTGTTTTTCTCCGCCTCCCTCCCGTCTTTTCGTGCACGTCAGCCGACCGACTTTTTTGCATCATAGAAGTGAGACACGGCTATATTTGAGAAACACACAATGAGTTGAATAAAACAAAGACCCAGCGTTGATAGATTTACGCTCAACGCGAGCGGATTTTACGTGGAGCAACCAAAGTATTTTTCTGGATTCATCCCCAATGCCGCATCCAGAAACTTCTCCCTCTCCTTCACCCCTTCTCCCTCCCTCACTCTCACTCTCTCTCGCTCTCTCTCTTTCTCTCTCTCTCTCTCTCCCTCTCCCTCCCTCCCTCTCCCTCCCTCTCCCTCCCTCCCTCTCCCTCCCTCCCTCTCCCTCCCTCCCTCTTTGTCTTTAAGAATGAATATGATAGGACAGGATAGAAAGAGGAACTGCCAAGCTACTTTCTTCCATTCTCTACCCTTTTCTAAAACATGCATACAAATTGATAAAGAAAGAGAGAGAGAGGTGGGGGGGAAGGGAAGGGGGATTGAGAGGTGGGAAGGGGGATTGAGAGGTGGGAAGGGGGATTGAGAGGGGGAGGGGGAGAGAGAGATAGATAGAGAGAGGGAGGGATGGAGAGGGAAATAGGGAGGGGGAGAGAGAAAAGTTCGTAGAAGCACCAGTGTGTATCAAAAAGTCTGACGACACAGCAAATGAGACTTTCCGTTTCGAATTCTCAGCCTAGGTGTTCATGGAACAGCACAGAAACAATAACAATCTACGACGATTGCTACTTTGAGCGCTCTTTTTTTCCGAGTCTTCTCAAAATTTGTTTCTACTTCGCTGAGCGCGCCCATAGCAAAAAGTCTACTTGCAAATTCCACTCTTTGATCCTCTTGCTCATCACCTTTTCTCATCTTAAACAGGCCTAACGGGTTTTCTCCGATTTACAAGCCTACATGACACAGAGGACTGGAGTAGAAATAGCGAATCAGTGGCGTAGCGTCTAGGGTGTTCGGGTGTTCCGCGGTGAATTTGATATTTAATTTCTAATGCTAATGAACAGGTGACATTTTTAATTGGAAAAAAAATTGTAAATAAATACACATCAGATTAGTAGTTTACACTCTCAATCAGGCAGAATGACTGAAAAGTGAAAGAATCAATGAAGCTGAGATAGCAAACTTTGTGCACTGTCAAATACAGTGCGAGGTGTTCGGTGCAACGACCTCTATATTAGACCGGCGAACGAATACAAACCAGCGTAACCCGCAAGGAGAAAAGTTAGGCTAGGAATTGAGGTGCTCGGACGGATTGGAGAACCTCTGTTTACACGTATTTTAATGAAGAAGAACTCGTCCGTTTTTCGCTTCTACCACGGTAAATTTTGCACGGATTTGGTTTTTCTTGGTCAATTTGATAAGAGGACAGTCTGAGCTACGACCTTCGCGATACCAATAATTTTTTCTCGAATCTCCGGCGAAAATACTTTGTTAGTCATTTTTGGAATTTACTTAGGCACTCTTAGGTCACTTAATGCTGATTCTATTGTGCGTCTCTAAATTTTGTTGTCTGAGAAGGTAATTTTTCTATTCTGTGTCCAGTGGCGTCGCTTGCAATTTGACAACAATGTATTCTATCCATTTGAACTCATGTAAAAGTTCGAATTCAGGGGGTTCACAGTGCACAAAAAAAATTCGATAAATTTAATGAGTTTAAATGGAGCAGTTGCATTGTTGCCAGATGGCACGCGACGCCACTGTCTGTGTCCCCTCTTGTTCTTGCTAGTGATGTTTTAATTTGAGTCCACCATACTTAACTGTGTGTTTCCCTCCAGCGATTTGTTATTCTCAATAGTTTTTCAATGTTGTCTCGCCTACAGTGTTATTTAAAAACTGTGACTTTGATCAAATCTCACTACTGTTAACGCAGGGCTTGTCTACGTCACCGCAAGTCCAACTCATCAGCAGAGAAGCACTGGAAGCTTCCGGTCGGCTACTGCCTGATAAACGGTATGACTGCTGACTTGAAACAAAACTTCATCACCCAGTATAAAAGGAGGCTCTATGAAAATGAAGTTATCGTGATTGCGGAGACTTGTTATGGGCCCGTCACAAATGTGAAGGCATTAGAATCTATGGGCGTTTCAGTTAAAGCTGCGGACAATGCTGAAGGAAATAGCTTCTTTTTACACCCATCGGATCCTACCATAAAAATCTATTCTTTTTTAGATGCTTGCCACATGCTGAAATTAATGAGGAATTTGTCGGGCGATGAAAAAAAAACCTTAATTTACCAGGAAAGAGACGGCAAGGCTCAATACATTCATTAGAAATATTTGGAATATATTTGTGTTCTTAAAGAAGAAGAAAGAGTCCATGCGGCAAATAGTCTGCGTCAAAGACATCTTCACTGGAAGCAGCTGAAAATGAATGTCTCCTTGGCAGCACAGACACTCTCAAGATCTGTTGCATGTGCGCTGTCTTTTTGTCAAAGGCTGGGATACAAGGATTTCGATAGATGCGAAGAGACCGTGAGGTTCCTCAAAATTGTAAATGATGCGTTTGACCTGTTGAATTCCTGTTCCACCTACGGTTATGATACAAAAGCACCAATTTCCAAAAAAAAAAAAAGAATTGTTTGTACGACAACGTATTGAGATTTGCATAAATTATTTAAAAAATTTGAAATTAACTAATGGTACTCCAGTGATGAAATCAAAGCGGTGCACCCCTATTCTGGGCTTTATTTTAAATTTAAAAAGTGTTTTAGGATTAGCGGAAGAATTGGTATGGTGTGATGAGTCATCTTTGAAATATTTACTGACCAGGCGCATGAGTCAAGATCATCTAGAACTTTTTTTCTCCAGTATCAGAAGCCGTGGAGGGCATTGCAATAACCCAACAGCTCTCGAGTTCAAATTCGCGTACAGGAAGTGCCTTGTCGCAAGCGTTGATGAATCTTTGCACACCAGCAGTAACTGTAAAGCAGACGAGGAAACTGAAATGTTGATCGATGAAAACCCTGAAGGTAAATTACCCAAGGATCTGAAAAAATTGAACGACGGGATGAAAATAAAATTCAACCCTTTATTCGAGGCAGTGTTCTGGCATGATCATAGTTACAGTTCATCTTTAAGAAATGTGTCACTATTCTCTGAAGGAGTAGTTGCGAGTATATGCCAGGTGCCACGGCTCACGGCGGTCAACTTAGAATGAAAAGAACCTGCAAGGACTGCTGTGTCATTCTGAAGAAACCTAGTCAAGTCCCAAAAAAAACAGCTCATTTTGCAAAGAGATAACAAAGACGGTCTGCATAATCCATCCGAGGATCTAGTCACGGTGTACAAGTATGCTGAACGAGTTTTTCGCACTTTCCTGGAATCAAATTTGTCTGCTTTTGAAAATTTGTTTGACACCCTTTGTGAAGAACCCGAAAGCTTCCTGAAAAACGAAGACATTTTCATCATGGATTCACATGTTTCTCCGAATGAAGAAGCCTCCCACTTCTCCCAATTTTTAAAAATTTATTTGACACAGTTTTTTACAGCTCGTATTCACCACTTCTTGGAAACTAAATCTGATTTCGAGCGAGGCTTAATCGTCCGCCAAAAATTGACCAAACTCATCTTGTTTCTTGGACAGTAATGATTTTTTTTTATTTCTTCTCCCTCATTTATGATAACTTTTCATTTTGTAAATCAATTCGTTTTCCAGTTTTATTCCCCCTCCTTTTCTTTTGAACCTCATGTTTTTCAAATTATTTCCCTATTTCCTAAAAAATGTATTTCATATTAAGCGTGCCCATGGAACATGGCACGCTTATTCCGATCGTTTTGCTGCTAACAATATAATACAATGTATACAATGTAATAAGGCAGCCTATGCTTTCCACGTGTATTCCTATGCTGAGTGGCCTAAAGTTGAAAATCGGCTGTTTTTGAATTTTGTGATTTTTTCCTGTCGTGTCTGTTGCGTTTTGAGGATTGCAATGGTACAAATATGAAATCGTACCTTCTAAAGTTTGCAGCAAAAATAGTTGGATCCATTTTAATGCTTTAGTTTTTTTATAATTCCAATTAAACGACGGACTCACCACTTTTGAGGGGTAAGTGGAGTGCGGTGAGGTAATATTTTGCGTTTTATGTTGCCAACTTTGTTGTAATTTTACTCTGCTGTGTTGGTTTTACGATGAATAAATTTTTGTTTGTTTTTATGATTAATTTGTTATGTTGGACATTGTTTTTGGGTTATTTTATTACGTTTATTGAATATATAATTGATTTTAAAGTACATTCGGGGTTTTTTCGTACGGGCGGCCGATAACGAGTCGTTGTGTGATGTTTTTTTTTTTTTATTTATTATTGTTTTACAGCCGGTGATTGTTTGGCTGCATTGGCTGCACTGCGGCTCACCTGTTCACTAATTTGATAATCTTTCTCTGTGAATGTCTAGAGTCAGCTGATATTTTCGAATAGAAGCCGCGAAATAAAACCGATACAGATCATGATTTTACTTATAGGATACCTTCTCACAAAAGTAAAGCTTCAAGAAGAACCCGCTAGACAGCGCGGAATGAAGTAGTCACGTTTCTTTGCCTTTATTTGATCAGCTGATAAATGTTTTTTTTTTTTTTTTTTTTTTTTTTAGCGCAATTTTTAACATTCAATCTTTTATGGGTTGAAAATGGATCTCATTAACCCTTCACTGCATGATTTTTTTTTTCTCAAGCAAATGTGGATTTTTCAATGTATTAGGTGGTCAAATACATGGGAAAAATAGTGAAAAAAAAATTTGACGGTTTTTCGGTCAAACTTCTCTTTTTTCTATTTTTTACTCGTTTTTTACAAGTGATATAACACCATAAGAAATGGCGGGAATTTTTTTTTATTTTTTTTTTTAAAATTTTCAATTTTTTTTTTCTTTTTACTTTAATTGGATTTTTCAAAAAGCCAATGCCGGAAACTTTATAAAAATAATCAAAATGTGGTCAGTTTGGATACGGGGGCAAATTTTCCCCCTGACATGATTTCGATCACGAACCCTTCAATGCATGATGTTTTCTTTCAGCCATTTTTTTTTTTTTTTTTTTTTTTTGTGAGCTCAAAACATACCTTCTCCCGCGTTGACACACCATGCGCCGAAGGCATATCTAAAAACCTGTATTTTATAAGAGCGTTTGAAGAATTTGTTCCACCGGTGGATAACCATGCAGTGAAGGGTTAAAATAAACAAATTAGATCAGTATTCTTTTAATTTTTTAGTTTCGGGAATTGTTACAACATTAACGCCTGTTCGAAAGTGTAAGCGAAGTTATGGTTTTTGTATTATTTTTTTAGAGGACGAGACAGGCTCAATTAATGGTATTTGTTTTGATGAAAAGGGGTCCATCCAGCTACCATTAGGAGTGCCCCCCTCAAAAATGGATGAAACTTTCAGGAATGATAGAGCTAAGCATCATCTTTCAGAATATCTGCAGTTTTTTAATTTGGTCAACTGGGAGCGGGAGTGCAGGGGGTCAAAGTCAAAACCTCCAATGCTCCATAACTTTTGAACGAAAACAGATATTGACGAGAACTTTGCACCAAAAGATGCGTATTTTAAAGATCTTTCGATTGATGTGCTACAGTGTTTAGTTCAAAAATATTTGACCCTTTTTTTGCATTTTGTTTTACTTTTGAAGTTTCCAAAAATCCGTTTTTTGAGTTTGAAAAATAGGCGCAATGAAGGAATCTGAACGAAAAACTATGGCGGCCATATATGATTTGAGAATTTTGAAAAACTTATGTCAAAAATAAATTCAGCGACCCAAAAAACCCGCTTCCACCAAGTTTCAATGAATTTCATCGATTATTGGTGGAGCAACAAATTTTTTTGTAGAATCGAAAGTCGGAACCCTATTTTTGGCCTAGATTTGAAACTTTGCGCGGTCATAACTCTTGAACGAAATGTTTTTCGGTATCGCGGTTTGCGCCATCTGAAAGCTTATAAAATCAGCTTTCTTCACAGAAGTTTTTTGTTCAGATTCCTACGTTGCGCCTATTTTTCAAACTTATAAAACGAATTTTTATCTCTACTTTTAGATTATAAATGAATTTTTACATCTGCATTGAGGGTTTTTTCGAGAAAAGTTGAAAAATGTGTTTGAACCCCCCAGAATACACCCCAAGAGGTTGTCAGGAGCTTATGAAAATATCAGAAATGAAAAATTTGGAGTCAATTTTCTGTCTGATTGTTTTGTTTCAAATCATTTGTTTCAGTAATTTTCGAGAAAAATGCCAGCAACGGATGCTCTGGCTCACTTTGTATATAAAATGTAGTAGACTTCTTTTATTCTATTCAGGTCCTCTGGTATTTAATCACTGTCCGATGAGTAAAATAATTGAAATCTCATGCGCTGAGTCCAGACTATACTTGCTCTCTTTGAGAGAATCCAAAAATTAAATATAATCATCAAAGGTACCACTATACGGCCAATTTTGTAAAATAAGCACATGTATGGAGAGGGGGGAGGGGTGGAAGCTTTTATATGCGTAACTTTTTTTGCTTCTCATTGATAGAATGTCATCGAATGAAAGGCTAGAAACTCTGCAACTCTGGTAAGCAACTCTGTTTGCTTAAAGGGACGCATCGCAATGAAGTAGGGGACTACACTAATTATAGTTGTCAAAGTTGATGCATAAATTATTAATACTTCAATTAGTATGTACGTCTGTAATGTTTTTACTGGATGCTAATCATAGCATTTTTTCCAAGTAGATGATTCAGCCTAATTTTATCTTGAGTATTCACCATAAGGTTTCTCTGTACAGTAAAGCCTTTAATGAAAACATAGCAGGAATTGCTTTTATTGACATTAATTGTAATTGTTTAATTTTCAGATCCAAATCGGCCAATACTCTGTCTAAAAATTCAGATATTGAAAGGAATGACTCTATTTCGTCTCTATCAATATGTAGACATTTATTAATTACCTTCTTTTACCTTTCATCACCATATTCCACCAACAAAACCATGGCCTACCTATCTTTTCTTTCTCATTTTATTAAATTATAAATAGAATCTTTTACATCCATTCAACGCAGAATCGAATCATTTAAACTTCAAATACTCCATAATCAGTGATTTCATCCAAATTTTCATTATTGAATCATTCATGTATATTATAAATCTATTTATTCAATTCATATGTTAGTTACATACTACAATGTCTCCTTAAGAATTGCTGATGCATTTCAAACAGCTGTAATCCACAAATGAACAAAACACTGGACCAATTGTAATGTGTCACTGCAAAAACAACGACTCAAAAATATGTTTTTCAAATATACGTCTCAAATGCATATACATTGTCATATTTTCTTAATCAAAGCTCCAACAGCACTTCCTGTACCTTAAATAATATACAATAAATTGACAAATCTTCTCCCATGAACTACATTATAATAAATAAATTTAAACCATGTATGCGTAAGCCTTTATGCAAAACTTATTTCTGCAAAACCCAGCAGAGCAGAAGACCAAATGAAACAACTTATGCGCAGATTTTTATGTTTACAATTCACAGGCACGCTTTTCCAATACATGCAATGTATCGGAGCTTCCCTGCTTGTTTTTTTTCTCTTATTCTTCTCTATAAGAACAGATCTCTCTTCAATATGTGAATCTAAGCAACAGAATTGCAGACTAATGATAACTACCAGCCTTTTTTGTACTATTGGTGCTAAAAAGCATATTCTTCCTTCACCTCTATTATACTTTAAATCATTGACTTATACGGAGCGGATAATTAATCTTCCTCTTTTAGTATGTAATTTAAATAAGAGAATAGAAACGTAACGATAAAAAAAAAAAAAAAAAAAAAAAAAAAAAAAAAAAAAAAAAAAAAAAAAAAAAAAAAACACCTTCATCTCATTATTTTTCCGAAGAAATACATATGTTGCTGCGCCACCCCTCATCTAATGTATATAGCATCATCAGATACTTAATTAAATATGCGATTCACTACGCCAATTACCGCGGCTCGCAGGGACAGGCAGAGAGAGAAAGAGCGAGATAGAAAAGAGCCACAGTGATAACCAGACTTTTAACAAAGTCAGCAGTGATTCGCCATTCGCCCTAAGTCCCTCGCCACCACCTTTTATCTTTCAAAGGTCCCTAGGTCCTGCTGTTAGCTCGCATCCCTCTCACTAACCACCCCCTCTCCCTCATCCTCCCCCACAGTATCACATTAGATATGAGGGGAGAGAATGATACAGTCCCTTTACCAAGGGGGTGCACACTATGCAGTTAACACTTTTTCGAGTCAGACTCGAAAAAGAGCTGAGCATTCGAGATTATAGACAGGGGTTTCATATTCGAAGTAAGGGTCGCGCAAGAGCGAGCTTAGAAGAGGGGCGAGCAATTAAATATAGCTCGAGGTGGTTGTGCGTTTAGTTTAATTTTAACTCGATAATCGATAAATCAACTTTGCTTTCGCGGCTACCGTACAGTCGCGGTGGCGGTGGCAAATACAGAGAGTGAGAGGGAGGGAGGAAAAGAAACAGCGAGAGAGTGAGTGGGAGAGGGGAGAGGAGAGGAGAAAAAAAATAAACCTCTGGTTAATTCACTACATGAATAGGTTTTGGTCATGAACATTAAAAATGATTATTTATTTACATAAGAGATTGACGAATTCGGCCACCGCATTAAAGCTAAAGGGGAATTAGGGGAACCGAATAATTATAACTGAATTTTATGTACGCATACGTTTGAACATTGTATAAGCATTTGAGGCCGGTTTATTATATACATATTTCACTGCGGGTATCATAAAAATAATCCGCTTCACTCAATTAAAACATTTGACTTCAAAAATAGTTCATGCTATTGTTTTCGCTTCAAGTTTTATTTTTCCTATTAGGAGCACCAGCCACCCAGTTTTCGCCTTTAGTATTAAAAATATGGACGGGAATCATATTATCCGAGTAAAAATAGAAAACTACTCGGTCATTCTCTCTCTCTCTCTCTCTCTCTCTCTCTCTCTCTCTCTCTCTCTCTCTCTCTCTCTCGCTCTCTCTACCCCTCTCTCTCAACTCTCAGTTTTTGAATTGTTTAGACTTTTGTTCGTCGTATCAAACGTGCCTCGCATTGCCTGAATGCCATAGAGTTGGAGAAGCCATGCATGTAATACTGCTCAATATTGTATGCTTGATATCGTCATATATTTATTCACCTCTGACCACAACCACAGTATTAGGACAAGTAGAGATAAATTAGATGGATCCAATATTTAGAACTAAAAGGTTGTTCAAAATTGCGTACATTATTTACGAACGTTTCAGCCCGGTATGATTAGTTAATATAGTTAGGATTTAGTTACGCGATGACCAGTTCGGTTAATTAAATGAAAAATAGAAACGAAAATTCATGAGGGAAATGTTTAAAACATTGATCGGATGGATATACGAAAGTACTGTGCAACGTTTTGACAAATTTACGAGGTCGATAACTGTTCCTGCACATAAGAGTTCATTTTGCCTACACTAAGAAATGAAGGCGCACAGTTCACGCTCGACGACTTTTGCAGCACGATTCTTGGGTTAACTGTTTCGCCTCACATAGAGGGCGCGTTGTTAACATGGGTTCGTGCGGAATCTCAAAACATTGACATGCACAGGGAATTAAAAAAAAGAAAAGGTAATTTGATACCCTAGTATAGGTCTAAGATTTGTGAAAATAATCTTCCATAAATCAGCATTGAATACAGCCGTTTCTTTTGCTTTATCATCGCGATGGCGATTTCGATAATTTTTTTTGCGTAGATTTGTGTTGTCGTAATTTTAAATTTTAATTCTGCCTGTACCTTTAAAATGTACTCACTTTGATTCAGTTTTTGGACCACTATGAGCTGTTCAGTCATTTAAACGACAGTATCCAAATTTATTCGATGGCAAGTTTCGGCGTTTGATGGTCATCGCGTAGTTGACCATCTCCTGAGGTGCCCTGACGCGATAACCGTCAACCGCCGAAACTTCCCATTGAAGAAATTCGAAAATTGCCGTTTAAATGACTAAAAAGCTCTCAAAACCAGAATCAAAGTGAGCACATTTCGAGCGTGCAAATAAAATTAAAACACGACGGAACATATTTACGTAAAAAAAGATCAAAATCGCCATCGCGATGACAAGGCAAAATACGGCTAATGTTCATTTCACTATGTTTCGCGTCCTGCGGGCTTATTCCACACTTTTGGAAGAGATAAGACGAGATGGCGGGAATCGATCAATTCGATTTGTTTCAACGTCATCATGTGACATTATTTGAAGTCGTTGGAGTCGTTCATTTCAGACGAATGACTCCGATCACGTGACGATGGCCGACTTCAAAAATGTCACGTGACGCCGTTTGAACAAATGGGATTGATCGATTCCCACTATCTCGTCTCGTCTTATTCAAAAGAGCAGAATCAGCCTCTTGGGATCAAATCTAATTTAACGGTGATGAAGCAAAATAAAGGGGCATAGAAAGATTATCTTTACTCAATTTCTCGAGTGACAGTTCTTAGTTAATCCTACAGAATTTACTGACACGGCGCGGCGGTGACTTAGATCAGTGGCGTAGCCAGGTATTTTTCTAGGGAGGGTCCGAGGTCCGAAAATTGTCAAGGGGAGGGGGAGGGTCCAAAGATACTAATTTGGTCAAATTTGTCTGAAAACGCAAAAAGTTACCCTTTTTTAGGACAAATTTTGGTGTCAAGGGGGGGAGGTGGGGAGTCTAGACCCCCTGGACCCTTCCCTTGGCTACGCCCCTGACTTAGATAGACTGGTTTCATACTGGTAAAACTTAGTAGAACGAACCGATGTGAGAGATACTTTCATTAATTTTACTGAAGAGAAATCAGTAAATTTCCCCATTATGCAATCTATAGCAACGTTGAGTTTCGTCAATCAGAATCCATAAAAAACATATCAAAAATCAATGAAGAGTGAATATATCCTCGAATTCAACCTTTTGTATGTATGGATGTAAATGGATTCAATTTCACGCTGCCAGGTTGCACAGTACACAAAGCAACAACGATTTGGGGAAAAATAAGATGACGAAGTTTTCTGGAACTATCGATAAGTCTGGCAATTGTGCAGTCTAGACGGAATTCAGAATTCAGCGGGATCAGTTAACGATGTTGAAATGAGCATTCGTGATTATTAATTCGACGACAACGAGAAACAAAAGGAAACGGACAAAATGTTTGCCTCGTTCATATTGTCCCTGCGCGCAAAATAAAGAAAAGAGAAAAAAAAGGAAGATGGTGAGAGGGGGGGGGGTAGCGAACGAGCACTCGAGTTAACTCGTAACTTAAGTGCGAGGTGCCAGCATTTAAGTCAAGCTCGCTCACGTTAAGACCGTTAACGTGGTAAAGGAGTGAATAGAAACGTTGCCACGTTGCGTTCAGAAAGAAATCAAGGCAATGACCTAGATCGAAAACACACGTATCTCACTTCCAGTGGCGGCTTGTGAAGTGGGATGAAATCGATGTATCCCCCATTTTAACCTATAGGAAAGAATCGATAGAGATTTTCGAGAATGTTCGAGTTTTTTCTCGTAGCCCTGTCGAAAATAAGTACGTTGGGAAAACTGAAAGAAGTATAGATATACGGTTTAAAGAACACCTAGGGGCTGATTCTTCTCTTTTAGACGAAACGAGATAGCGGCGGGATTCGATCATTCCCATTGGTTTAAACGGCGTCACGTGACAGATTTGAAGTAGTTTGAGTCGTACATTTCAAAAAATGACTCCTTTGTCTATCGAAAGACTCAGAATCTGTCATGTGACCAATGGGAAACCAATGGGATTCGTCAACTCCCGCTACCTCACCTCGTCTCGTCCAAAAGAATAGAATCAGCCCTCTGATAAGATCGATTCAATGTATTCAAACACATGACAAATTTTCAAACAAAAAAATAATTTTAAAAAACGAAATTGAGAATTTTTAAAGTTTACAAGGAATCTCAGCGAAAAAAAAAGTATTAAGTATCATTGAAACTGATATTGATGATGCGAATAGCGTGCTCTTACGAGAAATCTATGACTTATTTTTGAAAATGTAACTTTCCCGCCTTCTATCTTGTCAATCATTCCTCCCTCATGATGGTAGTCAGTTTAGCTTCCATTCCGTTACTTGCTTAGTTGTGTTTCTGCCTTGACTTGTAACTTTTCTTTTTTTCCTATTTCTATTTCTTGCTTTTCGGAGCGGATTTTTCTTTCGTTTTCATTCCAATAGTTTTGCTTGAAATGTAGTCGTATAGTTTCCCAGTGGTGGCTCGAGCTATGTGGCAGATATGTTTTTTGCCATTTGAACTTATGCAAAAGTATCGATTTCTCAGAGATTCAGCGAATCCTCTGAAGATCGACTGTTTTATAAAGACTTTAATGGAGGAGAGTCCATTGTTGTGTCACATTGCACTATGGTCTGAGGTCGTTTTTTAGAGCATGAGTGTCATGCTCTATTGAAATCGTTTCTACAAGGTCAATAATGCTTTTCTTATAGGAACGGCATGGTTCGGGGTCCGCTCGGGGGATCGCTTGGTTTCAGTATCGAGAACGGGTCCTCGAGGACCGATTGACCCATGTGATTCCGCCAATCCGGTGCCCTCCCAATTTGTCGCTTTTTCTTTGTGGCGGGAGTTTTTGGCCAAGATTGAGGTTAAGCATTTTTGGGAATGTAATTACGTTACTAATTTGGATCAGACTTCAACGAAATCTTCTGTATGAGATATTGGGGTTTTATATCAGAGGATTGTGTCTGTTTCGTGTATTCTGCGATTTAAAATGCATTTAGATGATTTCAAATTTCCAATCCTGTTATTGTTGATGTTTCGGTCCGCTAAAAGAGTTCGTTTGGGGAACGCGATCGGCGTTGCGTTTTAAGGTGAATCCTCAGCGACCTGTAGTAAGATTCTCATCCGCTAGATAACGTCACTGTTCCGCGGTCCAGAAACCATGCTTTTTCCGCCTTTAATCGTTAATTGCGAGAGCTAGAGTTAACTTTTCGAAAATGTAAGAACGTTGCGTTCTAGATCAAATCCTAAGGAAAATTTTAAGACCATTCTGAGCCATGGATGAAGATATAACTAAAGACTGCCGACTCCCTATCTCCGCCCGTGTTAAAACCTGTTAGCGGGTTTTCGAGCGCGACCGCAGCGCTCCAAGCAGCAATAAGGGTCAACTAAAAGCGAACCGCTGCAGCGGTGGCCGCTCCGGCTCCCTTTCTCCCATGCCTTCCCGCAAATGTATACCGTGTAGGTAATTTGAATCACGATTGAACGAAGGGAACAAATGATCAGCGAATTAAAAGGAAGCAAAATCCGCTAAAAAGCAAACGTCTGGAGTATTTCTTGAAAGATTCCTGAATTGTCGAAAATGATTAATCAAGGACTGAAATACTATACATCACAGTTAACCTCAAAACGGAATCAAACAAGAAAGAGTACATAGACATTTGTTTTATTAGTAGAGATCAGGCGACTCTTTTAATTTGCTGATGATTTCTGTTACCTTGTCCAAAGTTGATTCTGAATTTCCCTTGCTTTCGATCTTCCATTGAGATACTGAGTTATCTGATCCTCTTGGGTCGCCGACAACAGTTGACAGCCATGCCATAACAGACCAACTCCAACAACGGTTTTAGCCAAAGATATTATACTATACAGATACGCAAATGTGGCATACTTAGGGCGGGGAAAGTGGGCCCTGAACGGGGTACATAATGCGCCTGGGAGGGTATGCTTCTTGTTAGCTTCACGATACAAACAAATGACGATTTGAAGGTTAATCACAGTCCTTATGCATACTATTAAACGAACGGTTGTGATTTCGCTTTTATCAACTTCTACAAATTTTTTCAGTGTCCGACTTTTCATTTTGTCTCAATTTTGCTTTTTTAATGCCTTACTGAAACTTAATTTTGATATTTGATCATCCAGTGATCTTTTGTTCAAACCTAAAACCTCCTCGCGAGGAGTTAATCCTGAGTTATCCTCACCTTCCAAGTCGCTGGAACTAAACTTTTATCCATGCCTTAAATTTTTAAGTTCTCTACCCCTTGAATACTTTCGGAAATCGTTGCTGTTTAAGGTTTAACACTTACTTTCATCATGTTTTCTTGCCATTTGTCAGTGGATATTTGCAGAGTGATAATCAATCCTTCCTTAGCGGAAACTGTGTCTCCTACATGCATTACTACACGAATGTTTCATTCCTTAACTTAGGTTGCAATTTAGAGACCTGACCTAACTTGAACTTACTGAGTCCTCCTGATTCAATTTGCAATTCAGAAACTTATCTTGAATAAAGGTCTTGAGATTTCTTGAGAAAGTTTGAAGAGTTGTTCAAGTAAGATTCATACGCTAAATTTCTGTTCAGAGCCGCTTCGGTCACGTAAAGTTGTGCACTCAAGGCAATTCTGAAGGAGATAAATTGAAGGTGATTCATTAGAAACCTTCAACTAAACTTAGGATTCCTCAAGAACTGCCGGTTGATTGCAAGCTTTTTGAATTCCTATTTTTCTCACTCTAACTCGACTCAACTCGCTTTTGTTTTGAGTATTTCTCGGGGGATGTCAAGTGAAGTATATCTCAAGTAAAGTTTCTGAATGCAGCCTAAGTATTCTTCTGTTTTTTCTCCTTTTCTTGAGTTGCACTGAACACCTTAAGTAATGTTGAAGGTTAAAGGGGCTTGTTTGTCTTAGACTGCAGTTATCATAGTCGTGTCCCCTCCTTGCTTGGAAAGTGAGGGCAGCGGATTTCGTAGCAGGACAATAATTTCAAGAATAACCCTGTCTACAGCGCAGCAATCAAGATTGTTAATTGCTTTTGTTCATGAGACAATTCCGTTTAAGTAATTCTACGTTACACCATCAAGACTCTTTACTAAATTTCCTCGAAGGCACTTGATTATTTCTCAATTTGCTCATCATCTTCGGGTTAGAAGTGGATTCATTACGTTATTTGTTCTATATCTTTTATTCTGATTCCATTTAAATGCCATCCTTACTGCCAAGATGTCATCTAAACTGATCAGATTAAAGTTAAATTCATCGCAGGATTTTCTCCCTTAACTTCATCAGGTAATTATTTCACTGCATCTTTAAAATTGTTAAATCCACTGACATCTCTTTACTGCTGGTTGTTTTAATATACCGCCATTGTTAGAACTGATCAATACTTGCCTTGCGGATGGTGTCTTCCCTGACTTCATAAAAATAGCTAAAATAACACCTCAATTTAAAATGGGCGAGAAGCAATTACACTCTTTAACTATAGACCCATCTCTGTGCTCTACACTTTTTCAAAAATTTTTGAAAATTTTTTGAAAAAGTTATGCATGAGCAGCTGAGCAACTATTTTGAAAACAATAATCTTTTAAGCTCTCAGCATTTTGGTTTTAGGAAAAAAAAAATCCACCATTCAAGCAGTGCAATAGGTAATGTAAATGAAGTTGTAGAAAAACGCTGCATTGCTCTTAGCATGCATGTTGACCTAACCAAGGCCTTTGATTTAATAAATCATCGACTTCTTCTAAAAAAACTGAGAGTCTATAGATTAAATAACGCTGCTATGAAGCTTTTTGAGTCCTACCTTGTTGGTAGAAAGCAATTGGTAAAAATAAATTTGATGTCTGGTCTGACATTCTCTGATGCTCTTGACCTAACTCATGGCTCTATTTTAGGTCCTCTTCTGTTCATTAACTTCAGAAACGATTTAAGTACCCGATTTTGTAAATTTTCCAAGCTATTCATTTGCAGATGATACCTCAACCATTCTATGTGAAAAAGAAGCTACTTCCCAGTTAGAGGAGGTATTTCACAAGGTAAAATACGGTTTCAATGTATGTATGTTGTATAATTGAGACAGCTCTATTTGTATAAAATTCTAAATAAATAAATAAATAAATATCCACTGTGGGTGCAGCTCTCAAAACAGCTCATGCAGTTGACATAAAGTGAGTCCTAGAATGAGATGAATATGACGCTAGGTGACTGACTAGACGGAAGGAAGTAGACAGCGGGTTAAAGTATTAAAAGATCCTCACAATTGGTCGTTAGGAAATAAGTCATTTAGGAGCCCTCGCCCTATAGCTGGAAAACCTACCAAGCAAACGGTACCCATACCAATTCATGAGCTTCCACCAAGAATTGTCATCAGTACTTTTGGACTCTCTGGGACCAAAACATCATACGTCCTGACGGTCCTACACGCAAATGATCGGAAAGCACTTGGAGGGTATAAACCACACGCAATAATACTTAAGTACGCACCATCCAACGTCTTTCGGAGGAACGTCAAGCTGTAACATAATTTGGTCCCTGATGAGTAAAGTTTTAAAAAACTGTACATTGGGAAATTTCGACAGAGACCAAAAATTATTTATCGTTGAGTTTCGAGTAAAAGAGGGAAATGAAAACACATATTTCGAGGAACAGGGAATTTCTATTATTTAATTTGTGAAAGACAAAACGGAATGAAGGATGATTGTTGTAAAAGTCCAAAGTTTTGGAATTGCTGCGAGATAAATGAAATAGCCAATGTTCTCCAACACGAACAATCACTGTTTATATGACTGTTTATAACCTCCAAATCTACAACTGCTGATATTTGTTTGTATCGTGAAGCTAACAGGTTGCCTACCCTGCCCCTGATTTTTGAGCCCATTTTACATTCACATTTGCGTATCTGTATAGTAAAATATCTTTGGGTTTTAGCAGTAGCACAGCATGTGAGCATGGACACATCGCCAGGATCGCTCACTTGAAAGAGTAGTTCAGCTGACCGCTGCTTGGAGCGCTGGGGTCGAGAGCAAAACAGGACTAACAACAGTCGGCAGTCCTTAGTTATATCTTCGTCCATGGTTTTGCGACGACCTCCCGTCCCCTTTGCCCTCCCCACGAACTACTGCACCTACGCCTACAACAGTTGCTTGCCGCGTTGTGCAGATTGCATGAATGATGTGTGTCCATCTACTTCATCCCAATTTCACAGCCATCACGGATGCCACGCCCGCCACGGGTCTTCTACCTGGTTTTATGCGACATCGGTCATCGTGGCCCAGTGTTACATGGTAATCAGCGGCGGATTCGGGAAAGGCACGCCCCCCCCAACTCACGGTAGCCTTTGCCTTTTTTCAACAGAAAAAATCCCATAAATTCCTCTCTGCAAATTTGAAAATTCATAGGCGTGAAGCCCCCCCCCCCCCTAAAAGAATTTTCTGGATCCGCCATTGGTAGTAATTTTTGCGGCACACTACGCCGGATTCCCGTGCGCTTTCCCACACTTACCTTTCTCCCTTATCTGTCAATGGGCGCTCCCCGAGGGGCGGCGCGGCGCCCCCCCCCCCCTAATTCAGAAAAATAAAAACTTTACAATAAAAAGAATCGGAACATTCGAAGATCAAATAATAACGAAAGGAGTAAGAGTTAACAAACTTTATTCTTAGTTTACTTTACAATTTTAATAGGGGGCGTAATTTAGGGGGGGCAGGGCGGGAAGTAGCCCCCCCCCCCCCAAGCAGTGGTGCCCAACCACCCCTTGCTACTATACAGCTCGCCCCCCAGTTTCAGGATTCCTCTCCCCCCCAGATCTAGACCTCCCCCTGATTTTTACCCCACCCCCTCCTGATTCAGACGACATCATCCTTCCCACCCGTCATCTCCCTCGCCGAAAGAAGTTTTAAAATCTACTAGTATGAACGTGTCTACATTGGCAACTACCGTTGGCAACGAGAATTTTGCGAACTTCCTTGAAAATTCAGAATCCTCTGGTCGATAATTACATGATTAGAGAATGTATAGGCAAGAGTTTGGTTTTGTTAATTTAAATAGGTTAACTCTTAGAATTCATCAGGACAATGAAAATAAAGAAGGAATAGTTGTACTTAGCTTTTTACTATTTCTATCATCTGATGCTGTCACTTTATTCATAATATCAAACACTTCAAAAATAGAATTACTTTTGATACAACTACATGCTACAATCACTTACAATTTCTACCATTTGGAAGGATAGTTGATTTATTTTCTATTTTGGGCGGAAGTGGGGGGGGGGTTCTCTAGACTTGCCCGTCTCTAAGTGAAGTCCCCTAGACCTTCCATTGACATTCAAAAAGTTGCCCCTCCGGGCAATTGTTTTGCGGGTGCCCATGTCTTTGTCCATGGTCTCTGAACCAGAAATTGAACGTTCTTACGGTCTGTGGTTGCCTTCTTTTCTCATAAGTTTAGACACGGCCACCCTGTAAACCCCACAACAAGTTAAAAGTCCGCAATCCGCACCCTCGACCCGCAGCCACTATCAAAAGTAAATTGCCGGTTGACTTGCAGGTACTCTCCTCCTCCTCCCCCAACTTAGATTAGACACAAATATAAAATTAAAAAAAAAAAAAAAAAAAAAAAAAAAAAAAAGTGAAAAATAGAATGTATGCCCCAGCAAAGGGCCCCCTCCACAGTTTTCCAAGAGAGGGAGCGACCCCCTTGCCAGCGTAACTCCGAAAAAATAATTCCAACTGGGGTCCAAGTAACTCAAGTAAGGTCTCAAAATGAAATCAGATGGATCCAAAATTTTAACGGCGAGTACCGGTAAGCTTACTCTTTTGATCGGTCCAAACCGGATTGCGATACATCGATTTACTCTCGAGATATCGATTTTTTAAAGGCGCGCGGTATAGGGTCAGAAATCTAAGATTCTCTAAAATCCGCGAATTTCGACTCTCATGGACCTAGCATGCGCCGTGAGAAGTCATATGTGAGTTTTTTGAGTTCACATGAAGTTCATTAAGGGCCCTGACAAATGTCGGACCGATAAAGTCTATATCGGGGGGGGGGGCGTGGCCCCAACTCCAGCGTAAGTCTCACGTACAATGTCTCACTGCGGCCGCGGGAGGTCCCATAAGATCCGTTTAAAACTTGGATGGATCTGAATTTTTTTCAAGAATTATCTAAAAGCTGAAGCTACCGCCCAATCCAAACCGCAGTGCGCAATCCATCGATTCGTTCTCGAGATATCGATTTTTCAAAGGCGCGCGGTCTTGTCAGATCGACCTTAGAGGGGCGCTGGAGGCTGGAAAAAGGCGAATTTCGTCTCTCACGAACCAGTCGTGTGCCGTATTATATCGGTTCCGCTTTTTTTCGGGTCCCAATGATGTCCCGAGAGGGCCCAATGCAGTTTCGAGCCAAAAAATATCATCTTAGGGGGGGGAAATACTCCCCGTTTCAGCGTAACTCTGACAAGAAATGTCTAAGTGCGGCCGCGAGAGGTCCTGTAAGGTCATTAAATAAACTCGGATGGATCTGAAATTTTCGAGGTTGTCAGTCACAAGCAAGCGCTTTCGATCGGTGCAAACCGAATTGCAATACATCGATTCACTATCGAGATATCGATTTTTCAAAGGCGCACGGTCTTGTCAGATCGAACATTGAAATAAGCTGTGGATACTCTGTATCCGCGAATTTCGTCTCTCATGGACCGTTTAAGCTCCCTTAAAAATCGAATGAGCTTTTTTCAAATTCATATTACGTTCCTTAAGGGCCTTGATGAGTGTCGGATGACATTTGATCAATATTAACATTCATTTTTTAATCTGAGACAAAAAGAGCTGAAACCATAAAGACGAAGAATTTCCATCGTGATGACTTTGGTTCAAGCGAGGAAAATTCTATAGAAGTCCCAAATAACTAGACTAGACTTTCCGGCTTGCTAGGATTGGTATTAAGAATTTCCTTCCTGATGACTTTGGTTCAGGCGAGAGAAATCTAAAAAAGTCCCAAATAACTAAACTAGACTTTGCGGCTTGCTAGGATTGGTATTGCGTCATCCGATTTTAAAGGAACTATCACTATCGAAATCGATTTTCAAAACCACAGTATTCAACTCGCCTCGTGAACAACTGTTTCAACACGCTATAAGTAAATTTTCATTCCCACTTTGACCTATCAAGTTATTTTTACAGCGATCACTGTTATACAAACACAAATGCAGCGTTGCGATTGAATTTGTCGCAGTTTTGTACTATCAATATGGAACTCCACACTTACAATGATTTACGGCCGACACTCATGCTCTCTTTGCTAACACTGTTCCAGTGTTGCAAGTTCCAACTTGTTTTTTTTTTTTTTTTTTTTTTTTTTTTTTTTTTTTTTTTTTTTTACAGCAACAAGAGACGAGATAGATCCAGTTGGTTAACACACCGTCACATGGCTAATTCGGAGTCGGCCAAGTTGTTCCTTTTAGTCCAAATGACTTCACGTCTTATTTACTTGGTCAAGTGAAGCTGTTGTTTAAATCAATGGGATTGACCCGCTCAGCTCGTAAGTATTGTCGTCTATAAGAACTAAATCGGCCCTTGCATTAGCTCTGTAACTTGTAGACAGTCTTAACTATCGGTTTAAGGAAACATTAAATGATTGGCCTGCAAGCTCTTAGGACACCAAATCTTAGAGACCGCGTGAAAAAAGTCCCTGACACGGCGTAACAAAACAAAAGCTTATCACAGAGGTGAATGTTGTGGAACGACTTAGATATCTAAGGCGGGGGATTTTAGCCTTCGCCAGGCGTCAATCCTGGTTGATGGGACCGACTCGCAGTGGCGTATGCAGGATTTTTCTTGGGAGGGGCTCGCACTGATGAGCATTTGACTGAAAATTGTTCTCCCCCTTCCCCTTCACCCCCAAAAATCGGAGGTCTGGGGGGGCTTTAGCCCCCTTAGCCCCCCCCCACCCTGCGCACGCCACTGGGACCGAGTGATATCATTGTGAAATATTCGAGTGCCGTTGCCGAAACCTCATCATCCTTATTTCCTATTCCTATTACTTCCCCCAAAAAATGCCATAATATTCCACTAATTTAGTATATTCCTGAACCCAATCTCGGTAAAAAAAAAAAAAAAAAAAAAAAAAAAAAAAAAAAAAAAAAAAAAAAAAAAAAATTGAACGGTTAACGTTCGGAGGGCATCCGAAGGAAATTTTGAAAAATTCTTGAATTAACTTGATAAGCTTTCTTTCGACTTTACACAGGTGATCGACGCAAAAAACAAAAAACAAAAAACAAATATACAATGATGGGCTTCACGTACAAATCAATTTTTTTGCTGATATATGTTTATTCAAATCTCCCGCCTGTTGATTCGTCATCCGACATTCGTCATAGAGTCCCTGTATGTAGAGAGTTAAGACATAAGTGATACCTTGGGCGCCGCCGCGCCGTTTGTTGCATTTTCGCAAATGGGGCTATTGCACACTTTTTCTATAAGCAATTTAATAGTCGATTATGGCGTAAAAACCTCCAAAAATAACGATGGCGGCACTAAAAACTTCCAAAATCCACTCCTAAACTCAATAAACGCAGTTATTTGCGCGAGCGTAATGGTGGCCGAAGGCACTAACAATGGGAGATTCCTATCTTAATTTCGTCACTCTTTCTATGCTGACAGGGATGATTCACAGAGTAATTAGTCATCAGAGTGATGATCCACATCCGATGAATGGTACCGCAACACCAAGTGACACCGGTGTCAAATGAAAGTAGTCTCTTATTGGTCACTTCTTGATGGAGTTTCAGAATTGTTAGATGGGAATCTCCCATTGTTAGTGCCTTCGGCCACCATTACGCTCACGCAAATAACTGCGTTTATTGAGTTTAGGAGTGGATTTTGGAAGTTTCAAGTGCTGTCATCGTTATTTTTTGAGGTTTTTACGCCATAATCGACTATTAAATCGCTTATAGCAAAAGTGTGCAATAGCCCCATTTGCTTAGATTCTGAGGGCTATTGTTGTGTTGTGTTTTGGTCCACGGCAATGATTACTGAGCAGCAGAGTTTCTAACGGTAATCTTTCACTGCTTTTGCTTATCGACATCTATTTACATCTTTTAAAGATTTTTTCCGGCAACGTATAGACATTCTTGAGGTCTATCATGATTAAAATGGACGGCTTCAATCGACCATTAACTCGTATATCCGTAAAACAATGTTGGTAAACAAGTATATGTAGTCAGCCTCCGTGCGGTCTGGTGGCCAGCGCAGCTGGTCACTAACATAGAGGTCCCGGGTTCGAATCCCGACCGAGATGGCAAAATTTGACGATATCAGATTTATAGTCATTGCGGAAGGACATGGATGTATCTCTTCTCTCTTTCATCGGTCATTCTCTTCTCTCTTCCATTTTGTTTGTTGGACCCTAGTTGACCATAGATTACACTTAGACTTCCAAAGAAAAGAAAAGGAAAAAAGTATGGGAACGAAAGTGCAAAAACGCATCCAATGGCAGCCTTTCCCCTCCGGTAGAACCTAAACCTAGCTAACCAATCAGAGGTTGACTACCCTCTCGTCTTAACTAGAGTCCCTATACATATATGAAAGAGTCAAGACACGTGAACAGAAGTGAAGAAGAAGAAGGTGTCTGAGGAGCCTGGAGGCGCGCCTCTTGTTTACATTTTTATCCAACGATCGTCCCGCCAAAGATTACTTATACATGTATTCGTGTGTAAGTAATCTTTGTTAGGTCAACCTAACCTCCAATACTCGTTGGCTTCACTACCTGTTTTAAAAGTAATGCGTGAATTTTACTCTGTTCTGAACACATTTTCATCAATTTCTATTTCAAATTTTATCAGTAGTAGCTAAAAATGCCGAAAGTTTCCTCAAAGCTGGGAAGCCGTGAAGATGGGTCCATGAAGATGTAAACAAGAGGCGCGCCTCCAGGCTTCATAGACCCCTTCTTCTTCTTCACTTTTCAGCAACCAATCAGAGATGGAACCTCGTATGGCGAGACTCTTTCATACATAGGGACTCTAGTCTTAACTCTCTACACACAGGGACTCTAGTTCACCAGAATAGTCATCAAGATTAGACGCACCGTGACTCTCTAAGATTTGGCGACACTGCGATGAGAGCGACTTATTATCCAGGCGTATCACACGGAACCGCTCACCGCAACACGCGGATTGGAACGTCTAATTGTTTTCGGTTTTCGTGCTGCTTTCGTGGAGAAAAAAAAAGGAAAACATACGATTATAGTGTTTAATTTCCCCTGCACGCCTCGGCCCTCCCTTATAGTTTCTCCACGGGACTTTGGAGAAGGAAATTAAATATTCAACGGTGAACAATGAACATTGATTCTCCATCTCCGACCCCCCCCCCCCCTCCCCACTCCATCCACCTCTCACAGGTCCTCGCCCTCTCACCACCTCGCACCTACGCAAGAGCGCGCTGTTTCCTTTTTCGTCGAGTAAAGCGATGAATGCTCGTGGTGTCGCCGTACTATGCCGTACGTACTCATGAATGAAGCTTGTGAGCGACGAGGAAACAAAACCTTTGAATGCCTGGTTGCCACTTATGTATAGGGGCACTTACGTTTTACTTACGTAAAAACATTAATACTGACGGGGAGACGGCATCGCGGCACAGCTCAAAAAATCGAGTATCAATGGGGCAGTTGCAAGGGTATGAACTTTTGTGTTTTTTATAAAGAAAATGATAGTATTTGATGAGCTGAAAACAATGGTGCCTTTGGTTTTTGTCTAAATGTCTCGGTTTTGGAGATACACAGTTGTAAAGTTGTAAGAAATCGTGTGAGTAGTGACGTCACTACGCGGAATCCCCATTTAAAACAATGTATTTTGGGCCAAAATCTTATCTTCGGAACAATGAGACTTAATTAGAAACCAAAGGCATCTTCGTTCTCAGCTCATCAAGTACTTTCATTTTCTTTATAAAAACACAACATTTCAGACCCTTGCAACTGCCCCATTGTAAGATAGATTGGTGATGCATTTCTGAGAATTGCGCTTATGCTCAGAAATGCACCAATTTTGACACTACGGACTTCGTAAATTTTAGTTTGAAGTCTAGAATTCTGCGAATTTTGAAAAATGAATAAGGCTAAAGTTGTAAATTTGTAAAAAATCGTGTGTGTATAGTGATATCACTAAGCAAAATTCCCATTTAAAACAGTGTATTTTGAGCCAAAATCTCATCCATCGCAGGAACAATGGGACTTAATCAAAAACGAAAAGCATTTTTGTTTTCAGTTCAACAAGTACTTTCAATTATTTCTTTATAAAAAAACAACATTTTAGACCCTTGCAACGGTCTCATTGAAGGGCAGTGGCGGATCCAGAAAATTTTTCTGGGGGGGGCGGGGCACGCCTGTAAAATTTTGAAATTTGAAGCGTTGGTGGAAGCAATTTCGGGCTGTTCTCTACAGAAAAAAGGCAAAATTTGAGGCTTTCGGGGGGGGGGGGGCACGTGCCCCTGTGCCCCCACCCCGTGGATCCGCCACTGTTGACGGGTAATCCACGGATAGACATCTGCTTGTTAGGGAAAAAACCTCCAGTTTTATGTCTAGGGACCCTAGTTTTGAACTTACTGGGGGGGGGGGGGCAGATATCTAAATCGCATAAGCGCAAATATGACAACGGAAGTCAGTTTACATTCACCCTGTGTTGCCAGCTTCACAATTTTAATGATTTTTCGACGGGAGTCAGTTAAAAAGTTTTTTGACCGTGGGAGTTATACATCTAACATACAAAATAACATACAACATACGCCCATATGTGACCAATTCCTAAATAATTACGGCATACACACTTGCTTCGTGAGATCTACGGCAATCTACGGTCTCTTACTTTCCAACATAGCGCACCTGAAGATACCCGAGGTAAAAACTGTTTTTAAATTAAATTAAGTTTCTGTTTTGATTATAGTATTCGATGCTAAACTTGAATGTCCATTGCTTTACGGACCCTTTTTCCGGAAATAGCCTCAGTTGCAAAGAATAGGAAATTAAGTTTTGTTTTTTTTGTTTTTGTTTTTTTTTTTTTTCTCCCGGAGAGTCCGACAACACTGTTTGCAAATGCCCTCGCTTCAACTTCTCACCGCACCCTCCGCTAATTTTCCGACTCTCAAGCCGAGCATTCTCCGGATAAGTTGTACATAATTACCCACTAAGGTCCCGGTCAAAGAAGAGCACATCAACAAGTATCACGGAGTCCGGAGAACGGATCGGGGATCCCTCCGAGTGTCCCCGACGACGCCCGATTCTCCCTTCGTCGCAATCCCGGAATTCTCCCTCTCCATTGAACCTCATTCAAAAGTCCTCGACTCGTCTTCCTCTCCCCATAAATGCGACGAGTAAACAGCGGACATGCTTATTATAGAAATTTCTTTTTTGGTCAAGAGCCACGTTCTAGATTGACTAATTATACGTTTAGGCTTTTTCTTCCGTCGGGAAAGGTACATAAGGAGAACTAAACTAAGGAGAACGAAACGATGATTATGATTACGAGAGACCACCGAGTAAGCGCTTCAGTGCTGAAATGAACTAACTGCTGTTAATTTCCTATATAGTTAATTCCTTTCTGTCCAAAAATGAAGGGTCGTCCTGTCGTAATTGTGTGTTTAACCTACGGATATAACAACTCATTAAGTATTCTCTCTTCCAAGGCAAAGGCTTATCCAGCGGGGTGATCATAAAGAACGCTCGAATCGAAATCGAATGGAGTCATTGGTGTTATTTCTTATAGACGTTTCTTTTCAGGCTTTTTTTTTCTATCTGATCGGAAAGTAAAATACGTCTCCCACAAGGATTAACGTTATTGATTGAGTCGATCATCGACTCGACGCAAGAATTTTAGAAATGAAGAAAAAATATTACATATAAAAAAAAATTAAAAAACAAAAAAAAAATGCATATAAGAAAAGATTCGGCGAGTAGACGTATGATGATAGCGATTTTTAAAAATAATTTTGGTCAATTTGGGGGGAGGAGTTCCACCACTCAAAATTTGATGAAAAAGGAGGAGTGTCAATAAGGCCGGTTTTTGGCCCCAAAAATGGTTAATATTTAAGATGGTCTAAAAGTTCGTGTAAAATGGCTCTACTTACTCTTAAAGGCTTATATTTTTAGGTTTGGGTGGTGTTTTCGGGTTATTCGAACTATAGAGGCGTATTTTACCACCTCAAAGTGGGTCGGTTTTGTGTTTTTCACGGAAAATGCCCGATTTTGCATTAAATTATTGAATATTTAGATGTGAGCCGGACATAGTTCGGTTTTCTCCTTTAGGTATGTTATTATACCACTAAAAATGAGTAACATACTGCAATATAGTCACCGAACTATTTCCGGCTCGTACTTAAATATCAACTTTTTTGATTTCTTAAAAATGGAAAACTTGAACGTATTCTAAAAATTTACGTGCAATAATACAAAACTGCATCTTTGCAACCTGCAAAACGTATTTCATGGTTTGACAGGTGGCCAGGTTGCAATATAAGCATTACTACATTGATATTAATTGAATTCGTTCAAGTTTTTCATTTTAACGAAATCAAAAAAGTTGATATTTAAGTACTAGCCGGACATAGTTCGGTGACTATATTGCAGTATGTTACTCATTTTTAGTGGTATAATAATATATCTAAAGGAGAAAACCGAACTATGTCCGGCTCACATCTAAATATTCAATAATTTAATGCAAAATCGGGCATTTTCCGTGAAAAACACAAAACCGACCCACTTTGAGGTGGTAAAATACGCCTCTATAGTTCGAATAACCCGAAAATACCACCCAAACCTAAAAATATAAGCCTTTAAGAGTAAGTAGAGCCATTTTACACGAACTTTTAGACCATCTTAAATATTGACCATTTTTGGGGCCAAAAACCGGCCTTATTGACACTCCTCCTTTGTTTTTCAATCTTTCAACACTATCAATTCTCTTTTGTTTGGAGCAGAGAAAAAAAACCAACTGTTATCAGAGGGGTTACCTATTAAGACCGATAAAAACTGTGTATGAAAAAAAAAACAGCTTCGAGGATAATGCAAAAGGTAAAAATGCACTCCTAAGAGCAATAAATTTGGTGATTTAATTCCTTCTCCAGGAAATAGCACTAACATGAAAAAATGAAATCACGAATTATGAGAAGCGGACACACGAGAATAGGAAACAATAAAACGAACAAAAGCAAGATTATCAGAATAAAGTATGCGTAAAACACTCGGAGTGCTTAACGAGATTTATTGATTCGATGCACTATGGGTATTGTGGGTGACCCATTGTCACGTTTTGTCACTCGGAACGAGACCGCATGCTTCGAGCCACAAAGACCAGAACAAAACGCGAAAAATACCAGATGAAGATGTTAAATATTCGGGACATCCAAAAACACATCGTTGGAGAATCACACCCTCGGAATAATGAAGTGCGTTTCATACGGCTATGATATTAATCGCTCAACGAGGAGGGTAGATCGAAAGAGTGTGTGAGTGAGAGAGAGAGGAAGAGGGTTCACTATCAGACAAGGCTAGGGTGTGAGTATATGAGTGCGAGAGAGAAACGTAAAGAAAGCAAACAAACAGAGGGATAAAATAACGATGACTAAACAATAACGAGATTTAAAAGCGAAATGAAAGCGACGTATGAATTTCAATTTGAGCGAAATAAAATAAGCGAAACCTCGATGAGAGGAGGGGGCAGGGTGTTTTGGTGGGTGACTAGAGAAGAGAGGGTAATAAGTCATGCTGATCATGGAGTCACGCCGCGGAGTGGCGGTGAGGGGTTGAGCAGGAGAGGAGAGGAGTATATGGAGGTGAGGGGCGTTGAACAGCCAGTGTCGCCAGATCTAGGGTAAAAAGCCGTATCGTCCCCATTTAAATCAATGTAAAACGTACGGCTTTTTCACCCCAATCTGGCAACACGGTGAACAGCATCAGTATCAAGAGAGCGGGAGGAGTGGCAGCGCTTGTGGCAGCCCAATTCGGGAGCCAGATAAAAATCGGCAGGATTAACCGGGGTAGAGCTCAAACCGCAGTCCCACAACATTTAACAATAGAGTTTCTCGCCTCGCCTCGCTCTTTTTTTTTTCAATAAAAGCGTGTCGCATAAGTTATAAAAAAAAAAAAAAAAAAAAAAAAAAAAAAAAAAAAAAAAAAAAAAAAATGCTGATATCGGAAACCAAGGGGGTGTGTCATAACCTTCCGATCTGTGGCACGAGCTCCCATCCATACCTCTGTCCACAGTGGACAGCGGGGCTCGGGAAATGCGATATATCGATGACTACTCCATTTAAAACTATAGAAAAGTATCGATTTCTGGGGGGTTCAATTGCACCCCCTGACGATCGATACACTTCTATAGTTTTAAATGGAGTAGACATCGATAAATCGCATTTCACGAGCCACCATTGACAGTGGAGCAAACTTGTTGAAATTCTGGGCTTCGATTCTGCGAAGGGTCAGTACTCAGTAGCTATATCATTGGAGCGATTCATAATGAAAATGCAACATCTTCCAATCTGTGAAAGTCGGGCCGAAAATTTGCTATTTCGGAAAACCGATCGTTGGGAGTGATGTCATATCGGTCGAACATTGTAAAGACTTGGCAGTTGCTACGGTAACCATCCATAGTTACGTTTTCGGTTAGCTGAAGGCTACTTGTAATAAGAAGCTAACCCATACATACATATATGCCCAAAGTTGCGTTTTCGCAAACATTCTTTTCGCTTGTCGTAATTGTGCCCCTGTATTTGTGCAGCCGTGATTTGCGCAACGGGAGCGGTGCATATGTGTTCTTAGTCGTCTATGGCAGCGGTTCCCAAACTGTGGTCCGCGGACGCGTTCCAGGGGGTCCGCGAGGCGAAAGTACGAAAAAAAAACCTATAGGTAATTTCTCGCGAAAGAAAAATTCGGAAAATTATATGGGACTGAAGAAAGAACGGTTTGTTCTCTTGCAGGTTACGGTTCCTAAGTCAACGGAAAGAAGTACCACATCAAAAGTGGCAAAAAAACTTTTTTTTGCAAAATTCTGATGATGAAATGTCTGTTTGTGAAAATCAGGTGAGTCTTTGCCTTGCTTCTTTTTAATCTCAAATCATTTGAAATTTATGATGAATTCCCATGGCCATGAATGGGGATGCATTAAATTTAACCAGTCTTTTGATTTGACCTAAATTCATAAAATTCAGTGGTTGAGAGAGTGCTTATATGAGTTGTATTAATTTAGTTTTGTCTCTCTTTAAGTGGAGAAAGCCCCAACAAGTGTTCGGTTTCATTTTGCATGTCTGAAAATTTGTGTGGGGGGATTATTCGGGTGCCTCTGACTGATCTGGACATTGATTCACTCGATTTGATTTCTGGTTGAAACTCAAGAACTTCTGGTGAATATACTAACTAAAGTATCAAATTTCGCTCTGTTCTCTTGCAGGTTACGGTTCCTAAGTCAACAGAAAGAAGTACCACATCAAAAGTGGCAAAAAAACTTTGTTTTTGCAAAATTCTGATGATGAAATGTGTCTGTTTGTGAAAATCAGGTGAGTCTTTGCCTTGCTTCTTTTTAATCTCAAAGCATTTGAAATTTATGCATGGATGCATTAAATTTAACCAGTCTTATGATTTGACCTTGGAATTTCTGGCATTTTTGCTGTGCATCTCCAGGCATTATTTTTCTCTGTTTCGGAAACTGAATTAATGAATACGATCACTTGTATCCGGCACAATTTTTACAAGTCTCTTCAGCTTTCATGTTAAAGAAGAGGAAAAAAGCCCGGCGGCGTTGAGCACTAATAATAGGAGATTCTTATCTAAGAATATTTTCACTCCATCAAGAAGTGGCCAATAAGAGACGACTTTCCTTTGGCATTGGTTTCACCAGCTATCATGGTACAGTTAATCGGATATTCATCCCTCCTGTGATGGCAAGTTACTGTGTGAATCATTCCTTCCCCGCATAGAGAGAGTGACGAAATTTAGATAGGAATCTCTAATGACACCAATGCAACGTCTCGTCTGTCCACAAAATCTCGTCTGCCCAACGCCACCATTACGGTCGCGCGTTTGAAAGAATTTCATGAGTTTAGGATTGGATTTCGAAAGTTTGTAGAGCTCATCGTTATTTTTTGAGGTTTTTGCACCTAACTCGGCCCTTGAATTGCTTGCAGGTACCAAAAGCTTGCAACAATTCCATTCTCAGTCCAAGAAAAACAATACTACGAATAGAAGAATAAATAATTTCTTCTCAACCTTCAACTTCACAAATTTCTCCGATAGATAAATTCCGACGTTCAGGATGACCATCTAACCAACTTTATTTTTGCAATGGAGATTTCAGTGTGGAGATTATCTTCTGCACTTCAGCTCAGAGCAAAAACAAAGAGTGCTTCAAATCTGGAACTTCAGGAAGGAACAACCCCTAATTTTCTTGGTTTCACAATTTTTGAAAAAAAAAAAAAATTGTAATCAAAATTACTACCCCTTGGAAAACTCTTGTCGATAACCATGATGAAGGCATAAATATCTCTGTTTGAAAATATTGAGCACTTACAGTTATCTACTCGTATTATGATGAAGAGTCAGGCAATGTAGTCACAAAATGTTTTTATACAGTCGGTTTTAAAACAGGCACAGCGACAAATGTCACCAACGTGTTGAAATGCTTGATTCAATTAACATCGATATCACAATTTAATATTGCCAGATTAAGAGCAGATATCACTGATGGGAACTTCGGCGAACTTATACGTTTTTTGAGGTCAATCATAAATCATCCATTAATTATACTTGATAAATTTCATATTTTTGAGGGACTCTGGCTCGCAGGGGGCATTTACGACAAAAGTTTATAATAAGGTCTGTAATTATCGACACACAATTTAGTTTCACTATCTGTTTAGGCCTCGTATTCAAAGCCGGGTGATTTTTTATTTTTATTTTTTTTTGCGGTACGTCAAATTAAGTGTTTGAGCACATTCCGCTGTCACAGAAGACCAAATGACGCACTGACTACTGCTTTCAGCGTTATTGTGTGAATGAATGGGCAATTATGCAGTGAAAAGGGTTGAGGTGAAAAAATGAGGACGGTGAGAAATTAAGCTAGGGAGAGCAGGTGTTATTTTATTTACCCATCATTTAATCTGGTGGTTTGAGTTATACGAGACTTATGATTTTGAAAGGCTAGCATTTAAGGCGAACGGTACTGAGAACCAAGCACTCAATGCAAACTGACAGCAGGAGCAGGGGCCTCAGTTCGGCTGCTCCGCCTCTTTTGCACTTCTGGGTACCCGCCTCTCCAATCCTCGTTTTCCATGGAAAACAGTACCTTGAAAGACCTCAGAGCTTGTTTAAACATTTCGATGATTCACAGTTAACCCGACGTTTTACATAAGAGAGTGAATCCCTGGCTGTTTTTGTTTGCATACCGTTATTTTTGATCACTATGACCAGGTTAAAAAAAAAAAAAAAAAAAAAAAAAAAAAAACCTACAAATGCTGAACGGAACTTCAAAGGGATTCCCTTTGAACTGCTTTGAGAGTAAGAGTGGGGGGTTTGTAAACCCATCACATCGATCGGTCTGTGCAACATGGAATGTCTCTCAAATCGGTCATTCCTATTTATCACGAATGCGATTAACATTAATTTTATTTTTTTTTTCTACAGAAAGTAAAGTCCTTTGATCGAGTTATTCTATCACAACAAGTTTCATCTCTATTTTTTTCACAATCACTGAATTTATCCCCGAATAAACACGCACTTCTCCACTCGAAATCGAATTTTAATCACGATGTATACCACACCACAGGCAGGTCAATGACTCTCCTCAAGAAGATTGAAGAGTGATACAGAATTTAAGCGCAACTGTTATTCGATTAAGATGAACCCCCCCCCCCCCCCACCCACACCCCAAATTTAGACCATTCTGAATTGGGGGGGGGGCTGAGGCTCCACCTTATTCTCATACACTCTGTGTAATGATGACTAGTGACTACTGTAAAACTCAATGATGAAAGGCGTGCTTTACCGATTTAAGCCTTTGAAACACGCATTATGAAAAAGCATAACCGCATCAATCTTGGATCCCCGTCATTGAACTACTTGAACTTTTCTCATATAAATTGACGTGCCTCCCTATTTTTTTAAAATCCCATAAGACTCCATTTTAAACCCTGTACACATATATGTGTACACCGTGTTGGAAAGGGCTAAGTTAAATTCACTAAGCCCAGCAGATGAAAACGAAATCCAACGTTGATTTTTCTCATTTTAAGACATCTATCAAATCGCACGCATTCAGACGCAGCGAAACCTTGGCTCGTTAATTTATTGTGATTTATCGATGTTTCCTTCAAATAAACCCATGAGAAAGAATCGCTCTTCAGGTAGTTTAATTGAACTTTTGAATAATCGATATTTTTGCAGAGATAGCATGGGGGAAGAACGATAAAAGATAGTTCACGAACCGCCACTGCACAGAGAATTAATTAAGATGATTCTAAGGGTCGATTGGTTCAAACCGTGAACACCATGTCGCCGTTACGCTGCTCAAAAATTCAACAACTTTTGGCTATAATAAAATTAATGAATTCACGCAAAAAGTAAAAATTTGAGAAACGCCAGCACCTGAAAACATATACCTCAGAAAGATACCCTGAAAGTTTCAAGCTGAAATACTCAAAAATAAAGCCGGGAATTATGAAATAAAAAAATTCCCATGAGCCTCAAAGAGTTCAAGGGAGGCAGATAAGTCATAGTATCACGCGTACTCATTCGCTCCAACTTGCTCTCTCTGAGCTTATAGCGAAATGAATTTCATAAGTTATATACGGCTTTAATTCTCAACCAATTTTACTCGTTTTGGGCTCAAAATATTCATAAAAAAAATTACGCAAGTGCTGACGTTCTTGGATTTTGTGTTTTCTTTTTGTTTTCAATTTTAAATGCCAAAGACACGAATTTTCCTAAAAGCGACTATAGCGGCATGGCGCTATCCATCAGATTGAAATCTAGAAAAGTTTCGCCTAATGGAATCATCTTAAAAATCACGAGAACTAATATTTGTTGAATGATCCGCGCAGATTCAGGCAATATTCTCAACTTTCCTACTTGAGAATGATGTTGATAATAATCCGGTAATACACGCTGAAGGAGTAGACAAAAAACAATCAACACTCCGTATTTAAGGTGTGACGCCACGAAAGCTTTAAAATAATTTCTATAAGCAAAACTTACAGGTTTCTGAAGGAAGGAGGAGTACTTTTTCACTCAGTAAGAAGCATAGCCGGTAGAGGTAGGTTCAAAAAGAGGCGCTCTGAATTGTCATGTTATGAACAGAAAAGTGAAAATGATGCACATTTTTATTTTGAAGAAATAAAAATTAAAGATTAAATTAAATCAAATCAAAATCAAAATAAAATAATTTTTACCTTGTACGTGCCCAAATCATCAACAACACAGGTCATTGTTGCCTCACGGCCCAAAGGAACAGTTGCATTTGCTATCGGTTCACCAAAAGAGGGCAACTCTGTAATAATAATAAAAAAGAAAAAGAATAACACCAATTGAATTAATGTCTAAGAGACATATGATTATAAATTTCCATAAATCATGGTCGAGCTCTATTTTGCAACACATCATCAATAGCTGAGAAGATACTCTTATAATAATAACATATCCAAGACCTTTGAGCCCTTCGGTTGTAATCTAGCCTTTCCATTAATGATACAGGGTGATCGAAAAAAAAAAAAAGAATTAAAATAAAACAGACTCAAAAATATCGACCCATTTTCAAAAACTCGTAATTCTTCAAAAATGAAAAACTAAAGAAATTTTACTGCTTGCATAAAATTGCCGAAATGTAAGTATATAGTTTTTGAGAAGACATTCCAAAGTAACTTCTTTTTGTTCGAAAGCCAATTGTCTATAATGATCCTGGACACGATGACGGGCATTTCAAAAAGGATACAAATGTGAGCGCATGTGCTGTCTAGTTGCGTATAGATTTATCAGTCATCGATTTTATTTACAAACAAATAATCGAAAAAAGGAAGATTTTTATCACAGGATTGCAATTCCACTCCACTTGTTAATACCTATTGAATCTACAGTGGCACTTTTAAACCGGAGATTAAAGGGTTTTTAAATAGGTTTATGAATACCTATCAAGTACCTGGTAGATTCTCAGGACGCATAAAGAACTGCGGCGCGAAAAAGGGTGAGTTTTTAAATTTTGCTTTGTTACAGATTTTCCAGGCGTTGGCTCGAACAATGTGACGTTTCGGAGATAAATTTCGTGATGGGGGCTTTTTTTTTTAATGTTTATTGTTCGACGCAATGTTATAATCCAAGCTCGAGCTGGCGTTGAATTCGCAACAGCGCGGCGTTGCCAGACTACGAATGGTAAATTTCCATTTTTATCAAGACTCACTCAGCTCAGTGGCGGCTCGTGCAACAACACTGAGAGAAATCACTTCTTTAAAAACAAGGAACTCGTTTACTTGTGGCAGTTTTCCTTGCGCGAAGTAAGTTTTGATTGCATGAAGGAGAGTCACTGTCACAACAAGGAATCTTAAACTTGTAGCAGCAGACATTTTCCTCGGGTTAGAGGAATCCCCCCTTAGTCAATATTGCACTGCGTTGTTTCTTTAACACAAGCGGAATACATCTTGGATTAAAAAAATATTTCTTTCAGTGAATGGATTCCCTCCTTAAAAAATATGTATTATAATTAATTCTTGACAACGCTTCTTGTACCGCACCTATAATTCACTTCCAAACGGTAATACGAGTAAATCAAATGATTTTATTTTCAAATGGAATCCTTCTCTAGGCGAAGAGGCGCAGAGAGGAAGCCCTCCTCGGAGTGGGACTTGACTTTATTTTAGTTTCGAAAACACTGAATTCAATCCATAAAACTCGCGAACCCATACTTTCCAACTAATCTCGATACACACTTGTGACACCGATATAAAAAAAAAAAAAAAAAAAAAAAAAGTTTTTTTTTTTTTTTTTTTTTTTTTTTTTTATGAGCCTTGTTTATGAGGCACCGTGCTTTGCCCAGAATCTATATAGGAATTTGTCTGAAACGGGAACACATCGCTTAAGAACATTCTTGCAAGCTCAACTCCGTAGGAGTACGTATTCACCTCAGAAATCTGGGCAAAACTATTTGTGTTTATAATGACGAGTCATCCGTTTATTTTGCTAGTTTGTTTCTTGAGCAAATATGAGTAATGAAGCTCTTAACAGGATTCTGCCATGTTTCTGATGAGTAGTGTATAAGAGTGTTTAACACACGTAATAACACGCTAACCCGTGCAGTGTACACTAGACTGTTTCATACGTATATGTAATCTGCTCACTGTGCGTTTGGTATAATAAGTTACTACTGTCACTAAATGTAGTAGAAACGATCAGAGAATATCCTAACAACCATGTTAATTGCAAAAATACTGTGAATGTGTTTTCAGAAGTTTTTCACGGAGCTACTCTGAAAGGCTTTGCGTGTGACATCTCTAGAGATGTTCGCAAAAACTTTCTTTTTATAGTAATGTGTGTGAGAAATTTCCAACAGGAATTTTAATTAAGTGACGTTAAAAGAACTTTTCGCCACAATTTCCTTTAGAATTGTAAGTAGAACGCCTGGAAAAGATAAATTCAAGTTATTGTAATTACGAGCACCAACTATCACTCTTTATTTCAGCTTGTATATTTTTTTAACATGCCACTCTCGCTAAAAATGTTGACAACGATTCAAACATATTTTCAAAATTTGCGTGTTCGCTTGGAAAGTTGCCGAATCAGATTTATTTCCTACTTTCAAGAAATTAATTATTTGTTGATACTTAAATTACAAGTCGAATGACTAAGCTTAAGATCTGTTTGACATTATTCATGCAATTACATATTTTTCAAAAATTCCAACCCAAATCACATGTCTTATGTCGTTTGAATTGTGCTCCGATTGGCAACACAATAACACACTAATGGTGTTTGTTGTGTTTTTTTGTTTGCTTTTGTTTTGTTTTTTTGTTTTTGTTTTGTTTGTTTGTTTTTTGTTTTTTTTTTTTTTTTTAACTTAGATTGCAGGTCTTAGGAATCACGAATGCATCGCATGGGCAAAATGCGACAGTTTGTATTTTCAACTATTACAGACAGAGAAATGTCATGTGGTTCAGCACGAAGGCCGAAGGGGCGAAGCCGCACTTTTGGCTGTGTAAGTTTACTTTTTGAATTCTTCAATACATATGATTGTACGTATAAAATACTTTTTTTTTTTTTTTTTTTTTTTTTTTTTTTTTTTCTTTTTCTTTTTCTTACGAAGAAGTTTACGGGTCAACGTCATTTGCGGTAGAACTCTCTGGCTACATGCATTCTAAACTGTCGACTTGTGAACCACACACAAATTTTACGGTACAGATATACGTGATTTAGACATCATGTCTGTGAGCTTGAGCTATTTGTCCTTAGAAAAAAAAAAGAATAAAAATAGACGTTTGACTGAGGACTTTTTTGAAGAGGACATTTACTTAAAATCAACTTCGTCAACGAGTTGCATTTTCCACGAGAACTGACAACAGTGAGGCGAGGTTGAAAAGGTATTACGTCACGCCTGAGTATCTTCTAAAAAAAAGGACACTGTTAAATTGGCGGAAATTTTTTTTTAAAAAAAAGGTACCGTTGAACCCTCTCAATTCTCGAGAGCCTTGCGCGCCGGCCCGGCCGCGTGTCTCGGTAGACTCCTCGCCGCTTGCAAAACGCGCAAACGGATCGGCTTAACTGGGGTCGTCGCGGCGCGTCGCGTCGAGTCGAGTCGGTCATCCCAACGAGGCTCTCAAACGCTTTGATGTAGAGAAACCGGCAATGAATTCAGCAAGAACCACAGCTGCTGACATGAATATTCAATAGCACAGGAGCAGTGCACGTATTAAGGCTTCTTACAACTTCCATTTTCACATTTCACGTACGCTAAACGTTAGAAAACCACCACCGGATTTGATAATGCGTAGTTTTGTCAACGCCGCGCCGCCGCCGCCACGCCACCGCACTATGGTCAAAGATTGAAAAATGTGGCCAAAAATCAGTATGGTCTAAGATCGAAAAATGTGGCCAAAAATCAGTATGGTCTAAGATCGAAAAATGTGGCCAAAAATCAGTATGGTCTCTAAGATCGAAAAATGTGGCCAAAAATCAATATGGTCTAAGATGGAAAATTGTGGCCAAAAATCAGTATGGTCTAAGATCGAAAAATGTGGCCAAAAATCAGTATGGTCTCTAAGATCGAAAAATGTGGCCGAAAATCAGTGGAAAAAAGTCATAGAAAATCAACATTTTCGACCTTTTAAGCTCAATTTCAATCACACATTTCTTCGGTTTACATTATTTATTTACTTGTTAAGTGTTCTCAATAAATAAAATTATTGGTTTTGACAGTTCATAAATAGTAAATTGATAAGGAATTTACTCAGTAGCGAGGCGTGAAATTTGGCAACGATGTACTCTCTCTATTTAAACTTACTGAAAAAATCGAATGCTTCGATCATAGGCGATGACATGATGTTTCGACTTTTCTAATGTGTTTAAAGGGGGTGAAAAAAACGTTGCCAAATTGCACGTCCCGTCACTAAATTTACTTTTTGGTTTTTGGCCTCTTTTTGACGATCTCAAACCGTAGTGCGCAGTTCTAATAAAGAAGAGGTAAGCCTGGATCTCGAGACACGTGTTCAGATACGTATCTATGGTTTCGACTGACATCAGAAAGGTCCAAATGCTACAGCGCACACCGGGCCAAGCGAGGCCGCTGCACGAGAATAATGCAATTTTCTGAAGTGTGAGTAAACGTGGTATCGAGCTAAGATATCAAAACTAGATCCTTTGATACATCGGAAAACGTCAATATAATCTAATTGGATTAATTTTTTTTTCGCGCGAAGCTGGTTGCTCGAACATGTGAATGTAAGTATCTTTTTCGGACATGTGGTCTATATCTACTTGAGATTAGAAATCGGTGGTTTGAACAATGTCCCATGTTTACACGCAACAGTTTATTAATGGGGCAGTTGCAAGGGTCTGAAATGTTGTGTTTTTTATAGAGAAAATGATAGTACTTGATAAGCTGAGAACAAAGGTGCCTTTGGTTTTTTCCCAAGTGTCCCGGTTTAGGAGATACACATTTGTAAAGTTACAAAAAACCGTGTGCGTAGTGACGTCACTACGCGGAATTCCCATTTAAAACAATGTATTTTGGGCCAAAATCTCATCTCCGGAACAATGGAACTTCATTAGAAACCAAAAGCATCTTTGTTCTCAGCTTATCAAGTACTTTCATTTTCTTTATAAAAAACAAATCATTTCATACCCTTGCAACTGCTCTCTTTATTTAGTTTTTATTTAGTTTAAATTTAAATTTTATTTAGTTTTTATCATTCAAATGGCCATGGCAAATTCGTCGAAAGGTAAGAATTTTTCTTTCATATATATTTTCTATTTTGCTCATTTCATTTTGATGAAAAAGGCAAAAGCGTACACACGTTCGAGTCATTTTTCTCCGGCTTTTTTACAGTATGAACACTATGAATAAAACCTTTCATATAGTTTCAGGAACCTCACGGAACCTCGATTGGCCATTGAGGAGGGTGCTCAGGAGGCTATGCTGATTAAGGTCCTTCTGGGTTTGGCTGCGCCAACTTGCGCCGAAAGCCGAAAAAAACGATTTCTTTCGTGATAGTCTGAAATAAAAGCTCCCAAAATCATTCATGCATATGTCCCTATAGTTGACTCTCTAGGAGACGCGTCGCGTGCAATTTGACAACACCCCATTCCGTCCATTTAATCCCGTAAAGAAAGTCGAACTACTGGGAGTGAACAGTGCACTCCTTAGAATCGATATTTGACATGGGTTTTAATGGACGAAATGCAGCGTTGCCAAATTAGACGCAACGCTTTTGCTCTGTGGAAATGCCTAGTCATAAAACTTGTGCAAAACATGAATTTGTCCTAACATACAACATGCTTTATAAAATGAATCGGGAAGTAAAACAGGAAGTTTCATCTTTTCCATTTGAAGTTTTCATCTTCTATTGTTGCCAGATTTACAGAGGAAAAAGTAGGAAACATCTGTAGTTATTATTTGAGAATGATTTGAAGGGACGAAGAGAGAAAACCCTGGTTGGAAAAAAAAAAAAAAATGTGTAATTGATGCATGAGATTTTGAATAGAGAAGCACATGCTTAACTTTGTCCACACTGTTGCCATATTTATACTTTATTCACAGAAATGATTGGGTCGATTCTTTTAATTAATTCTTCATGAAAACCGACACCCGCTTTATCAAGCTGATTCAAACGCTGACAACGTGAAAATGTGGTTATGTAATGTGATGAGGCCGTCCTCACACGGTATTACCAAAGCTCCAAATGTTATTATCTTCAAAAATGTTAAACTTGATGCTACTGTTTCTCGGCTTTTGATTAGATAAGAGGTTTCACGCGCATGCGTTGGAGCACAGTTCGGCAAAACTAGTTTTACCTTGTGATACAGGCTTGAAGCTGCACACCAGATCATTAACAGTCATTCCGCAGAAAACTTCCGAATAATAACGAGACGAAATATCCTTAACATTTAGTTTAGAGATTAATTTTAGGAGAGCGCGGTACCAATGCTGATTTAGAGGTATATGCTATAGGGACACTGTGATGCTTCCAACTAATCCACAGCGGTAACTAGAAATCTAGAACTCAAGACACTGCCCATTGTAAATACCACATGCTACTCAGCAGAGACATTACCTTGCTCAATGCTCATTCATTGACTGGCACCATCAGGCGCTTGCGTTTGAAACAGCTTGAACTTTAGCAAGGGTTGCCAGACTTTTCAGAACCATGCTAAAAATTAAACTTACAAGTAGTTTGCGAGGCAAACTTGACATTCACTCGAATGTTCAGAAGCTTACTGATTTTTGATCTAAATTTGCATTATTGCCTCTTTTATATAAACTTTTCTTTTCATATGGTAATAGCTGTATATGTTGCTTTGTTGCAGATTTTTTTCGTACATTTAAGCAATTATGTGAGTCTCTTAGCACTATCAACCCAACCGAAACTGATTTTAAAGATTCTTTGTTCAAAACCACCGAAAAAGCTGTAAAACCCCCCTTCAAATACCAAAACAATGCCAGCAAGACATTGAGACAAAATTATTTACTGTCGTTGAAGTTTTGAAAAAAAAAATAAAAAAAAAATGGAATGCTTGTGACCAAGTAGAAGTAGATTTTACCTAAAACACGAAAAATGGTTGCAGAGTTGTTTTTTATTTTCTATTCCTATTGTAACAGTCAGCAGTCAAGGTGAAGCGGCTGCAGGAAGACCCTTAACTAATTTTAACGATCTTTCTCCATCTGGCAAAAGGAAAAGGACGCAATCTATTCGTGATGAATATTCCTCGGATGAGTTGCTTTTCGCGGCTGTCGTTGCTCTTAGAGCCTCAGGGAAATTTGAGTTAGCTACAATTATTGAAGAAATTTTGAACAAGACAGAAGCGTCTCAAAATTTTCTATTCCTATTGTAACAGCCATCAGTCAAGGTGAAGCGGCTGCAGGAAGACCCTTAACTAATTTTAACGATCTTTCTCCATCTGGCAAAAGGAAAAGGACGCAATCTATTCGTGATCAATATTCCTCGGATGAGTTGCTTTTCGCAGCTGTCGTTGCTCATAGAGCCTCAGGGAAATTTGAGTTAGCTGCAATTATTGAAGAAATTTTGAACAAGACAGAAGCGTCTCAAAAACATTTTTTAGAGGAAATTAGAAGCCGGAAAGCGGACCCAGATTTTCTGGCTCTAAGCAGTCTCAGTCTCTTGGTTCATGCCTCCCTTTCCAAGGACCAATATCAGCTGATCAGAGATTATTCTAAAGAGAGGAAAGTAGACATTTTTCCTCCGTACAATGCTATTCGAGAAGAAAAAAAACAGTTATCCTGATATGGGTTCAATTACTGTAACTGAAACATGTTCAGAATTCCAGTAACTGAAACATGTTCAGAATTTCAGTAACAAGCTTTATTGGATCATACGGCCAAACGGATAGTTCATCTTATGTTTCCAACTGAGGCCGCGTTTTTTTTTAGAATATTCAACAACGAAAACTTTCACGCTAGTCAGTAAGTGGGGTTTTGATGGGGCGACTGGCCAGAGCACGTACAAGCTCAGTTTTTCCGATAATTCAGCATCAGACAAAAGTAATTTCATGACTTCCCTTGTGACTACGATTGAGCGGAAGTGACGGTGAGAATAAGGTTATAGTTTGACAAAATTTGAAGCCTAGATCCGTCAGATTTTGCAGGCCAATTAGACCCCAACAGCTCAAAGAGAGTGAAGAAATTTTGGTACAGGAGAAAGGGTACATTGAATCCCAAATTTCAAATTTGAATGACTCTGAGATCTCATCTCTATTACTGAGCGAGGTCAAACCAGCGATGATGCAATGTCTCATGAAACTGGAGACACTTCAAAACAACCAATTTTCCGACCTTGCTTTACAAGCTGTGCAAAGTAGACTGCCGATGATATACTCAAAATGACCTATTCGCAGCAAGCATTTTAGATTTACGATACCGCGCCTTGCTAACCAAAGAAAAGCAGCTGTTGGGACGCCTGCGCCTGCAGTCGGCTTGGAACCACATCCTCAAAATATCTACTCGGCCATCCGATGAGGAGCTAAGGGATGAGGCAGCAGCATCTATTTCCGCCATTCTCATCGACTTTTTCGGCCGAAAAACTGAGAGTCAAACATAGCTAGTCAAAACCCGACTCCATAAAAACACCAAGTCAACCTTGCACTACTATACGACTGTTTGTATACAGTTTGTAACTCCATTCACAAACGTCTACCACTTATTTTTGAGGTAAAATAATACCATTTTTTCCTATGAACATGGATCCGAAAATTTTCTCATTTTCAGCTACAACTCCTAAAGTTTTAAAAATGTATGGTTGTTTTTGGAATAGCAACCATAATTATGAACCGAATCTCATGAAGATTAGTGTTCTCAGGTAATTTCAAGGGAAAAATTCATTAATAACCTCGAAAAATTCAGTGAATAGGTCCACATATACTGTTCAGGCCATCATGTACCTTTAGTGGCACACATTTCATGTTACGACTGAGCAATTTGAAAAATAATTTCAGATATCAGATGGGGAAAAGTGTAAGAAAGATATTTGGTCATTAACGTTTTTTTCGAAAAGACGCGTTTGAAGCGAGATTATTACAGCACAATGTGAAAAATTCAGCGCTTCTATTACGACGCGACGCACTATGGCTCTAAATCAGATTCTAAGCGATCAAAAACCGATCTATTCAAAGCCCGAAGAAAAAAAAATTTAGCTACTATAGATGATTTTAGACGGTATATTTAACAAGGTCATCACCCCTGGATTGTCACACATCCATCGTAGAAAAATATTAGACGGAACCTTAATTCCCGTGGTATTATATTCCCTATTCAGATGGTCCATGTTGCTGGTGCAAAATTTTGCAAAAGATCCTTTGTGCCTTTACAAAAGTCTCAATTTTGGCTTCAGATTGATATACAATGTGGAGAAGTCTCGAGGAGAATCTGGCAACCGTGGTTGCCTCCCTTCTTCTTGCAACTTTGACTACTTTAGACCGATAAAGAAAGCCACTCAAGTTGTAACACCGACCCTCCCCGTCAATCAAATTAACAGCCATTGAACAATCAGCAAAGTTGCGGATTGAGTAACGAAACAGGTCTATCTATAAAACAAGAAACAGAAGCGGATCCATAAAAAGTGTCTTCTCTCTCTCTCTCTCTCTCCCCTCGCCTATTTGGAAGCATTAATAGAAAATGATAGAATTAGCTGCTAAAGCCACGTGATGGAGAGAGAGAGAGAGAAAGAGAGAGAGAGAGAGAGAGAGAAAGAGAGAGAGAGAGAGAAAGAAAGAGAGAGACAGAGAGAGAGAGAGAGAGAGAGAGAGAGAGAGAGAGAGAGAGAGAGAGAGAGAGAGAGAGAGAGAGAGAGAATTGTCTTGATCCGCCTCTGAGACGAAGTTCCCAATGCCCGCATCAAAGTTTCCTGCCTCGGAGTGCTTTCTTCTCGTGGCGCCGAACGCACTGAACATACTAAAATTAAGGAACAAATGAAGAGCGTCGCAGTGGCGCATGAGGAACTTTGGTTCCTTTCTCTTTGTCCATAAGAGTGAATGAGTCAGAAAAGGATGAAATGCGTCTAACACGCATTCAAATGGACAAAGGGAGAGAGAGAGGAAAGCAAGTGCTTAGATGCAGTACCACGGAACAGCGTGAGCATGGAATAAAGCATCTTACTGAGATTGGAAACTTTCGGGATTTTCGAAGCTTCTTATTTTAAACTCGGCTATTAACGATGCTCTTTGGGGCCGACTTACATCAAGGAAGGCTGAATTTTATAAAGATTAAAGCGTTGGATCTGTTGCAAACTTTTTGCCATAGGTTGTTTTAAAAAAGATCGGGTCTTCGTTTTGTACGACTATCATGAAAACATTGGATTCTCTCTGCACTCCAATTCATTCCCGAGCATGAGATTATACCTATCAGGCAAAAAAAAGAGGGCGTTCGAAGTCCCGAGGACGTTCGGAGGACATTCGAAGGAAATTTTGAAAAAATTTTGATTGGAACTGAAATGCCTTCTTTAGACTTTTAACAAGTGATCGGCGGAAAAAAAAAAAAAAAAAAAAAAAAAAAACCATTTTTAGCCAGTCAGGCATGTAACGTTTCCTTGAATCGACCGTGCTATGGACGCAACATTTTTGTTTAGTCCACGGTTAGAGTAGGCATTTGGGAAGGAAGATAACATTCAAAGGATGGAATCCGCACAGTCTATGAAATGCGTCGCGCCGGTCGGCCATCGAGAGGAGGAGAGTGTGCTTAAAGTAATTGGTAAGTAACGAATCTGACCTTAACCAACAAGAATAAAGGCGTGAGTGTATAAGTATTCATTATTCAACATTCCAGGTAAGTTGAGCTCTGCTGATGCACAAGGGGCATAAATGCCACGGTAAATGAAGCGGAAACGCCGCGAAGCCGCGTCATGAACCACCTCTTCGCCTTGCAACGCCACGCCAGCCTAAACCTCCTCGTACCATTTCAAAAAAAAAACATCGCTTGTTCTCTGTTGCCACTTTCAGGGGAATCGATGCTTTGATGTCTTTAAATTTGTTTACTATCCGCAGAAGTTTCAACCGTCCACCTTAAGTCGCTAAATCATCCATAGTAAAAGTTCCCGTCAATCGAGGGAAATTTTTTAGTTCACCGATGACTCTTTTGACAAAAACATTACAATTACATAGTTCAGCTCATTGTCAGTAGTACAGAGGGTTTTGTTTTAGTAATGCCGGTGCCCGGTGATGAGCGTTCTAAAGAGAGAAGGCTTGTCTCTCTCGCTTTCACGTAAACCCCATGTACTGTCATCTCAATCTAATTTCAAAAACCGTAAATAGAGAGATCCTTCGTGAACTTTTTTGGCTGAAGTGAATTCCTCGAGGCAATTTAACGTGATTTTGAATACTATGTCGTAAAACAAGGCCATGTATACGAATTTCTGTACGAGCTCAAACTGTCCAATGGACACCAGAATTGACAGAGGCTTTCAACATATGCAAAAACAGCCTTTCAGAAGCAACCCTACTTGCTCAACAAAGCATCGGTGCGCCTTTGGCCATATTCACCGACGCTTCAAAAATTTCCATCGGTGGTGGTGGGCAACAGTTACAAAATGAAACGTGACAACCCCTGGGATTTTTCTCCAAAAAATTAACAGCCAAGCAGCAAGATTGGCCTCACTATTACAGAGACCTATATGCTACCTATGCGACAATCCAACATTTTCGATACATGCTCGAAGGTCAAAACTTCACAGTTTATACTGACCACAAACCTATTACTTTCCCTTTCCGACGAAAGAAAGACAAATTGCCTCCAGTACGACTGAACCATCTAACCTTCATCTCTCAATTTTTGACAGATATTCAATATGTTCCAGGATCAGCCAATATTGTCGCAGACGCACTCTCCCGTGCTGAGTCCATCAACGGACACAATTAGGATTTCACTACTCTTGCAAGAGCCCAATTAGAAGACGAGGAACTTAAAAAGCTTTTAAAAACGAAAATTCATTGAATCTCAAATTGATCACGATTCCTGAAACAAATATTCAAATATATTGCGACTTATCACCTCAACAAAGACCGTTTATTTCAACTAGACGCAAAATATTTAACACCTTGCATAATCTGAACCACCCTGGAATCAGAGCTACGTGTAAATTGGTTACTTGTCGCTATATGTATGGCCTAAAATACAGCAAGACTGGCGTGTCTGGGCCGAAACTTGTCAAGTGTGTCAAAAGTCAAAAATTTCTCATCGATTTTTCAAAGGCGCGTGGTCTTCTCAGATCGAACATAAATAAGCGCTGCATTCACTGAAATCCGCGGATTTTGACTCTCATAGACCTAGCATGCGCCAAACATTTTTTTTATGCGCCTAACATGTGTCTATGCTTAAAAGAATAAAGGAGAATGTGGGGGAGCCAACCCCACCTAACATTATAATTAGCCATGCCCTGAAAATAGGTACGTGAACAACGATGATCACGGGCTCTCGTGCATAATCCAGCAAAGTGCTCAACCGGGACGGCGCGGCGCGGCGGGACCGTCAGGATTTTCTGAAGACTGGAAATTTTTCCCCCTTGGAAATTTCGACTTACCTTCAGAAAGATTTCAGCACGTTCATATCGATCTTATTGGACCCTTACCAACCATTGAGGCCTATCGATATTGCCTCGCTGCGATAGATCGATATACGCGCTGGCCAGAAATCTCCACCCCCCCCTTAAAACAATAACCACCGAATAAGTTGCAGAAGCACTTTTAAACTGCAGGATCTCAAGATTTGGTTACCCAAGAAAAATAACAAGCGATCAAGGACGGCAATTTGAGTCCAAGTAATTTCAAATTCTTGAAAACGTTTTAGACGTCTCCCACTTTAGAACAACAAGTTACCACCCAACTTGCAACGGCATATTTGAGCGCTTTCACCGCCATACCAAAAGTGCAATTATGTTTTACCCATATCTAACATGGCTGCGAGCAATTCCAATTCTTCTATTAGGCATCAGATCCGCGATCAAGGACGATTTAAAACCTTCATCTGCAACCCTAGTATTTGGAGAGCCTCCTCCGAATCCCAGGCGATTTCCTAGTACAACAACCCCCCCCCCTCCCCAGGCAATCAGAAACCTCGTCTGAACTGGTAAATAGATTGACGAACCAAAAGGCGAACCTTCGTCCAATTCATAACAGTCGGCAGTGCCAACAAAATATCTTTGTTTTTAAAGACCTAAAGTCATGTTCTCATGCTTTCTTCCGCGACGACACAGCTCGAGGCTTACTTGTACCACCATATACTGGCCACTTCAAAATCATCCGACGCAACGCTAAAAACGTGACTTTGCTCATTAAAAACAAAGAAACGAACGTTAGTATAGACAGAATTAAACCTGCGTATATACCTTCAAACGAAGAGATGAACAAAAGTTTTAACGAACACAATGTGGCAAAACAAACTCCGATCCAATCGCCTAATTACGTAACACGTTCAGGCAGAACAGTAAAATTTCGATGTCCAGAATTGGTCAAGTCTTCAAAATTTTCTCCCACTTAAACTTTCCTTTCATGACTTAAATAAATACAACTCGCAAAAATCATGACACTCAGTCAATTCCTCACTTTGTTCTCGCAATAATAAAGTAATTATTCTCTATTTTTTCCAGCAATCAAGAGAAATGTCTCAAACAACGACCAGATATTTCCACACTCTACCAAAACATCATGCGCGTGTGTCAACAAACAGCAACCAAACGAAGCAGGGGAATATTCCAGCACTTGCCTCGAACTTTGGCGTGGACGGTGCCTTTCACAACAACGTATTCAAATCACAGGCACAAATACACCGATGAGTCCCCTTCCGTACAATCAACGACAAAGTTCAAGATTAATATAAAAATGAAAAAGATCAACGGCACATTTTCTTACGCATCACCTCTGGCCCGCCTAACGCAAAACTACGCACGGCAATACAAATCACACCAAATCAAAACTCGCAACATGCGACTTTTTATCCAATAGCATGAAGGAAAGGAAAAAAATACGATCAGTTCAACAAAGCGGTTTTACCAACCCAAGTTCTCCTAAAATTAGGCCGAATTTCCCCAAAATTATAATCTCCGAATCAGATATTAAATTAACACCTATTCAGTTTATTCTCCATGTACCACCGGTCATTCAAACTTCAAAATATGAAAATTATTACTCCCAAAGGTTTGCACTAGCTGCAGCCGTTGCAAAAACAAATGCACCTGCAACGCGTCACCAGTACAACCTTCCACCCACAAATATTGCATCTGTCGGGTCAGCATCATTTGTAACGGGTCCGTACTACTGACCACCCTAGAATTCTTACACCTTTTCTGCCAAACCAACAAAAGGCACAAAGAACTGGCCAATTTCGTCGAGTCCAAATGCACACCAGAAGAATTCGAAGCCATGTTCTAATGACGTTTTTTCCAATCGCTCAGATTTTACTTCGTTTGTTAATTTTTTTTTCTGGTTCTTTGGTTCCTTTATAGAACTCAACTCCGTTTCTCCGCCGGGGGCTTATGTGGCGACGCAGCAATCCACTTGCTCTCGTCAGGGTCACACAACTGGCAAGCTACGCCATCTCAAGCAGCATCGATCTCATCTAACGCTGAGGTTAAGCAACGTCGGGCATAGTTACCATTTGGATGAGAGACCATCTTCAAAGTTCACCATCTGCCCAGGTTTCCCTGACGAGGTCACCACAACCAAAGTCCCCGGCATAGAACTTCATTCTTTTCGCTGATTGGCGGACCTAAACGGCCGACTCGGATATATAAACCGCCGTCGTCCGTCCATCCAATTCATTCCAGCTCTGAACTCAAAGAGAATATGCCGCGCCGCCGGACCTCTGTCAGCACTGCAACCGTACCACCACTCTCCGCTTCATATCCAGACGCCCAGCGGCGCAAAGACTAGCGGGACTCGCCTCCAACGGCTCGAGTCCCTTTAGAAAACGGCCCTTTTCAGAGCCACCAGATACTTGGTTCAGAGCACCAACAGGTTTCATATTACAGTGGCACTTCTTTCATAATTCATGACAGAAAGGGTTAATGAACACTCGTGTTATAAGGAAAGAAGATGGGGCACATGCACGACTTGCGCCCTTATCTCTACCTTTTTCTACCATGTGCGTTTAAATGAGCAACGAGGGAGACAAATAGATATCTGAATCCGCTAGTGGAACTAGTTGCGCAATAGCGTACAATCGTACATTGTATTGGTAATGAACGAAATATCATTACATTAAGTCCAATGTAGATGGAGAGCAGGTATGGACAACACTCGGCTCAGGGGACGGTGCCGGGCGTGGCGACCTCTGAAAAGCGACTTCCCCGCCATCTTGATTTTGCGACTTATTAAGATTTCTAAAGTTATAGGAGCTTATTATGATAAGCGTAGGGTGATTACGTATAGGTACTTTTGAATTTAGCAAGTGTGTTTTCTCATCGCTTAGTTAGGGATCATAATTCGAATTAGAGATTACTGACGAAATTCTGTGATGTAGGTTAGGTTAGGTTTGCAGCCACTACTACTGCCGTGCAAATTCTCACTTTGAATATTGTGAGGTAAGAAAAATGGCGGCGCAGTCGCTTTTTTAGCGAACCAATCACGGCCAACCTCAGAGTGTTGCTCATAACTGTTCTTCATCTACCTTGCTTTAAGTCCTGAAAAAATCATTGCAAAATATAACGGGCATATGCCAATTTGGCCCGTACATACAGGCCAAATTGGCGAAGGGAGAGAATGACAAATTCTTGAACCCACCTCCGTGACTGTTTATAGAGAAAAACATTGAGATGATTCACTTCGATAGAAAATAGCACAAATAACAATAGAATTGAAAGCCGTCTAGACTTTGCTGTTGACAATCTTTCTGCTTAAAACTTGAGTCTTCAAAGTTTGGAAACATTTCGCGAGGGCGACGCGACGGTCGGGCGGAGGGCGAGAGCGCGAAACGCGTGCTCACCGCCCGCAAGATGCAAAGCCAAAACAGTGGGGCTTCTTCACCAGAAATTATTGCTTACGACAGGGGCTGACAAATTCGACGAATGCGAATTTTTGTTCCGCAACACAACAACAATCGAACGAGAAGGAGCACAATGCTTTTAAACTTTAAAATTACCCTAAAAGACAACGCGCGAGGTTCGGAAAAGTTGATGGCGTGAGAGAATGGGAAAGGAAGCCTGTGAGGTAAACGAGTCGCGAGTCGTGAGCGGCAAGCGCGGATTCCTTCTCTCCCTCTCCTTGCCCATTTGAACGCGTGTGTTAAAAAGAGATAGATTAGGGGCAGTCACGTTACTTTCACCTCTCCCTCCATCCTTTTCTAACACATGTATTCAAATGCTGGGTAGCGATAGCGGAGGGGGGGGGGAGAGAGAGAGAGAGAGAGAGAGAGAGAGAGAGAGAGAGAGCGCAGATTTCTGGATCCGCCTCTGGGCCTCCACTCTATCAAACTCTCGTTCGTTACGGAGTTGATGGCTAAAATGTGTGCGTCGCAGAGAAAAGTCTGCCGAGGTTCAAAAGGGCTCTCGCGTTCAATTAAATTAAAAGTGGAGTGGAAAGGCACCCAGCCTGGCCCGACCGGCACCGGGCATCCGAGAGCGAGTTTATCATTTGATGGCCACCAGCAATACACACATTAATGGTTACGCAACATCGTTTTTGTTAAGCGCCAACTTACTTTCATTCACGATGCATCCGGAGAGAATTACGCGGATACGTTTCCGAGGTTGTGTGTCGGCCGGTTTATTTTATCCCCCCTCCCCCCGCCCCTGCAAATCACCATTCCCACTCCAAGCTCTATTCCCCTCCTCGTGGAAGAAGTAGAAGCTGGCCTGAAAAAATAAACCTCGTTTGATTCTGTTGGTAGAGATGATTCGTTTTAACGTCTCGCATGCACAGTGCACACGTTTACATCATTGTATTCCATTCAGAGCTCAGGATTCAGTTGATTCACGAAAACAAACCAAATCGCAGAACTCTATTTTCAACTCCTCGTTTGATTTGAAATTAATTGAGTCAATCAAACATTCACTGAGCAAGCATAAACCAAATTAGGGCGGGATGTACTGTTTACGAATAATTTTCATCTTGTTATTTACCAATAAAGTAGGAACGCATGATTGTTTCCATATTCAGTGACATGACGTTAGAATTGGACCCAGTTCTGTGGAAAGGAACCAACTGCTATGGTTTTTCCTCTGTAGTTGACTCATTTCTGCAGAACTCGGGCACTGGCGGATCCAGTGGATTGTCTTTCTCTCTCTCTATCCATTTAAACAAGTGTGTTAGAAAAGGATAGAGGAGGGGGCGAAAGTCACGTGACTGCCCCTTATCTGTCCTTTTCTAACACATGCTATCAAATGGCCACAGAGAGAGAAAGACAATCCACTGGATCCGCTAGTGAACTCGGGTCCAATTGTTTACGTATTAAACATCTATACTATTGTTTACGTACACGCATGGGGCACAAATAAAGTTTCCAAAAGCAGTCAGAGGTAGGGTGTTCGTAAAAAGAAAACGAAAATGGTCTTACGATACAAAACCGTAAACGACGACATGAAAATTATGTGCGGTAACAATTTATACCTCCGTAACCACAATAAATCTCAATTATAAACAATATTTTTTAATTAAACGGTTCCTTTAAGCTAAGTAACGAAGTATAAAAACGACGATACCGCAACGCACGATATCGCAATAACAACGGATTCTCTCCGATGAAACCTATATGTAAAATAAGCGATCCTCAGTAGGCTCACAGGACCCACAAGAAATCGATGCTTGAGTGATAATTCATTAAATTCACTACATGCACACTGCAAAAATTGCTGAATTAACTGTATTTGAATACTTCAAAGTTTGGACCAAACTTAAAAACTTAGTTTTGCTATTTAAAATAGTTAAATAACTCCCTTGCTGTGTTAATTTAACTGCTTCAAATGGTAAAACTAACAGTTTTTAAGTTTTTCCATACATTTGAGCATTCAAAAAGTTTAATTTAGCACTATTTAATTCTCAGTCCACTAAAAAGGTTTATTGAATCCCTTGTTTATATGATTCGTTCAGTTGACGGGCGTACGAGGGCATTTTCATTGGATTTATTTGATTCGTTTATATGCCAGTTCATTTTGACTGACCTGCTAACTAAAAAAGAAAAGATCCGTTCATTGAATGACTCTGCCCCAGATGAGAAACAGACACAAACACACAAATGCTGCACACAAAATCGATATTGCAAGTGAGTAGGAAGCATTGTTTGTGAGACCAATGGAATAAAAGAATCTAAAACAAAGCGCTTTGGATTTTCGATTCTTTTTGATTTCTCTACAGAGCTGCTGCTTTGATTAGTAACATCGGTTGTTGAACGATTAATCGAATAGGGAAGCTCGAGGTAGACAGGCAGAAGGAGGCGTTGCGCGTTAGTGACACAGAAACGACACGCAGAGGAGCCGAGCAAGGGAAAATCAGGAAATCAAAACGGAAATTAGTTGGTTCACGGGCAAGATCATAGATTAAAGAGGTATGCTCATCTGACTTCGCGTACAAATTCAGTGGTGCGCAGTTCAAAATCACTGCAGGCAAGATGGCCGACAAAAGCAGAAAACGTATACTCTTTGCAGAAAACGTATACTCTTTGCAGAAAACATTGGGTTGTTTTCTGCTTTCCTGCAGAGGGCATCCCAATGTTTTCTGCAAAGAGTATACGTTTTCTGCTTTTGTCGGCCATCTTGCCTGCAGTGTTTTTGAACTGCGCGCCACTAAATGTGTGGTGCGAAGTCAGATGAGCATACCTCTTTAATCTACAACCTTGGTTCACGGGCGCCCGCAGAAGAATTTACTGAGGGAGGCAAAATTGTTGAATCCCAACGGAAAGCCTGTGGGTCGTGGGACCTCCTCCCCCCCCCCCCCCCCCCCCAATAAAAATCAATTTGTCTTCCAGATGGTACAGTTTTAATAATTGCAGGTGTATCAAATAATAATAATAATTTTGACGTGTTGGATATTACAAAGAAAGTGACAGATAGTAAGAAAATGCGTACTAACTACTAGTCCTATAGCGGAAAAAACGGTTGGCGGCACTACCGTCAACTTAGGCGTCTACTGCAACTGGCAACTTTTGAGGGCCATGCCCTCCTTTGGACCTTTAGACGTAATTAACGGCAGTAGTTGGGGAAAATACTCTGAATAGCGGATCCCCCCCCCCCAACTATTGGCTTTAATTACCTCTAAATTGGTGGCATGGCCCTCAAAAGTTGCCGGTTAAAGGAGACGCCTAAGTTGCCGGTAGTGCCGCCAACCGTATTTTCCGTGTTGCAAAAAATTAGTTGTATTCCAAAGTAATTTACTAAAAAAGATCGTGAAATGTTACTCATTTGATTAAAATGTTATCTACTTTTGTTCCATTCATTTTTTATCGTGAAATTTTGACCAGGAAATTTGAAAACCAAAGAGGGGGCCTTGCTCCCCGCTGCAGGCGCCCATGAGTTGGTTTATCTTTAAACAATATACAGGCACATAAATGTTGAAACCTTCGAAGTTGCTTAGCCTTTAAAGCATCAGGAGATAAAACAGTGAACAGTGCAACAAAAATAATCCCTATAGGTGCTTTAAATCTTTATTTTTAGCTCTGTTGTAATTCCCGCTTTACGGAATCTTTGAAGGATCCATCATTTAACAGTACATCTAGGTGCTTCAAGGAAGAGAACAAAAGTAAATCTCAAGGTATCTCAAGCAAAACCACAAAACTTTAAAATAAAAACATAACTTTTTGGTTGAAGGGGAGGAGAAGGAACTGTCATAATTTGACTGGAGGAAAACATAGCGTAGGTGACACCTTTGCTGAGACATAGTTGTTAGCAAAGCATTGGTGATACAATAAGTTAATGAAAATAGATGTGCGAGAGAAAAATTTCGACTGCGGCAGCTTTGCCGAATTTTTCCACGAAAGATTGTATTAACGCTGTAGAGAATGTAGATAAGAGCTTTTATGGGCACTGAACTGCAGTTATCAGCTAGAGGTGCGATTTCATCAGAAATAATTAATCAATTAAGGCCCTTTCCGGAAAATGGGCCCATAAAACAAGTGTTACTCTTTTCAGTAAAAGTTCTATATTCAATCACAATGCTAATTTCTACAAAACAGCACACTAGTTCTTTCTTACGCCCCTTTTCCGGAGATGTCCTCAATTGCACTGATGTTAAAAAAATTTAAAATGAAGATTTTTCAAGTAATTTTCATGAAATACCCTAATGGAGAGGGCAATTTTGGAAGCAGAGCCCGTGAAACAGCTGGTGTCCTCTTCAACTAAAAACCTCTATTTCTTCAAAATGCACAATTCTCAAGAAGTTGAGTAAACCCATTGTTTTAAGGGCCCTTCTTCTGGAAATGCCCTCAGTTATTATAACATTTGTTCCAGTAGCTTACATTTTCACCTAAAGTCCCAATTCTTCCCCCACTATTTTTCACGACTCTGCACACATTGCGAGAAAATAATCTAGGAAGTCGAGTAAATAGACTGCACACATTGCGAGAAAAGTATCTAGGAAGTCGCGAGTATATAGACTGGAATCAAGACTTGAAAATCCGCATTGCATATATTTTAACCACGGAATCGGAATTTACGTCCAACTGTGCAAGGGGATATATGTGCAATGGACGTCTGTCATTTTCTGGCTCTTTATTCGCCGGCAAGAACCCCCCCCCCCTTCCCGTCATGCCTCTTCAAATCATCAGTTACTTTGTAGAATCATGATCCTACCTTTGGGAGTGGGAAAAGTTTTCAGATTACCGATGAAGACCCATACTCGCACTTTGACTCCCCCGTCGTATCCATATTTGTCCCCATTAGTCTCTAAATGATGTGACGTTCCGACACGTGCACGTCACCATGCTTCAGAAAAAAATGTATTTCTGATTCTCTTTTGGCTGGTATTCGCAGCTAAATTTAGTTCCAGTTTCCATGAAATACTGACACGTAACTTGGCAGAAACTTTTGGAAACAACGCCAAACTGCTCAGTGAAGTGCCGAAGTTTCAATTTTAAAAGAAAATCAAATCAAATAAATACAACTTGGTTGTTCTGCCAACACAAACGTGTTGGAGGAAGTTAGCTCTAGAATACTTTGATCGTTTCTAAGAATTTTAATATTTGGGATTTTCGCTCCACTGAACAGGACTGCTACCAGGCAAAATCAACCAAATTATCAACCACATTGTAAAAAAAGAAATGAAAAAACCCCTACAGATTATTTTACAAAATTAAAAGGACATGTTTAAACTGTTGCTAACAAGCCACAACTGCTTATCGTTCAATTTAAAAGAATAGTACCATTGCGTTTTAAAGAACAGAACATTAGAAATAAAAGATCGAAAAAGAAGAAGAAAGAACTTCTCAAAGGCATATACACAAGAAAATGTTGCGTATCGCGTAAGTAAATACCACGCATGGCAAACCATCTGATTTGACAGCTTGCGTTTTACTTCATTAAAACGCATGGAAACAATTGATTTTTTCGAAAACAATTGTTTTGTGAGTATCGCTTATTTTACACGTGTTTAAAAGAAGTATGATCTACTCGCCGAGTCCCGAGAGTGTAAAAATGGACATTCAGGGCCGTTATAAAGACTCGCTGAGTGCATGGCGAGCCGAGAGCAATTGTCATATTCGGCGAATGCCGAGAGTGTGGATAGTAGTATACGTAGACTCGCGGAGAAGCTCGTCATTCGGCGAATGAAGAACATTCGTCGCTCGGCTCGGGACTCGGCGAATGCCGCATAGTATGTAGTGGAGGCGGCTTTCCCAATCTCCGCACGCTTCGCTTCTACTCGTACATACATACAGGGTGGTCCGAAAGTCCCGGGACGGCTTCATAACTTTTGAACGGCTGCAGATAAAAAAACCAAACTTGGGGGATGTTTATAACTTGATGGGAACTATTTGTTGGCGTACCCGAAAATTCCGGGGGGTATCCGTAAAGGGAGGTTTCGCCCCCCAACTCAACATTTTCAAATAGCAACCCCCATCTTGTGATACCTTGTTTGAAAGGGCATAAACTTCTAAGACTTCTGGCGCAAACCGGAGGTCGATATCTTTTTCGTCTTTGATATATCGATAGTCAAAGTTCGATTTCTACCCATTTTCAAAAAATCAGAACTCCCATTTGAAAAGTCGGACTTTTGAAAATTTTGAGTTGGAAGGTGAAACCCCACTTTACGGGTGCCCCCCCCGGAATTTTTGGGTACGCCAAAAAGTAGTTCCTATTAAGTTATAAACATCCCCCAAGTTTAGTTTTTTTTTATCTGCAGCCGTTCAAAAATTATGAAGCCGTCCCGGGACTTTCGGACCACCCTGTATACTATTTTTATTATAACAGTTACACCTACACATACTATAATCAAACGATAAACACATAGCTGAGCGGAATAAGAGCCATAATCACACCGACCATGACAGTAAATCTGAAAAAATTACAGTTGGAGATAAAAAGAATGTCACATGACTCCTTGGCGTATGACTTGGGTAGGTTACCCTGCAATGCTTAAATTCATTGAAATAAGTATTGCGGGTAACCTTCCTCAAAGAATCGTCTGAAATTCTTTTATACGCGACTATAAATACATCTACATCGCAAACTGCACTGTAAAAATAACACTTCATCTACAGTAAGTAAAAATCATCGATTTTGAAAGCTGTACTTTGAAACATACATATTGAAAGCTGTACTTTACTCGAAGATTGATAGTTTTATAACTTCAATCGGTTCGGTAAAAGGCACTTTTCTAAATCAGCCACCTTGAATACTATCTAAATTTAAAGAGCAGCGAACTAATGATGGGATGGGTTGCTTTCGTTGATGTAAGAGTTTGGCATTTTACGACCATATGTTCATGATGCAATACTTCAATTATACATACGATATTCCTAACGCGCAGCGGATAATAGAGGAGGTCATCACGTGACTTCAGCTCCTATATCAGTCCTTTACACGCGTTTAAAGGGGAAGAGAGAGACACACAAATTCCTGTATCACTCTCATAAATTGTGAAAATTCTGAGAACGAGATGAAAGCGACAAATTGAAAAGCACGGCGTTTGTTAAAGAACGAACTTGTTGCGAAAAGGCTTGTTATTCGTACACTCGCTCATTTATTCGTTTGTTTAATTACTAATATTCTTTCATGTCTGCACATGATTTACGCACGAGCGCCCCCTTGTCTGCAGCATTGTTACCATATTTCTAGCTAGATACATTACATTCCGAATTGGTTCAAATGAATGAGGATACAATAATGTACATATTTACGTGGAATAGCAGTCTAATGTTCATACGTTTTTCAGACATGGCGTTTCTCATAAAAAAAAAAAGATTGAATGATTTTTTTTCCAGGGTATTACTGGCTCTTACCACGGAGTTTTGTTACCTTTAGTGTATTTTTGGACTTATTTTGGACACCTTTAGGACTAAAACAACCCAATTTCTTCATTCATACCTAGAAGCACACTACCAACGAGAAAATTAAAAATAAATTAAACTTCAGAAGCTATAAGTACGGGTTTCAGCTGCTTTGGCTTCCGAAAAACATGGGACTTGTTGAATATTTCTCACTTAAAAATGTGCCTCCCATTTAATGTGTTCAATGTCCATAATTTTTAGGTTAGGGTTAGTTCTTATGTAATTCGGCGTCATGACGTGACGAGGCGACGCGACGCAACGCCGGTCAATCTCAACGACCCAAAAACTTGGGTAAAAGGTAGGAAAATTAACGCCTTAGCTCTAACCTACATTCTTTTTGATAAGTTATTATTTTAACGCATTTGCCTGTCGTTTTACAAAGGCTGTCCCGTAAATATCCGGACTGACGCTGTAACTCAAAAACTAAGAAATCTATTTAGTTAAACTTGGTTTCATCCGAAAGAAAAAGTAAAAACAAATCGATTGAGACCAAAACCAGCTCATTTGAACAAAAATTGACTAAGTTATGGCAGTTTGAATATAGGATGTGAGGAAAGACCCTACCGTTTTTCGAGCATTTTTTTTTCTTTGTAGAATTAGCCCGTAAAACTTTCCAGGGGTTCTATTTACAACAAAACTGACTGAACAACGTCGAAGACGACTTGACAAGTTGTAAGTTGAAACGACCAGACATCCATCGTTTAGACCGAATTTGGCTCCCTGAGATTTCTGGCTATTAATTAATTAAAGACAGCTCTCCGCGGCAAGCGATTCGAAACACGGGCAGTAATCCAGAATGAAGTCCAGACATTCTTCAAAAGCATCCCTCAGGAAAAATTCAAGAAGACTATGGTTCAAAAATAGAAGGAACGGATGGAAAAGTGCATAAGATTCAAAGGAAGATACTTTGAGAAAGAGCGAGAGAAGCTTGAAGATTCCGAGGATTGCGGTGATGAAGAGTTTGTAAATTTTGATTAGAATAAATTTTTGCTCTAAAAACGGAAGGGTGTTTCCGTACATCCTATGTTCAAACTGCCATAACTTGGTCAATTTTTGTTCAAATAAGCTGGTTTTGATCTCAATCGATTTGTTTTTACTTTTTCTTTCGAATGAAACCAAGTTTAGCTAAATAGGTTACTTCGTTTTTGAGTTACAGCGTCAGTCCGGATATTTACGGGACAGCCTTTGTAGATTAATGTATAAGACCTCTTTAGTTCAAAATAATTTAATACGACCTGAACTCTGAAGTCATCGATCAGGCAGCGCTGTATGTTAGTGTTCCTTTGTGCTTTTAACTGCACGTATTAAATTGCTCGTTTGCGGAGAGAGTGAACAAATTTGAACTTCTATACATGACCCTCTATCGTCAATGGCAAAAGTTGAGAGGTAAATGACTAATGTCATGGTGATGCAGTAACATATCATGTGATTCACTTCGGTCCGTTCACCCAAGGGCTGCCTTTCGGCGGATAATTAAAACAACTTTCCCTGCTGACCCGATGTGAAATTTTGAATTTCCCATCTAATTTGGCAACCCTGTGACCCAGCCGTTCGTAATTCTTGAGACGCGACGCTCTCTCTCTCTTGACCGCGCACACAAACTAGGTAAACACATATTCAATGAGACGAAGGAAAGAAGAAATAGAAAAAGACAACAACGATTCAGTCGTTTGACTTGAAACCGCCCAAAAAAGAAAACATTGTGTACCCCCAAAGCAGTGGATCAGTTAGATACATACGTGTATAAATGAAGCAGCGCGATAACTAACCCATATGAGGGGGGAGGAGGTATCGTTTATTGAAAAATTGCTGGAAATAAATAAATGAACTAAAAATAAATAAATAACAAAAATAAAGTAATAATAATAATAATAATGATAGTTAAAAGAATAAGGAAATGATTAAGACTATAAAACACTATAAAAAATTGTGGAAAGATACTCTGAAAAAATAAGCATGTGAATAGTTGATGAAGAGTGATGATGGAGAGAAAGGAAGAAAATGAACCGTTAAATGCGAAGTGGCTTAGCACGGCGCAACTCGAGTTAACTATTCGTACTTACAGGATGTGGGTTGGTATTCCTGAAAAATGAAGGCGAAACTGTTAACTAATCGTGTGAATCGCTCGTTGCGTGCACTGTGCAGAGTGGCGCGGCCGCGGCGGACATACCGCACCTACTGCTTTGCGCCACAGCATGTTCAGCAAACACATTCAGCACTAATAATTACGAAACTAATAATTAGTTGTTCTCTCTTTTAAGACATTTGAACGCAGAAGTTAGAAAATGATGGAGATAAGGGCCTGGGGCTGTCACAAGATTTCAGCCCCTATTTTTGTCCTTTTCTAACTCGTGCAGTCAAATGAGCGAATAAGAGAGAAAAAAAGATGAGTTCCCAGCTGCGCTTATGTTCAGCACCACCGTATCGACAACCACAAAAACAAAACCAGAAGCAACAACAACAACCGCGCAACTACTGCGGCAATAGTGCCATTAACAACAAAAATAAGCGAATTTTATTATCAGGTTCGGGCGAAGATTTGAGGTTTGGGACTTTCAACAAAACCATATATGTATTTCTGGCCAATCAGAAGCGTTGTTTAATGTTGTCTCTCACCCATGAGTTGTACTCGCTTTTCGCTCCTACCTCACGAAACAGGTACAAATTCGGAGGTTTGGGACAGCATCGGTGTCATTAATCGCTGCCGAACAAACAGTTAGGGTGAGATAATGAAATGCACAACCATTGGGTGAAAATCTTCACCCAAAGCTCAAAATAAAATTAGCTTAAAATGAATCGCTGTTCAACGTGTGAATACTGTTGACCGTTTTATATGGCAACGTTTTTGTTATTGCAAACTCGTTATGATTTTGCAGGTATAGTGATTGCTCTCTTCACTTTATTTGATTGATATGTAAAACTTATTTACTTATTGATATTTTTTGTTTTTTGTTTTTTGTTTGTTTTGTTTTAGAAGAACCATGTGGGCAGAACTCATGCAGCTGTTTGCCACGAGCTAGCAACTCAACAGGAAGTACAACTGAACAATGTGCCTACGACCTATCATGCGCGAATCCAACAAATTGGCAACCGTGTATTCTTCCCATTTGAACATATGAGAAACAATCGATTTTTGAAGGGGCCATGGCCCTTTGACTAATCGATATTTCTCTATCATTCAAATAGGAAGAATCCGCAGCGGCCAGATTGTTGGATTCGGCTTTGTGACTTACGTGCCTCGGCAAAATATATACGCCTTAGTTTCCGTTAGGAAACTGCTAGCTAAATATTATGAGAAATAGTTTATTGTTTGTCCATCAGACAATAATATTGTCAAAAATATACTAAACTGTGGAACTATTTACAAAAAAAAAAAAAAACAAAACAAAACAAAAACAAAAAAAAACTTACTATGGTAGAAACTAATAAATGATACCTACGGTATCAATTCCACACATTAACACACATTATTGCAGAATTGGTAAAGAAACATATCGCTGAGCTAGGAAAAATTCGAGGGAAGTTCTTCCTCTGGAATCTGCATCTACTACCCCCCCCCCACCCCCAAAATCCAGACTGCCCCAGAACTCGAAACTAATCGCAAATCTTACTCCCGAGTAGCTTCAAATGGTCACCTCTAGAATTTTTCGTTACACGCGGAAAAAAAGGGCGATGCCCTGAAAAGATAAACAGTTGTTCTGAAAGAAAAAATTAACTAGTTTGAAAGGAACCACTCGGTCTTGGCTGAAACAGACACTAAAAAAAAAAAAAAACAAAAAAAACAAAAAAAAACCAAAAAAAAACTTGGCAACTTTAGCACCACTTTGCTTCTACACACCCAAATCGAACCGACGAACCGCAGAAAAATGTAAAAGTCACATCGCAAGGCGCGCTTCGGAGTTTTCTGTCCTTCCCTCTCCCTTGCAGAGGTGCCAACACCGCGACCGATCCATCTTCATTCACCAATTCCACCATTCACCGGCCGCGATGCCGATGCTGATGCGATGCGATGCCACGCGCCACGTTCTCCGCGTTTCCCACCCTCGCTCACTCAACAGCTGATCACAACTCTTTTGTGCAGTGACTCTTTCATTCATTTACTTATTTCTTTTTCGTTTGTTTGTTTTACATTCCCTTCCCCCTTTTCTCAAACTTTCCGTTCACTCTTCATTAATTTAATTCAATTTTTCACTTCGCCCAGTCTTTTAAATATTTGTCTGGAACTTCTCCCCTTCCAATCGCTTCGGCAACTGATTTTAATTTGCATGAAAAAAAAAAAAAAAAAAAAAAAAAATCCGAAAGAAAAGCGTGTTAATGATGTGGAGAAAACAGGGAAAGTTGCGCTGAGGGTCGAGATTTGAAGAAGCTGGAGCCCTTACGCAACATTTCCCCGATAGCTAAATGAAAGCATCGATTTTTAGTTTAAAGGGCATGAAAGAAACGACGAAGAAACTGCATAAGTCCAAAATTCACTTACTAAGCCTACAATTTGATTGGTTCTGATTTCGGGTGCTCAGATTGCCATCCCAGGCGAAGAGCCATATTGGTTTGCAATTTTTTCACCTAGGCAGATCGCAAGCTGGTTATTCAATGATCACAAAGAAGTAAACCTACTGCTACTCTGCTTAACCCTTTTCAGCACGCATTTTGGAATTTGACTTTTTTTTTGAGATTTTTTTAGACCGTACAAAAGAGGACAATTTTTTAAGACTTTTGATGAGTCACAGGTGTTTTTGCAAAATTTCCATTTAAATTCCATTGAAACCCATGTTACAGAAAATGGCACATATGTGTACCACCTTGCTGGAAAGGGTTTACCAATAATCGTCTTAACTCTTAACATTCACTTTATCTCATTCAAAAGCTACGTAACTGACAAACGTGACGAATATTGATGGATCCCTTTTTTTGTTTTTTGTTTTTTTTTTTTTTTTTTGTTTTTTGTTTTTTGTTTTTTTTTTTTTAAACAGTGACCGAATGATTTTTTATAGGAAAACTCTGTATTATTTAGCTATTGTGCTGTGATAATTATTAACTATCCTTATTGCTACACATTATAAGAGCCGCCTAAAGGGTAAAATTTCACCCTTCCAATTTGTTCGGAGTGTAAAGTGCTACGAACCACTTTGCCTAGTAGAAAAAAAAACATCCGGCCTCAGAAATCATATTTCAACTATACTCCCAGAATCTCAAAAAATCCTGAGGGCGTCCTTAAGATTAGTTGAGGCTGTGGAAGGTAATTGGAACATGCTTTCTGAGGGCCAGAGGTTTTTTTATTCTTCGGTTCTAGACGTGGGTGTGACGAGGGCTTTAGAACTTCATGTTGCGGGAGCTGAAAGGATAAAAAGTGTTAGGAGGAAAGCGGCCAATTTTTTGCAGTCTGGGGGAAAAAGGTTGGAAAAAATAGGGGGGGGGGTGTGGAGAGGTTAACAGGAAAGTGTGAATATTTCACGGTCAGAACGATTGAAAGGTGATAAAAATGTGTGTTTTGACGTTTTATTTTTTTTTAGAAAAAAAAAAAAAGCCGAGGGAGGTGAGCTTATTACACTCCCCCCCCCCCCTCTACGACAATCCGCCGCGGTCGCTTCACGACAATTCGAATCGAAAGGATTATCCAGTCTCTTGTCTCTTTTGTGCAATTCCATTTGTCGATCGTCAGGGTAATAACTTCACAGAGTTCGTTCGCGACGAATGAATCCCGCGGCCGAAATCGAATTTACTTTTACGAGTCGTGTCTGACAGAGTATGAGTCGATTCTGCCGACTTGTCAAGACGTGTCTCCTTGCCTTGGTTTTCTCTCCCCCCCCCAACGTTTTCCCTTTCCTTACCTATCCCCCACCTTTTCCCGTACCCATATACGCGGGCCCTCTGGGCGTTGACAACACATGTTTAAATCTTATGTAAATCCAAAATGTTATTAGGTGCTGTCGCTTGCCGCCGAAGCGAGTGAAGTACCTGTTGTATTTTTCCTTTTTTTTCTCTCTCTCTCTTTCATTTATTTTGTGACATTGCGGCAGGCGCGAGCGTGCGGCATCTTTGCAATGTCACTGCAGCGTGGCTTTGTCAATTCACCGACAACGGTTGCTAGATCCTATGGAATTAGAGAGTAAAAATTGAGTATTTCTGATAATATTTGGCAACAGTGTCGACGACCTGCTCAATACTTGCAATCAAAATTCTTCGATACAACTTTTTAAAGCGCATGTTGTTTGCGCACACATCCTCTCCTACACTGGGTAGTCTTTTTACTCCCCCCTCCCCCTCACTTCCAAGTCAGCGATTTCTAGAAGGCCTATTATAGTCAAAGGAGCTGTAAAGAATAAAAGAGGAAGGAGGAAATAAAAAGCGAGAGGAAGCGGAAAAAACGTAGAAAATACAGAAATACAGAAAGCGAGGAGATATATTCAGACAAACCTGAAGAGAGGTAGGTGAAACAAGAGAGAATGCCCCTCACAGCAAAAAATCATAGTCACAGAAACGAGCTTGTGAAGGTGAAGTTGTGATAAAAATCAAAGGAAGGGAAATGGAATCATGCAAGGAAAGGATGAAGAATGATACCTCGATTGCTAGATTTGAGGTCTCCTCTGAGAATTTGAAACTGTTGGAAAACATGTCACCGATGACTCTGCACCCCCGCGACGCACCGTGGATCGGGGCGAAGAATATTCCGGTAATGTTGAAATTAGGGGAGGGGGGGAGGAATTGGAGTTGAAGGTAGTATGTGTACATTATGATCATATGATACGTTTACAAAATATCTCTGTGATATCAAATATGTATGATATGAGCGATATCAAACTTTGACCTTCGATTAATCGAGAACAAAAATCGATATCGAGCCGCGCCAAAATGTGCGGCTTGGAACGATCTTTCTAACGATATATCACAAAGCAGGGGTCTGGGGCGTTATCATTTAAAATTTTCAAATTTTGAGGAATGTGACCCCCACCCCAGCCCCCCCCCCCCTGTTGGGTCTGAAAATTGCCGACCCCAAGAAAAGGTGTATCCTTTGATATAATGGGACCCATGTTTCAGCGTTTCTTGAAATTTGAAGTCGTTTCTTTTTTACAGCCTCTTAAAATTTTCAAATTTTCAAAAAAATATAGAGGCCCAAAAACCCCCTTAAAATAATTTTTTTTTTGAAAATGCGTGGTTTTCTCATAAAAGACCTTGCTCTGTAAAGCACTTTAGACCCAAAGTTTTTGCAATTCGGACCATTCAAAGGCGAGTTACAGATTTTTGAAGATGGGTCCATATCGAACTTTGACCTTCGATATATCGAAAACGAAAAACGATATCGACTTACGGTTTGCACCAAAAGTCTTAGAATTTTATTTTCTTTCCAAACATCAAATAAAAATTGGGGGTCCCTATTTGAAGTATGGGATTTAGGGTCCCCCCAACTGGGGGCCCTTTAGGGGGGCCACAAAATCGGCGACCCCCTAAAAAGATGTCCCCCTCAAAAATATTTTACACGTGATGTTTCAGCGATTTTTGAAATTCGCGGCCGTTTTCGAAAAAACCCGAGCGGAAACTTTTTAATCAACACCCTGTAGAATCAACGATTTTACAAGGACTTCTCGAAAAAAGAATTAGCAAAACAATTTCTCCAGAGCTCCTCGCGCCAACAGACGAATAAATCGATAGCAATGCAAGGGAGGCGACAATTAACCTCACTCTTTGACGACTGACCGATTTCCTTCTCAAAGCAAAACGGTTCGCGGAGGACTCTGTTCCAATAGATCCGAGCCTTCCCTTCAAACAATGTTCCAAGGACCCCTTTGGTGCCATGTTGAGTAGAGAGCGCCAGAGGCAATTGAGACGGAGAATTTCACAGTCGGATCGGCTGGAACTCTCGCGGGGGGTTTTTTTTGGAATTGAGTCCCCGCGAAAAACGAGGGACGACTATAATGTATAATGAAGCAAGTTGCAAGGGTCTAAATTTTGGTAAATAGTCAACAAATGAAGGGAGTCGGTCAGCTGAAAGCAAAGATGCCTTCATGGGCGGATACAGGGAATTGTCTTTCTCTCTCTCCTTCCATTTGAACTTATGTGTTAGAAAAGGATAGCAGAGGGGGCCATCACGTGACTTTGGCCCCCTCTTCTGTCCTTTTTTAACGCATGTTTTTAAATGGGAGGAGAGAGAGAAAGAAAATTCCCTGTATCCGCCCATGGATGCCTTCGGTTTTCAACTATAGGTTCCATAGTTCCGAAGATGCGATTTTGGCCCAAAGTACATTGTTATAAAAAGGAATTTCGGGTGTTGACGTCACAACACATGCACACGGTGTTTTGCATCTTTACAAGAGTGTACCTCCGGAACTAGGACACTTCGAAAAAGAAAAAGGAAAAAAAAAAAACCAAATTCACCTTTGTTCTCGGCTCATCTATTACTTTCTTTTCCTTTACAGAAAACACCAAGATTTTAAACATTTGCAACTGCCGAAAAAATTTTATAAAAGGAGAAATAATTTCTTAAAGGTTTTCAAGAGATTTTTGGAAATTGAGACTGCGGACGCAGCGAGGTGATTTTAATGCGCATTGCTTTCCTACTTGCCTTTCCTAATTCTAATTTTAATGGCTTTGTTCTTTGTTTCAGGGGCAAGAATTGATCATACCTAAAGAAAATTCTTTGAATTATTATTAATTATAAAATTATTTGAATTATTATTAATTATAAAATTCTTTGAATTATTATTTCATTAAAGTAACAATAAATGTTTATTCAGGAAGTATATATGTACCTATTCTTTTGTGCCGCCGCCAATTTAATGAAACAAGTTACTGAGCATTGAGACTTTTTACTTAATATTATTCCTATTTGTGGGGGGTTTTGTTGGAACCCACGGAAACTCAAGAACAAGGAGTCTTGCTTTCTGTGATCAAGTATAACATCATCACAAGAATCCAAGTAAGGCCAAATAATAATGATTCAGCACAACTGGCGAATTTTGAGTATTGGGTTGACAGGTTCCGAGAAGGAGTGGTGCTTACTTCCAAATGCATCGGTGAACGGTTTGTTACCAACGAGTCATAGCTTTTGCTGAAGAACCGCTCACCAATCCGTTTTGATGCATTTTGGAAGCCTTTTAATTCTGCTTTTTAAGAAAAAAAAAGAATATTCAGGAAAATAATTCACTCGCGCTTTTAATTAATAACGATCAACGATCTAGCGCAGTGTGTGGCATCTGTTGCATTTTTTCTATTGAAACCCACGCAAAAGGTCAAATTTGAGAATTTTCAATGTTCACCACATGCACACCGAATAATTCAATCTATTTTGTAGGTCTAAGTGGACAACATTATGCAACGTTGTCAAATTTCAATGATAGAAAAAAGCATGCGTGCTGCCGGAAATGTTTGTCTCAGAATCAAATTGCATTGAGCTTTAATTAATAAATATACGTTTCAGGAGACATGGATGCAGTCGACGGGGAGCGCATCGGAGACAATTCAGAATGTATCATGATATGAACAATTACAGGCAGTGGCATCGCGTGCAATCTGGCAACGTTGTATTTAGTCCATTAAAACCCATGAAAAGAGTCGAAACGTTGGGGTGCACAGTGCACTCCCTCGAATCTATACTTTACATGGGATCAAATGGACGAAATGCTGCGTTGCCGGCTTGCACGCGACGCCGCGCCACTGATTACAGGTAGAATGGAGCCCATGGAATTTAAGGGGTGTTTTATGCTCTCTCTTAAAAATGTGCTTATTGAACAAAGACCAAAGTCGAAATTTCTTGTAAAGAGCCAAACTTTGCCCGGCATCGCCAACCCTTGTTCCAGTTACCGACTCAATTCAAACGAGCTTAAACTCAACAACGTACACTCGTAAAAACAATTAATTGATAAAGTAGTCCGCATTCATGCGAATCATCTAAAGGCTTGACTTCGGAGTAAAGATCAAAATGTGTCACTTTGTCTTTGTCACATATTGAATTCCACACCGTTTCAGGGTTGCAATTTAGAGACGATGTTATGAGTTTAAAACGGTTCACGCCAAGGTTCATCAATTTCAGAGACGTAAATTATAAAAAACCGCACTTGTTTTAGGGGAACCGATATGAGCCGTTTTAAAGTCAAGCAATGTCTCCCAACAGTATCCTTAATCGTTCAAATCAATTATGGAACAGACAAAAACGGGGTTAGGGAAGATCTTGAAACGGCGCGGCGCGGCTGCCACCCTCTTGACATCGGAACAGGGTGCCTTGTTCTTTTGAATCGACTGCATATTTGATAAACAAACACTTGACTAGAACAAATATAATAAATCACTTATCGTGTATTATAGTGGGGAAAAACTACAGTTCACGCTTAAACACCCTTTGGATGCTCGAATAAATAGGAGACGATAAAAAAAAGAGGGCGGCGAGGCAATAGATAAATATACACAGACCGAGAGACAAAGCGTTAGCAATCGAATTAGTTTTCTCAGCCCCCCACCCCTCCTCCCTCAAACTTATCCCCTTCGGTTTATAAAGCGGGGGAAGGGGGGGTGAGGCTCGCCTGTGATGACTTTTCAATGGGAGTAGTCGGATCTTGCCACGATTTAACAGCCATCCCTTTGAGGGAAATTGATGTCCTTGTGTTACGGCACTAAAACATTATTGAGGAGAAAGGAAAAAAGTTGGGAGAATTTGAAACAGTTTACGGGCAAGCTCAAAAAAACTGAATGGGGCTGTTGCAAGGGTCTTGAATTTTGTGTTTTTCATGAAGAAAACGAAAGTACTTGATGAGCTAAGAACAATGGTGCCTTTGGTTTTTTCCTAAGTGGCTCGGTTTTGGAGATACACACGTGTAAAGTTGTAAAAAATCGTGTGTGTAGTGACGTCACTACGCGGAATTCCTATTTAAAGCAATGTATTTTGGACCAAAATCTCATCTCCGGAACAATGGGGCTTAATTAGAAACCAAAGGCATCTTTGTGCTCAGCTCATCTAGTATTTTCAATTTCTTCATAGAAAACACAACATTTCAGACCCTTGCAACTGCCCCATTCTTTCCTCGGTACTACGGTATTACGTCATTCATTGCTATAATTTTTTGATAGTTATTTATTATTGTTGTTTATTTATCACACCAAGTTTCAAAGTTATCCTTAGTTATAATAATCAGTTGAGTAACTCAAGAAAGAATATCTGGAATTGTTTTGATCTGATTAACATTTTTTGTGCCTTGTATCTGTGCTTTTCTCTTTCAAGTCAAGCATCTGCAATCTTTAGTACGTAATTTCTATGATTCATTTTATATTAATTTTTATGTTGATTTTATTTATTTCAATGTTTTACTTCATTACATGTAAAAACTGATAATGCGGGCGTTTCTATCGTCACTATAAAGATAAAATGGCAGTCTCAACCCTACAGAAACGCAGAAAGTCAGCGATCATAAAATAATAAAATTGATGATCTAAATATGCTTTAGAATAGTGTTTTTGACCGTCAAAATACAAAAATTGTTTGAAATGTTTGTAGGTTGGTATTGTCACAATCTGTAATTTTTTCACAGATTTCCATAGAAATAAAACTCATCAATCGCAGCAGCGAACCTCATTTCAAATTCACGTTTCTCTATTTTAAAATTGTCACTATAAGCTTCACGACGCTTATGGGATCATTGTTAGGCCCTGCTTCACAGATGTCCATCAAAATAAAACTCATCAACCGCAGCAGCAAACCTCATTTCAAATTCATGTTTCTCTATTTTAAAATTGTCGCTATAAGCTTCACTATGCTTGGGATCATTGTTAGGCCCTGCTGGTTCCGCGAGACTAGCACCTTAAACCTTAAGGTGTAAGCCAATCAAATGAGAGGTCTATCAGGAATGACTGGCCTCATTCAAGACGCAACTCTTCTGTATAAATAGAGTCCTTTGACGTCATATTGGTCCTATGATCAGTCCGTGCCGGTTTCAAGCCTTATTACCTGCATCCAAGTTTCTCATTTTTTCCCCCGTTCGCGTATTCCTCCTCCTCCCGCCACAATCCCTCTCTCACTCCCTCTTTCGAGGAGAGTGCAGCTTAGAAAGAAAGTGGCAAACATTCTAACACTTCGCTATCAGATCGGAAGCACGCGAATAAAAACTTTGCTTTACCACCACCTTTGCTCCCCTCCACCCCGCCTCTTCAACCGCGAACCCCCTCCCTCCTCCTCCACGGCCCCACCGCGCCAGTCAACCGACCAATGCATGACGGCGGCCAATATCCGCATAATTTACGGTTATCTTTTTACGGGCTCTAAATACGGGACATGGACAGCAGCACCCGACCAGTCAACTGCAGCACAGTCATTGCACGTTAAGTATGTTAACGGAGACGGACGCGAGACAGACGTCACGTGGAACTTCGGACACTCACCCGCACGTCTCGACGTTGACGTCGCTCATATACGCAAAACATTCGGATATAGTATTTATTTTGTTCTCGCGCGGTTTAACGCTAAATTCCCTTATCTCGTGTGGCTTATTGTTGGTCTCAACACTTAACTTGGAGCCCGCGCTCTCTCGTTTATTTTCTCATAAAAAGGGTAGTCAAAGTCTAAATGGGTCTGGCATAAACTTTTCCTACAGCAGTAAAGAAGGCTAACTCTACAGTGGAAAATAACTTGGAAGTAACGTTGAGAGCGACAACAATTTCCAAAGTTGACTTAAATAAATGCGTTTCGATGAAATTCCAAGATGTCTGCCGTTTAACGAGTGACAACGAGAGAGCTCCTATGATGCGGAAATATGTATAAAGGGCGGAGAGAGATTTGCACTTTGACTACGTCACGATTGACTTGACATATAACCACAGAATAGAACGGAAACTCCCATAAGAGCCAATGGAAGCAAGTTTGGAATTTAACGGCACCAATAGGCAACGCTGTGGTCCTATATCCCAACATGGCGGACGTGTGTGATTTGTGTTGAAACTCATTTATTTCTGTAAATTCTGGAAAGAAATCATAAGTTTCCAACCTCACTTTTATTCTTACGGCATTTCCGAATGAAAATTTCGCGGATCATGTCCTATCTTTTTTTTTCGCGCGCGAATCCCGATGTAAACATCCTATATCCCAACATGGCGGACGTGAAATGAATTTGCTTCAAAATCCGACAGAGTTTCCGTTCTGATTGTATTATTCTGTGATATAACTTTAGCCGTAAGTTATGCCATCAGAGATGCTGATGTTTTTGGTCATTTTGCTTGAAAATCGCAATATCAATCATACAGAGATAATGTTTTGATGGAAATACCGATTTTTTTCATGATTCTGATGTGATAAGATGGCTACAGCTAAATGGCTGTCTTAAAGAAGATATATCCGCATTTGTTCGCTGTCATCGAAAGTCATTCGGTGTAGCTTATGGGCACCACTGGAGTTTTGGTCTGCTTGGTGGCCAAAAACAGCAACAAACGACTTTTGGTGACAATGGAAAAATGCAGAAATTTGCTATAGAATAACAACAAAATCAAACTTATCAACTCAGAATCATTGAAAAAGCGGTATTTCTATAAAAAAAAAACAAAAAAAAAACATTTCAATCGATATTTTGATTTCGGAGAAAAATAGTGAAAAGACAACGGCATTACTGATGCCATAAGAAATTTGTCACAACTTTACCAAAGATGAGCAGTCCCTGGGTCCCCAAAAGGGGGGGGGAGAGGAAAAGATCCCAAATACTTGGATACATTTGGACTAAAGGGACGTACTTGACTTTAGACGTTGCTATTTTTACTTGACTTTAATAATGTTATAAAATTAGACCCAGCGCAAAGAATTTCTCAAAACTTCCAGGAACGTTGCTTCTCTACATTGAGTCTTGTACCTAAAAATTACAAGCAATTTTACGTCGAAATACTATGGTAGGTCTATTTAGTACAAAAACGTCCAATTGAAGTTTTCCCCGTACTGGAAAAAGTTATTCATCCTAGACTAGAGACACAGACAAATTAGCTGGGACTTCCCCTTTTTAACTCACTACACAGGGTGTAACAAAACTCATGTGCCAAACTTCTGGAGCAGATATTTGAGGCCAAAATAAGACCTATTTTTCCCTATAAGCATGGGTCCGAAATTGTAGCCTTTTCGAGTTACAGAGTTGCATTCGCTATATATCTTGATGCATCTACCAATTGGTATTTATTGAGTTAATTAGTGAGTTAATCTTGGAGCTTTTGTATGTTGCTCCCAGTGTTACTTTTAAGTGACTTTACACAAGACTTAATGTGTTGAAAACTTTTGCTACAGCGTTACGGAGAATCGAAACCAGTGTAAAATGTGTGAAAATCAAATCGAAATCATCGAAAATTCTCAAAATCCAGTCACGAACTCAATTAATTAATGTGTTTAACAAAATTCAAAGAAGCCGATCAAATAAGCGAGTCACGATAGGGAATTTTTGTAGATTCCCCGCGATTTCACAAAAGGAATCTACTCAGTCCATAACACGCTGTAGCAAAAGTTTGAAACAGATACATTGATTCTCTATACAGCTGTAGCGAAAGTTTGCAACAGACCCATTGACTCTCTGTACTGCTGTGGCGAAAGTTTGCAACATACCCATTTGGATGCATTATTTTTTTCCCCCTCAAAGGGAAGGCTTTGTGTATTGAGTGAAAGTCTTGACGAAATCACAACGACGCGAATCGGAAACTGCGCCCGTGCTCGACGATCGTGAGCGGAAACGTGTCGTTAAACAGCTAATGAAAAGCTCTCGTGCGCTCTTTGCTCTCAACTCAACTCGCAGGAGCTTGGCTGTCACTCTTCAATCTTCAATCTTCACGAGAGCGCAGATTTCGTTTCGTCGTCACTCGCACTCTTGAGCGATGTATTTTGAATGAACGAAAATTCACGGGGTGCGCATCATGGGACAACACCTCTCATCTTCCGACCAATGTTGCCAAATGTTAAAAAATTGCCATCTTTTTTTTTGTTTACCATCTTTTTCGGCAGGTAACCAACAAAATCAGTCATCGTGATGGTAAATCTTATATGTATGCAAATGCTACTGTTGCACATTTTTGCAACAGGAGATTTAAGGTGGATCTTCGGCGTTTAGTTCCATATTCTGCCAACAGAAAAAAATACGTTCTTTAAATGGAAAAAAATAATGGTAAACGCAAATAAATGAAAAAAAAAAAGGCTTCGATGGAGCCTCAGAAGCAATCTAAAGAACATTTTACTACAAACAGTATGCTAAAATGTTACGAAATAAGCTAGAAACTATTGAATTTCGGAAACCCCCTAATGGCGTCCAATTCTATATTAGACGGCATCAGGGGGTTTCCGAAATTCAATAGTTTCTAGCTTATTTTGAAACATTTTAGCGTACTGTTTGTACTAAAATGTTCCTTGGATTGCTTCCGAGGCTCCATCGAAGCTTTTTTTTCATTTAATTGCGTTTACCATTATTTTTTTCCACTTAAAGAACGTATTTTCTTCTGGTGGCAGAATATGGAACTAAACGCTGAGGATCCACCTTAAGGAGATTTCTTTGTCTGAAGTGCGATTCTGGTCACTAGCCGTTTTTAAGAATTGGACTTTGAATACATAATAATATTTTTCTGAAAGCATTAATCGAAAGGGGCGTATGCAGGAACTACGTAATTTTTATTTCAATTTTTTTATCGCAATTGAAACAATATTGGTCCTAGATTGACGAAGAAATGGAGCACCGAAATTTTGGCAAAATATTGAACAATGTCACATGATAAAACTCCCTTACCTACATAGCTGAAAATGTCGCTAAAATTTCGGTGCTTGATTTCTCCGTCAATTCGGAACCAATATTGCTGAAATTTGGCTGTGAAAATCGAGTAAAAAATGACGCAGTTCCTATGGGGACGCCTTTTTCGATTAATACCTTTAAAAAAAAAAACAACAAAAACAACAAAAACAACAACAACAACAACAACAACAACAAAACAAAAAACAAAAAATTAAAGTCGAATGCTGAAAAAGTGACAAGTAAAGCTATATCTATTGACCCACAATCTCACTTCAGACTGGTGAGGAACCATATTAAGGGTCTATTCTTATAAAAAACCGCTAATAATAACGATGATTGCACTAAAACCTTACGAAATCAACTCCTAACTTCATAAAATGCTTTCAAACGCGCGACCGTCAGACGGTCGCGTCAAGGTTAGTATAGAAGAAAGAAACTTACGGAAATTATGGAAAAATGTCAAAGAAAGTGCCTCGATTGAGTTTACTTACCTGCAACAAAATGAAAGAAAGAAATCGTCAAATTATTTATATGAAAGGGGCAAGAAAAAAAGCGTTGATGGGCACTAATAAATGAAAAATGCCCACATTAAATTCGTAACTCTTTCTATGCTGGGTAGGAAGATTCACAGTGTAACTAGTCAGCAGAGGATTGATAACAATTACTATTACTTGCCGATTAATGGTACCTTGACACCTGGTGACACTGTTGCCAAAGGTAAGTCGTCCCTTCTTGACCATTTCTTTATACAGTGACAGTATCTTTAGATGATAATCTCCCATTAATAGTGATTAACGCCGGCATTCCTGTTGCGCGTTTTAAAGCATTGAATATAAGTTGAGGAGGAGTGAGTTTCATAAGTTTTAATTGCTACCATCGTTATTTTTGAGATTTTCACATCTCAATCAACCTGTAAATTGCCTATGGCAAAAACGGAACTGCACTATTACTTTTTCCGTGAATCTTCCAATCAGCAAATCTTGCGATGCACATTCGAGGCGTCAAAAAGAGAATGCGCTGTGTTTTTTCCTTTTTGCCTCTACCGGGTCAAAAGCATTATGCATCATGGTAGGAACTTTATAAAAAAAAAAAAATCGATGATTGTTGGCTGACGATAATTTTACGATTGACCATTTATAATCATAGGCTACTTAAGGTGATTCTATGGCAAACTCCCGAAAATTTTAATCCGATAGGTGGCGTTACTTGTCGCTGGCTCCGAAAATAGCCGTTTTTTGACGGTTTTCGGCTGATTTCTCTGAACACACGAATAAGAGACGAAAAATCGGAATGTCAGCACCTGCTTAATTTTTTGCTTGATTTTTTGAGCCATAAACGGGCCAAATTGGTTCTAAAATAAAGGCGAAAGTATGCAAAGAAAAAATCACGTGTAATTTGGAGTTGTATCAGTAAAGATTACAGGTTTCTGTTTCACCTGTAATCTTTACTGATACAACTCCAAATTACACAGGCTTTCTTCTTTGCATACTTTCACCTTTATTTTAGAACCAATTTGGCCCATTTATGGCTCAAAAAATCAAGCAAAACATTAAGCAGGTGCTGACATTACGATTTTTCGTCTCTTATTCGTGTGTTCAGAGAAAACAGCCGAAAACCGAAAAAAACGGCTCTTTTCAGAGCCAGCGACAAGTGACGCCATCTATCGGATTAAAATTTTCGGGAGTTTGCCATAGAATCACCTTAAGTGTCTTACAATATAAATGAAAATTATTACGAGCATTGCTTCAAGGTAAATACATATACTTGCCTCGCTGAAACTCTCCCGAAAAAAAGGAATGATAAAAATTGAAACTTCCCCCTAAAACTCGTAGGACCTGCTGATTGAAGAATGCCTTCGATTTTTTAAAGAAGTGGCAACGCTTTACACTCAGCGCAAATGTATATCCATGCACGCAAACGAGGGTTTTAGAGCAGCGTTGCCAAATTGCAGAATATTGTCCAGATTATCCAATTGAGGTAATGTAGATTTTTGGAATTTTTCACTGAATCTGGCGAAACTGTTCGAGAGAGGTGACAAATCATCATAGTTTGATTTCTTGACATGGATTTTGATTTATTTCGTCTTAATATCACACCATCTTCCTGCCTCGGGCTTTTTATATTTTTATACCATATAACATATATTCTCTACGAAAATATAGTGCCACGCCATTCATGTAACTTGAGAAACATACGGAGCATTTAATATTCTCTTGAATTGAAGGTGTAAACTATAAGAGTACATGCTTATAGTGCAGGCAAAAATTCGATTAATTTGAACAGACTAATTGTTATTCTTTCCGTTTAACCCTGAAATTCGAATGTTTTATTGCACACAGTTTGGTCATAAGCTCTGTCCCTCGCTAAAATAAAGATGGTGGCTAAAAAAAAGGAATAAAACTACATACAGGGTGTAACAAAACTAATGTGCCAAACTTCTGGAGCATACATTTTGAGGCCAAAATAAGAATTTTTTAGGTCTGAAAATTGCATGAACTGCGGCTGTAGAATATTTTAATTTGAGAGTACATTATTATCTGCGGAGATTAAAACTAGTTTAAAAGGTCATAAATATCAATAAATTGCTGACAAGTAACAGTTAATAAGCCTTTGTGTTTCCCTTCTACCTTTGTATAGCCGCGTCCCATTATTTAGCACCATAATGACGTCGCGCATGCAATCTGGCAACGCTGCATTTCGTCCATTTAAACCCGTGAAAAATATCGATTCGAGGGAGTGCACTGTGAACCTCCAATAGTTCGACTTTTTTCACGGGTTTAAATGCACGAAGTACGATGAAGCCTAGTTGCAAGGAACTCCACTGATTAGCACTCAAGCGACAATTTTTAGGATACAGAATATTTTTGTTTCAACACCAACGAACCTAAATATAATCGCTCTTTAGTTTTCTCTTCTAAAATGATCTGTGATGACACTGTCTCATATTACTTTAGTTTTCTTTTCATTTCTATCACATACTAAAAATCGATTGCCAAGAAGGACACTGGAAATAAAAGTACGTATTTCTGTTCAATACAAACGTACGAATACGCCGAAAAAAGGAATTCCAGTTGGGGATTTTTGATTAATGTGGCAATGACAGGTGTATGTACGGAGGTGCGTACATTAGTTCGAACGCTCCGGGACCTCCAAATAGGTCAAGCAAAAATAATAGCTATCGAGATCAAAACGTACGATCTTTATAATTCGGAAAGGTGAACATCACCGATTACCGAACGTGAAGTTGTATTGGTTCGCCTTCAATTTCAATGGATACCACACCATATCCTATAAGTAGGAATAGTTAACTCACATTGCGCCGCACTTTTATCTTCTTTCGCGGACTCATTAGCGTACTTCTTCGTATCGGCTCTACTTGAATTCTTAAAGTTAGATTAATCACTCGATTTAACTTGCTTAACGAATTTGAACCATTCATGCCTTTCCAAACTATGCATCTATTTGTCAAAACTTAGAATGATGAATGTTCAGACTTAAATTATAGCGATAGACGGTAAAATTTTCTCCGTATTACAATGCACGCATTTACCGTGACATCACAGGTCGATGTCTCGATTGTGACCCAACAACAGAACACGACCTCCAAAAGTCACAAATCCATTTCAAGCTAATTAACCCGGCAAAGCCTCATTGAAAACCCTACAAATGCAACGGCGAACATCTTTAAACTTCAAATAACGTAGAATATAATAAAAAGACAGTTTTGCGTTTTTGCTCAGAACCGTTCCGTCCTTTTGGAAGTTTTGCTCTTTTGTCGGGTCAGAGCCATGGGCGGCGTTTAGGAGGGGAAAGGGGGGACTTATCCGAGAACGGGGGGCTTGATTTTTTTTCTTTGCTTTTTGGGAAAATCAAGCAACTAGTATACCTACTACCATGTACTTTTGGTACGAATACCAATTAGAGACGCGCACAGTTTTAATCCATTAATCGACTGAAGCCCCCATCCCAAAAAATAAAAAACCAAGACATCTATCTCAAACTTCTCCTCCAAACTTTGACCCCTAAAAGCCGCCCATGGTCACAATCGAGATATCGATCCGATACATCGACATCGTCATGTCATCACTATATGGTGTCTGTACTTGATAATAACTACTATAAAAACTATAAAAATAGAGGAAGGGGTAAGTAGAAATAATAATTATAATATTAATTAGGGAGAAAAACTGAATAATGCTCTATTCAAACCAAATTAAAGAACCCGGAGCGTTTACATCAGATACGTCCTCATTATGAAAATACCACAGGGAATATGCGAGTAGTAATCTATGGGCACGATGAAAATGAATAATAATATTCTATGAGATAAATAATATAAATGATTTATAACCGGTTGACGCTATTTGTTGCTCTTTTGTCGTGGACACTTGTTTACTTGTACTCAAATACACATGCAAACCCTGTACGTGGCGAGTGGAGTACGGTGGCTGGGAAAGGGGGGAGGGGGGCTCACTGCTCAGTGGACTGCATGGATTGCTGTGCGTGTTAAAGTAGGTAAGTTCACCGCAACTTATTGTTGATAGATGGGCGGGAGTAAGAAATATGACCCGTCGTTACTTTCATAATTACAACTTGCAAACATGTTTTAAACACCTTGCATCAAAGCATATTGTCCTCGATTTAATATTCAGCCATTTCCTCGATTTTCATTTTTTTTTTTCCATCCGAGCTTAGCTAATAAAAGCTGAGAATTGTACCTACAGAGGAGGATCACAAACTATAGTATCAATGCAATGCGGTTCTTACTCGGAAAAAAATAACTGGTACAGAATTTACCAACTGCATGGCTGATTTTGGGGTCAGCTATCAAAAATGGTAAATTTCACTAAATTATGGTAAAATGCACCAACAAGTTAACTTAATTTACCATAATGTACGTTGAATTAACCATCTACTTGATAGCTGACTCCAAAATCAGAGCAGATGATGGTAGATTTTGCCTGTCTTTTTTTTCAGCGTACACCCAAGAAAGTACTCGCAGCCGGAGCCGGAGCCATGCTTTAAAATCGAATTTTCGGTCTCTGTTGGCAAGCATGCTTCACTAAAAAATATGATTACCAGAAGCATGGGGCGATACGTGAACTAATGTGAAAAATAGTACAGTTACCAGAATTCTAGGTTTTGTGCCATAGTCCTTGAAAATTTTGAGGAAATCCTAGTTCTACATACAATCATATTTTGGTATTAATGATAGAATTATCTTTCCTGCCTGTCTTGTTCAAATGTCGATCTTCCACGAGTCATATTCCCAAACAAATTCAATCGGTTTGCGTTAAAAACAGTGGGGTAGGCAGGAATTTTTCTACAGGGGGGCGGGGGTCCGAAAATTGTCAAGGGGGGGGGGGGTCCAAAGATACTAATTTGGTAAATTTTTTCTGAAAACGCAAAAAATTACATTTTTTTAGGGAAAATGTTGTTGTCAAGGGAGGTGGGATCCAGACCTCCTGCAGGCTGATTCTCCCTATTTGGACGAGATGAGACGAGACGAGATAGGAAGAAACGATGAATCCTATTGGTTTAAATGGCGTCACGTGACAGATTTGAAGTCATTGAGGCGCGGAAAGAGCAAGATCAGAGTCATTCATTTCAAAATCATGACTCTGATCTTGCTCTTTCCGCGCCTCAATCCGTCACGTGACGCCATTTAAACCAATAGGATTCATCGTTTCTTCTTATCTCGTCTCGTCTCGTCCAAATAGGGAGAATCAGCTTGCAGGACTCCCCTTAGCTACGCCACTGGTTAACAAATTTGTAAGAATAGTGATTTTGAACTTTCCAAGGGAATTTTTTCTTTTTTCATCCATTCCGTTTCTTTTTAAGTGATTTTGGACATCTCGTGTCTTCCATTAAACGGCCAGTTTTCAAACGCGCTCGGACAAACGCGCGCAACGATGACAAACAAACGAACAAGTACGCGCGCGCTGTCGCGGAAGTGTCGTTGAATGACGTATGATAGAACGCGGCACGAGTCCAGAATAGGTTATGAGGAGACAGTATAAAATATAGAGGGGCGGGTATTCTGGATTCTACCCTCCTCCCCGCAAATCTCCTTCCCCATTTCAACGGAGGGCCGAGGGAGAGAGTGGGGGTAGGTGTGAGTGCGGGTGGGGGTCGTGTGGCTAGAATTGAATTTTTGACGGCAGCAGTTCAACGTCTACGCCTATGTCGGTCCTGATGATTCACAGTGACTCTGACTGCTCGCTGCATCATTCTCGAGTAAACTCCAAAATTGTTGAACTTATTGTTGCTTTGGAATGGTGAGGGAGGGGGAAGAAGGAAGGGAGATCTCAAAGAGACAGAGAGAATCCACGAAGGAAATGAATCAGAATTAATGTTTCTTTTGTGCGTGGCGGATGGTGTGCAATAAGGAAGCCTCCGATTTTTGGCAGGAAGAATCTTCCTCCTGATGCGTTGCACGCGGGGGTTGTTTTGCCCTTTTGGTGAGGAATCCAATTGCATCAGGGTTGCCGGATCACAAGGCAAAACTCGACTGCTCAGGGCTGCCGTTTTGCGTATAGTCAATGCTATTTTTCTATTCACCGATGATTCCACCGGTTGAAAAAAGATTACACAGTTCAGTTCAGTGCATGACTGTAATGCACGAAAATCCTCTGATCTGTAATCTTTCCTTAATCGGTGGAGACTCCGTTGATTAATTAAAATATCCGCAAGTTTTTTAAAGTCATCGACGACTCCACCGGTTGAGAAAAGATTACAGATGCGAGTATATTAGTTTATTACAGTCATGCACTGATATGAACTGTGTAATCTTTTCTCATCCGGTGGAATCATCGGTGAATTGAAAAATAGCATTGATTATACGCAAAACGGCAGCCCTGGTCATAATAGGGGACCCAAATAATGGGGGGGGGGCGTATAATGGCACTTTTATATGCTAGGAAAGTGAATCATTATTTAGAAGAAGCTGTAATTAGATGGGATTCCCTCATTCTGACTCGCTCATTAGACGGCCATCATGGATTCATCTAAAAACGTTTTCTTGTGTTTATGAGTGGATTTTGAGACTAGTTGATACAATCAATGCGATTTTAAACAGGCATCGACTCTCCTTAATACTGTAGCAAAAGTTTGTAACATAGACATATTCATTTAGAGTAGCAAGGTGATTTTTTTTTCTTCCGAGTATAAGAAACAGATTTACGGAGATATTCGCATCAAATATTTGGTTCAGATGGATTGACTTAAAATTCTGTGAAATTAACAAAATAGCTCGAAAAATATACTGTGACAGAGGAATTTTGTTAAAGATCTGGCTCATTCAGGTGCAAGTTACTGTCTACAAAGCCATCAAATATTAAAATACCTAAACTTGATTTTTTTCTTTTCACACTCCAATAAATATCTTTTATACGGGGGTGAACTGATTTCATGGAACTTAGAAACTATTTCGACGTCAGTATGGATACACATCAAAATAGCTTTAATTCTTAAAATTTTACGAAAAATGTAGAGACCCCGCCGGACTTACAGTCGTGTTTAAGATTCATAACTTGTGGACAGTTTACAGAGTAGACTTTCGTGTCCTTAATGTAACAGCTGTCTTTTTAACGAATGTCAAGTACTTTTTATTTCCAAATAGTCAAGTCAAATTTACCGGAGTTTTAAACGAAGGTGGATCCAGTAAATGGTGTATCCCTACCTCTTTGTCCATTTGAACAAAGATATTGCGTTAGAAAAGGATAGAAGGTGCTACTTTCAAGTAACTTTAGTCTCTATCAACGTCATTTTTTAACACATTAATTTAATAGAGAGGAGTGAGAGGGATACAAATTTATAGACCCGCCTCCGACGTTCAAGATCCAAATGAATTGAGAATTCGATTAAATTCACCGCGACTTTTTTTCCGTGTGGCAACCCTTGACTCGCTCAGTGCACCGCGGCCAGCCCCAAATTCACGATCACTGAAGTTTTGGGGGTCGCATCATAGAGCTTACGGTTTGGTGAACACGAACACACGAGCTTACGCACACAGACACACAAAGACATCGTCAACAGAGGAAATCTGTTTCGTATGACATCCAAACACCCTCGGTATATATACCATACCACACTGCATGCCTTCGTCTTCCCTGTAGCTTCTCCCAACAATCCGCGACTCCTACTCTCGCCACCCCTACCGGCGTCCCCTCTTTTTTTTTTCATCCCTCTGATCGGCACGGCTCGGTCGTTCCCATGTTGTGATGATGAATTGCGCTCGCGGATATGAATGTTTGGTGCACACCCAGAAGCCAGTTAAGGCCGCGCTCGAGCGAAACGGGCTCGATTCTTGAACCGATTGAATGAAAAGTGCTGCTGGAAGCTCTGTTGCAATGGAACAAATTTTGAGTGTTTACTGTCTTATTCCTTAAACCTATACCGCATCGCGTACTGAGATGAATTTTAATTTTAAGTCAACCAGAATTCGGTTTAAGAAAGTAGTAAACCTAATGTGGCTGTTGCACACTTTCGCTGTAATCTGATATGGATCACTAACTCTGGTGTCAAATTATACTGAGTGAATTTTCCTTACACGGAAAAAATACTAGTAGAATTAACCATCTGCATCATAGCTGATTTTGGAGTCTGGTAGCAAGTATGGTAAATTTTACTAGATTATGGTAATCTTTACTTACATGTTACTTTAATTTACCACAAGATACGTTGCATTTATCAGACTATGGTGAAATTCACCAGGTAATAATATGGTTTGACAATATATATAAAATGAGTTAAAAGCGATGTAAAATAAAGTTATTGGGTGGATCGAAAAGTCAACTTCGCGAAAAACATTGGATCTGATAATCAAAAGACAATGTATGCCTACTTTTTTGGGTAAAAAAGAGAATTTCTTGAGGGCGATATTAGGAATACTTTTTTTGAAAAATGAATTTTGACTTTTTTCAGTTTTTTATTTTTCTCTCTTTTTTAAACCAAGAACCAAAAATTGGTTTCAGACCCTATAACTAGATAGTTTTAGCTACATATATGTATAAACGTTTTTGTTTAAAAAAAAAAAAAAATTTTTGGGCCCGAGCTTTAGGCAAATGTCCTCAGGAGGACGATATTGGGGCCGCCTACCTTCCGATTCATCGATGTCTCCTTCTTATAAACCTGCGAAAAAGAATCGATCCTAAAGAAGGTTAATTGAGCCCTCACGAATTAGATACTTCTGCATTGATTCAAACGAGAGAAGAAGAATACATCAATTCTACAAAAGCCACCACTGCTCTATACAAGGACAACTTGACCGATCAACTCACATAACGTGACTGAGTCACATTGCTATGAATAAATATTTCTCGACTTTCCGCGAGTGCTTATTGCCTGAGGTTTTTCCTCCCTTTTTTTTTCTTCAAGAGACGCAAACCTTCCACCCTCCTTCTGTTCGCGCCCTCGGAGAATTTACTTGCTACAGGAGGGGGACCAGAAAGTAGGGATTCAGTTTATCACGGAGCCTCGACTCAACGCCATACATATACCCAACCGTATATCTTCAAGTATGCGCCTAATTCGATGAAATTTAAGCTCCGTCAAATTCGGGCCCCACTACGACCCACCGTGGCCGCACCTCGATCCGTAAACCCCGACAACCCCGGCAAACCCCGGCAGTCGGCACCCCGAATAAAAGTGCAAATGCATATAATTGCAATTTATGAATGGTTCCGTAGCTGGGGCGGAGCATGGCACGCGTATAAGATTAATAAGGTGTATAAATTTCAGGTTCTTTGCTCTTTGCTTTCGCCTTTTGTTCTTCGCAAGCGCCACGGCCGAGGAGAAGGAAAGAGATATTCCCTGGAAATGATACGATTATAGCGATTTCCAAACGCAGCCGCCGCCGCACAAAGAGAGGGGAAAAATGAAATTGTGAACTTGGCGTAGTTATAATGATAAAAAAAGTTGTATTAAAGAAGTAATTTGTTATAATGAAATTGAAAAAATGAAATTGTGAACTCGGCGTAGTTATAAGGATAAAAAAAGTTGTATTACAGAAGTCATTTGTTATAATGAAATTGAAAAAATGAAATTGTGAACTTGGCGTAGTTATAAGGATAAAAAAAGTTGTAATAAAGAAGTTATTTGTTATAATGAAATTGAAAAAATGAAATTGTGAACTTGGCGTAGTTATAAGGATAAAAAAAAAAGTTGTATTAAATAAGTCATTTGTTATAATATCAGTGATGTAGATATTTAATATTTCATAGGCTGTTTTGCTTCAAAATCGGAATACATCGATTAAAAACATAATTTTTTGGTAAATATTGAGTTTTTCGATGATTTTTAGGAGATAAGATGGCTTTTGAAGCTATTTTTCACCAGATTTCCGTACTTTTCCGCTGTCACCAAAAGTGGTTTAGTGTCACATTTGGGCACCAAGATCTGGAGTTTGGTGGCCATAAACGACACAAATCGATTCCTGGTGACAGCGGAAAAATACGGAAATCTGATCCAAAACAGCTATATACAAACACCGAAAAAAAGACTGGTAGAACTTACCATAGCTAATTTTGGAGTCTGCTATTAAGTATGGTAAATTTTACCATCATACGGTAATACAACGTAGGTACCTTGTGGGAAATTAAGATAACCTGTTGGTACATTTCACCACAAGGTACGTTGCATTTACCATATGATGATGGTAAAATTTACCATGTTTTTTGATAGCAGACTTAAAAAGTCATCAGCTATGCAGTAAATTCTACCATTCTATTTTTTCCGTGAACCATCTGACCGTCAATTGTATCGAAAAATTATTTCAATCGACATTTTGTATTCAAGCAAAGAAGCAAAAAACATCGGTATCACTGATGCCATTCAACAAATTACGACTTACGTCACCCATTTGAACTAAGCCAAATTTTAAAGGTTGACTGTTTTGGCGTAAATTATCTATACCGTTAAAGGTTTGTTCCTCCACCAACAATTGATTTATGGACTTTTTCCGCCGATTTTATTTTCGCAAGGAAGCAAACTTTGGAAATTTTAAAATTCAGACTATGATTTTTTGGATGTAGATAATATTCTTCAATTGCGGAAAAAATATATTGGACAACGGTACAAAAATATTGGTTATTCTAGCATCGGTCATATAATTTCCACTAACCGATTAAAGAATGAGTTCGTTATTAAGATGTTGCGTTTGTAATGCCTCTGAACTGCACCTTAGGTTGCTCAAGAATCAAGTTCAGGGAAATAACCACTAACCATAGTCGCGAAAATTGACGATTCGGACTCACGTTGCGGCCATCCAGCTACAATATTGAAATAAACCCACGGGCTCACACGCTTGGGCGCCCCTTCTAAGAAAACAACGGATAACTTCTTTTTAAATAAGTTATTGCAACTTACAAATGTATCGCATCGTTAGAGAGTCAAATAAAATTTCTCAGCTTTCACACCCGCGGGCCTCAGCTTTCTACGGACAACAATCCGCAGTATATGCATGCGGAAATTGTTTTTGTCTTTTCATTCATTTGGAGAAAACTCTCGCCTCATTCTAAATGTTCGACTAAAGGGAATTTCGGTCGAAATAAAGGGTGAAAACAAATTAATGTTCTTTTGGGTTCAAAAATTCCGAGGGAAAAGCCCCATTCTGATTTTATTTTTTACCATCCAAAGACAGAGACAGGATACCTCAAAAACGGGAAGACAAAAGATAATCATGTATACTCGCGGGGACAAAGATATGTACATGTACCTTACCATAGCCGTAGCCAGGAATTAGCCCTTCTCGCCCAAGCAGCAGAAATTGCAATTGATTGTAAACAAATCGACGATTAATCAACAATTTATTGCAATTAAATTGATGTAGGTAAAATTGCAATTTTATTTAAATAAATCTGACTAAAAATCGCAATTAAATCGCGATTAAATTGACATGAATGAAATTGCAATTCAATTGCAATAAAATCGCAACTTCATTACAAGAGAGATGCAATTCTATTGCCATTAAATTGCAATGGAATCTGGATCAGATTTGGATAGTGTCCACTCAGTTTTTGCGGATGAAATTGCAATGTAATTTCAATGAAATGGCAATTAAATTTGGTCACCGAAGCAACAAAAAAAAAAAAAAAAAAGTGTTTCCAGTTTGTCGACACCATGTTGCAGGAGCGGCTCGTGCAATTTGGCAACCGTGCATTTTTGCCATTTAAACCTATGCAAAAGTATAGATTTCTTGGGAGTGCAATGTGTCCCTCATGAGGATCGAGGATCAATTGTTTTACATAGGCTCAAATGGAGAAAATACACTGTTGCCACAATTCACGAACCGCCACTGCCATGATGTGGCAACAACTTTTAAAAATTGTCTAACAACTGTTAAAAAGTTATTGAAAATTTTTGGGCGAATTTTTCTCGACTTTCCGCGAGTGCTTATTGCCTGAGGTTTTCCTCCCTTTTTTTCTTCAAGAGACGCAAACCTTCCACCCTCCTTCTGTTCGCGCCTCGGAGAATTTACTTGCTACAGGAGGGGGACCAGAAAGTAGGGTTTCAGTTTATCACGGAGCCTCGACAAGCCATACCATCAACCCATCCATACTTCAAGTATGCGCCTAATTCGATAAATTTAAGTTTTCCGGGGTCTTATTCCGGGCCCCTTTTTCTAAACAAAACCCCCCCCGTCCGCCGCCCTCAAAATTCGTAAAGGGGGACCAAAGTAGGGCATTTTCCGGCCCTCGACCCGAAATAAAAGTAATATCTTAATTCCCCAATTCATAAAATTTGTTCCGTAAGTTTGGGCCCAAAGCAGTGGCCCCCCCGCCGTAAAGATTAAAAGGCAGTAAATAAAAGTGAAAGGTGCTTTTGCTTTTGAATTTCCCGTTTGCTGGCGGAGCGGCAGGGCCGATGAGAAAAAGGTGATATTTCCCTGGATTTTTGCTCGCTTTCCCCGTTTTCCCAAAAGCGCCCGGCCGAGGGGAAGGAAATTAGAATTGGCGTAGTAAATGATACGATTAAAAGCGTTTTTAAAGCAGCCGCCGGTTATAATAAAGATGGGAAAAATGAAATTGTGAACTTGGCGTAGTTATAAGGATAAAAAAAGTTGTATTAAAGAAGTAATTGTTATAATGAAATTGAAAAAATGAAATTGTGAACTCGGCGTAGTTATAAGGATAAAAAAAGTTGTATTAACAGAATTTCATTTGTTATAATGAAATTGAAAAAATGAAATTGTGAACTTGGCGTAGTTATAAGGATAAAAAAGTTGTAATAAAGAAGTTATTTGTTATAATGAAATTGAAAAAATGAAATTTGAACTTGGCTAGTTATAAGGATAAAAAAAAAAGTGTATTAAATAGCATTTGTTATAATATCAGTGATGTAGATATTTAATATTTCATAGGCTGTTTTGCTTAAAATCGGAATACATCGAAAAACATAATTTTTTGGTAAATATTGAGTTTTTCGATGATTTTTAGGAGATAAGATGGCTTTTGAAGCTATTTTTCACCAGATTTCCGTACTTTTCCGCTGTCACCAAAAGTGGTTTAGTGTCACATTTGGGCACCAAGATCTGGAGTTTGGTGGCCATAAACGACACAAATCGATTCCTGGTGACAGCGGAAAAATACGGAAATCTGATCCAAAACAGCTATATACAAACACCGAAAAAAAGACTGGTAGAACTTACCATAGCTAATTTTGGAGTCTGCTATTAAGTATGGTAAATTTTACCATCATACGGTAATACAACGTAGGTACCTTGTGGGAAATTAAGATAACCTGTTGGTACATTTCAAAAAAAAAAAAAAAAAAAAAAAAAAAAAAAAAAAAAAAAAAAAAAAAAAAAAAAAAAAAAAAAAAAAAAAAAAAAAAAAAAAAAAAAAAAAAAAAAAAAAAAAAAAAAAAATTCTAGCATCGGTCATATAATTTCCACTAACCGATTAAAGAATGAGTTCGTTATTAAGATGTTGCGTTTGTAATGCCTCTGAACTGCACCTTAGGTTGCTCAAGAATCAAGTTCAGGGAAATAACCACTAACCATAGTCGCGAAAATTGACGATTCGGACTCACGTTGCGGCCATCCAGCTACAATATTGAAATAAACCCACGGGCTCACACGCTTGGGCGCCCCTTCTAAGAAAACAACGGATAACTTCTTTTTAAATAAGTTATTGCAACTTACAAATGTATCGCATCGTTAGAGAGTCAAATAAAATTTCTCAGCTTTCACACCCGCGGGCCTCAGCTTTCTACGGACAACAATCCGCAGTATATGCATGCGGAAATTGTTTTTGTCTTTTCATTCATTTGGAGAAAACTCTCGCCTCATTCTAAATGTTCGACTAAAGGGAATTTCGGTCGAAATAAAGGGTGAAAACAAATTAATGTTCTTTTGGGTTCAAAAATTCCGAGGGAAAACCCCCATTCTGATTTTATTTTTACCATCCAAAGACAGAGACAGGATACCTCAAAAACGGGAAGACAAAAGATAATCATGTATACTCGCGGGGACAAAGATATGTACATGTACCTTACCATAGCCGTAGCCAGGAATTAGCCCTTCTCGCCCAAGCAGCAGAAATTGCAATTGATTGTAAACAAATCGACGATTAATCAACAATTTATTGCAATTAAATTGATGTAGGTAAAATTGCAATTTTATTTAAATAAATCTGACTAAAAATCGCAATTAAATCGCGATTAAATTGACATGAATGAAATTGCAATTCAATTGCAATAAAATCGCAACTTCATTACAAGAGAGATGCAATTCTATTGCCATTAAATTGCAATGGAATCTGGATCAGATTTGGATAGTGTCCACTCAGTTTTTGCGGATGAAATTGCAATGTAATTTCAATGAAATGGCAATTAAATTTGGTCACCGAAGCAACAAAAAAAAAAAAAAAAAGTGTTTCCAGTTTGTCGACACCATGTTGCAGGAGCGGCTCGTGCAATTTGGCAACCGTGCATTTTTGCCATTTAAACCTATGCAAAAGTATAGATTTCTTGGGAGTGCAATGTGTCCCTCATGAGGATCGAGGATCAATTGTTTTACATAGGCTCAAATGGAGAAAATACACTGTTGCCACAATTCACGAACCGCCACTGCCATGATGTGGCAACAACTTTTAAAAATTGTCTAACAACTGTTAAAAAGTTATTGAAAATTTTGGACGAATTTTTAAACAATCGTGAAAAAAAAAAAAAATATGAATAATTTTTTGAAAGTTTTTCAATAAATAATATCAATATTTTTGGCACTCATCATTAAAAAAACGCGAAATCGCGGAATCTAAATTTTAAAGGTTAATCCACAAAAATCCTGTAATAATTGAGCATTTGACAATTATAATCATGTGAGATTAGTCATTTTTTTATGGGTCACTGAAAAAAAACCGAATGTAATATTACCATCCAGCGTAATGGACCGATTTCTGGTAATATAACCAGAATTATCGTGTTACAGTGGTAAGGCGTAGTAATATTGCTGTCCTGTCATATTACCAGAAGTTCTGATAGTCATTTACCAGAATGGATGGTAGCTTCTCAGTTTGGTTAAATAATTAGATGAGTGATTCAATAGCAAGCCTAGGATAATAAGATTATCACATATTCAGTTAACAAACTGCATGTAATGATGTTACCAAAAAGCTAACTTTAATACCAGAATGACTAGGATCCGAGTCATAAAGCTACTATCCGCGCCACAAATTCAAAACACTGAATAATTTTTGTACTGTACATCGTACCACCATAAAATGATGCCGTATCGTACGAGAGAAGTACTTCAAATTCCAAAAGTCCAAGATGGCGGCGATATGCTTATCCTAGTTTTCAACGGATTTACACCAAACTTGATACTCAGAGATATTTTCACTCGAGGAAGCCGAATCTGTCATCTACTAGTTATAAGGAAAAAAAAGTTGTATTAAATAAGTCATTTGTTATAATATCAGTGATGTAGATATTTAATATTTCATAGGCTGTTTTGCTTCAAAATCGGAATACATCGATTAAAAACATAATTTTTTGGTAAATATTGAGTTTTTCGATGATTTTTAGGAGATAAGATGGCTTTTGAAGCTATTTTTCACCAGATTTCCGTACTTTTCCGCTGTCACCAAAAGTGGTTTAGTGTCACATTTGGGCACCAAGATCTGGAGTTTGGTGGCCATAAACGACACAAATCGATTCCTGGTGACAGCGGAAAAATACGGAAATCTGATCCAAAACAGCTATATACAAACACCGAAAAAAAGACTGGTAGAACTTACCATAGCTAATTTTGGAGTCTGCTATTAAGTATGGTAAATTTTACCATCATACGGTAATACAACGTAGGTACCTTGTGGGAAATTAAGATAACCTGTTGGTACATTTCACCACAAGGTACGTTGCATTTACCATATGATGATGGTAAAATTTACCATGTTTTTTGATAGCAGACTTAAAAAGTCATCAGCTATGCAGTAAATTCTACCATTCTATTTTTTCCGTGAACCATCTGACCGTCAATTGTATCGAAAAATTATTTCAATCGACATTTTGTATTCAAGCAAAGAAGCAAAAAACATCGGTATCACTGATGCCATTCAACAAATTACGACTTACGTCACCCATTTGAACTAAGCCAAATTTTAAAGGTTGACTGTTTTGGCGTAAATTATCTATACGTACGTTAAAGGTTTGTTCCTCCACCAATTGATTTATGGACTTTTTCCGCCGCTTTCATTTTTGCATGGAAGCAGACTTCGAAAATTTTAAAATTCAGACTATGATTTTTGGATTTAATATTCTTCAATTGCGGAAAAAATATATTGGGCAATGGTACACAAATATTGGTTATTCTTGCATCGGTCATATAATTTCCACTAACCGATTTAAGAATGAGTTCGTTATTAAGATGTTGCGTTTATAATGCCTCTGAACTGCATACCTCAAGTTGCTCAAGAATCATATCCAAGGAAAAAACCACTAACCATAGACGCGAAAATTGACAATTCGGACTCACGTTGCGGCCATCATGCTACAACACTGAAATAAACCCACGGGTTCACACGCTTGGGCGCCCCTTTTAAGAAAACAACGGATAACTTCTTTTTAAATAAGTTATTGCAACTTCCAAATGTATCGCATCGTTAGAGAGTCAAATAAAATTTCTTAGCTTTCACACTCGCGGACCTCAGCTTTCTACGGACAACACTCCGCAGTGTATGTATGCGGAAATTGTTTTTGTCTTTTTATTCATTTGGAGAAAACTCCCGCCTCTTTCTAAATGTTCGACTAAAGGGAATTTCGGTCGAAATAAAGGGTGAAAACAAATTAATGTTCCTTTGGGTTCAAAAATTTCGAGGGAAAAGTCCCATTCTGATTTTCCGTTTTACCATCGAAAGACAGAGACAGGATACCTCGAAAACGGGAAGAAAAAATATAATCATTTACTTGCGGGGACAAAGAAACCTGACCATAGCCGTAGCCATCATGAATTTGTCCTTCTTTCTCTTTGCCCCTTTAACTGCATGCGTTAGAAAACGACAGCAACAGGGGCTGAAGTCTCATGACAGCCCTTCTCTCCATTCTTTTCTAACACATGCGTTCAAATGGACAGAGAGAGAGAGAGAGAAAAACACGAATTCCTGGCTATGGGTATGTATGTACCTGACCAAGATATGCAACTAGCAGTGCAACTCATAAGTGGGATATTGGTACGGTTTGCCTTGCGTATTGCATATGTATATCGTCCTGGCCAGCGGGCCGATCCTTGAAATTCACGACTTTTGGGTAGACTGGATAAGAATGGAAAACGGTGATTGGTGGAGACGAGTCACGTGGTTGCCCAGTCTAATCAAAATACGGAATGGATTAGATAATTTATCGGGCAGTCTTGGAGTACCGGATAACTTATCTAATCCATTCCGTATTTTGATTAGACTGGGCAACCACGTGACTCGTCTCCACCAATCACCGTTTTCCATTCTTATCCAGTCCACCCAAAAGTCGTGAATTTCAAGGATCGGCCCGCAGGTATGTCTTCGTCCCCGCTAGTACATATGAGGCCATTGATCTTCAATTCGCGCAGCAGTGCTTCTTATAGTATGTTTCATCCACTTTTGACACATCGTGTTGACAGTTTCTACACCTTAAAATCATTTTACTTACCACCTTAAAGGACAAGAGCTTCCCAACAACCGTAAGAGTGGGAACGTATTAAAACACTAACATTTCCGAAAAATTATAAGACTTGGCTCTATCGTTTAAGTAATTTTAAGGTTAGGTTAGACATTTTATGTGTTTCGAGATGGACTCAAGCTAGTATTTTAAGTAACTGGTATTTTTATCAGTTTCATTTTTTCCCTATTGCCTTGTGTAATTTTGGCGCTTCTTCTCATTTCTCAGAAATCTGTAAAAAAATACTGGGGAAAAATGAGAAAACAGTGAGACCAAGGACTTTAAAAAGTTCAGAAACGAAAGCAGCATGACAAAGTACCCTCCTAGAAACAATCCAATCTTGAAAAATTGGGTAATCTCTTTGGTAAATACGGCTATTTTTTTTTCCCCCTTTAGAACCATCGCGTTTTAAAACCGTAAATATCCAACCAAATGCTAAGAGAATCAAGAGAGAAAAAATCTACTTCTCTTTTTTCCTTGTTTTTCATACCATTCTCGAACCTACCTACTCGGTATGACCGCTAAATCAAATTGAGCTTTGGAGAAACAAATCCGGTCTCATTTGAAGCTTGAATGATGAATGACTCGGTCACAAAGGATGAATTGTTTGCAAAAACATTAGTTGCTACCCGAGAATTCCGAATACGACCGGCGAAATGAAAAAGAGCGCGCATTGAGCGAGGGTCCTTTTAGGGGACGGTCAAGCCAAGAACGAGTCAAAAATGAACAAGCCCCAACAGGGAGCAGCTCGGACGAGGTGGACTGGAAAAAGAGCAAGGGGGTAGGATGGTAGGAGCATGGAAGGGAGTGCGGAGGGCGGAAGGGTGGAAGGGAGAGAGGCGTAGGAGGTCGGAAAAGTCCATTTTACTTACAGTAATTATACCAACATTCGGTAATCATCCATTCAGACTGAAGCTTAAGTTAAGAAATTAAAATGGAAAGTTGGCTAAGAGCGAGGAGCGGAAACAGCGAGTAATGGGGAGGGTGGGGGGGGGGGGTTGCTCGAGATCTTATAGACTCGAGGAGAGAATTGAATCAACGGAAAAGACTTGATTTTTAATTTGCCTCGGCGCGTGAATGAGTGAGACGCGAAGTTGCCAAATTACAGAATGGATCATTAGCAGTTTAACACTATCAAGATATTCCGCTTTTGATGGTTGATTCTTATGTAAAGGACCAAGAAGGTTGATAAGAGCGCAGTTTCATCGCGATCCATTCAGTATTAACGAAGAAATGTCATCGGTTTTAAAATACCGTGTTACCGTTAGTGTCTTTATACAAAAAAGCGTAACTTGACGGGTCTGTTGTGTTCTTTTTCTACATCAATATGGCACATTTATTCTAACGTAAAATTCCGCCAAAATTACGATGTGCGCATTAAAATTTTCGAGAGCCACTCATTATCTAAGGAAATCACTGCCGTTTTAAGCAAGCCGCGCTACACATTATACACTGTGCCCACCACTGTAGTAATTCATAGGCGGAACTGCCCATGTTTAATTACACATAAACGTCATCCTATCCTCAAAATTTTGAATTTTTCGTTTAAATTAATTAAAAAGCAAAAAATATTGGCAGCCCTTGCTGCCTGATTTTTTTTGTTTTTTGTTTTTTGTTTTTTTTTTTTGTGAACAGAAGTTTAAAAAATAATGCTTGAATTGTTTTCACCTTAACGAAACATACAAAAGATGGAAGCTGCGTTGATGTTCACATAAACTCAGAGCTCCGTGTGTGTTGGAGTACGTCGATGAAAACAGTGTATAGTGTAAAAGAGGGTTGTTTAAAATGGAAGTGATTTCCCGAGTTGCTGAATAGAATTTTGAAAGTTTTTAATAGGTACATCGTTATTTTCATGGAAACACGTTAGAGTAATGCCATACTGCTGCAGCGAAAGCACGAAACGGTCATATTGACGTTTCAAAAATGTCTGTTACAGTTTCTTTTCTCAATGGTGGACCAACCAGCCAATCTCCGTGAAATATTGCACGGAAAACTATGGGTAAAAAATCGAGAAAATTGATTACGTTGCTTCTTTTCCAAGAATGAAACAGTAATGCGAGATTTTGAGACGTTGTTGTACTGAGCTAAGTCTCTAGATAAAAGCACCGACGATTGTGACGTAAATGCTGGTCAAAATTTTGGACGGATTTGCATGCTTGCACCACAGCCATGGAGACAAAATGCCAAATTCAAGTGCGCAGTGCATTACTGAATACTGCATGCTATGTGGAAAGAAACAAACGTGTTGGAAAAGATTTACGGCACAAAACAGAATTTTATGACGGCGATACCTATACACATGTTAATACTAAAGGGATCGCGATTAATGGAATTGCGCTCATTGCATTATTTTCCGAATTTCACACAAAAATCAACCATAACAAGTAGAAATAGTTATTCAGACTGACCTCTGGACAATTTTAGTGAAAAGTGGGTGCCCTAAATGGACCACTCACAGGCGGATTGCTGAATAAATGAGCGGGAAATTCAAATCGTCCGACCACACGCTAAGCCAAATGGTGATTTAATGCTGCCTTATTTGGAAAAAAAGAATATACGCACACAAAATACATTGAGTTATAAGGTAAATGTTATATTTTCCGACAGCTGGCAGCACAGTATGAATAGACCAATCAATCAAATCCTTATTCACTGATTCAGCGATTCATTGACGTCACTACAAGCAGTGCGCCTTTAAAATTCTTGAAGAAATAAAAGCTCGGCTATGATGACTTTTCAGAGGCACATGCAAGAATGGAGACCATTTCCAGGAAAAGAGTCAATTAAACAAAAAGTGCGCCCTTTAGACAAAGCCCACATTCAATCACAATGCTGATTTTTCAAAAAAAAAATTACGCCCCTTTTCCCAGAAATGGTCTCAATTACATTTCTCTTCCCGTCAGCGGTCATTTAAGCGCAAGTGTCAAAATGATACAGCGATCGGAACCAAAGTCATTTGGGGGCCCTAGGGAGAGCCTCTCCCCCCCTCTTATCGTTTTTTTTCAATATTTGTCTCTGCTCAAATGGGCGGAGAGAAAGAGAGGGAGAATATCACGAATTTCTGCATCCGTCCCTATGATTTTCACATCACAGAAGATCAACATAGAACACTCCTACGTTTTCTGGTTACGGAACAGAAACTACACCGCACGTCTCAATGAGAGCAAGATTAGATGATTGGGAACATGTGTAATCTGCACGTCTGATCAACCTGGAGTTCACGTGCGCAGCCGAGAGTATTATACCTACGAAAAGATAACAGGCTTTCAAAATTAAGGTTTAAGTTGAATTTAAATTAACTAGGTTTCATGAAGACGGATAAATAGAAAATGGGAGCATTTCTATACCGGCTTGACATCACAGGATTGAACTTTTGCTCTACGTCTATCGGCATACACTTTCAAGCAGCGCAACAAATTTACGTACCGGCACGACTTCATGGTAATCCAAGATGACTACCACTTTAGAAATGATGCTCCTATCTTCTTTTCATGGATTTTAAAGTTCTAGACTATTTTAATCTGTGGCGAAATTGACCTCGTCGAAAAAGAAAGGATAAATTCCTCGAAAAACTCCAGGGAATCTTGTAAATTCTCAGTTTCAGAAGAACGTAGGTGCACGAAATGGAGCATCAATTCAGCATTAATATGAATGGTCAGTAAGAGGGTTGATTCTAGGAGCACTACCAGATCTTGAAGGTGGTAAAGGAAAGGAGGCATATAACGTGGGTAGCATTTTAAAGGGGCCTGGGGGCTGATTCTACTCTTTTAGACAAGACGAGACGAGATAACTGGAATCGACCAATCCCATTGGTTTAAACGGAGTCACGTGACAGATTTCGAGTTATCTGATGGACGAAGGAGTCATTTTTTTAAAATGGACGACTCAAACGACCTCAAATCTGTCACGTGACGCCGTATAAACCGATGGGAATGATCGATTCTCGCTATCTCGTCTCGTCTTGTCCAAAAGAGCAGAATCAGCCCCCAGGCGGGAAATGGGTATTTACTCAATTCACGCGACTGAAGAGAATCCAAAATTAAGGAATTCGTACTCAAATTCGGCAACGCTGGCCGCGGACAACTTTAAAAGTCTAGTTGAGTCGTTACAATGGAGGGCTCCACGGATACGATAATGCGGTCAAAAGTCTACTCACAAGCATGTCTCACACGCAAAACAATGACATGTTTTGTTCTCAACAGCTGCCGGACTGTGTTTGGTGACTTGGCGAACGAAGCGTAATTATTCAAAAACGAGAAAATATCCACCAGAACCGCTCAGCCATGGACGAGACGCCAAACCTACCCCCATTTCCCTCCCCCTATCACTCCTCAAAGTCCCTATGCAGGGCCGCAATTTACGGTCCCCTATAAATAATTAACCCCCTCCCCTCCCCCATCGACCCGTAAAACTGAGACACGGAAGTCGACGGGACAGAGTGCGCTCGAGTCTTGCGCGGGGGACATGAAGCTCTGAGCAGAGAATTGGGAGTAAGGACCCAGGACGGGCCCTCACACGCCCTTTGAGGAAGCATACAGGGACCTTCTTATCATACTCTTCAGATACAGAGGGTATATTTTAACCCTTTCAACACCACTTCCAAGTAAGTTTAATTTTTAAGACCCGATCTGCAACACAGCGTTTAATTTCCTTATTGAAATGGTAAAAGCGACTCCGAATGGCTGAGTTTGTAATACTACGTTTCGTCAAGAGCCTTCAGTTAGATGATTAGGCAAAATAAACACAGTGTAGTGGGAATATCAAACTACCCACACTAAATTTGAGCGAGCTAGCGATGATTTATTTGAGAAAACTGATAGTTTGAGAGTTAAGACTCAATGATTTCCTAAAAGGCACCAATCTCGATCCTGCATCTAATTGTAAGTGGATTTAAACTTAAAGTTGGAAAGTCCGAGTGTTTACGAAAAATAAAGTTCCTGTAACACAAAGTAAATTCCCCATTTGACAAATCGTTTGTGCTTCTGCTATTATTGCCTCTTCTTCCCTTTTTTTTCAAGTGCGGGAATCATTGTGTCTTAAAAAACGTGAAAATAGAGTCTATCAATTGAACAGTGGCGGCTCGTGCAATCTGGCAACCGTGTACTTTTGCCATTTAAATGTATGCAAAAAGATCGATACTAGGTGAAGCGCTGCGCCTCACCAAGTAATCGATTATTTTACACTGTTTTAAATGGAGGAAATCCATTGTTGCCACATTGCACGAGCCGCCGCTGCAATTGAATCTATTTAAAACAGCTGTAAAATTACTAAGGACGTTTCAATAAAAAAATATCAGAACATAAAAGTTAAAGCTATACTCTGTTCAAGATAAGAAGGCGGGTGAGAATTCAGGTAGTAATGCACTATTTAGCAACAGTGCGGCTATACCGGCTACTCCAACCCCTCGCAGTGGCCGTTGTTCTCCCGACTTCTCTCTTGGCACGGAGGATTTCCGAGAACCGACAGACTCAACAATTTACACACGTCCAGTAAAAATTGCGAACGGTGAAAAATACGAAAAAACGGACGAAATTTTCGTCCTAAAGGGCCAAAACTCGGCAAAAATAGGCGACTTCGAATATTGATGACTCTCAGAAATTCGTATTTATCAGTCGGAATTAAATTCAGAATATTTCGTCTAATATCGAATATATGAGAGTCATCAATATTCAAAGTCGACTATTTTTGCCGAGTTTTGGTCCTTTAGGGCGAAAATTTCGTCCGTTTTTTCGTATTTTTCACCGTTCGCAATTTTTACTGGACGTGTGTAAATTGTTGAGTCTGTCGGTTCTCGGAAATCCTCCGTGCCAAGAGAGAAGTCGGGAGAACAACGGCCACTGCGAGGGGTTGGAGTAGCCGGTATAGCCGCACTGTTGCTAAATAGTGCATTACTACCTGAATTCTCACCCGCCTTCTTATCTTGAACAGAGTATAGATCACATCAACTCATCAGGACTGCCCATGAGCCCACTTTTCCTCCTTTTCTTTCTTTCAGATCCTCCCGTACTCTATAAATTAAACAGCAAAAGGAGAGAAAGGTTAGCTCGAATGGAGATATAGTACGGTTGAGAAAGGTGAGGGTGCCGTGCAGTATCAATGAACGGAATAAGAAAAAGGACCACAGTAGGCTCAAAGGTCGAAACTGGATTTGGATCTGGGATGACATTAAATATCAACAAAAATGACAAGGAAAAAAGCCACTTCCTTTGATCACATATACTTTGTCTAGCCTACCCGCCTACATCCACAAGAAAATATAAAATCTGATGAAAGCACAATCTTAAGATTGGCTTGAAATTTCGCATCCAGGTCGAGTCTGGTCGGGAATCCAGACCCAAAATAAAGCCATGATCTTGAGAAACTCGTGGCATAAAAAATTAATTTTCATAATCTCCTCGAGATTTTTCTTGATTGCATTCTACTAGGTATTAGAATTGACGTTGAAGTTAAGAATGGCAAAGTAAGATCCAAATGTCTTAAATTGGGTTTATTTTAATTCAAAACGGGGATTTGTTAATGAGAATTGCGAGCAAATGATAATTAATAAAATGTTAATTTGAATTCAGTACGCGGTTAGGATAAACCTGACCAGAAAAAAGAAAAATATACCTCAGTTTGTTTGTCAGGATTACAGGAGCAGATTTTGAAGGAAGAATGTTCCATAGGAACGTATACATTTACAAATAGGGTGCAATAATGGCTAGGAGAAATTGACTGAGCACCTTTTGCCCTCGAGGATGTAAAGGGGAAATTGGGACCGTTGCGTACTTTCTTTACAGCATTGTCACATTGAGTCTGCGATGAAATTCCGCGATTAACAATGTACACTGTAAACTTTCGAAATTCACTAATTAAGTCACGAAGTCACTTTTTACTACGCAACATTATACAACTCGCGCAACTCTATACACTATTTTCACCGACATACTATTACATGTAAACGGAACACCACGTTTGAGTAAACATCAAAACAGCTGCCAAATGTTGATTGTTTTATTTCGATACATACGCAATTCTTGTGTTATTCTATGATCTTCTTGTACTGGAAAACTAGGAAGCAAATGTAGCCAAATATTTAATGCATTTAAATAGGAAATCCAACATTTTGAGGTTACGACGAAGTTCAGATACAACATGGTGGTTCAGTCTTTATTATAGGATGTCTTTGAAAACTAGTGCAGTGCGGAGTGGGTTATTGTTTAAAATGAAAGAGATTACCTTGTGTTAATACGAATAGAATGGATTTTGAAAGTTTTTAATTTGTGTGCATCGTCATTTTTGCGGATTTCTACGTTACAACTAATGCAATAATGTGTCATATTACTGCAGCAAAGGTGCGCAAAAGACCCTTTAAAGCTGCCCGAAAAATTCACGGGGAAAAAAAATTAATATTAAAAATTTTGGAGAATTTTTAAGATTGGTGTTTATTTATGTATGAATTGTAAATTACAGTTCTCGCAAGGTCCCTTTTGGAAAAGAGAGAGGCACATTTATAAGAAGAAAAAAGTCGAGGTAAGCCCAAATTAAAAATATTCTTTTTAGCTATCACCCTTTAGGGTGTTACAAGATATAGGGTAAATCAGTAGTGCCCAACCCGCGCCCGCTGGCTGAGAATCAGCAAAGATATAGGATTTTTCCTCGGAAGTCAACGGGCCGATCGCGGGAACTTCATTGTAAACGTATTTATGAAACTGTATATGTAGGCAAGTGACGTTATTGGGCAAAAGACCGGCTTGGGGGCGGATGTCTGCCGAAAAATATAGTTCGGTTCAAACTCTCGAACAATTCCCATTTTCCCTATAAAAAAAAAAAAAAAAAAAAAAAAAAAAGTCTTGTAAGTGAGAATAACTGGATTTTTAGACTAAAATGGTTTAACAATACGTCGTTAGATAGCTTGAATTCCAAATTTTTCCGGGGGGGGGGGAGGGGTCCCCCAGACCCCTCACTCGGGTTTTTAAAAGTATGTGGCCCGCCAGTTCGGTCAATTTAATGTGTGGCCCTTGGCAGTCAAAAAGTTGGGCACCACTGGAGTAAACGATCACTTGTTCTTAGATGTACCCGTTTCCATAATATGATAAAACCTTTTTAGCCATAAAAAGGAGAGAGTAAGTATACGGTTTTAGTTACTTTTTTTGGACCTTTGAGAACGATCTGTAAAGGGGGAATATTTTATTTTTTATTATTTCTTGTTTTGGTCAAGGTAAGTGTGGCAGGACACGAGTTGGAGAAACGGACAAAAACCATTCCGACAAGAGAAATGATATTCCGGGGGAGAAGAGTTACTAATTGGTTTGAAGGAGCGTAGTAAAAACAAAACGGCTGAAATGAAATTGAGCGCAGATATTTAAGGGAGCATAAAAATCTATCGCGGAGAAAGAGAAAGTTAAAAAGGAACCGAAGGTTAAAAAAGGACATCAGTAGAGGAGAGGGGAGTTTTAAATGACATCTATCCAATGTTAATTATGCCATAAAAGCTCATACACGAAATGTATTTTTATAAGAGTTGGGGTGAGAAATCTCTGAACCGGGAGCACGCAAACTTGACCACTTTCGACTTTTCGTGACTCGTGACAGATTCAATCGAGGCCGGAAAGGAGGTAAAGAAAGGTCAAGCCGACTGAATAAACTCCATCGTCGAGTTCATTCGAGGCACTCAAGTAGCCGTGTTCTCGGAAGCACTTTACAAATCGAACTGTTTCCGAATCATTTCTAAGCCCAAATTATTTTTCAGTTCAGCCCTCTCCCAAATTAGTTCTTACCACTCAAAGGCGCTGACAACACGACCATTGAAACACAAAAATAAAAAATAACTCTATAAAAATCTGAAGACTCACGAATAATTATAGAAGTTCGGGAAACATTTCAAAACAACAATTCTTTGATAAAATCCCAAGAGTGTGCATGAATTCTATCTTCTGGAGAGAGAACAGAAATTCTGGTCAAAACAGCAAGATTTTTTCATGCCAAAAATTCTACTAGAAATCAATGGATACAATTTTTGACGACAAAAAATTCAGGCCCTTTGCATTGCTATGGACTTTGGGTCACGATTTCTGGCGATTGTACGCAAGCAATTTCTGATTCTTTTCAGTAAAATTTCTGTCATGGAAAAATTCTAGTTTTTAACCAGAATTTCCGTTTAGAAACATCATATAACTTCTTTTCGGGGAATATTTAGTTATTCACACTGCCAATTTTGCCAGAGCATTTGCCTTTGTTTGATGTTATGTTTGTTGCTTTAATGACAAAGTTGAATGGTGAAATTTATCATACTCGATGTTGGTTATGGCCTTGATCCTTATGAGCATGGTAAACTATACTAAACGTCTGGCTAAATTTCCCTGCGCTAAGGTCGAATTTACTCAATCTTTTGATAATGTTAATCAGATGTTTGGCGAATTTTGCCGAACCATTTGGGTTGAGGTCAAAATCAACCTTCAGTATGGTAACTGTTATCAATAATTTTTTCCGTATTGTCGCAGCAGTGGCCACCTCATGATTTCAGTCTTCAGTCAAGAGTTCCCTGGTAAAACTAATCAGCTTGTTGAAACAGTTAGCATGATGACATTTAGCTGATTATTTTTACCAGGGTTGGAAACCGATCAAATCTCAAGTTTTTTTTTTTTTTTTTTTTTTTTTTTTTATTTATCAAAGTGAAAGCATCTGCTAGAAGCTATCGAGTCTGAAAGCTGAGAATAGAGAAAGAACTAAATAACCATCATCTCAGTCACTGTCAAAAGTGAATTACGGAGGAACTCGTTCTTGAGCAGATATGCAAAGCTCGAGTATGCAACATTCACAATTTGTTATCACCGTGAAGCCGTAAGTGTTTCACGGGTATTGCCGACTTGGAACAACCCCCCCCCCCCCGCGCGCTTCCCCTCGCCACCACCGTTCGTTAAAAGAGACTCGAAAAACGGTTATGGGAACCTCCGCCGAATGTCTCGAAAGGTACAGGGAAAGAAGAGGTGGTGGTGAAGGGTTATTGGGGGGGGGGGGGTTAATGGGTTTTCTGAAAAGCAGAACATATAGAAAACGATAATATTCCTGGATAATAGGTGCGAACATTTGTCAGGGGGCGTAAAAATACTGTTATGAGATCCTCCGTTTTCCCCCTTCTTCTCAGGTGACTTTTTGTGAGGTTCATTGATAGGATCCAATTCGTGCGAATCAGCTCACGGAGAATGACTCGTTCGTAGAATAGGAAGACCGTAAATGGGCGGCTTTTCGGAATTCCAAAAGGAGGGTTAACCCCTCCCCCCAAAGCCCCCCTTAGTGCGTGGACGTAACTTTGAAAAGGAAATGGAGAAAGTATAGCTGAATCGGTATCCTGCATAAAGGATGTAAGTCTTACACCCTACGTCTACTCAACGCCGGTTGTTCAATACGCAAAATGAAGGAGTTGGGTGAGAAAATGCATTAAAAACTATTACTTTTTAAAAAATAACAGAATAAGTAGTCTAGTGGTAGTAATCATATCATTAATGTGACCATTGGATTGAACAGTTCAGTTCAACATGTGACTGTCACTTACGAAAATACTCAAATCTGAATTAATCTTTCCTTGACAGTTGGAGTCGTTGCTGTTTTAACAAAACAATAAAAACAAAAAACAAAAAAAGCATATATTTTGATAATTTAACGCGATTGGGAAAATATTAGATCGAGGTATGAGTATGCTCGTGCGTTACAGATTTAAATTGAACTGAAATGTGTAATCTTGTGGTTCAACAGATGGACTCATCGTTGAATTAAAATAATGATATTAAATATACTTACATCAAGTGACACCTCTGCTTTATCGGTATTTCAGTTTAAAATTCATGAAGATCAAATGAACACATGTAAATTGCTAAAGCAAAATTAAGACCCGACGAGAACGTTTCAGGGCCAGAAAACAATAGGTTTACACCTCTGAGGAAGTACTCACTTCACCAAAATGATGTTCTTTTGAGAACGAGCGAACTGGATTTTTCATTGGCTCTACTTCCAGGAACGTCCTTTGTCAATCTAATTGCATGAAATAAAAACGACAGAATCGATTCACTTCGATCGAGACCTAGGCGCTTCAATCGTAAAATTGTGGAAGAGAATCGTTCGATTCGGCGACTTGCTAACGGAGGCAGGTTCAGGGAGTTGACTTTCTCTCTCCTGCCATTCGTGGGCATGTGTTGGAGAAGGACAAGGATAGGCTATGGAGTCACATGACTGCCATGCCGCCCTCTTTCTGTCCTATTTCAACTCATGTGTTCTAGAGAGAGAGAGAGAGGGAGGGAGGTAGAGTGAGAAAGAGGGAGAGAGAGTCCAAGGAGAGGTGTAAGAGAGAGAAAGAAAAGTAAGATAGAAAGAAAGAGAGAGAGAGGGGGGGTGAAAAAGAGGGGTACAGAGAGGAAGAGGGAGAGGGAGAGAGAGAGAGAGAGAGAGAGAGAGAGAGAGAGAGAGAGAGAGAGAGAGAGAGAGAGAGAGAGAGAGAGAGAGAGAGAGGGAGAGAAGGACAAATTTCTAGATCCGCTTCTGCAGTCGCTAACCAAACAACTTGGCTCAAGCTCGTTGACAATAGGATAAGCGTTCACGATACTACGAGCCCAAGTCCCTCAGGTGTGCTAACTATGAATTGATGCGGACAAGCCGATAAAATTGAACCGCACTCTTTTTCTTATTTAAATTCGATTCAGACAATATACGGAGAAAGAGGAAGAGAATTGAGAGACATGTGACCTTTCTTCGTTTCTTTCCCCTTAAACTGTGAAACGTAAGGAAGGGAAATGATAATGAGGTGAGGAGGCAGTTCAAAGTTCTGAGTTTTTTAATTATTCAAAAGTGGAAAATAGCTGTCCGATCCGTATGATGAAACCGTGTAAGGAGTAACATAATAGTTTTTTAGCCCCTCGATGTATATGACGAAGGAGACGTATTCGTACTTCGTAATAAATTCCACGGCGATAATTATTTGTTCAACTTTATTATTTTCCTCCTTGAGACAGTGTTACAAAAAAACAGAAATGATGTCTCACCTTTTCTCCTTCTCAATGAGTCCATAGCTCTCGGGACAGTGGTATTCTCGTGTGAACGTGAAATCACCCATTATAAGCAGAGGGATTTTCACCAACTAAATCTGACAGTTTATAGCATTCCGGCTAAAATGAGTGAGGGACTAAGGGAGGGAGCGAGGGCGAGACAAAGTGTGGTGGAGGTCAGTTACTGACAGAGCTTTTCAAAGTTTGAAATTGGGTTTGGCATTTAAGCCCAATATGGAGATAACGCTGCTTTACTCGCGGTGCAGACAAGCCTCTGGATGAGGCGTTGAAGTTGCCAATTTTCGCTGGCTAATTTCTGCAGGTTACGTGAAGTTCACAAAACACCCACCACGTACAATATCCAATTCACCACGTACAATATCCAATTTTGAACAATAACTACAAACATATAACCCAACCCATCCACGATAATATTTCAGCAGTGTCTTCTGCCTCCTGCACGAATGACGAACCCCAAAAAAGTAGGATGGAAGATGACCCAACCTAAGTAAGAATAATTTTCTATTTTCCATATATTTCCATATAATAATGAGAATGGAAATACTAATTTCTATTTGTAATAAAGATAATACTTTTCCATTAATTTAAAGTGAGTACATGTTTGCCAAATGTGGCAGCAATGCTCCTTACGTCAAAACAACTAAGAATAATCAACCGTCGCGTAAGCTAATTGGCTTTCATAAGCAGTTGAATCCAAGGGTTACAAAGGAATGGACTTACTTGCAGCAACTTCGCGATTTTTTTCATTCTTGATGCTCGAATATTCATTCATTTAGAACGAAAAAATAAAAACTATACCAAGGAATTTTTGAACGGTTAAATCGCAAGAAGCGTCTAAGATATCAAGTGATATTTACGTGACATTTTTGTTAGGTCGATCCGACGTTACATCACATGTTTGGCCTAGGTCTACATTCAGTGACGTACACAGGATTTTTTTTGGGAGGGGCTCGCACTGATGAGCGTTTGACTGAAAATTGGTTCCCCCTTCCCCTCCACCCACAAAAATCGGAGGTCTGGGAGGGCTTTAGCCCCCTTTGCCCCCCCTCCCCTGCGTACGCCACTGTCTACATTGCACAAGTGTTGGGTATGCGTGATGCGTGGTTGACACGGATAGTAATATTCATGCGGGGATATAACTTACTAACACGAGTGTTTTGGATTTTCTTTTTAGGGAAATCATAATCAGTGGCGTAGCGTGCAATATGGCAACGTTGTAGTGTGTCCATTTGAACTCATGAAAGGTATCGAACTGTTGGGTGTTCGGTGAACACCTTCGCATTCGACCTTTCACATGGGTTTAAATGGACACATTACAACGTTGCCATATTGCACGCTACGCCACTGATCATAATCTTTCTTGTGAAATTCTTTACTCACAGAAAAAAGGGGAATTAATGGGCCAGCAAAATGGCATAACTACGCAAAAGTTTGCAACAAATCCGAATTTTGCTGGTTTAGATTCGCTCGGAGGTACACTGGAAAAAAACTACGGTGAAAATAACCATACGGATACCTGATTTTGGCACCTGCTAGATGTTATGGTAATGTTAACCAGAAGTATACTATGTTTTGACTAGGTACTAGGTGATGTTACCTGATTGCATGTCGAATTTACTCAAAGTATCGGTAAATGTACCATACTTCTGGTCAAGTTTACCATAACATCTAGCAGGTGCCAAAATCAGGTATCCGTTTTTTTCCGTGTAAGAAAAACGTTCCTGATTAGACTGAATTTTGAGAAACAAGCTCTTATACAAAATTAAATGAATTTGGATGCCACCAGACAAATAGATTAAAACTGCAAAAAGCTCACATTTTGACTGCGCGAAGATAGATTCATTTTTCTTCCTTTCCTGAAACCTCGGCAACGAAATTTTCTTCCATTTGATTCCAAGTGAAACAATTCTTTCGATAATGAAACAGTGCTCCACCAACACTCGATTGTTGTAAGTACTTACATAGATTCAAATGACGGGAAAAATGAAAATATTGTTGCCAAATTGCTGAGCCGCCACTGCTGTCTTCAGCATTTTTGCGCCAACAGAAAAAGAAACATACGATACTTATTTGTACTGAAATAAGTGGGTTTGAAAGCTTCGGGTCGAGAAAAACAAACATTAAGACAAGCGTATAAAAACCCTCATTAAAAGGGACGGGGAAATGTAAAACGGGAAATAATTATTTGATTCTTTCGAACGGCATAATGAGCACAGTTCTTTTTCGCAAAGACTTGCGTGAACCAAAGCACGATCTGATAGAGTCAAACAGACTGTAATGATTTAACTAACCTACAAATTTAACCGATCGTTCCGTGGTTGTGGGCGTTTGAAATTCGTAATCGACTCTTATCTTAAGTGAAACTTCAATTTTAAGTCGAGTGCTCTCTTTGTATTTAAGGTGACTTCAGGCGAAAGTTGAGAATTTCAACTCCACTCGCCGCAGATGGCGCTACTATAGTCACTATACGAAAAGTTGTCTTGAAACATTCAAATGGTTATGATTTTTTTTTTGTTTGTTGAGATTTCAATCATCTAAATTGGAAGAGGAACAAAGTCAGACTTTTGAGAGCGGATTTCGTGTATCTCTTCAATGGATGCGAAAGAGATTTACACTCTGTCTCATTCGTACGCTTACAGAGGTAGCAAAAATTTGTTCCCTGAATTACGACGATAATGTTCGTCCTGTTTTGATGATTAGTGGATCCATTTTGTAACTCTAAGCAGAGGCGTAGCGTGCAATTTGGCAACGTTGTACTGTGTCCATTTGAACCCATATAAAAGGTCGAATGAGAGGGTGTTCATTGAACACCCACAGGTTCGATCTTTTACACGGGTTTAAATGGACAAACTACGACGTTGCCAAATGGCACGCTACGCCTCTGACTTTAAGGAAGCAACCACGATGGAAATCTGTTGCGCACATTTTCTCACGAGTTCGGTTTATTTTTGCCTAATTTTTTTTAACCTTAAAAATGTTGAAAAAAAGTTGCGGTAAATAAATTTGGAATTGGTTATAAACGAAAGTGCAAGTGTTTTAGAGTGGCAATCTGGACACAGAAATCGATTTAAATGTTAAAAATCTGTAAACGGCTAAAAAATGCCACGACGTTCCAGCAAGTAGCATGATAATTTGTTGCTCCATTTAAATTACCCAAAAAATACGACAGACAAAAAGGGATGAGTGGCAGCGCCATCTAGCGGATCATCACTCAATCTCAAAATTTGGTTTGGAATCACCTCTCTTGAGGCTTCTTCTTTATCGTTCAACTTTACTTCCAATCTATAAATTTAGAATAAAAGGAATTTAATAAAACGATGAGAAGAAAGACGTAGCTCTGTGGCACTGTTCTATCAAACCCCAAAATGTATATGGAAACAGAAGGAGGGGACTAAGCTAAAATCTGGGGTCGTGGGAGATAGGCTTCAACTCTCAGCTGTTTCCGATTACGATAAATAACGCGGAGTGGTCCTGAGTGCTGATTGGATGCGATTGATTTTAATGGGAAATCAAAGATTATCTATGCTAATAAAAGTAACCTTTGTGCTAAATATTCACTGAAAATACAGCTATATTGTAAGATTTACCATAATTTGGTTTAAATTTTCAACAGTCCGTTTTTCATGGTTTCAGTTCGAGGCGTATTGGTTAAATTTTAACCATGTTTGTTTTTTCAGTCTTCATGTAAACAAACCCTCCTAAGCCTAAAAGTGACAATGCTTCTGACCAATGATTGGCTTGGCTGGCAAGTAAGTACCCAGATCTCAGTGGCGTAGCGTGAAATTTGGCAACATTGCAGTTTGTCAATTTAAAATCATGGAAAAGATCAAACTACTGGGTGTTCGGTGAACACCTTCGCATTCGACCCTTTAGCATGGGTTTAAATGGACAAAATACAACGTTGCCAAATGGCACGCTACGCCACTGCTAGATCTGCTTCCATACATCTTGATGAAACCCAAAAGTTATGGCAGTCAAGGATTCGAGATATGCTACCCATTCTCGGATCATCAACGCAACCTTCTGCGTTCCTTGTGCATTGTTGACTGTCAAAACTTTTGGTGTTATTAGTACAGCCGCGATGGATATATTATTTACGGAATATGCAGTGTTGCAATTGAATGGTATAGAGGTCAAAAAAGTGCTCGTTGAAAAAAATATCGAATTCTCTCCAAATTTACCCCCCCCCCCCACACACCGAGTAATTTTTCAATATAAAGGATTGAATTAAACACAAATGAAGCGTGCGACCAACAGACGTTTTTATTGGGGCGATGGTCGCAAAAACGACTCTTCTTCAACGTATTTTAAACGGAAGAGGAGTCAGTGTTACATTCGTCAGCGTCGTCATCGCCTTGATTGCACAGCGCGTTACTTAACTTGGAGGGAAGTAAATGAAAACGATGAGAATTACTTTCGAATCATTAAACAAGCCTTCGTGGAGATATCGATGGCTTCCATGAGAACTGAGGTTAAATGAGGTTACAATGAGGAGAGCGGTTCATAATAATCAAAGTGCTAAAATTAGGTGTTGCATTTTAATATATAGTTCGGGGGGGGGGGGGAGGGGAGTTGCTGAGGAGAAACGTTGCCACCGCTAATTCAGCACGTTCGTCCCGCTGAATAATAAATGGAGCCCAACGAAAGCTCATTATGGAGCTTCGCTCGAGGCTACACACTTTAAATATAACAGCTTAAACTTTGATTTGATTTTTTTTCCCCTTCTGAGAAGGAGAGGTATAATCGAGAGATATCTCCTAGAAGATTTTCAAAATTTGTTCAGGTGCCATTAACGTAGAAAGAGGGTGAGAATTTCGGAGGGAAGCCGTTGACGAAGCAAGAACCTGAAGGTCCCTTCATTTGAACCATGGGCGAATGCAGGAATTAGACTTTCTCTCTCACCAGCCGTTTGAACGCAACGGTTAAAAAAATCTAGCGGAGGAGACCATCACGTGACTTTAACCGCTTCCTCTGTCCTTTTCCATTGCATGTATTCAAAATAGAGGTGAGAGAGAAAGAGAGAGAGAGAGAGAGAGACAGACAGACAGACGAATTCCTGTATCCGCCCAAGATTTGCACGGAGGTACCAAGTGTCTCTCTTAGTGCTTACTACTTTTATGTTGTGATGTCGGAATCATTAAAATCATATTAATTTGGCTTGATTGTAATTGAAAATCTTCTGGCTATAGATTTTTACGATTTATCAATTCCCATAGAAATTCAGAATGATCGGGTGAACCATACGGTGGAGAGACGATTTTTTTTAAAGAATGTTTGGCTTTAGAAAGGCACCTTTTCTCGCTGATTTAGTTTGTGACTACAATTTTCACCGAGATCTCACAATTTCTCATGTTTCAAATTAGTTTTCCTCCGGATTACCTCAAAATGCGAATAAACGCCAAAATTATATAATTAGGTAAAGAATTAGAATTTACTCAAAAACAGCGGCTCAAAAATACGGGCTTCAGCCGATTTGATTCCCAAAGTACATTGAAATACCCGGCATTGACCTCATGGAAATAGGTTGAATTTCAGTCAAATCGTCATTTTAAGGATAATGATTACAACCAACTTTTTGCCCATTTTTTCATTTGTTTTCCCAAGTGCGTCATTTATGCAGTCTACAATTTTCTTCCTCTTCGTTAAGGAATAAATAAACGAAGAAACGAATGAGCGCATATATCTCAGAGCGCGACTAAAACGAAAGCACTCGATGTTTTTAAGAGATGACGAGGACTTAATGAGTGATCGCGAGATTATTTCGAATGACTGAGATTATGACAAGAATTATTCTGATATTATACATTCAACCGTTTCTCATCCGGAGAAGAACTCGCTGAAATTTGACTCCTTGATACGTTAAAATAAAACTGAATGTGGATCACAGAACAATGCTCATCCTATAACGACGACATTCTGGATTGGAGAAATATGCTCATTGAAGAGCGAGGGAGCATTGACTGTGATGTGATACACTGGCAAATCACAAAAAAAAGAAGAAAATTGTTTTGTTAGGAGGCAGAGTCAAAATGAAAGCGAAAAATACATGGCACTTTTAGGAAAATTAGTGTTTGTCGGATGAGCGGGAGGCGGGGTTAGGAGGGGGTGGGGGGAGGCTGAAAATGCCGCACTTCGCTCTCGGGACTCTGAATGTGCATGGAAGATCTGCTCTGATTGCTGAGCGAGCCTCTCGCACTTAATCACAGCAGGAAGTCGGGAGCATGTTTAACATAAAAAAGGAATCTTCACTCAGGAAAAGAGAGAGAGAGAGAGAAAGAGAGACAGAGGGAGAGAGAGAGAGAAAGCGAGAAAGAGCGAAAGAGAGAGTATCACAAAAGAATCAAGTTTCACGTGATGTTTGCGCGAAAATGCGCATCAACGTTTTGCGAGGGCTTGAATGAAGAGGAACAGATGGGGGGTACACAGAGTGGGGGAAGGAAAAAAGGTGGAGAAAGGACACTACCTCATCATTTTCTTAGAATGACACCCTCTCCCTCTCCTCTTCGCCCTTATCACACAATGGACCAGAATGCGCGAGATGTTGAGATTTAAGGAGAAAATTGAGAATAGCTTCATTCTAAATCGAGAAAATAATAAGAAAGTTATTCGGTCAAAACTTATTGATGCGATAATGGTGACTTTTTTCCTCGCTCTTTATCCGAAAATATCGGCTTGAGTCTGAAAGCCCAGAGATTACGAGCGATCGAATCTACTAGACTTTCTCCCCATAAGACGTAGTACGTATTAAAGTCCTGAGCATATAGAGAGTTGAGGCAAGTGAAATCATGGGCGCCACCGTTGGATGAGACATGGCACGAGAGAACCATTGAGTCCCTATAGTAGAGAGTTAAGACGAGAGGGTAGTCAACCTCTCATTGGTCAACGAGTTTTAAGGTCTTCGGGCGTCACCATTGGATGCGTTTTTGGACATTATTTGTTCATCAGAGCGGCTTGGCTAATGACATCCTCAACACAGGTCTCAATGTGTTTTACGGATAAAAGAGTTAAAGAAGCTGTTGCAAACTTTTGCGACAAGCTTATTGATAGTTGATAATGGGTAAAATCCCTGTAAAAGTAACGATTAGCGTACTAAAATATCACGAAAGGACGAGGCACACAGCTTATGGGAATCTGTCTCCTGTGGAAATTTATGAAACTTTGGAATCTTATAGAACTTTTGATGCTGTTCAAAAGTCTCAATAGATGTACCAGAACGTACCGCAACCAAATCAGGTGGACCGCGCCTACTTTGAGGCGGCGATTAATGTATTTTTGAACGAGGAGTCAGAAAAAGAGCTTGATCTTGAATATTTTGTTAGTGCCAACGACAAATCTGCAATACCACGATCATCGAGAGCGAGACATGAACATAACCTCAAACTTTGTTTATGCCCCCACGTACCCCGCGTACCGACAGGTGCTACGTCATCCACCAGTCATCGTGGTACAAATCGTGGGTGCGCCCACCATTATATTTCCATCGTGGATCAAACTGACCGCCGAAAATCCTAGGAGACTTAGTTGACGCTGTTCGCGCAGCAGGACCGATGGTGGAGTTTCGTTCACCTGCCGCCTGCCGCGCGGCAGTAAATCTGGCTGGCTCCGACCATTGACCAATGACCATGCCTGTTCCTCCTTCTACCTCGGTTAGAATCGTCATTTTTAGGTACGGCCTAGAACCCGTTTTTACCGTACATTTATTGGGCTCTAGATCCCTTCATTAACTCAAAATTTATACTCATCACTTCATAAATCTGAAATCAATTATTAATTTCTCCATTCTTTGATTTAGCCTCTAACTTTGGCTTTTATATACCACTTGGACTCACGATGCGAATCGGTGACATCGCTCGATTTGCACGATACCAACACTTGGATACTAGCAAGCTTAAAATGTGGCAGAGCGATGATTATAAATCTCGAGACAGAAGAGCAAATTAAAACCTTCGAGGTACGTATCTCATTTATTATTCTTAATCTGGAGTCGAGAGATATTTCTCGCAGTTAAGTAATCTTTTTTTTTTTTTTAAGATGCAGTTATACTGCATGTTTTCCTTATGGGTTCACCTTGAATGCGGCCATGAATGGCCTGCGTAAAAATCGATATTTTTAAAATTAACGATACGAGGTATCGAATGTGCGCTGTTAGATTCCAATTCTAGCTCCATTCTACCTTCCATTCTAGCTCACAAGGGGAGGGTCATATGTGTCCGGCGCCGATTTTGATGAAATTTACGCCAAAATGTAGCTCATGTGATGCTGATACACGATTCATCGTCAAACCTCGCCCCCCGGCCCCGCAAATGCCCCCTAACATTTTTTGAAATTCGGGATTTTCGGACAAAAATGGCATGTGCGCTTAAGTGCAGGCTTTTTTACGCAGAGCTGCGTAGCGCAGTCAACTACGGCGCCACCCTACCGATTGTGAAGTACACGGGTCGATCCCCATGCTCGGCGCTCAACTTTTTGCGAATGCCTTTTTACATATTTTTCCTACCTTTTTAACGATATTTCATAAAAAAACACGTACACCAAAATAAATATTCGAAGAAACAAAGGAAATGACACGTAAACAAATGTTTAGTTAATCAAGCAACCGCATAATGAAGAGAGATACAACTCACCAAATATCTTGCAGCCGAGGAAGACATTTTCACAGAACTACACAGGTTTTTGACGAGCTGAAGAAAAATTTTCAATAAACACTAACACAAACATTATTATTATTATTAAAAAGTAATGATAAACCGTATTTGAAATACCTTTTCCCTATTCGCTCTCTTCTTAAAGTTTAATGTCACATTTACAATAATTTTGGTTTTTGTTTGTGTTTATTGAAACATTTTCGGCTCGTCAAAGCCGTATCTACTATAGTTTTCGAAATATGGGGGGTCAAAGTCCCAGATTTTCACTATTCTGAGATCAAGAATTTTCGTTGAGTTAAACTGACATCCCCACATGTTTTATGCATAACATTCGCCCTAAAAACGATAATTGATCGCAGTTTTCGCCATCACGCTGACCATATATTTGGATAGGTACCATTCACTTGACCAATGAGGCTTTAATAAAGAATTGGGGGGAGGGGGGTCGGGGGAGGTGACATTCCCACATGTTTCATGAGTAACTTTCGCCCGAATGAAGATAAATGATCGCGGTTTTCGGCATGATGCTGATCATTTTTAGATGAGTACCACTCTATTAACCATGTGTGCTATAATAAAGACATACAGGGAGGGGAGAGGGTAGCTGACATCCCCATATGTTTCATGGGTAACTTTCGCCCGAATGATCGCTGTTTTCGCCATTATGCATGGCCATCGAGATGAGAACCATTTAATGTACCATCGGAGCTGGAAAGCTGATAAATGGGTGGTTGGTGGTGGTGGGGGGAGATACTTTTGATTGCTGATTATAGGCAGCAACTTTTCGGATCTCGATTTCAAGCTCGATTGAGATAGGAACTTGAATTTTCTCGAGTACATGTTCAATTTTAAGATGTTTTCCCGATGATGTCGTACAGGAGATCCAAACTTGATAAATATGCAAAAGGGGGGGGGGCGGCTGACATTGAGCCATACTTCGGTAAGAGTTCCAGACGTCCTAGTTTTCCCTTCATTTAAAATGACAATTAATGTATTGCTAGGATGAAATGATACAATGCCCTCCTCTTTTTTAAATTAAAAAAAGAACAACTTTTGTTTCGTTTGGCGTCTCAAACTCAACATTTAACCCGGGAAGTGGTACCGCTTTTGTTTACGCGACGTACAGACTTCTCTAAAATTCCTGAAAATCCCTGATCATGACTAGGCAGCGATGCTGTTTCAAGACGATCGCATCATAGCATCGGTGAGACAAGCAAAGGACCGGGACCAAACAAAAGTTCACCCGTGGAACCGCAAGCGCGACGGGCAACGACGCGACGGCCGCGGCACAATCTAATTGATTCAACGCGAGACTTTTCTTCTTTCTCCTGCTGGTAAAGGAACCCCCACCGCGGGTGTCCTCGCATTTATGGTAAATGTTTCGTGTTGAAAATAAATGAAAGCTCAATTGAGAGATAAAATACATACATATGGAAGCAGTTAGGATAAAAAATAAATAAAAACAAGGAGGGGTGAGAAAATGAAAAAGGCCTGGCCGAGCTGAGGGGTATTGTAGGTTCGAACTGAACTGAACTGAAGCGAAGTCGATATTTGCAGTTTGAGAGACAGTGCCGCACTGTTATCAAACTGGGCAAGAAAAATCATCCCACATCACTCAAAAAATTTGGGTTTTTTGGAAAATATTTACTGGAGCAAAAATGTCTGCTTTTGCCTCTACTTAGGGGGTACGATAACTTTTATGATACATTTATCGGAGCTTTTTCCGATAATACTTGAAAAATGGGCTTTTGAAAATATCAAAAATGAAAAAGTTTGGGTCAATTCTCCATCTGACTTTTTTGTTTCAAAATTTTTCAAACAGCCGTTCGGGAGAAAAAAATGTCTGGTACGGGTGCTCTCGCTCAACGTGCACATATATTGTGCGTTACGCTCGTGGAGCTCCACGGAATGGAAAAATTAACAATGGTAAGATAGAAAATTGACTCCTTTGGTCTTCCATGATTCGCCGCTAGATGGCGTCGCGTATTTTTATGGAGCTGCCGAGCTGCCCTTGTCAAATCAACAGCCAATCAGAACAGCCCGAGTCGGTACTGCCTGCTAACAAGACTTCCACCAGTGGACTCTAAAGTCTGGATGAGTTTGTGTCTCACCGGACAGGGTTGCCGTTTGGCGTGATTGCAATGGCTAATGCAATTCCACAATTCAATGGTGAATCCACGACAGGCCAAGAAGATTACGGATCAGAGTAGTTTCAAGCAATAAAGTCACATACTGCTTAACTGAAGTGTTTCATCTTTTTAGGCATCGGTGGATTCTTCGTTGAATCTAGGAATTCCATGAAAATCACGCCAAATGGCAACCCGGCTCCGGTATCTGATCGTGAGAGGCAATGTGGCATGGATTGAGAAATTACGCAACGCTCGTAAATAGTAAATCTGTAGGGACAAGAGTCCATTCTATTCGTCGCGTCAATAGATGAGATGACAAACGAATTGAATTTTATGCGAGTCCTGGCAACAATGGATAGTGGTAACAATAGATGATAAAATGAGCCATGAGCAGGAGAGTGGAGTCAGAGAGTATAACGAGGTGAACTCTCACTCCTCACTCCTCACTCCTCCTCAGTCCTCACTCGGTGGAGTCAAACTCAAAACATGTATATCGAGCTAATTCACGCAAACCAAATGGTTGGCTCGGCACGCAATTGGCCAGTTTATGACACTTATGCCATAACAACTATGTTCCTTCTGATTCATCCCTTCTCCTCAACTTCACTGCCATCCATTGGCTCCGCACGGCGTCACCGTACCAGACGCATCATGGAATGAGGTGGACATGGAAACAGAAAACTAAAAACTAGGACTTCGGGCTCCCCCCCATCCCTCCCTGCTCTCCCCCTCCGTTCTTCGCGCGAAAGAGTCGGATTTGAGAGGAAAAATTAAATAGTGACAGTGATCGGTGGATAAGCAGCGCGGCACAAAGAAGTGAAGACACTCCCAACTCCAGGTCCAATAATTTTACCACTATATGTATTTCATGTCCCATCAATCTCATTGGCTTGTTTCATTGTGTGTCGGGGGCTTTTGAATATATCAAAAATGAAAAATTTGGGGTCATTCCCTACCTGATTTTTTCCTTCTTTTTTTTCCCCCCTCCCCAAAACTTTTCAATCAGCCTGAGGCGGCCGCATCGCTAGATAGCGCGAACGCGACCGCAGCGCTCTTGCGGACGGAGTCTGCACTGCGACTCTCCGCGACCTTCAAGCGCAGAAACCTGATTGGCGCAAGTTCCGGACGACCGATCACATATAACTTGACCGTGCTCCACTACAGACAGCATTGCTGCTCTGGACACCGCTCGAGGAACTGAACGACCAGCTGAACACCCGCACTCGGATATTTCATCATCAGGACCAACTCTCTCCAGTTCCCCTCACCTTTGAAAACGGCCCTTTTCAGGGCCACCATCATTGTTCAGAGCACCACAAGCCGTTCGCCAGAAAAATGCCTGGTATGGGTGGTCTGAGACACCTTGTATATATATATGCTCTGTGACAACAGTTAGGACAACAACTGTCTATGACAACTGGATAGTAAACTCCATGCTAGCCTTCCTAGTAGACTTCTCTGGCTCATCGTCACCCTGTATGGACTGGACTGCTTTATAGTGAGAAGCGGGAACTTAAAAACTGATCAATCGGATAGTGACTCCATAATTTAAAAAGACTATTTGACTCCTATATTTTAAAGTTCCCACTCTTCACTATATCAGTCTATTTATAGAGGTCAAAATATTCACTTAATATTCCTCAAATAATTGACCAAAAAAGAACTTCCTACGAGCTAGTCGAGCCCCTCTAACGTGTAAAAATGTGCATTTTTTCCCGATGTAACGTCCAAACTGTTGAATCATTTGTGACCAAATTTGAGGATCCCCCTTGTTTTTTTTTACGTGTAGTTCATTAGTGACCTTGAAAATGACCGGACGCGCGACGCTCGAAGTTCCTTCCCACCCTGTCACCTAGCTTAGAGGTCCGAAGAGGGCTTAACATCTTTAAGTAGTAAAGTTTCAAGTTCAATAATCTTACTAATTATTCTGGATGTAAAAATATTCAGTATAACGCCTAATATTATTAAAAATGAACTTGATACTCGCTAGAGCCCCACCGATGTGAAATGTTTTAAGATTAGGAACATTTTCTTGCCTTCGAGTAAACACTTGAGCAGATGAACTGAGAAATTTCCTTCAAGATTTGTGCGCTCGTTGAAAGTTGCCCTCTTCTGGTATTTCAAAAATCAAGTTGTTCGCCATGAATTATCATTTGTCTTTTGTTCCATGGTATTCTCTCAAGTTTTACTTTATCAAGAAAATGTATTGAATACCTGCAGCTCAGATGCGTAAAACAGGGTATAACTTTAGGTGTATAGAGTGAAAACATGCAACAGTTTTTTTTTTGTTTTTTGTTTTTATAAAAAATTACATGCACTGCCCACAGTTTTTGACCGCCTAGAACCACATTTATTTTAGAGGATCTCGTACTCCTTCCTCATTTCCGACGGTGGCCTGGAGAATGACGTAAATCCGAGGGCGGGTTTCAACAGTTTGGTAGAAGTAATTTAATTTTTCCGGTCTTTATTTGACAACGCTTTTTTATCAATCGATAAAAAAATGGATCCTTTAATGGTCTCATTACTCAACCAAAATTTTCGATCGGACAAATTTTACCAGCAGAGACGGCAGAGACAAAACTTGAACAACTTGAGGATTTTAAGTCTCCTCCAGACTTTCAGGAGGACTGGGTGGTTATGGATAGTCGAGGGTCGCCCGCCCGCCTATTTTCAAGGTCACCAATGGACTCTACGTAAAAAAACAAGAGAGGTTCTTGAAATTTGGCTACGCCTGGTTTAACAGTTCATCACGCTACATGGTGCATTGGGTGGGGGGGGGGGGGGTAAATTTTCAAGACTTGGCAACTTTGCTCGAAGGATGCGACCTCCAGAAAAGAGATTGGGTTGTTTACTCGATTTTAATCGCGGGACACACTATCGCCGTGGCGGCGAGGCATATGCGCTGATCGCGAGTAGCCTCCAACCCCACGACTCTCTCACCCACTTCACTCGAATGCATGGGTTGTATGTCGTAAGGAGAAGCGTGGAGTTTGAACGTTAGCGGGACAAGAAGACGAGCGTGCGAAAAAGGTATAGATAGGATAGGATATGGATACCCATTGTGCTGGGTAACGTGCGTAGATCACATTATTCCGATTCTCGTTTCGTTCGTGAAAGCATACGTTTAGGAGTCAATCAATGCTGCCGTTTTGAAGCGATATTAAGACGAATTTAAAGCGTTTAGCGCTGATTTCTGACACCAGAGAGCTACCGTTCGAATAAAGTCAAATTAAAACTTAAAAGTAATTTATATTTAAAACAACGAAGAGTGAAACACGTACCAGCAAAATGTTTCGTTGATACCTTTTAAAATAACGCTGAAAGTACCAACAACGGAATACAGAAAATTGATCATAGGATCGAAATGCGATATTCCGTTTTTTGGTACTTTCAGCCTTACTTACGTTGGGGTAAATAAAGAACGGGGGAAAATGAAGCGTTGGAACAAATCTAGCAGTGGCTCCAGTCATTTTGTGGGTCTTATCTTCATCCTGGAGGATGTCAAGTCTGCTTTCACAAAACTATCATTCATAGCTCCTCCTCATAATGAGCGTCAAACATTTCCTGCCTACATCCAAAAATTATAGTATAGACATGCTTAAAGTTTCCTCCAACACTGTCGGCTTGCGCTTTCACCAGTACCCAATTTACTACGACGAATGGCGTTAAAATATATAGCAGGAAATTGCAGAGCGAATTTGATCACCCCCATCTGAACATACAAGGCAGTTCTAAAAATCTGTGACAACCAAAGCAGGGTAGCTCACGAAATCAAATCAGTTTTTTTTTTTTTTTTTTTTAAGAAAGAATTTGTTAAACAACCTTAGAGGCCGAAATCGTTGTAAATATTACTCATGCCCACTGTAAGTACTTAAAATCACATTAAGAAGTGCAATTTCTACACGGAATTGGGGAGGCCAAAAAACTACATAGTTTCAAGAATGACTACGATCAAGATCATGGGACAAAAATGACCCGGATGATCCGTCTTCAACATAATTTCCAAGTAAGGGCCATTTCACGAGAGTTGGCAGATGACAGATCACCTTGTTTACTGTATGGGTGAGTTTTTGTTTTTGCAAAAACTTCTAATACTTACTATCTTATTTTGAGTAGCTACAGTATTAGAAGTCTTTGTGTTTTTAAGCACTAATTTTGATAGGCGAGTGCACCAACGGTGCAGGAACTGCGAGCTTTCATCTGCCATCCTTCGTGAAATGACCCCTAACCTTAATGAGTAACTATACTATCATAAATTCTATATTTGTCATTTTATAATAGTTTTGTCGACGTTCCTCCGCGCTGCGTTGCCAATTCGTACTGAAAATAATGTGTGCGGAGATGAAATTTAGGAAACTGTGCAGGAATGAAATCACCCGAAATAACAGTGTGCGAAAACGATAGACGCGCTCACCCCTTTTCGACACATTCCTTCAAATGAGGCAAACAGAGAGAAATCAGTGGCGAAGCGTGCTGTTTGGCAACGTAGCATTTTCTCCATTTGAACGCATACAAAAGATCGAATTCGATGTTCATCGCCGTTTTTTTTTAGTTCGATAGTTTTCATGGGTTTGAATGGTTCAAGAGCAACGTTGTCAGATTGTACGCTTCGCCACTGCGAGAGAAATAGAAATTCCAGTAAACGGATATCCTCAGAACAACGCTGAGCTGAACAGACCCTCCTTCCCCCCAAGAAAAAAAAAATAGCGAGAGCCACGCCACCCACCATAAGAAATGTGCCGGTCTATTCTCCAAAAGGGGCATTAAATTTTACACACAAAAAAAAAAAAAAAAAAAAAAAGTTTTCATTCCGAATGTGATATCTATACTGAAGGAAATCATTTGCAAATTGATTTGCGAGATCAGAGCCTCTCCACCGTGCCTGACGACGTCAACGTGATGCAAACGTCGACACGATACATATTCAAGACACCAGAGTCGGCCGTCTATCGTCTAGTCTTCCACGAGACAACTTAAATTGAGCAAGTACACACAATAAGATGAGTGCCCTCCGCGCTCTGTCAATTTCATGTCCTAAATCTTCTTCGCGGGTGGTAGGAGGAACTCGAGCCTTAAACTTCAAGCTTGGTACTCAAGGGCCCTTCACAACAGTGATCTTAGAACTTGTCAAGTCACATTACGCTTGTATTAATTTCAATATCGTCGCTCCTCCAATCCCTCCTGTCATCCACTACCCCAATCCCGATCCCTTACCCCTCTATTTCAACCATGCTTGCCTCTCACTCACTCACTCACTCACTCACTCTCTCATTTACCCAAGCATCCCTCAACCCGAACTCTCACCGAGTGTATTCTGTTTCAGTCAACAAACACTTAACCAATGTGTTTTGACACTTGGAGAGTATCATCTCCTTATTATACGTCTTACTTCCACCACATTCATTCATCCCTTCACTCATTCATTTTTGTTTATTGTTTCAATTGTGTTTGATTTTATCGTAATATCGTGCTTCTTTTCGAATTATTTCAACAGAATGGAGCTCTTGCGAGGTTTTGCTGTATGCAAATGGACTATCAAATATTATGAAAAGTGTTGTGAAAATGACGCTAAGACCACTATGTAAACGTATAAAACTCATATGTTTCAGATAAATTGCCGAACGGTTCGGCGACTCCCATGATTTCTGGTCTAAAATTGTAAAACTTGGCTGTTCCTATGGTAACCATCAATAAATGCCCATCATTTAAAGCCCTATTAATTGAATCGCTTTAAAAAGGGCACTTCAACAATAAATACCGCAGCAACATCAACATTTCACAATTTCAGATCAATAGCATCACTCATAGATAGCCTTAACGATCGATTTCAGTCAGTGATAAAAGAACGGCCCCCAAATTTATCCAACAGCGATATGACTGCCAGATCCCATAAATATAGAGTTCATAGAGTTTGATGAAAATGGTTGGAGTCATAATGATGTGATGAAAAGCCTCTTCAGGTTATAACTGACTTATTTTTTGTTCACGTTTCGCGTTCGATACACCGATTTTATAGCTGGTTCAATTGAAGAGAAATCAAACTCAGATTTAAATGCCTTCGGAGCAAAAAATTGCCCTCTTATTCCTAAAACAATGTTTCGTTGAGCGCATTCAATATCAGGGGTAGGCGACTTAAACACCGTGGTGTAAGAAAAGCTAAACTACTCACTTTTAAGCAAGTAAGCATTCATTTAATGTGGTGAAACCAGGTCGTAAAAGGGTTTTAAAGTTGTGGTAAATGAAATATCATTGGCATCGAAAATGAAACTGATTTCAAAAATACGATTCATGAGGGTTAACACGAAGGATTTGGAGGAAGTTCTGAAATGAATACATAAGTATGGACTGGAACACTGTGATGAAGTCGAAGCCATTTGAGGGGCGGAGGGGGGTGCGTGGGTGCGTATTAGATGTATCGGGAAGGTGATGGGTGAGAACGGTAGAAGGAAGAGTATGGTTACTTACTCAGTGTGAATCGAACCGTGAATTTCAATTCAATGGGTACGGAATATGGATGTCGCACTGTGTATACCCGAGAAACTCTGCAGAGGCAGTATCAGAAAAAGAAAGTATGGAAATAATCAGAAATACACGAATAGGTTCAAAAAAGTGCAGTTCCCATTTCCGAGTGTGATTATAAACTTAAAATGGCGTCTCATTTTAAGTAATCAAATGCAGAGCGTAAATGAGGACCAGCCAACCGTTAATAAATTTAAAGTCGCGTCAAATAATTAAAATTCCTTGCATTTCCTCTTGAATAAATGCAAACATTGATTTCCCCCAACCTTATTAATTTACAAATTCGTTTTTCCTTCCTTTCACACCTTTAGAAAAATTAAGGCATCTCACTACCACTGCCGAGAGGCAAATAGGTGCATAAGAGACATTATTCTTATTTGCCAGAACGACCAACATGGAGGATGGCTTCAGTCTTAGAGACCTTCCTGATATGACAAGGAGTTGATGTGACTGTTCTCCAGCCTCGTAGGCCTAATACCTAATGCATCATACATTTGCCCAGATAAACCAGAGATACTGACACTAACATCAAGCAATAGATCACTACAATCAGTACAGTGTACACTGTACAGACCGCACTTACCATACCATCAAAGCGGTGTTGCAAAATGCAACCTATTAAACTACTTCAGGTATTCCTCCTCCTTCCTAATTTATAGCTATTATAGGTATAAATTATAGACTACTTCTTATTTACTCTTCTTTCGATGCTCAGTTCCTACACAAATGCTATAAGAGAATGACAATGGCCACAAATCTATCACGATACAGGCGCAGGCATCTAAGAGTTAAAAAAAAATTCATACGATATACAGGTGTTTCTAAAACTTATGTCATCCTTTCTATCACGTATATTTGAGGTCAAAATAAGACTTTTTTTTCTTATAAACATGTGTCCGAAATGCCCCACTTTTGAGTTACAGCCCCCCAAAGTTTTAAAAAAATTGTTGGTTGTTTTGGTATATCGACCATAATTATAAAGCAAATGTCATGAAAATTGGTGTCCCGAGGTACTTTTAAGTGTAGAATCCATTAATGACCTAGAGAAATTCATAAATGAGGCCTGACTGTACTTTTCAGGCAATCTTATACCTTCAACGACACAAATTTTATGTTTCGGATGGGAAATTTGAAAATTGGAAAATGAAATCAGATGGGAAAAACTCTTAAAAAGATATTTGGTCCTCTTTGTTTTGGTCGATACGACGCGTATTAAGCGAGATAATCGCTGCACAAGGTGGAAAAGTCTGCGCTTTTACCATGAAGAGCGACAGTAAGTATGCAACCCGCAACTCAGCTGCTACTTCGACCCGCCCGCTATAGTGAAAGCGCAGACTTTTCCACCTTGTGCAGCGATTATCTCGCTTAATACGCGTCGTATCGACCAAAACAAAGAGGACCAAATATCTTTTTAAGAGTTTTTCCCATCTGATTTCAGTTTTTATTTTTCAAATTTCTAATCCGTTGCCTAAAATTTGTGTTGTTGAAGGTATAAGATTGCCTGAAAAATACAGTCAGACCTCATTTCTGAATTTTTCGAGGTCATTAATGGATTCCACACGTAAAAGTACCTTAGGACACCAATTTTCATGACATTTGGTTCATAATTATGGTCGATATACCAAAAAAACCGACAATTTTTTAAAAATTTGGGGGGCTGTAGCTCAAAAGGGGGGCATTTTCGGACACATGTTTATAGGGAAAAAAAGTCTTATTTTGACCTCAAAAATACGTGGTAGAAAGGATGACATAAGTTTTAGAAACACCCTGTAGAGACTTGAAGAAAGGTAAGCCACTAAAATCTCTGCAACCACAGCTTTTAAAATAGTGGAGCGAAGATTTGTGGGTTGGGGGGGGGGGCAGAGAAAGCCCCGGAAAAAAGATCTACACGGAAAAAAAACTACGGTGAAAATAACCATACGGATACCTGATTTTGGCACCTGCTAGAAGTTATGGTAATGTTAACCAGAAGTATAATATGTTTTGACTAGGTACTAGGTGATGTTAGCTGATTGCATGTCGAAATTACTCAAAGTATCGGTAAATGTACCATACTTCTGGTCATGTTTACCATAACATCTAGCAGGAGCCAAAATCAGGTATCCGTACACTGTTAAAAATAATTCACTCCAAGAAGGACTTAATACGGGAACTAGGCCAAATTTAACACCAGCGTTAGAGTGAACTCAAATATGAACTCGATTTGACGAGTCATGCAACACACGTTAGATTAGTTTCACTCTAATTGACATAAGTTTGGATTGATTAATAGAAGAAACGTTGGAATCATTTTATGCGAAAATGGGTAATTTGACGCTAGCTAAGATCTAAGTGATCCATGTTCTCGAATGATTGATTCCAAATTGGACTATCCATAAACCGGGAGTGGGGGTAGGGGAGGGGGTGGTTAGTGGAGGGGGTGGGGAGGGATGGGGCGGGGAGGGAGGGGCGGGGGAGGAGGGTTAGGGAGGGCATGGGGGGCTGTTGCGGTGGTGTGGCGAGGGGAGGGAGGGATGGTGAGGGAGGGGCTGGGGAGGGTAATGGTTGGGTGGGTGCTGCAGGGAGGGAAGGGCGGGCGTGGTTGTGTGAAGAGGGGTGAAAACGGGAGGGGAGGGGAGAGGAACAATAGTAGGGATTGATAAAGCCTACAAAAATATTGTCTTGTGATCACGGGGTCCACTGACCAATTGTCCGGCCTACACCAATTACAAATTTTTACTGCCACCGCCGGGATTCGAACGCGCAACCTACCTATTCCTAGCCGAACACCCTATCCGATACACTAACCTATCAGTTAACAGAATGCGACGAAATTACGGTATTTAAGTTTGCAGACGGTATAGAAACGAACTCCAAGAACTTTAAAATGACTCTATGACAAGAGTTCATTCACTCGAGCATCAGATTTAACTGAATCTAAGTCTTTTGCTGATTTAACTCTAAGTTCAGTTCCTTAAACTTCTTTTTCAAGTGAAGTAATTCTTGTGAGTGTGTTATGACTCCGTTTCTGTGTGATATAAAACTTAACCTGACGTGAGTTCATTTACCAGAGCGCAAGATTCAATTGAATCAAAGCCTCGCTGATTTAACGACAAGTTTAGCTTCTTTCAGTCTCTTTTGTAGATGGATTGACTCTTCATGTGTAGTCATTTTGGAGTGGAAAAAAAACAAACTATTCTAGGTTTTTAGTCCTTTCACTAAGCATGGAGTCTATTCACTTCTCAGACATTATTTAACTCGATAAAGATCAATATGTCCAATGTTTGGGTAAATGCAACTGTCAATAATGTGAATTTTTAATCCATTTTAACTAAAATGAATCATAATTCCTCGAATGATTCCAAAAAGGAGTTACCGACTCCAATTTAGGGTGCATTTGGATCCGAAAAAAATGACTCCAAGTCACAAAAAGTCACTCCAGTGTTACTTTTTTTTTACAGTGTATGGTTATTTTCACTAATTCATTCAATGATACGAAATTTCAATCGAGGTCAGCAGATCTAATGTAATGGCGCGAGCAAAAAGATAATACGGCGTATTCGTCCCACAAAGAATCTTAGACGGACCAAAACTAGATGGGATTAACGGAGGAACGAGGAATAGTTTAATTTCTTTAGAAGTTGCGCGAACTTTTACAGAACATCAAGCTTTTCAGACTCTCGCGCATACTTTTGATAGAATTATGTGCCATACAAAATTGCTGACTAAATAGTGTAAGTACTCTTCTCGGTCTCAGTTCTTCAATCACGGAAGCGAACTTCTCTTAAATGGCCTCCTACGCTTTAAACTCCATCTATTTATGCCTCACCCGCTTCCTTTACCCCCTCCCACGCCCTCCCCTTCCCTCTGGCACAATTCAAGATAACTTCAATATTGCTTCTGGCCGTGCCACTTCTCCTCTGTGTAAACCACCACCGGCGGATGAATATTAACATAACTGCCGACATTTTTGCTGTAAACATGATTATTTGATTCTCAACCCAAGCAGAGCATAACCGCTCAGCCACCGCCGAGGCTGGTTCGTTTGCAGCGATTTAATTAGGTTAGATAACGACGGTGAAAAGTTCACCGGCTCAACTAATCTTTTTTAAAGCTTCGAGTTTCATGGCTGCTCGACTCTCAGGGTCTCTCGACTCTCAAGCGCCTCTGCCTCTGCCTCTGCCCAGACTGCGAAGAGCTGGAGCACTTGTGTGCAGTTTACAGAGAGATATATCCGATGTTGCCAGATTGTTTGGAAACGTTGAAATATCCATATCTATTGCCTGGATTTCAGAACAAGTATCTATAGCCAATGACATAAAGAATGTCAGATCCAAAGATGTCGGCTTAGGTAGGCTACCAGCAATGCTTTTTGTAGGGCTATGCATTGAGGGTAGCCTGCCTCCAAGGAGTCGTCTGATGTCTTCTCCCCCCCCCCCTCCAGCCCACCACTCTCGATTGATAATAACTGGTTAATTTGAATAATAACTAATCTGTGTGTCCATTATCAATTAATTTACATGAGAGGCTCTCCGATCGCGATCTGACGAGCAGGCCTAAAATCTTCTGCGTCCAGTACCACTCTCAACCACAGCGCAACTGATAGATTGGTGTCAAAGTATGTGCCAAACTGCAATTTATTTTTAAGACAAGGAGGCATCAGATACTAAATAATCATATGAAAAATGTATGTAAAATACCGAGTCAAGACTTGTGATAAAAAAGCTGAGGTACAGAAAACTGGAATGTCCCATTTCGATACAAGGTTTCAGTCTTTCTTAAGTAAATTTATTGACGAAATCGACGAAATATTTTAGAGAGACATTCTTCAAGTAAATATATAGTACCTATCTGACTTCCAAATTTCTAAAAGATAAATTACTTTTGGCCTGAAATAATGTCATTTATCGACCAGTAGCAAGCGCTCTGGTGGCAGAAATTGGCACTAAACGCTAGAATAAACTTAGAAAAGATCCACAGAAGAAAATTAACCCATTCTCACGCATCCATAATATTTTAATCTGATAGCTTTAGTTTTTTTACTAAATGCCTAAAAACACACAATTTTTTGTTGTTTTTTGTTTTTTGGAAGAAAAAATAACTCAATTGTTCGAAACTTGTATTTTGCTGATTTAGAGAATTTATAGATGTATCCTTTTCTAAAAATCGCCCCGTATGCTTCACCAAAAGCGTGCGGGCATTACCCTATTACAACCTGACAACCCGCGAGTGATCGTGCGAGCAGCAAAAACAGAAATGCATAACCTCTATCCGCGCCTCGCAAACTCGACTTTTTCGTAAAAGCAATTTTAATTAATTCCCCCGCGATGAATGCTCCTGAAAATTGTAGTCCCAAGAGTAAAACGTATTTTACGCGGCGACTCGCGGTTCGTAGAATAAGCCCGACAACTTCCACTGACTTTCGTATGCGATCAAAGGGCAACAAATGGATGTGAAAGAAAAATAATCTCGGACAGGAATAAATTCACAAGTGTGGAAACGAGCAATTAATCGAGGTAGAATGCTGACCAATCATAAGGGAGCCTACCGAATACTTCATCCACTTACGAGGCAGTTTGGATTATCCGCTGAGTGAATACGTCTGAGCGTTTCATACCAATCTCGATTACTATGGCAGAATAGAATCGCTGCGCACACATGATGCCACAGTTGCTATATCAATGGAGCTGCTGTAAAGTTTCAATTAAACGATTTAATGGTCAACATAGATACAAAAACTTACGATAGCAACGCTGGTAGCTCTGCTAAGGGGCAAAATTTTCTCCCTAAATCATAAAATTTTTTGAGACGCGCGATCATAATGGTGGTGGCGTTACGCACTAATCATCAGGGGTTTGAATCGAGACCAAAAATCGGTTCGGTTCGGTTCGCGGTTCACGGAAAGTTGGTGAACCGCATAAACGGGTTGGTTCGCGGTTCACGGAAAGTTGGTGAACCGCATAAACGGGTTGGTTCGCGGTTCAAAAAATTTTGAAAATTCGGTGCGAGTTCGGTTCCGGTTCGGTTTTTTTAAATCTGCTGAACCGGTTCAAACCTAACCTTCAACAAGCTAACTACTCCGAACCGGTTCAGGTGAGTCGCAGCCTTTACCCGGTAACTTTCCAACCATTTCTACCTCACACATTTTTATACTTGCTGATATCCTTTTTTGTGTGTCAAAATTAAAACATTTTTGAATTGGGAGAGCCATTTCTTTTTAGAGTCTAAAATTGAGACAGAAGAGGGACATTAACCTTTGAGATGAAAATTTCTAACTCATAAAAATAAATGTTGAAAAAAGAATGTCTTTCTTTGCGTGTCCAAGGCAACAATCGCATGCATCGCAATCTAAGAGAACAATCTTAGGTGATCGGAAATTTTAAGCAGACCAGACCACTTCCTGTTAAAAGATGAAACGTCTCCGATTTACTTCAAATTTTGAAGCCGCTTGCGAACCGGTTCAACTGCCGCGGTTTGGAGATTTTCAAAATATCGGTTCGGTTCAGTTCGCGGTTCATGAAATTTACCAAATGCGGTTTGGGTTCGGTTTGCGGTTCAAGAAAATGGTCGGTTCGGAGCGGTTTATGGTTTGCGGTTCGGTTCGGTTCAAACCCCTGCTTATGATGGAAGATTGCCCTCTATCACTCCGTCAAGAAGTGGCTAATCATAGCTACTCTTCTTCGGCATCAGTGTGTTATAGCTTGTCCCAGAAAAGATTGGATTTGACACTTCCATGGGTATTCATGAAAACATCAGCTTCTTACGGCTCCTAACCAATCAGGTTGCTCTATCTAAGGATGGAAGCTGATGTTTTCATTCAAAGCTACGGTTGTCAAGTCCAATCATTCTTGGGACAGCCTATAATATCATTAATCGGCTGTGAATCGCTACTCTGGTAATTAGTTACTCTGTGGATATGGATATTACTTCCCATCTTACAGTGTCAGTGCTTTCTGTAATTTATAAAGATAATTTTGGTAGTGCTGACTCCTCCTTATTCAAAACGAAAATTCTCTCTACAAATGCAAGAAAGTAGTTTGGCGAAATATTTAGATGTCCATCTATAGGTAACTGTTAGAATACTCTTCTCTCTGTGTTGAACTTACGCTCAAACCACCGTTTAACGGACACCAATTTAACAAACGCGGGACTGCGTATTTCCAAGCGGTTCCGTGAAGACGGTCAAATTTTACAAGTAATATTGGGTATAACTTGAATGAGCCCTCTTACAATTTGTAAGACCAAGTTTTGAGCTGAGGAATGAAAATGAAAAATTCGTCATAGGGCGGTTCTTATCTTCATAATTGGCGACATTTTTGCTCTTATGTGACCACCTTGTTTACAATTTCTCAAAAATCATTACGAATTATAAAAGAACAGATCAAGACCTTTCGATTGATGTGCCACATGTTACCTTAAAGTAAAAGAATTAGGTGTTTGTCGCCAAATCACAATTTTGGAGTTTAATTCGCTCGAACTATGGAATCACGCCAATTCTGCAAGTGAAGCCCCAAAATTTTGATTTGGCGACAAACACCTTATTTGTTCACTTTAAGGAGACATGTGACACATCAATCGAAAGGTCTTGATTTGTTCTTTCAGAGTATGTAATAATTTTTGAAAGAATTGTAAACAGGAAGGTCACAAGGGCCGATCCAAACAATTTCAAAAAAGCCCCTACAACTAAAAATAAAATTGTTTTTGGGGGGAAAAAAATATGGAGCAAAAATGTTGTCAATTGCCTCTAATTTACGAATATGATACGTTTATTGAAGACTTTTTCGAGAAAATTTGAAAAATGTGTTTGACCCCCCCCCCCCCCCCCCGAAACCCACCAAGGGGCTATTAGGGGCTTTTGAAAATATCAAAAACGGAAAATTTGGGGTCGATTTCCTTATTGACCTAGTTGTTTCAAATCATTTGGTTCAGTAGTTTTCGAGAAAAATGCCTGATCCGGGTGGTCTGGAAAAACCTGCATAAGACATGGTATTATCTTATGGGGTAGAAGCACCGCGGCTGATTCGGTGTTTCTTGAGCAAAATAAAGTTCTAAGGATTATCTTTAGAAAACCTTGGAATTTTCATTGTACATAGTTTCCAGGACTTTCAAGTTTCTAAGAGTCCCACACTTTACATGAGAAAGCCTCAAATTGGAAAAAAATTCGGAAAGTCCGAGAAAATTCACACAAATTATACAAATGAAAGGTAAAGAAGCTCCCGAAACGCAAATTTATTCACGCAGTAAGGCTGAAATAACCATATCACAAAACTAGAAAAAGCTGTGAAGAAGGTAGGAGCCTATAAAAATCTAGACCCATATACTGAGCAGACTGATAATAACCGGATTAGAAGACCGTTGTATTCTTTTATGAGTGAAAGCAAAACTCTTAAATGAATGATTCGAGAAAACACGCGCACCGAGACCTCTAGGGGAACAATAATAGCAAGTTAAAATAAGAGGCATCAGAAAATTAAGATGTGCGTTTAAAGTAGAGCTTTGGGAGGAAGCAATCTGTTGAGCAATAGGAGAGGAAAAAGACAAGAAGAAAGCTAGAGAGGTCATACGTATAACGCGACGGTATGGAATAACTGGTTGCAGTGCAGGTGGTGAATTAGTGATCAAGCGCCGCAAATGCTCTTTGATGCTCCCCTAGAGCACGGCAGAACACTATAAAGAGCTGACAAGGATCATGTCTATATTCTTTAAAGAATGAAATAAAGCCGATCTTAAAATCACATTCAGTTTACTGTACCCGTGTTGCACAAATTTTTTTTACAAATATGGAAGTCAGCTTTCAAATGCCATAAACTTTGACCGAACATAGGATCAAATAGGATTTCGCAACGGTAACTCAAACCTCAGTGACGTTTTGATACATTTCGATAACTAGACAATAGAGCTCTTTCGAAATAGAGCCAAGAAATTAAATTGGTTCAACAGAATTCACCAAAAATTCAGGAGTCACCTATTTTCACACTTTCTTTCCTATTCGTTTTGGATTGATAAGCTTTTAAAGTCGTGTGGTCCGCCCCCGGCGTTAATGCTTAAAAACATCTTAAAAAAAAAAAAAAAAAAAAAAAAAAAAAAAAAAAAATTGAAAAGCTCATTATTGCTTGTACTTTTAAGGGTTCAAGCTGAAAAATTAATTGAGAAAGAAAATCATATAAAAAATAAAAAAAAAAAATAAAAAAAAATGTGAACGTGAATGTGGTCATACAAAAGAAAACTAAGTAAAATCATAAAATAAACTATCACAGGACAAGGATCAAACAGATGGAAGCGAGAAGAAAATATTTGTAAGATGACTAGACACTAATCACAGAAATAAAACTTATAGGAGGGGGGCGGGACAGTAAAAATAAAGCTTAACATTGTGAACAAATAATTGAATACGTAATATGTTGGTAGATGAATTGATCAAATTCAAAAGAATACAAAAAAAAAAAAAAAAAAATGAACCAAAAAGTTGGAGTCGGAAAAAGATTAAAATTAAATGGAGGAAACCTACATATCTTTCGGACGACGGGCGATTATTAAACACGCGGTAAATATTAGGGGAAAAGAATGGAATAAAACATTTCATGAATTCGTTCCTCACGATCTTTTAATCGAATTTACTTTATCTTCTGGGGTTTGGTTTCACATTCATTCTTTTGAACTTAAAGTTGATGGGAAGAAAATAATTCAAATATTATTTTTAAATTTCAACAGGGATTTATTGCTAAATATTATAAAGGGGTAGGTTTAAGTTAGAATGTCTTTAAACCAAGAAATTGGGGTTTCAAGCCTGACATACAAGCCTGACATATGGTTTATGCGGCTAAATTACCAACTTACTGTTATATCGTTTTTAAATAGGTTCATGTAATTTTTTTATGTTTTTCCAACCTTTGGATTAAACAGTCAAAGGGAAAAAAGGCCAACATTTGCATTATTCTAATTTTTTTTTTTTTTTTTTTTTTTTTTTTTTTTTTTTTTTTTTTTTTATGTTTCACCAAATCCCTAATTTTTTTCGATGAAAAAGGGAGTTAAAAAGATTGAAGGACACAATCTAATAGAAAATTCAACACCTTTTTTTTTTTACTTGCGCTATAATTCTGAACATTAAATGAGCCGTTTATACGCTCCGTTGAAAAAAGAGAAAAACCGTGTGTCCTAGAAAATTTTCTGCTCCATAAATGTGGCAGAACAGTCTTAATTTTAAGCTTGAATCAAAACTAAGAGCGAACAACATGAGCTGGAGGAATTTATGTAACAAAAAACGCAATTACAGGTCGTATCAAAGTTCGAAAAATCTTTCCTATTCTGATGTAAACCAGGCACTAAAAAATCACTCAAATGTAGAGATCGAGGTAAAATGAACCGTTAAGACGTCCCCTGCATTAAAAAAAAACAAAAAAACAAAACAAAAAAAAAAAAAAAACACGATAAACGAAAACCGGGGAAACTAGATGTCCCACAACAGATACGCTCCACTTATGACAGAAAAATGCTAATTTAGATATGTTAGGGTTGCCTCTTGGTGTGTTAGTTATTCTCACTGTCTTTCAAACGTTCCAGTGATATACATTTATTTTAGGTTTTTTGTTTGTTTTGAGAGACATTGGGTAGCTATAATAACAGCATTTCTTCATTCAGCCTGCAAGTTTCGTAGGTAGATGGAAGTTTTCTAAAACTGTTAGTTTCCCTTGGAATTGCAAAACATTTTAAAAAATAAATAAGTCAAAAATTTGACACAAATTAAAATAGGTTAAAATGACAAAAACAAAGAAAAAACAAGAAGATTGAAATGGGTACACGTTGTTTGGCTGTGTAACTTTGTGTAACTTGAAAAAAATTGTGTCACTTTTTTTTTTTATTTTGCATAGAAAATAGATTAATAAAAAAGAAAAAAAAAAGTAAACATGGATTTTCACGTAACAAACAAATAGATAAATAAAAAACTATAAAAAATTTAATAAGCTGTCATTAACAGCTCGCCAGTTAAAATATTTCACCGAGGAAAGTAGTTTATAATAGTTGTGTTTCTATAGGGAAAAACTGAGAAAGTAAACAATCCTTTAAAGTAATTGTAACATCCACGTGACTTACCGGTGAAGTCGGATGATGCGGAAATCGCGACGAAAACGAGTAAAAATACGCTAGATTCCATTGAGCCAGCATACCGACCGAAGCTAACGCCGAGTACTGAACCCCTAACCCGAAACTCGGGAACTCCAACCCCCGAAGCCAGCGTCGCGCCACGGCCGTACTGGCCATCCCTTATCCCTTTTACTCTCCCCCCACCACCTCCCCCACCATACTCAACCATTCAGCGCACCCTGTTGCCATTGACTCCCCCTAGCCGCCCCCACCCGCCACTCCACGTCGTACAAACTCCATAAGGGACAACCCACTTGATCCTCGAGCTGAGCTTTATCGTATTGTTTTCGCCTCGTGAACGCGTGCCGCGAGTCGGGGCGGCCAAATCGTGAGAGTGCATACATTGGCCAGCTTCAGGAATCCGCGACCAGCTTTTAATGAGCATTCATGAAATAATCACGTGTTATTCCATGACGAATGGCTCCATTGCATCGTTCTGATACGATGGACCCCGTGGGTTTTTCCGCTGAATAAATTTGCCCTCTCGTCAGCGCATTTCAATGCTATCGCTATTATACTAAGCGTACTAAAGGTTGAAGAGATAAAGTTACTTTATACAATGATCTCCCTGAAAACCCTTTAAAACTGTCCTGAAAAAGGTAGGCTTTCAAGAGACGAACGAGGAGAAGGGGAGAGATTTACTGATTGGGTCGTCAGCTCTGCAAACTGTTTTCGGACCTTTGTCAATAATTTAAATATACTTAAACGCATGGATCTTGGATTTAGACGCTAGATTTTTAGAGCTACTCGGCCAAAAAAACAATTTTTTGTTATTTACTTTTTTTTGTAATTTATTGCGGCTTGAATTCATTTATTTGTTCTGTCACACCTTTTCGTGCACCAATATGTAAATGTTTAATTACGTAAAATTCGACAACGATGTACTTTCTCCATTTAAACTCACTAAAAGAATCGAATGCTTCGGTCATCGGCGATGACCAGATGTTTCGACCTTTCTAATGTGTTTAAAGGGGGGAAAATATCTAAACGTTGCCAAATTGCAAGTCCCGCCACTGTTTTCAATCTTATTCAATTTACTTATTTTACAATTATTGGACCGTTTTCTGCAGAAGTAAATCAACTTTCCTTATCTGCAGAAGGGACTCCACAAAGGAGCTCCACAACAATTAGTTCATTTCTGCACGGAAAAAAAGTGATTCCTTTCTGCATAAAGTCGTTCAATTAGTCTTCTACAGCGATTTCGGTTAAAAAAAGAGAAAATTTGAAAACCGGAATCCAATTACGCCAAAAAGAATTTATTGGCAAAGAAATTCTATGCTTACCAGACTAACATAGTTTACAAACCTCAGTACTCGGCCAACGACAGAGGGAAAATAAACCAGATATAGAGGGTAGGGTGGCTCTAGGACTCGCTCTCAAAAATGATGCGTGAGATTAGCCGAGTTGGGTTGCTATATAGACGAGTTTAGACGACTGCTTAACAAACTGAACAGACGAGAGATTCCACGGGGCTTTGAGATGAGGTAGGGGATTGAGAGGAGGGGGAGGATTCATGAAACGCGGTTAATTATTCGTAACTAGAGGCGCTGAGTTCGCAGTCAAGTGCGTAAACGATAAATTTTGAAATTCTGAAGCATCAAGCATCGCTTCTCGCTTTGCTTAAAGCACAGTAGACCAAAACATGGCATATTCTGGACGACATTAGCGCGGAGTATTAACTTTGCAGTTTGTTCATTTAAACCCATGCAAAAGATCAAACGTTTAAGTGCACGTTAAACATGGGAGTCGACGGAGGAGCGGGGAAGAATGCAAATGGGACAGCCCCCCCCCCCCTCCCCGGAAGTTGGATAGTACCAGTTTTCACGCTTTCCTTAAAATGACTGAAGACAAGGAAAAATATTTGAAAAAAAAAAAAAAAAAACAAACAGAAGGCTTCCCCCTGAAAGTAAGATTGGAGGTTTGCCCTCCCTCCCCCTTCCCTCTGGGGTAATTTTTCTCACGGTGATGAACACCCAGAAATGTGACTTTTGGCACAGGGTTTTATAAACAATAATTTTATTACAATGTCAATTTGCATTCTGCCGGTGTTTGAGGGAACAGAACTCAAAATATCGAACACAAAACGTCAATAAAGGCGAAACAAAAAGTTGGTAAAAAATGAAGTCTCGGAGCTAAAAATGAGTGAGTTTGAAACGTATCAACACTTTAAACTATTCCGAGGCTAAAAACCACTTTTTACTATCCAAAATTAGTCATGTTTAGGTGCAGTGAGCGGCGCGCATCTAAACAGGGAAGCGAAGAAGTTGAGTCGCAGGCAGTTGGGTTCATGACGCGGGTCGCGGGTCGAGGCCCACGATTTCAGCATTTCAGCCATAGTCAACTGATGCACATTTATCCGTTCTCTCAGTCTCTATGAGCTCGATGCGTTCCCGATGAATTCGCTGGAAGTGACGTGTGGCGCAGAGGATGATTCAACCAACGAAGAGGATGATAAAGACGACGGGCGAAGGTGGGGGGGGGGGGGGGGGGTTGATTAGCACAGCCGAACGCAAAATCTGGACTGACGAGTGATGGGCCCGCCGGGATTCCGCGCAAAACGTGCTGCTACCAACAGTCCTGTATTTTAGTCGGGCATAATTTTAGCCGTATATTTTGTTCTACGAACGATTGATTATTATATTGAAAGATTTCAGAGAAGGTGTGTTACAACAGTCCCACCCCTCCGCACACGTACACAAGTCCGCACCAATGGTTTTATGTAACGTCCAGAAAGCAACTACAACGTCCTGCAAAATTATAACGTGAGTTATGTCTCAATAGGGCTATTGCACACTTTTGCTGTAAGCGATTTAATAGTTGATTATGGCGTAAAAACCTCAAAAAATAACGATGGCGGCGCTAAAAACTTCCAAAATCCACTCCTAAACTCAAAAAACGCAGTTCTTTGCGCGAGCGTAATGGTGGCCGAAGGCACTAACAGTGGGAGATTCCCATTTAACAATTCTGAAACTCCATTAAGAAGTGACCAATAAGAGACTACTTTCATTTGACACTGGTGCGGTGTCACTAGGTGTTGCGGCACCATTCATCGGATGTGGATCATCACTCTGATGACTAATTACTCTGTGAATAATCCTTGTCAACATAGAAAGAGTGACGAAATTGAGATACGAATCTCCAATTGTTAGTGCCTTTGGCCACCATTACGTTCGCGCAGATAACTGCATTTATTGAGTTTAGGAGTGGATTATAGAAGTTTTTAGTGCCGCCATCGTTATTTTTTGAGGTTTTTACGCCATAATCGACTATTAATATTAAATCGCTTATAGCAAAAGTGTGCAATGGCCCCATTGGAATGATGAAGACTGTAACAGCACAGACCACTACGATCCGCGAATGGAAACTTCGGTTTATTTAAGAGCATTATTTTCTGGTCCGCTATTTTGAGAAATTCCAAACTATTTCCATGCAGAACAATGCGAAGAATATAGAGACAGAGATCTGTCGGTAATTTTGAATAGACACAGAAAGGGATCGAAAAAATGTTTTCATAAGAACTTACGGATCATTTATGGATCCATTCTGTTTGTGCTATTTTGTGGTTCTATAGTTTTGGAAAACCAAGTTTACTACTGAAATAGAAACTAGCTCTGGTTTTGGCACTTAACGGAAGAATTCCACGGAGCAACGCAGTTTGGAATGGCTTAGAAATATCCAGGACCTCTACAAGAAAAATATCTGCGGCAATAACACACACACTGCAGTTAAACTCGTCCGAATAATGTCAAAGATTGGACGTAAGTACGGAGGAGCAATTTCGATGCATAAATCTGCGTATATTTTAAAAAGAGAAGACTGTCGAAAGACTCAAAAATGTGTCAGAGAGACATATGCAACGGAAGAAAATTTTCGAAGAGTGGTAAAATGCTTAAAAGCAAATTTCAGCAGAGGAAGACTCTCGATTTTTCCTTCCCTTCTTTTCAGCTCATTTATCGAGGATAAGGTTAATAAATTGGTATTTTCCATCGTCAAGCTGGAAAGAGGGGTCACCTTTCTTGCCCGCACCTCTCCCCCCCCCCCCACCTCGTTGGCGCTAACAACGAAACTCAAAATATGGTCAGGAAAAGTTTCTTGGGGTTCCCCTGTAATTGATGGGGGGCAATCTAAGGCCTGAGACAGATGTAATTGTAAAAATGTGTTTGTAGGGCATTCACTACTGTCAAATTTTTAAATAATAAATTCACCGACGCAATACGTATCAATTCTAGTGGAATGAGCTATAGCTGGCTTTGTTTCGACTCAGGGTAAAAGCGGTGTTATGAGTTAGATTCAAATAAAACGGATTTACGGTTCCGGAAGAAAACTAAATATACCCTTTCAACGGGAAGGGAAATTGAGAGTCGTAAATAGTAAATTCGATTCTATATGAAGGTGAAGCAACGATCCCAGGGTTCATACAATTGATCGAAAACCTGGAATATTAAACTGTGAAGAATGGGCTCCCTCGATATTGTCGAAGTAAGCGAAGACGATAGAATGAATAAAATTGGCATCAATAAACCTCTGAAAATGCGAAATCAGAAACTAATGGATTTCTTCATTTCATACCTCATACAGTTCTACAATGCACGTAGTTGAGTATTATTAATAAACGCATTTATTGTTCTAAAGCAAAAGCACCTCAATTGAAGGCCTTGCCGATAGAAGGGCGTATAAGAAAATTTATAGTTGTGAGAAAAAAAGCGTTTGAAAGTTGGTCTTTCTATACTTCACAGCAGGAAATCTATAAAACTAAGATTTGATGAAACATATTTCTTATTTTCTAGTATCAAAACATCACTTTCAAAACTTTTAATTGTGTTTTTCTTAAAATCATAACTTTTCTTTGCCACCCCTTTGTCGGCAAGGTATCCAACTCATAATAAAACTGGTACAAATTCCAAAACCACTAAGATACTGTTCAATGATTTCAAAAAGTACACATTTGCAGAGGTTGTCAACGTCACAGTCTACAAAAAGGGCAGGCATGGAGTTCACCATCCAGTTGTCATAGACAGTTGTCGTCCGGACAGTCTTCACAGAGCCTACATACAGGGTGTGGCAGACCACCCAGTCCACTATATTTATCTCAAAAATGGCAAAAAATTGAGCTTCACGGGTAACACTTCCACTGGAAAATCGACCCCAAAGTGCAAGAGGTAGATAAAAATGTAGAAAATCAACTTTGTTTCAACGATTCATTCCGAAACACTGACTTCAAGTTGAAAAGTTTTGGTATTTTAGTGGTTGGTGGATGGGCGCAATCCACAGGCCACTTCGGAAATGAGCTCCAGCATTGACTTGCTACGATTGCAATGAGTTTATTATCACTTTACTAATTGCGATACTCTAAACAGAGGTGGCTCATGATTTGTGGTAAAAATGTCTTCACTCCATTTGAATCTATGTTCAACAATCGATTGCTTGTCAAGCGCTGCGTCACTTTCGGATTGATTGCTAAGCACACACTCAAATGAAGGGATGACATTGTTGTCTAATTGCGCTAGCCACCACCGGCTCTTAAGGCTGCTTAAAAGAAAACCCTTGTTGTTAGTTAGAGCAGGGCCATTTTGAGTATTGGGTTCTGTTCAGACAAGTAGCGGTGTCTGGTTCCGAATTGCATCAATGCCCATCAGTGGGCGGTTGGTAAGTGTGGAGTTTCGATTCGTTGCTAATCAACCACTCACCAATGCACTAATCAACCACTCACCAATGCACTAATCAACCACTCACCAATGCACTAATCAACCACTCACCAATGCACTTTGATGCAGTTCGGAAGTAGGCCCCTCCGCACTACTTGTCAGACCCCAATACTTAAAATGGTCGTGCTATAGTTTATTTAATGCAGTTAGACTTAACAAATAATACAGAGAGAAAAGGTAGACGTTGTCAAATCAAGCAAAAAATAACGCAGGTGCTGACGATCTGTTTTTTCATCTCTTCTGTATGCATACAAGAGACCACGCAATAACCGATCGCGGGGTGGAAAGCTTTTTTTTAGAACTCCACAAAATAACACATGTGAAAAAGAAGTTGGGCATAGTTTTCTCCACCCAGTTTACGTTCTATTACATAGCCAATAATAAAATTGGGAATAAACTGTCATTTTTGGGGAAATAAATGTCGCCAACTTCAAAGGACCTCGGAGACATTCAGGATGAACATTAAAGAAGCCTCCAAACTTGTCGAATATTCCCCTCCCCCACCTGTTGATATAAAATCTCCCAAAAGTAATGACATTTTCTCCAAATATTGCTGTTGCGATAAGACGTAACATTTAGGAAAACTGCACCCAGCTTTTCTCCCGTGCTCAGAAAACAACATTCAGTGGCTTTTAATTCAGATAATGATCAAATACAAAAAATCTGATGCTTGCTTCGGTCTCATTAGCTATACACCGATACAACATCTAGCGTAGGAGACCGTTGGACATTGCGCTGTTTGGTAAAAGGAAAAAAAACTTAGGTACTATTCCCATAAATGTTACTTCCCTATTGAACTAACAATATTTCGGAAAAATATCGTTAACTTTAGGGAAATTTAGAGCACAAGTTTGGGAAATATTCGACAACTTTTTAGTCTTCTGCAACTTTCTGTCTGAATTCCCTACAAGTCTAAAGTTGGCGACAAAAGTTGACAAAATTACCAAAATTATTACCGGTGCGGTGCAATAGGTTTTAAAATTTAGGAAAATAGACTCAATTTTTTTTTTTCTTTTTTTTTTTGGTGTTGCAACCCTTAAAAGGAAACAGTGGCCACCCAATTTTAACATAGACAAGGAGGCTAGTACGCGGTCTTCAGTCTATGTATAATGTATATTGTCTCTGGTGGTGTGACGTCTCATAGCGAGACGGCATGATAGTCAAGCGAGCCAACTTGCACCTTCTGACTAGGCAATATGCGCATTTCTGCTCCGTTAAATGTTTTAATCGATGAGACTCGTGATGAGAACGGAGAGAGGCGCGGCTTCATGAATTGCTTGCCGGGCGCTTGGTGAGCGAGTGAAGAAATAAATGCAATTCAAGAGACAAATATCCCTCTGTTTTATTGGTTAATAACTGTGATAATGAGCTTAGGAGGAGAAGGAAGAATGTTTTGGGAGTAAATTGCGCTGGATCGCTTGAAAGCCGAATCGTTCCAACGAATTCATCTACAGAAGAACGATTCAGTTCTAATCAAAGAACAGTCAGCAACAGCTTAGAAAAAAAAGAATTATTATGAGAGTGATGAACAAAGCTACAATAATTACTGTTAACCCCTACCTTTGGCTCCAAGACAAGTAGTTCTAAATATTGAGAGAAGTTGTCCAAAGACTGTAAACTCTAACCTAGTTGACTTTCAGTCAAAATCGTGTCTGTGAAGTAAATTTTACTCTAGTTCTACTTACAAATATCCATCGCATCACTTTGTTTAGGTCGTTGAGCTTAGACCAATTTTTAAGAATAGGTATCGTGGTTCATTATTCCACTGCTATAAGATAACAAGTAAACTTCATACTAAGACAAACCTCATGAACACTCTTCTTCACCAACTGAGTACGACGGTATGATTATAGAATATAGATGGCATTCTTCCTAAGACTAAAGCAGTAACAACTGTCATTGAAGACAAATCACTTCGCTGAAGTCAGGACATTCCAATGTTGTAAGGTTATTACTGATAAGCTTTGCTTGGTTTTTTCTTTTCCCTAGAAACTTGAGATTTGTGGTTCTGGATAATATTTTCCCTTCTTTAAAGCTGGAGCATTTTGAGTTTGAAGATTTGAATATTTACCAAAAACTACTTTTAAGGAAGTGCACAAATACAGGGTGTCCGAGAAATGAGTTCACACTTTTGCTGTGAGCGCCTGGTTGATTGTAAAAATCTGAAAAATTCAGGAATAATCTATTACCCTTAAGCGACTTCAGAGAAAATATCGGGGGGCTCCCACCCCCCTTAAGGGGGGGCGTAGGCCCCAAAATGTACCCCGTGTTGCCAATATATCGCATATTTCAAATGGCAGGGGGTATTTTTTATTTCATCATTCAAAAAGGCTAAAAAAACTGAGTAATTTCATTTTTTCAGATTTTCGGTAGCCCCTCTCAAAACAAAATGGCGGCCAAATAGCTACCCCATACTTTAGAGGCCTATAACTTCGGTTTGAATCAATATTTTTTCAAAAACTAAACGTTTTCTGAATCCTCAGAACGTCTTCTTTCCAATGATGTGCCACACTTTATCATTTGGTGGGAAAAAAATGGGGCGCGGAGCCCCCCCTGAAATTTTTGAGTTTGGGGGGCTGTAGCTCAAAAAAGTCAAATGTAAAGGGGGGTCGTGTTGTACATCAATCGAAAGGTCTTAAAAAAAGGAAGAATTTGGCGCAAACCGGAAGTCGGTACGATGCGTCTATTCAAAATGGCGGCCATTTAACCATTTGGGGGTGGGGGACCGTCCCCCCCAAATGAAATCCCTCCATCGAGTGATACCCCAATCGAAAGGTCTTGGAAAGAGAAAGAGAATGGCGCAAACCGGACGTCAATACGATGCTTGCATCCAAAATGGCAGCCGGTTAAAGTTTTTCGGCTATAGGCCTGCAGGTTCATAATCCAAAAAACTTTAACCGGCTGCCATTTTGGATGCAAGCATCGTATTGACGTCCGGTTTGCGCCATTCTCTTTCTCTTTCCAAGACCTTTCGATTGGGTATCACTCGATGGAGGGATTTCATTTGGGGGGGACGGTCCCCCACCCCCAAATGGTTAAATGGCCGCCATTTTGAATAGACGCATCGTACCGACTTCCGGTTTGCGCCAAATTCTTCCTTTTTTTAAGACCTTTCGATTGATGTACAACACGACCCCCCTTTACATTTGACTTTTTTGAGCTACAGCCCCCCAAACTCAAAAATTTCAGGGGGGGCTCCGCGCCCCATTTTTTTCCCACCAAATGATAAAGTGTGGCACATCATTGGAAAGAAGACGTTCTGAGGATTCAGAAAACGTTTAGTTTTTGAAAAAATATTGATTCAAACCGAAGTTATAGGCCTCTAAAGTATGGGGTAGCTATTTGGCCGCCATTTTGTTTTGAGAGGGGCTACCGAAAATCTGAAAAAATGAAATTACTCAGTTTTTTTAGCCTTTTTGAATGATGAAATAAAAAATACCCCCTGCCATTTGAAATATGCGATATATTGGCAACACGGGGTACATTTTGGGGCCTACGCCCCCCCTTAAGGGAGGTGGGAGCCCCCCGATATTTTCTCTGAAGTCGCTTAAGGGTAATAGATTATTCCTGAATTTTTCAGATTTTTACAATCAACCAGGCGCTCACAGCAAAAGTGTGAACTCATTTCTCGGACACCCTGTATGTTAATAATTGTTCATGAGAAATAATTATTGTCAATGAAGATTAAAAAGTACAGTAACTACTGTATTTTTGACCGAAGGATTTTCATTGGATTGAAGGAAAAAGGAAAAATAAGTCAGTAAAATCCAGTCATAGGGATTAGTTTTTTTTACACTGTATTTCAGCTCTACGTTTTAGTTTCATTATTTTTTCTCTTTTCAGCCGGTCCATCAGAAGATAGCATGTATCCTAGATCCCTGCTTTCTTTTAATATCACAAGACTCCAAGTGTGCCGTCTGACATACCTCTTTCCAGTAAGTACGCCAGTTCCAGTTTGTCCCTTTAAAAAACTAACTACAGACAAAAAAGTCCTTGTAACATTGTTTATACATCGGATTATGGATCGTGAGTAGACATGGGAGGATTGAACGCCGCTCTAGCAAAAAAAAAAAAATGTGGAAGGAGGAGAATGAAAAAAATAAGAGGAGAGGGGAGGAGAAAAGAGAGGAAAGGAAGGGAAGAAAAATTTTCTCGTATGGTGTAACTATAAACATTTTCTGGAGGGAGACACAGTTTGTCAGGAGGAGGTGAATTGACCTCCCGCTACCCTAAAAATATTCAAAACAAAGCTCCTTTGAAACCCCAGTAAACATTTCCGGTCTCAAGATGGTCTTGTGAATATCTGGGCATGAAAGATGTCTGAAAGATGACTTCAAGATAATATGCGCGCCGTAACATATCTGCAAAATAACTGCAAGATGTTGGGAAACACACGATGAAATTTAGATAACTTTCAGTTCTTTTGGAGACAACTTGATACGGCACATGCTTCTGTGTGCTCCGGAAGTTGTCTTCTCAATATACAACATCTAACAAGTTAACTAAGATACTGTGCAGATATTTTGAAGATATTCAATTCTGAACTTGTAAGTCCAGATACTCTCCATATATTCTGAAGATATTCAATTCTGGACTTGTAATTCCAGATACTCTCCAGATATTCTGAAGATATTCAATTCTGGACTTGTAAGTCCAGATACTCTCCAGATATTCTGAAGATATTCAATTCTGAACTTGTAAGTCCAGATACTCTCCAGATATTCTGAAGATATTCAATTCTGGAATTGTAATTCCAGATACTCTCCAGGTATTCTGAAGATATTCAATGCTGGACTTGTAAGTCCAGATACTCTCCAGATATTCTGAAGATATTCAATTCTGAACTTGTAAGTCCAGATACTCTCCAGATATTCTGAAGATATTCAATTCTTAACTTGTAAGTCCAGATACTCTCCAGATATTCTGAAGATATTCAATTCTGGACTTGTAAGTCCAGATACTTTCCAGATATTATACGAGTATGAAGATTCCACTCCTTTAAATATGTTTAATTTGCTCCATTCCTACGCGAGCCGGCGTAGCTCATCGAGTAAAGTACTCGGCATCCGCCGCAGCGGCCCAGGTTCAAATCTCGGAACTTCTGGTATACTTTGTCAACTCTTTCTGTGTATGTTCTGTGGATGTATCTTCAATGCAGGGGCTTGTCGAGAGGGGGGCGGCAAAATCAGGGTGAACAACAAAAAAAAAACAAAAAACAAAAAACAAAAAAAAAAAAAAAAGAAAGGAAGAAAAAAGAGAAAGAAAAAAAAGAAAGAAAAAAAAGAAAGAAAGAAAGAGAAAGGAAGAAAGAGAAAGAAAGAAAGAGAAAGAAAGAAAGAGAAAGAAAGAAAGAAAAAGAAAGAAAGAAAAAGAAAGAAAGAAAAAGAAAGAAAGAAAAAGAAAGAAAAAGAAAGAAAGAAAAAGAAAGAAAGAAAAAGAAAGAAAGAAAAAGAAAGAAAGAAAAAGAAAGAAAGAAAAAGAAAGAAAGAAAAAGAAAGAAAGAAAAAGAAAGAAAGAAAAAGAAAGAAAGAAAAAGAAAGCAAGAAAAAGAAAGAAAGAAAAAGAAAGAAAGAAAAAGAAAGAAAGAAAAAAAAAGAAAGAAAAAAAAAGAAAGAAAAAAAAGAAAGAAAAAAAAGAAAGAAAAAAAGAAAGAAATGAAAGAAAGAAAAAAAAGAAAGGAAGAAGAAGAAAAAAAAAGTTCAAATTTCAAAAAAAAAAAAAAAAAAGTCATTTAATTTTTAATTTTGGTCGCGGAGCCCGGCAAGATTGCATTATTGCCCCCACCTTTTTGGAAACCACGGCACGCCCCTGCTTCAATGTATCTCTTCTACAGCTAATAATATGTGTGTAATGTGCTATCCAGGACTCTGTAACATGTGGTACCAATCTAGACGGAATAACTTTATAGTGAGTTACAAGAATCACCACCCAGAGTGCGCTGTTTATTTGGTCTAAAAGTTCTGCATTTTATCTGCAAATGTCCGCCTGTTTCGAATCTTCTAGCGATCCGCGCAGATAATCTTGACATGGTCTGGAGGATATCTGATAGTCATCAACCCGGGTCAGGCCTCCCAGTTGTGCAAAAGACAACGTCCAGATATGCTCAAGATATTCGTGCAAATAATCTTGAAACATTTCGGATCTTATGAGCATGTTGGAGCTGATCTAAGTCAGTTGACTTGATAGTCTAAAAGTTCTGCATTTTACCTGCAAATGTCCGCCTGTTTCGAATCTTCTAGCGATCCGCGCAAATAATCTTGACATGGTCTGGAGGATATCTGATAGTCATCTACCCGGGTCAGGCCTCCCAGTTGTGCACAAGACAACTTCCAGATATGCTCAAGATATTCGTGCAGATAATCTTGACATGGTCTTGAAGATATCTGAAAAACAATAATTTGGGAACCTCTCCCAGTTGTCTGCAATACAATTGGAAAAGCTATCCAGGCTGTCGTCTTCAGATATCCTCCAGACCATGTCAAGATCATCTGTGCGGATCACTAGAAGATCCGAAACAGGCGGACATTTGCAGGTAAAATGCAGAACTTGTAGACTATCTAGTCAATTGCCTTAGATCAGCTCAAGATGCTCATAAGACCGGAAATGTTTACTGGGGGATTTTTGGTAATTTCAACCGATAAAATGATGTCGCATTAAAGCGCTCGAATCATCCGAGGTAAAATTTTCTTGTTCAAAAATTTTCCCAAAAAATCAATCAAAATCCATTCCTTGTTTTAGGTTTAAATTTACGAAGGATATTGCAAATACGGATGAAGGAAGGATCAGACGGTCATACGAAGAATATGAACATGGATGTTTTTGAGGATAATGATGATGACATTTCTTACTTAAAAGATAGAGCGAAACTTGATGAAAGTATTTCCACAGGGAGGGGACAGATACACAATTCCGGTCCATCGAACCACGATTTACGACAAGTCCTTCTTCCTTTCTTTTCTCAGACTTTTAAATAACATCCCTGGAAGATCAAGGAAGGAACCCACTGACTCTTTGCACCCTTAAAAAAAGGCACATCTAATAAGCTCAAATCAATCATAGATAAAAGAGAGGTTATTTGCAGCGATGTTTCAATAATAATCGAAGATGGTCGATAAATCGATTTTAATCCTCCCAAAACTAACATATGGATCAATTGATAACAATAAGTTGTCCATAACCTCAATCGTGGGGGGGGGTCTAATTTCTGCACTGGTAAGAAAGAATAATAATTGATTGGTCGATCACTGCTACAGTGATGGAACTTTAGACATTGGAATTAAAGAACAACTCGTCTGAACTATTTGTTCAGAGGATTCGGCTCTGATCTGAATCTGACCAGTACACGAGGACCTATTCTCTCTCAACACTGAGAGACAGGGTCTGATGGAAGGGGAGGAGGGTGGTGTTATTGTGGCAGTTACTGTTAGTTTTTAAGACTCGTCTCACGTGTGTTAATAAGACGGAACTACTGCGTGCATTGGTGAGCTAGCGATGGCGGCGACGGCTTAATGAAGACATTTACATGCGAAAGGGATCCGCTTGTAATTAGAATAATGCTAGATGATGATGCGTTTGGAACGTGATTCTCTTTGCGAATCGCCGCAGGTTTCTCTCTCTTTCTCTCCTTCTCTCTTCTTCGATGCCTCTCCCTTCTCCCTCACTCTCTCACTCACGCACTCGCTCTTTCCCACTCTCTCTTTCTCTCTCTCTCTCTTTCTCTTAAACCTCGTCACTGTGAGTTTAATTTTTTGCCCCCTATCTTCGCTCTCTTTTCCCACCCTCACGCTTGAATATCCTACTTTCATAACTCATTCGTTGTATCCGAGAACTTTGAGCACCTCTCTAGCTTCACCGCTCGATGGTGTTTTCGTCTAAACTCATCTACATTGACTTGATCGTAAATGTACTTTACTGTGACCGTCAAAAGATACAGTCCCTTGATCGGTCAATTTTTTCTCTCCCTCTCTCCCAGCTGAAAAACAAGTCGTTAGAAGCTATTGCGTAAAGATCATCAACATAAAAGTTTTTCTTTAATTATGTATTCCTTCATTCATTCATTCCTTCAGCCATTCATTCATTCATTCATTTATTCATTCATTCATTCATTCATTAGGATATTTAATTATTTCATTCATTCATTCATTAAGATATTTAATTATTTCATTTATTTATTCATTTGTTCATTTATTTATTTGCGGGGATATTAAAAACCAAATTGGCCAAATAACTATCAGAACCAAATTGGCCAAATAACTATCAGAACCTAACAGAAAATGAAACTAATAGAAACTAATTTTTACTTTTGGATGCGCTTCAGGAAGCGAGATTTGACAGATTATAAATTATTTTATTTATAAAAAAAGGGCCAGACAAAACTAAATCAGTAAACGTGTTGATATGGCACGCGAAGGCAGCTTTCACAAAAGCAGCAACTAAGCTGTTGAGTTCAGTTAATAAGTACCACTTTTCATTATGGTTTGGAGCTTTTTATAACTGTCAAAGAGCGGCAGAGTGGAAATTGTTGAGAAACAAATTAAACGAAAAACACCATGCGCTAGGCTATCAGGATCCGGCAGATATTTACATTACATTGGAAAAAAAAGGAGTGCTTCTAGGAGAACATAAAATTCCATTCGAATGCCGTAATGGCCATCTTGCATTTTTGACTGCGAATCAGAATCGTAACTTTTGATCTGCCAAGAGTTTCATGCTACTACTAGGCGACAATGATGAGCCTATTTCTGCGCTCTTTATTCATTTCGAAAATATTTAACTTTCTCACTCATTGCTATCCCACTGAACAGTACAACTCTAACACTGGCATGGTCTTTCTATACAGTAGCATTAAAGAATTAAAAGTAGATAGATTGAAGGCAAAGAACAACTACTGACTGCAAGCAGAGAACAGTGATAGAAAAAAGAGAGATAGGTTTACTAAAAATTCAACACAAAAAAGAACAGTAACTACAGGAAAAATAAGAGCGCCAACTTATCAAAAACTTTCACTTTCAGATCAAATATCTTCAATCGTGAACAATCAATTCTCTGCTACACTCTGTAAGTCAAAGGATCAATAGCCTTCAAGCGAAGTTCAATCAAAGATGAAAATTTCATTGTAAATAGACGCAATCATTTGTAGAAACAGATATCACTTTGGCTTTCATTCCAAAAACACACAGAACAATCCCCTTAATTTTTTTACCGTCACTCTTTAATAGCTCCTGGAACAGAGACAAGAAGCACATACTCAATGAACCTGTGTCAATGAACTAATGTTAAGATGAAACCACGGCACTTAGGAAGGTCCGAGAAAAGGCGAGAAGTGATTTCAGAGACTTCAATCTTTTGACATAGGAAAGATAGAAAAAATGACAAGTCACAGTATACATACTTAGCTCCTTAGCTTTTGTTACTCTCCGACGAGTAGAAATGAAAGATTTTGGTGAAATCAGTCACCAATAGGTCTATATCGTTCTAATTTAAGAGTTGGCAGTGCCTGTAGACCTGGTGGTAGAATTTACTCTCTTCTTGCTGAGCTGTGTGGTTACGAAAGGAAAGAAAGTGGAAGAAATGCAAAGACTTCTAAAGTGCCCGGAATCTTAGAGGACGTGCCCCATGCCGTGACTTTGTCATCGTAGATTCCATGCAAAGAAATTAAGAAATGTAGAAATAAAGGGTTGATAGTGATGATAAGACTAGTAAGTTGACTAGAATCAAAGTGGACGTGCACCATGCCGTGACTTTGCCCATTGAGATACTAGAAGAGGAGAAGTAAAAATGAAATTAAAGGGTTGGGAGTGATGATAAGCCTAGAAAGTTGATTAGAATCAAAGTGAACGTGCACCATGCCGTGATTTCGCCCATTGAGATACTAGAAGAAGAGAAGTAAAAATGAAAGTAAAGGGTTGGAAGTGATGATAAGACTAGAAAGTGACTAGAATCTCAGTGGCCGTGCACCATACCGTGACTTCGCCCATTCAGACACTATGAGAAGAGGTTGAGGTGTTGAACATACAATGAATATGTGCCACCAGTCATTGCAAACAAAGTAAAACTTGATCTTTATTGTCAAAGAAACTGGATGTATTTACTAGAGTGGTTGTTCCTGGAAGAAAGTCTCTCATAAAGAAAGAATTCTCACACAAAACTGATGTCTCTGTGGACCTCTTGGGGTTTCATTTTTACCCTGAAACAAAGACACAATCGGTGCAACTTGTAATGGCTAATACCTAAGTATACATTTCAACTCCTAGATTTGTGAGAAGAGGCGCCGAAGGAAGAGAGCGACAGTATAATCAGATATTGCAAGAGAAGAATACGAAGAGAAAAGAGAAAATGAAGTTAGGTTGTGAATTTTAGTGACTTCACGTATACTGCTTGTCTCTATAACTTTCCATCTCGTATGCAGTGGCAATCTTATCGACTAAACTATCCTTACCAAGGGCATTCAGATGAAGACCATGTTTCGTGAAACATTCGCGATTGAGATCGTTAGTACGAACCATAATGATATTCTTACACCTTTTGAACACTGGGAAGATGCGGCTGTTCATCTTCTAAATCTTCTCATTGACCTATTCTTCTTCTTCAAGATCATGACTTCTAAAAATCTCAACAACGATGACCCGGCGGCCAGTCCAACTCACTTCTTTGACCTGATCCAAGTTGAAAGAAGTGAGAGCTTCGCGAATCATTCCTTGAGATTGTGGGTGTTGTTGATGCCTCCTAAAATTACAACAGTCTGTCCTTCCTCTACACGCTCAGTACCTGAAATAACATCCTCGAAAGGCTTACCAAAGAGAAACCTAACTCTAACATCGGGGTTCAGTTGCTTAGCAGGAAGGCTCACTCTCAATCTGCTCTCTGACTCTCTACCGTGACTGTCTGCAAAGACCTCCATTGCAACCGAGCAAAGAGTAAATGTAACTAAAAAGGGAAGCTAAGAGACAAAATTAGAGAAATCTGAATCTAAGTAGCCACCAATGGTGGCATTTACGTATCATTCATACAAATAAAAAATATGAATAAAGGAATAGATAAATGAAGAAAGAAAGAAAGAAAGAAAGAAAGAAAGAAAGAAAAAAGAAAGAAAGAAAGAAAGAAAGAAAGAAAGAAAAAAAGATAAAATAGATAAATAAATGAATAAATAAATAAAAAATTAATAGGTAAATAGATAAATAAATAAAAATAAACAAAGCTAAAAAGAAAATACGCCACGAGCGCCGAGCGAGCAGGGCGGCAAGCTGGACTGAGGCAAAAGAAGGTGGCGTGATGCATCTATGAGTGAGAGGTTACGAATCAATTTCCAACCGTCAAACTCTTCCTAAACATTGAAAGCTATTTAACGAGACCCAAGCACGCTCTGCCTGCGAGTTCAGACGCAGTATTACAGCATTATGAAGCGTCCACTTCTTTTGCATTATCACTGACAGAAAGTCCTAATAATTCCTTCTGCGAACTATTTATTCAGGATACTTGTGCCTTTGAGACTTTTTCTGTTTATTTCATATTTCCTATTTAACTACCAAAATAATTAAATAAAAAGTAAGAAACTGGAAAAACGAGGCTAGAATCAGGATTTTCTCTGTTTCAGCAGAAATGATGCGACAGTTATTGGTTCCATTTTAGAGTTTTTCTTAGAGCTGTGCAAAAAGAAAAGAAATAAAAAAAGAGAAAAAAATAGAAACGACGTAGTGGTAGCGCTGACAAAACCTTTGAAGAAGACTTTTAGCGGTTGAAATAGATTTGAAAAGCTTTCCGATAAATTATGATTTCTAACTATTGCTAGTGATGTGAAAAGCGTGATTTTTAGACGTCTGCAGTTGGGGGGGGGGAGGGGAGGATAACAGTTCTTTGTGCGAATCAAGTATACAACTAACAGTACATTCAAAAATGAAAAACGTTGTAGACCTTCGGTTTGCGCCTAAAATCCTAAAAGTGTGACGCTTTCAAACGATGCGTACACAAGATACGGGTTGCTTTTCGAAAATTTGCGAGCTATGGGGTGAGCCTCCCCCCCCCTCCTGGAAATTTAGGATGCGTCAAAAAGTAGTTCCCATCAAGTTATAATCAGCTCCCAAGTCTCGTTCTTTATCTGCAAAAATAAAAAATGGCGCATGGGGTCCCGGGACTTCTCACCCACCCTGCATTTTACCTCATCATATTAAATTAACTCAGGGGTGTCGGGTGTGTAGACTAAATACCTAGTTACAAGACAGTAGGGTTGTAGAATTTGGCAGCCACGCTTTTTGCCATTAAAACCTATGAAAGAGTATTGAACCTTTAGATTTAAGTGAACCGCCGCCTGAAAGATAGATTTTCTTTGCGGTTTAAAAGGAGAAAATCCGATGTTGTCATATTGTATGAGCCGCCACTGTCACAAGGATAGAGTGAAGATGGGGGCACGAAGGGGTGAAAGCTCAGTTGAGGAATAATTAGGTAAATGCGCGGATAAAACAAAGGGTCTGCTCGTGCTAAAAATAAGTCCTGATTTCAAAATGTTTTTGCGTGAGATTCGGATGAATTCTCTGAATTCTCAAGATTCCCAGACAATTAGAGTACACACACAGTCTGTAATCTTTCACTGATTAAGAAAACCGAATCCAACACTTCATGATCTCATACAATCATCTTTTGAAATCAGGTTTTTGGAGCACCGAGCACACCCCTTGTTTTATCCGCCCTTTTACTGAAGTACTCCTCAATTTAAGAGTACCATTTGGACACAAAGGTGACAACGGATTCAAGTCCAAGAAACACTCGCATTATTTGGCAGTGAGCAGCCAGTTTCCATCTTTCCGATAACTTGCGTTACTTGAGGCGTAAATTTAATGAGAAGGGGCTGCAATCCCCGCGTCTCAATCAAAATACTCGTGAGAAGCGATGTTTCCTTCGACAAACCCCCCACCACCCTTCATCGCGTCCACCAACCTCTACATTTGAATGATGCTGATAAAAAAAAAAAAAAAAAAAAAAAAAAAAAAAAAAAAAAAAGAGGAAAAGGTGGCAAATCCAGACGACGCGACGCGACGAAGGAACGAGCATCAAGTCATGTGGACGAGCGAGTTCCTGAGTAGCACCTCCTTAGCTACTGAAGTAGTACCAAATTATAACATATTTCAAGAATGTGACACTTTATGGAGATAACGAGATAAATCTTCGGAGTGAATTTCACTCCCTCGCATGAAACACGTAATGTTCCAAATATCTTAGGGTCTCCTTCTAGATTTTGCTTTACATGTACTGATTACTATTGTGACTTCAAGACCGCTTCGATGTATCGCTCTAGTTTCAAATAAATTGAAGTCTCTTTGTAAGTTTGATGTTACACGTTTCGTGGCGAGCAATCTGACAACGTGGCATTATAATCCCTTTAAACAAGTGTAATTTGCAAAATTTGAGGCTCTCATCATACATCCGATAGTTCGATATTTTTCGTCGGTTCAAACCGACCGAAGAAAATTTTGTGATGTGGTAGAATTTTTACGATTGATGCACCAGCATGCAGGTTCTTTTCATATGAAGGCGATTCAAGCCGAAACATTTCCAGATTTTGATCCGATGGATATAGCTCCGCTAATCTCTTATGGGAGTAGTCGCGCTTTTGGCACGAGAACTTAAAAACAAAGAAAAACGCAAAATCCAAGAACGTCCTCAGCACCTCCCTAATTTTTTCATAGATTTTTTGGAGCCCAAAATGAGCAAAATTGGTTGAGAATCAAAGCCGTGATATTGGATATTAATTTCAGCAGTACCTCAGTGAGTGCAAGTTAGTGCGAGTGATTATCTTCCTCACTTGCACACATTGTGGCTTACATGAATTATTTCCAATATCCCGGTTTTAATTTGAGTCTTTCAGCTTGAAACTTTTACGGAATTTCCCTGGAGCATGCTCAATGTGATTTTTGCGTGTATTCATCAATTTTATCAAACTGTTGAATTTGAGCAGCGCGACTTGGTGCAATGGTTGGAAGCAATCAACGTTGGAACCACCTTAAGACAACAGTTTGATTATGAATATTCACCAATGAATTTTCGAACATAAAAAATGAGCTCAATAGAGCGTGACAAGTAAGTGCACGCAAACTTCAGGGAGTGATTCTAGAGCTAGTTTTAGAAGTGTAACTGGACCCAAACCAAAAATTGAAACCAAAAATCAATAGTAGCAGCGACATTTTGATTTGAAGGAATGAAAAAGGGAAATTCTCCAAAGATTATCGTCGCTGAGCTCCACCTACACCTACACTCCTGAAACGATCTCTAACACACCCTAGTTGTACAAAAATACACCAGTTCACACAAGTCCAAAAAGTCGACCTTTTCCCCCCGAATCAAGGGCGGTCCTTAGAGTTAGAATCATCACCTGTCGTGGGAAAGCTGATGAAAGCTTGAAGAAATTTTGCTAAAACAAATTCTTTCTGTCTTGAATAAAGCTGTAAGCTCTAGTTAATTGATTTGAAAGAAACTTCTATTTTTTCTGATGAATGTCCTTTAACTATGGGCATTGGACAGGGGACAATTTTGGGACCGTTGCTTTTCATAATTTATATTCATGATCTTGCTCGTTTCATGGATATCCCAACCTTTCTTTTTGCGGATGATACTACCTCACTAGTATCGGGGGAAAATTTCCAGGGTGATCTTCATTCAGCGCACAGTCATATTAATATTTGGCTAACTGTCAGTGGCCTTATTTTAAGTTTACCTAAAACCACAGCCATCCTGTACTCACTCTCTAAATGTAGTTGTAATAAAAAGAGAGAAGATGCCCATGGGATTATTCATCTATCTCCGGAAGTAAGTTTCTTAGGTCTCACCATTGATAGCTCCCTAAAATGGAAAACCCACACTGACACCGTTGTGTATAAGTTAAACAGCAGTTGTTGGGCACTAAGAAATCTTGCCAGAATTTCCACTAAATTTAGCCTGCTTATTTTCTATCATGCCCATGTAGCATCTCATTTGAGGTATGGAGTCATTCATTGGGAGCGTAGTAAAGCTGCCCTTAACGTTTTCAAGGCTCAGAAGAGGGTATTGAGGATCATGTTTAACAAGCAGCACAATTATCCGTGTAAAGAGTTATTTAGAGAACATAAACTCATGACATTGCCGTCACTCTATATTTCTGAAGTAGTTCAGTATGCAATATTCAATAAGTTCATTTTGCCTGGTGACCTTCTTCCAACTCATGGTTATAATAGTAGGCATAATTTCATTCTTAATGAGAAGATCCGTCTTGCTTCCTCAAAATCTTCTGTTAAGTTTGCTGCAGTGGAGATCTTCAATGCCCTCCCTTTGAGTCTGAAGACATTGTTCAAGGAGGGTAAGATTTCTCCATTTTTCACCGAACTAGGTTCCTTTTTGTTAAAATGTTTTTTACTCACTAGAGGAATTTCTAGCTTGTCAGTAATGTTTTTGGTATGTAATAATCGCTCTTTTTGACTTATACAATAGCCTGTAATACGGCTCAATTTAAGATTGAATAAAGATTATTATTAATTGTTATGATCATAACATCATTGAGGATATTGTTGTTTGTCTCTTACGACTTCACCAGAACTGAATACTTCTGACTAAAAACTTGCAGAAAAGCTTTGTCAAAATTTACCGAACGCTGCGCGAAAAAAAATCACGACTTTCGGCGCATCAAACATTGCAGAATGACTTTGGTAAATAGCGTGACGGTAGAAAATTTAGCGCTTTTACCATGGCGGACGTTACACTGGCTATCTCACGCACTTTTCGACTTTCGTGCTGTAATCCATGGCCAAAGCGCTGGCTTTTTCACCTTCGACGTCGATCATATCGCTTAAAACGCGTCCTTTGCCAACAATGAAGGATTCGTTTGTAATGATAAGAATAAAAACATACAACATAGTTGCTTCGGATTTCCTTCGTATTTAAAGAATCGTACTGATCGCTAAAAGAAGGAAGACCACAAATCTTTATCGTGATTCTTTCAACCAGCTCATTAATAAGAAATTGAAAATTCTCAATGGCAACATATAGCGTGTTCAAAAAGTCCGTCCCCCCCTATCTAACTTTTGAATGGCTACAGATAAAAAAACGAAACTCGGGGGATGTTTATAACTTAATGGGAACTACTTTTTGGCGTATCCAAAATTTCCGGGGGGCGCTCCTAAGGGGGGGTTTTGCCCCCTAACTCAAAATTTTCAAATGGCAACCCCTATCTTGTGATACCTCCTTTTAAAGGACGCATAATTCTAAGAATTTTGGCGCAAACTTGAGGTCGATATCGTTTTTCGTATTCGATATATCGATAGTCAAAGTTCAACTTCGACTCATTTTCAAAAAATCAGAACTCCCACTTGAAAAGTCGGAATTTAGAAAACTAGGAGTCGAAAATACTCTAAAAAGCAAGTACTTTTCAGAAAAAAATACAATTTTGATATTTGTCTAGTCTTAGAGCCCCCCAAAATTATTTAAAAAAATGACCTCTCAGGGGGGCTATCTCAAAAATTCCGAGCCACGACCCCTATCGAGTGATACATCGCTTAAAAGAGCACACAAAACTGAGCATTTTGGCGCAAACCGCAGGTCGATATCGTTTTTGGTTTACGATATATCGAAGGACAAAGTTGGATTTTTACCCATTGGCAAATCCAACTTTGTCATTCGATATATCGAAAACCTAAAACGATATCGACCTGCAGTTTGCGCCAAAATGCTCAGTTTTGTGTGCTCTTTTAAGCGATGTATCACTCGATAGGGGTCGTGGCTCGGAATTTTTGAGATAGCCCCCCCTGAGGGGTCATTTTTTTAAATAATTTTGGGGGGCTCTAAGACTATACAAATATGAAAATTGTATTTTTTCTGAAAAGTACTTGCTTTTTAGAGTATTTTCGACTCCTAGTTTTCTAAATTCCGACTTTTCAAGTGGGAGTTCTGATTTTTTGAAAATGGGTCGAAGTTGAACTTTGACTATCGATATATCGAATACTAAAAACGATATCGACCTCCGGTTTGCGCCAAAAGTCTTAGAATTATGCGCCCTTTAAAAGGAGGTATCACAAGATAGGGGTTGTCATTTGAAAATTTTGAGTTAGGGGGCAAAACCCCCCCTTAGGAGCGCCCCCCGGAAATTTCGGATACGCCAAAAAGTAGTTCCCATTAAGTTATAAACATCCCCCGAGTTTCGTTTTTTTATCTGCAGCCATTCAAAAGTTAGATAGGGGGGGACGGACTTTTTGAACACGCTGTAAAACTCTAGCCGTGAAAAGAAAAGAATTGCCAGAAGAATACTCGGACTAATTTTACAGTTGCTTCTGGCAGCATTTTTGAGTTCAACAGCAACAAATACGTTCAAAATTTCCAATTTTTTTTCCAATTGTACTCTTTTTTGTTTAAAATCTATGACAATTTTAGCCAAAATTATACAAAAACGCACATTTTTTCCTTACTTTAAAAAATCATACATCAGGGGTGAAGACATTTAAGGAACTGTTACGGGGGGGGGCAATAAATTCACTGCAGAAATCAGCTCTTTTTTGGTCGGGAACCTTATGCATACCACCCTATATATCATAGGAAGCTGACCGTGAATTTAGTGAAAATTGAGTTTCAATACCTTAAGGTATGAGTACTTGTATACATGGTGTAGCTATAAAACAAACGCCGTTCTTTTAACCATGTATTTTAACAGTCAAAATTAGATCCTTACGGCTCCAAAAGTGCCCAATTTTCACGTTGCCCCCAAAGTTTTATGACATTAAGGTTTTTTTTTTTTTTTTTTTTTTTTTTTTTTTTTTTTTTTTTTTTAAATACACACAATTATGAGGCTCATAAAATTTATCTTCTGGAGTACTTTTGCGTGTAAACTTCATCAATACTCTGGAAAAAGTTTACAGTATATCTGACCACACATTTCAGGTAATCTTGCTTTTGCCTTTGACAGCAAAAAAATCGTGTTCTAGCAAATAAAATGGAGACAAAACGTGGCGTTCCCGGATTGCACGTGACACAACTAGCATTAAGTCAGAATCAAAAATGCAGAACGCGAAAAAGAGCCTCATTCTCTGACCCCTCGTCCTAGATTGAACCCCGGCCGGGTTTAGCTCAGTGGTGTGATTTCAAGGGACTTAAAAAAGATTCCTTATTGACAGTTCCTCGAGGGACGGAATGGAACGATAGTTTAACGAGGAGGGACAAATAAGATAATTGAAAAATCATAAATGTGCACACAAACATGAATAACTCAGGATAATCCCCAACGAGGGGGAAATGAATAAGGGTGGAATGGAGACAAAAATCTGAGAGGGCTTTCATTAAACAGTGGCTTGCGTTCACAGCTTCAATACAAACGCCCCGACCAAACATGAGCTAGGGGATTTTTTTGATAAGAGTTAACGGTACTAGAATGAGGTGTATCATAGGGGTTTCGGAAAGTCCACCTCCACTTTCTTCGATAGATTTAGATATAGTTCCAAAAACACATCACGTACTTTTCTATCTGACAGGTATTGCTTGTGGTGGCTTAAAAAAAAAAAAAAAAAAAAAAAAAAAATACATATGTATTTATCTTCCCCGTTCTGAGAATAAAAAACAACAACAACTTTCGTTGACATCGGACTGTCAGCGATGTCATGATTTTTTCAACTTGGACCATAAAAATCAAAATCGCCACAGATTAAAAGCCCACGGGCATATAGCGTTGCTCTAACTTATGATCTACAAACAAAAACAAAACAAAATACCTTATTCAATTTTGACTCGAAACTGAAAATCTTGAAAACCAAAGCAGTATCGGGAGGAGAGGGAGAGGTAAAAGATACATGTATAAAAAAATCATACTTGCGTCGAAACGTGCGATCTATTGACGTTGCATTTTGTCCTGTAACACCGATGAAAAAAATCGAATTTCAAAGTGTTTACCTTACACTCGAAAGTTCAATTTTCTTCATGGATTTAAATGGATAACCTGCGACGTTGTCGGATTACATGCTTCGCTACTGTCTCGCACCAGGCAAATTCTCATCAGCAGTCTGATTCTCCCTATTTGGACGAGACGAGACGAGATAGGAAGAAACGATGAATGCCATTGGTTTAAAGGACGTCACGTGACAGATTAGGAGCTTGTTACGAGTATTTGTCTCTGGTTACGAGTCATGAATTTGAAAAGAATGACTCGTACATTCAGAGACAAATACTCGTAACAAGCTCCTAATCTGTCACGTGACGCCCTTTAAACCAATCCCATTCATCGTTTCTTCCTATCTCGTCTCGTCTCGTCCAAATAGGGAGAATCAGCCTGCAGGTAGGCCCACTGATCCAAAGATGAAAACCGAAAATCGAGAGAAATCTGAGGTCCGAAAAAATAATAATGAGCGGAAATATCCGAAAGAATAAAACGAATCGTAATGAACGAATCATAACCAAAGAGTCCATTTAAGCTATGTTGCTGAACAATTTCTCAAACTCTTAAGAGGGATTATTAGTTTAGGTGTTGCCAATATTGGTTTAGTTTTGAAACATCTCTTAATACTCACACGAGAGAGCTTATTGTTTAAACAGAAGGATCCGACTTTCCACCGCCCTCTACTCTCATCCTCTCGTACTGCGTCCTCCGCGCGGCGCGGCGTGGCCAGTGCAACCCCCGGGGCCCCTCTTGACAGCGGCAGTGGCCGAGGAAGTGAGGCGGAGGGAATTGCAGCGATGAAATCACTTGGTAACACGCGATGACAGAAGCCCTCACGCGATATTTTATTATTTCGTTATTATTTTCGTTGGTAGACTTGTTTCTGCACTGACTTATCTTCGCCAGCACCTAAAGCCACTCCACCCCCTCCCCCCCACACATAGCACCACTACCACAACGGTACCCTTCCGCGGGTCCTGTCTCGTCAATACGCTTGGCGCTTAATTCGCTGTGTTTGCCCTCTCGCTGTTTGCTAGCCCTACGGCCCATCTCACCAATCACCATGTGCGCGGAGGACATTCCTTGACAATTTAATGCAGCCATTGAAAGTTTTTCACAAAGAGTTTGAGCCCCGCGCCCTTGGTTAGTGCGAGCAATGTCATAATGAGCTAATGCGTTGGGGGGGGGGGGGGGGGAAACGTTCGCTGCTTGGATTTGATTCGAATCTTGAAGCTTGAAAAGATACGTGTTACCAGGCTACTAAGATTTCTGAACGGCGATCTCTGATGACTTCCAAAAACAGGGACCACCCTTAACCAACGGTGACGTTACGGAAGTGTAAAAATATAATCTGCGATAGGGATGGCGATACTGTATCGATACGTCGCACTGAAAAGTGTCCACTTCCGGGAAAAAATGAATTGAAAAAACAAAGTCGGGGCTCGTTTGCAATAAAAACGTGTGCAGAGGTTTTAGTTGTTCAGTGGAAAGATAACAATGTTGTCACGGCTGCTACAAATTATGACAAGTTTCAACTTGGATTTGCAGCAAGGTGGTCATCAGAAAAAAAATATGAAAATTGCTATTCCTCGGCCTACATTTTTGAAACTTACAATTCTGGAATGGGGGGGAGTTGATTTACTTGATCAACAATTGGCAGTTTACCGTACCAGAATGAGGCAAAAACAATGGTGGTGGCCAATTTTTTCATATGTTTCAGATGTCACTGTTGTTAATTCCTGGCGACTAATGCAAAAGATTTGTTCCCAATACTAAAGAGAGTCAAAGTTTATTACAGTTCCGATGGACCCTGGCTCAGACGATTTTGAAGAAATTTGGAACGACGCCTCACCCAGGAATGAAATCTCTTTCTCCCTCTGATGAAATTCAATACGATAGTAAAGATCATTTTATTAGACACATCAATTCCACGCGTCGATGTCAAAATTGTACGGGAAAAGCTGTATTTGTTTGCTCTAAGTGTCAAGTTTGTCTCCACCCTAAATGCTTCGAAGAATATCATCTAAATAGTATTCCTATCGATTAAGATTTCTGAATTTTTTTCTTTCTATTCTCGTCAATGTTTATTTTTTTCCATTATTTTCACTGAGTCTTGGGACTCAATCATGTTTTTATTCATTCATATGCCAAACAGTGTTCTGTATTCTTCACTTTTAAGACTGAACATAATTATAATTATTTTCGTTTCATTTTGTTTCCTATTCTAGATGAGTTTTGGAAATCGATAATTTGCGTTTAGTTTATTTTGTTTTTTTTCTTCGTTTATGTTTATTTTTTCAATAATTTCGTTCTCTACTTTGGTTGAATTTGAAAAATTCAAAAACCATTTTTTTACTTTTTTGCAATAATATTAGTCACGCCAAAGTGAATATTAGTTGGTATACCAAAAAAAAAAAAATATACCTAATTTTATCCAATTCTAAGAATGATCTGATTTTTCTGTTCTCTTTATAATTATAATAAGTACCTGGGGGAGGGGGGAAGTAGATGGGAAGGGGGGGGATAAGGGTTGGGGCAGAATCTCATAACAGAAACAGATTATCAGACGAACCAAAAACCATTATAAATGTGAGCGATTCCGTACAACAGTTCGATTTCTAGAGGGTGATTGATTTTAACCCTCCCCCTCCCTCATCCCCCGCCGCAAATGAAATAATGAGTTTACAGTAATCCAGTTGCATTGGTAAATCAAATAATAGTTCAAATTCTTCAATAGTAACTGGAACAATTTTATTAAAAAAAAAAGAAAAAAGAAAAAAAAAAATGGATCCCTTGAATAGCCGATTTGAAGTACCCCGTGTGCATGGCGTCCAGTTTTCTGGACACCCTGTATCTTCGTATCTAATGACGGGAAAAATCTGAATATTTTTCCTCATTCTACTCGCCTAAACTAGCTCAAATCTCAATTTTCATCAATTTTTGGTTTACAGAGGAACCTTATGCACTAATGGGTTAAGGAAGCAACCTGAATAGGTACAGTTTTTAACAAATAATTCTTAACGAGCTATCTCAGTTTTTCTTGTGTTAATCTTTTGATTCCTAATTTCCTGTTTACTTCACTTTAATTTTTCATTTAACACTTCCTACCTCCATTGTCATCACTACGCATCATGTGCTTATACAAAAGAGTGCGATGAGTTGACCATGGATACGTATTTCATGAACTCCAAGGAGTGTGATAAGATTTAAGTGTCTAGGGAAAACATAAGTCCCCATGTGAAAAATTCACCCAGTTTGTGTATATTATGGATACAAAAAAATCCGTTACCATGCGAAGTATACGGAAATGAGCAAGTGCACGTGCGATTGATTTTCGGGACTGTCTTAATTTTAAACTATGTCCTAGTTGGGTCACCTAGTTTAAAACAAATACCCCCTTAGGCAACGAAAAAATGACTCGTTTCGCGAAGTCAAAAAACGCGTTAAATAAAGATGACATTTTGAAAATTGCCACAAATGTTCAAACTTCCGCACGCCAAATTAAAAAAAACCAAAAAAAGGATCCACACTATTCATGTACTAAACACTAATCATTTTATTTTTGTCTCTTGTGAATTCAGTGAACCTTGTTCCTAATTGAATTTTTGATAGTTTCTTGTCTCATGGTTAAGAAGAATAACTTGACACAGTTCTGCCAACAGTCTTATCATAGTTTAAATGAAACGGATAGTAAATAAAAAAAAATTGACTTTGTATCGCCTAAGGAAGCGACCTGAAAACAGTTCAAATAATTTTTAAAAAAACTCTCTTATTTTTCTCTGAGTTAATCTCTAAATTTCCTATTGCTGTTTACTTACCTGTGTTTTCTTTTAAATACTCACTATATCCATAGCCATTACTACGTATCATAGAACGATTTTATTTTCGTCTCTTTTATGGTGCCGTTTGATTTTAAAAAAAAAAAAAAAAAAAAAAAAAAAAAAAAAAAAAAAAAAAAAAAAAAAAAAAATTGTTCAATTAGCTGACAAGCATCGAAAGTGGAGCGTAGAGACCCTTTGCAAATGTGCATGCAGGATCTTAAAAAAAAAGCAGCAAATATGGAGGCCAGGGGCAGAAGTGCGTGAAAAAAGGAGCAGCAACCAACCGCGACTTTTTCTGTAAAATCGGTGATGTAATTTTGCAACAGTTTAAAAACGCGCGCGATACTAAAAACTCCGTCACCATGCGAACTATACGGAAATGAGCAAGTGCACATGCGACTGATTTGCGGGACTGATTTAAATTTTGAAGTATGTACTTACTAATTGGGCCACCTAGTTTCACTGGCGGCTCGTGGAGGTGAGGCGACGAAAATGAGAGGTGCACAGGTTTTTTTTTTTAAACGCTTTTCACATAAACTTCTTTGAAAATGTTAAGTTCCATTCATACTTTTTGGACTATTAAAACAAAGGATGATGGAATAATAACCATTTCAACCTTTATAAGTTATTTTTTTACTTCTTTTTCTTTCTCCAACTTCAAAAAATGTGAGGCGATGGCTCCCTGTAGCCTCACTTGCCTCACCTGGCGAGCCACTGTCATTTTCTTTTTCTATCTTTTTCAGATCTCCTATTTTGATGAAATTTTCTGCCTGTCTTGCCCTTGCTCAATTCTCTGGCCGTGTAAGTTTCTACTATTGATTTCCAACCAGGGAGAGACACCCTAATAAAGTCCTTTTTTTAAAATCTTAAAAAAGGAAAGTGGACTCTGTAAACCAACATTTTAATAGCTCAGTGCCTCCCCTTTATATTTTAGGCGCACCGTTGGCACAACGTGCGCCTATTGAAATCGCCCTGATACTCAATAGAGTATACTACGCCCCCTTGTGATCAAATGGCGAAATGAGTTTTTTTGATGTCGTGAAATTTAGGTTGTGTCCTGTTTTTTTTTTATGCTAATTTCATTTGAAAAGTTAATGTTCTCCCAGCCACGACTGAATTCTGAGTTGGTTGGGAGTAATTTCATGTTCATTGATTGACTTTTTTTTAAAGTTATTCTATGTCAAAAATTTCCAACCTCACTTTTTGATTATTTAAAATTTTTCCCCGGTATATATTCTAGGTGATCAAGAAAACCCAAATCATTTGCCGTTCTGAATGTTTGTTTTTTTGCATGTAGGTAAATGCAATTATTATAATTAATTATAGCGTGTGGTCAAACGCAAAACGGAAAGTCCCTACAGCAAGAACTCTGAACATTCCTTATCTCAATACTCAGAATTCTCATTTAATTACCAAAAATTACTGCGCATCGAAGAGGATCTCTTATTATTCAGCCCTGATGTCGTTGTTTCCATAGTGGTCCCTGCCCTAACCTCCTCCATATTTCCTATCAAATTTCAGCTATTTGTTTATGCTCAAATTTCTAGTACTCCAGGAACTTCCTGATTTCTTATGCTACCTTATGCTACATCTGTTGTACTACCTATGTTGATTCAAGCTGTCACTCTCCTTATATGTCTCAAAATATCTTGAGACACTCAAACTGGTTCCTTAATCATATAGTTTGGTAGTCCGCTAACCTTTGACAGTCACCTATTTTGTCGGAGATCATCATCAGTCATGCCTAAAAGTCTAGCGCTTAGACTTTAGTACAAAATTGAGATTGCGCCTCACAATTTGGTGACAGTTAAGTTAGCGTCATATGATGAAATATGAATCAGCGCTCCATTTCTTTCTGAAATTTGTGTTACCGAGTCAATTTCTTCTGAAAATTATGTCAGCGTACGTGCTTTTTTTTACTGAAACTTGAGTGAGCGCACAGTTTTGAGCAAAAACATTTTCCGCTATAAGAAAAAAAAAAACAATACGGCATTGGAAAAAGGGGGAAAATTGGTTTGTTTAATTTTTAAAATTAAAGTCGTGCACCAAAATTTTGGTTAAAATTAAGTTATGGCGTTTTTTTTTCCCAAAATGACCCCGCACCATGTTTTTTGAAAATTGTGTGATCTCAAAATTCTTCTAAAAATTATGTCAGCGCATCGGTTTTTACCGATACTGAGGTGAGAGCGCTAATTTGACCCAAAAAATTTTTTTAACGCTAATAATCAGAATTAGAGACTGATTAGGTGTGTTGAGGTTGGATCAGTCATGCCTAAAAGTCTACATCCGACGGAGATGGTGTGATTGTATTTTTATTTTTTCACTCAAATGAAATTAGAAAAATTGAGAAAGTATTGCGTTGGCGCAGAGATTTTCAAGGTATTTTGTTGCGATAGTTGGCCTCTCAGGACAAAGTCAATCATGATTTAGTCAAAGTAATTGCCTCTTATCATGTCTAATACCATCCATAAGAACATCCTTCCATCATATTTTCTATTTTTTAAACCCTTTCTGACTTAGAGAGATTTATGTAAAAAAAATCTGTGGCGTCTGTCCGTCAGTCCGGCTGTTCATCACTCCGTACCTAGGCATAAGTTTTGAACCATTGATCCTTATGCATCCAGATTTTGCACAGTTGTTGCTTTTTAGATTCCCCAGAGGTATTTTTTTTGTTTTTTTGAAATTTTGATTTTTAGGGTATTTAAAAGGAAAAAAATTATTTTCATTAAAATCAATGGTAAAGTGGATAAAAATGAATAAAAATGGAATAATTCAAGTTTGGCTCAATAAATTTTTGAGAAAGTTACAAAAAATATCTATTTTCAGCCTACTATAGAATGAACCACTTATAGTTCCTATATTCATTCCTTAAGACTTTTTAAAAAAATCAAAATAAGCGCGCTCGAGCCAAAAAATAAAATTATCGTGAGAAATCAATCTTAAAACTTGGAGTCAATCAATAATGGCTCCATGAATTTTGATAAAACTTTGTACACACAATCTACTATCAATAAACTTAAATTTTTTCTCTCTGTGTCACCAAAAACAACCGATAAAACCATTTCTAGAGGTAATATAGGTGCGATTGAGCAAAAAATTTGGGAATATGAGCAAATAAAAATATTCCTATTATTTGGGATAGTTCGGGTTTGGTTCAATCAATTTTGATGAAAGTTAGCGACAAAAATCTACATTCAGCCTACTATAAAAAAAACCACTTATAGTTACAATATTCAACCCTCAAAACCGTTTAAAAAAAAAATATGTGCGCTCGAGCCAAAAAATGGAATTATCGTGAGAAATTAAGTAATCTTAAAACTTGGAGTCAATCAATAATGGCTGGATGAATTTTCATGAAACTTTTTACACACAATCTACTATCAAAGTACTAACATATTATCCTCTCTTGATCACCATACACAACCGATTAGACCTTTTCAAGAGGTAATATAGGTGCGATTGAAAAAAAAATATGGGTATATAAGCAAATAAAAACATAATCTTATTATTTCGGATAATTCAGGTTTGGTCCAATGGATTTTGAAAAAATCTGGCAAATAAAATCTACAATTGGTTTACAAAAGAAATTAGCTCTTACAGTTACAATATACAACCCTTAAGAGAGTTTAAAAAATCAAAAAAGGGTGTTTGACCAAAAAAAAAAAAGAATGAAAGTGAAGAATTAATTTTAAACTTGGAGTCAATCATTAATGGGATTGATTTTGACAAAAAATTTTTACAAACATAATGTGTTAAAAAAATACACTAAACACTGAACTGTGTGCACTAAAAATTTTTCTGGTACAGTCCTCATAAAAACTTACGACCGTTTCGAGGGGGAATATAGGTACGATCGAGCAAAAATCTTTTGAAACTAATTGTAAGCAAATATTAAGACAAACATAATATTTGCAATAAGTAATTCAAGTATGACTCAATTAAGTTCGATGAAAATTGCATCAAAACGTTTTGTAACCAGCCTAGGCAGAAATTTCTTTTCATTGTTTTACTACAATATTCAACTTTTAAGTCTAAAGCTGTTTAAAAGCAATATAGGTTTCATTACACCATAAAATAGAATATTCAAGGAAAAATTTAAATTTTTTAAAAAAAAGTCAATCAAAAATGGCTGAATGAATTTTGTTGAAATTTTGTTTGCACAATCTACGACTTAAGTACATCTTAGGAGGGGGGTTAATCTATTAAACAAAAAAAAATTTTTTCGAAGATCCACAGTTTGAAAGAAGAAACCAAACATAGTACTCAATGGAGGAAATGCAAGAATCAGTACATTTCGACCTCCTATAAAAACTAAGGGAAAAAAGAAACTCCCAAAAAAAGAACAAAGAGCAAATATAATGAATGCAGCTCAAAGAATAAAAACTTATTGGAATCTTGAATTACCTACTCTAAACCCTGTTATACGCAACATCAGATTAAGGCTCTCAATTAGCCTTCAAATAACAAAATAGGCAACTATTCCTACAGCTTCTCTACAAAATTGCAAACTCTTCGGATTGAAGGCAGAAATATTATGTCCGGAGGTGAAAATATTTGAAATTTGAGGGGGGTTTGGGGATCTCCCCCAAAAATTTTAAAGGGGGTCTGGAGGTATCCCCCAGCATTTTAAAGGGGGGGTTTTGGGGGGCTCTCCTAGTATTCTAAAGGGGGTCTGGGGGTCTCCCCCCGAAATTTTTTAGGGGGGTTTGGGGGTCTCCTCCAGAATTCTTTAGTGGTGGGGGGGGGGGGGGTCTGGGGGGCCCCCCTCAGATAAAAGTGATGTGAGAAAGTGTTCGTAGGGTATTCTCTACAGTTTTTTTTTATCATTTCGAGATTTGATTAACGTATTTCGGCCATTGTGCGCGGATCAAATGCTTTGTCACCAGTCGTGGGACGTCATGGGGACATTTAGGAAAGATGTCTTTTGACTCACTGTAACTTCTTCTCTTTTTTTACGTTTTGCCATGGCGTCCTTTGTTTTACTTGGCATCACACTCCACGTTCAAATTTTTTACCGGGCAACCAAAGAACGGTGCCAGCTAATGGAATATGGCAACATTGTTTTTTCTACTCTAACACATCATGAAAAATAATCGATTCTTGGTGGTCCGATTTCTTCTTACTACCGATCACTTTTTCATGTCCCTATTTTGCGGGACATACTATATCGTTGACTACCTTTTTACTAAAGGGGGTTCAAAATTGTTTTATGAGTATTTTATTGTTTATTACGTGCGTTTAGTGATGTGCAGTAGGAAATTCGAAGGATTTGTTCTATGATTGTCCGTAGTGGTCCCACTCCCCCCCCCCCCCCCCCACACGACGCACACAGGTTCAGACCCGAACTTTTGCTAGATATGGTGGAAAATCTGAGGGGATGGTTTAAGATTGTCCGTAGTGGTCCTAACCTCCCCCCCCCCAAAACGCCACACACCGGTTCGGACCCAAACTTTTGCCGGACAAATTTTTTTTTAGATGATTTTTTGAGAATCCAAGGGATTGTTCTAAGATTGTCCGAAGTGGTTCTACCGCCCCCCCCCCCAATCGCCGCGCACAGGTTCGGACCTTAACTTTTGCTGGACAATTTTTTTGAGATGTTGGAAAATTCGAAGGGTTTGAGATTGTCCGTAGTGGTCCCCCCCCCCTCCCCCCCCCCCCCTCGCCGCTTACAGGTTCGAACTTGGACTTTTGCTGTACAATTTTTTTGAGATGGTGGAAAAATTTGGAGGGATTGTTCTAAGATTGTCCGTAGTGGTTCTACACCCCCCCCCCCCCCCCCTCGCCGCCCCAGGTTCGGACCCAAAATTTCGCTGGACAATTTTTTTGAGTTGTTAGAAAAATTTGAAGGGATTGTCCTAAGATTGTCCGTAATGGTTCTCCCCCCCCCCTCCACTCGCCGCACACAGTTTCGGACCCTAACTTTTGCTGGACAATTTTTTTTAGATGTTGGAAAATTCGAAGGGATTGTTCTAAGATTGTCTGTAGGGTTCTCACCCCCCCCCCCCCCCCCCTCGCCGCACACAGGTTCGGACCCTCACTTTTGCTGGACAATTTTTTTTGAGGTGGTGGAATATTCCAAGGGTTTGTCCCATATAAGATCGTATGTAGTGGTCTTAAACCCCCACCCACTCGCCGCATCCAGGTTCGGACCCGGTTTTTTGCTGGACACATTATTTTTGAGATGGTGGAAATGGAATTTGACTCATGAGGACCAAATTTGCTCAAGGTGCGCCTTCTCTGACACTGTAGTGTCAGAACTATCTGCTTGTTTTTTATCTGGTTCCTTCTTTTTTCCCCAGTTTAAAAAAAAATACTCCCTTAGGCAACGAAAAAATGACTCGTTTTGCGAAGTCGAAAAACGCGTTAAATGAAGATGACATTTTGAAAACTGCCGCAAATGTGCAAAATTCAGCGCGCCAAATTATAAAAAAAAAACCCAAAATTTTCTTGACTACAGTTGTACTAAACACTGGTCAGTGCGGGTGTGAATAAAAAATTGCTTCAAATCGGACAGTGGATTCGGAAGTAGGTGACTTTTCAAAAAAGACGCACTTATACACGTCACAATAATATGTAAAAAACCACGTCTGGTTAAGTATTGCCCCAACTTTATTTGTGTCTTCAGGAGCCACCAACAAAGGGTGCGTTTCGACCTCGAGTAAGTGACAAAGTTCGACGATTAGAGGAGGAGGGAGTGCGGAAATGTTATTGTCAAGGCGTCAACTTCCGGCAAAATGTCATCGAAACATGTTAAATTTCCTCTTTCATTGAAGATATTCTGGTGCTGTATATTGTAGGACGTAACAAATTCTCTCTTCTGCAAGATTCCTGGAGTGATCAGAAGGACGCGTCGTGGGTGCACAGTTTTCTCACGAACGAAGATGGTGAGCCGGTCCAGTTCGGTTGAGATGATTCCTCCACATTGCACTTCGACATGCCAGCCTCTAGATGTATACTTTTACAGGCAACTCAACATTTTAATAAAAGAGCTGCAAGATATAGATACGCACAACAACGATGCGAGGCGGCGAGTGCCCGAGTGGCTGCAGGGCGGATCCAGCAATTTGGCAACCATGTATTCTTCCCATTTGAACGTATGAGGAAGAATCAATTCTCGAGGGGGCCATCCATGGCCCCTTGACTAATCGATTGTTTCTCACGCATTCAAATGGGAAGAATACACAGTTGCCAGATCGCTGGATCCGCCCATGGAGTGGCTTGCCGTACTCTAAGCTCATCGAGGACATGCACGGAGGAACTTCTAAACGTTAGGGAGGCTTGTTTTCCACCGGAACTATACCCATCAACAACTGCCATTTATGGAAAAAGAGATAATTCATACGATTTGCGAGGTGCCAGCTTTATGTGTGGCTTCACGTGCTTTTACGACCGGTGCCATCCGAGTGTTTGCCTTTGACTAACATTTTTATAATTTTTTTTAAAAAATATTATTATTTTATATTTTTATTTTAAATTTTTGTATTTTGTATTTTCTTAATATTTTTATAGGTGTGACCACTGACCAGTATGAAAGCAGCCGCCGTCCATGCAAAGAATTCACTCACGTTCTGGGCAATCAAGACGTCAACACCCTGTATAATCTGCTTTTAACTTATTTTTAACAAATGAGCCGTTCGGAGGTTATGCTCTTTGTATGGGTCACGCGGAGATTCATTGTAACGTCGCGCTAAATGCTTATAAACGTGCGATCTTTGAGTGTCAAATCTGGAAATTCCGTTCTTCCAGTCCAGGATCAATAATGAAGCGAGCTCACTGCCACCATTACACAGAATGCATATTGCTCGGGAGAAAAGTTCAAAACAGATTGGCAAAAGGGCCGCGGGTCACCGAGAAAAATCGCTTGGATAGAACTTCTTTGTTATAACCGGCTCACACACAAGCACGGAAAATTATCAATATGATGTCAGCGTCGCGTCGGCATCTGAGCGGCGCGGCGTCTGCCTCGGTGATCCTAGATCCTCCAGAGCCGCCGGCCTAGTTAACATTATAATTCCCAACTCTTTTGGTATCCTGGTTTTTGGACTGAAGCCCACGATTTAAATAGCCTGGATTACATACGTGTATGAGCACGTTACATCTGCTCTGGCCTGATATTTTCCCCGCTACTCCTGCCATCAAACATTCAGGCATTGGACTTCAGCCACATACATTTAACTTTAAAAGGTTTCCGGCACTTTTTTTCTTTTCCTTTATTTTCCCCTCTCCCTCTCTCTAATACGTTCCATTCCGCCAGCTCTATCTTTATTTAAATACTTCGTGGACGTATATAATTTGTCGATTCTTCATACTACAATGATGAATAAGGAATTGTCAAGAAGAATGATCCATAAAACATTGCAGCTACTAGAAAAACAGCACTTAGCTTCATGTAATAATCACGTCATTCCCATCATGAGGTACAGGTCGTTTCAGAAGTGTAGACGCACGTAGACGGAAAATTTTTGGAATTTCCCAATCTTATTGCTCATGTCACACAGTAAAAATTAATTAAAATTGATCTTAGCCTTTGGTTTTTCATTGAGGAGCGCTTTAAAGTCAAACAGTCAAAGTCACAGGCATGTTTCGTTTTGATAGGAAGGAATGAGAATTGACAAGTCGCCAATGATTATCGTTCAGCTACGCCTACACTTCTGAAACGAACTCAACCCAAGAAATGACATAAAATTCAGTTCAGAAAGACCCAAAGCAACTGACTTCTTGTTCCGATCAAGAGGGTGTCAGGTGTGTCCTTTTCTGGGGTGGGGGTGTGGGGGGGGCTTTGCTAAATAAGTGGAACTGACATACATACAAAGTAGGTATACACTTACTTACACACTTACTTACACACTTACTTTGAGCTTAATGTTCTCCGTGAGAAATTAATGTTGGGGTTTTGTAATGAGTTGGCCCGGCAGCCTCCACAAAGTGCTTACCAAATAAATGATCTGGGCCCTGTTTCACCAAAAGTACAAGTCCGAGTACAAGTTGTAGTTACAAGCGTTTTAGTGTGCTAAAATACTCGTAACTACAACTTGTACTCGGACTTGTACTTTTGGTGAAACAGGGCCCAGATCATTCGGGAAAATATGTTTAGTTTGTAATGCGTTGCTGTGCTGCTTGCTATTATTGCAGTGTTACAACTTGTTAATCTTCGTATAGTAGAGAAATAAAATCTAGAATACACAAAATCGGGTCTATCATCGCCTACCGACGATATACGCCTTTGTTCTACGCAGGGTCTCAATGAAAGAAGCATTCATTTCTATAGAGTGAGGCTGAGAGCCGAGTCGAACAACTCCCCCACCGTTGCAAGCTTGCGAGGGATCTATTGAACACCTTTCATCTGATTCGATGTTTTAGTGGGATGTTGGCAATATTTTGGCAACGCTGTCTACTCCAGCCAAAATACATGGTAGATGGTCTCTAGCGTGACGTACTGTCATTAGGACAACACCTGTGTGTGTAGTAATCAGATTCTAACGAGCTTTGTACTAGGTACAAACCAACTTTTGTGATTAACTTCTCATTCAGGACTGCATTCAAAGCTCTGGCTCTAATCCTTCCTCAATGACCCCCTTACACCCCCCCCACCCCTCGGACTTCCCTTGCCGCAACTTCGATAGTGAGGGCTCCTCAGTGCAATCGGGATGTTAAATTGTTTTGGCAGGTGGAGGGGGAATATCGAGGCTTGAGAGGATATCAGTCATTGGTGGTCAAAAATTCAATCAAACACGGACAAAAATAATGGCATAATTTACCATAAGCATGGCAGATTTTGGCCTATAGGCCAGAAAGTATGATTATTTCACCAGAGTATGATAAATGCAACGTAACTTTTGGTACATTAGGTTAACCGATTGGTAGCATTTACCATACGGAGGTGACATTTACCATACTTTGACAGACGCCGAAATTTGCTATGCGAAAATGGTAAACTGAACCATTCTTTTTTTTCTGTGAAGGAAAAGCGGCGTAAAACGCAGTTGAACTGATTGGTGGTGACCTTTGTGTAGTTCCCCCCTCCTAATTTTCGTTCGAAGGAAAACACATTTCGAGTGTTTTTAGGTACTAGATTTCCAATTATCATGTGAAATGAGATAAAAAAAAAAGGGTTTCGTCATCTTTCCTTCATTGCGACCAACTAACTTCATCATGCTCAACGCCAAAGGAAACAATCCATACGGCGCGGCGTTGGTTTTCCAGAATTACCTTCAGTAACTCCCATTTTGTAAAAGGTACAAGGCTGACGCATTTTGAGTACTTATTGGGTTGATTGATGGGTCCTGACAAGTATCGGTATCGGCTTTCGAAATGCATCGAAACGGATGAATGAGCGGTTGTTTGGCAAGAACTACGACTCGTTGCTGACCAACCGCTCACTGATACATTTCAAAGAATTTCGGAAGCAAACACCGCCACTTGTCAGAATCCATCGACCCGATACTCAAAATGCGTCACACTGTGGGGCCGATGCCCGATTTAGGCGGCCAAAACCTAGGTTCAGATAAATCGATTTCTGACATCAAGGTGCTCAGAGTAACATGTGTGGACCTCAAATCAATGACAATTTACCGCCCTAGCATGATAATGGCTCTGGGGCGACGTTATCAAGATATGATGTCAACAAGTGCGAAAATCCTCCGCCGCAGCTTGACAATGACCCGCACTGATCTGAGGCGTCTGGGAGATTTGTTATCAAAACAAACGCCAAACTTTCATGATGGACGTGATTTTAAAAGGTAAGACGACACTTTCATATGGGTATCCGATTTTTTGTCCTTGTTTTTTCACATGCATGAGGTGACGAAGATCTGTCTTTTTTTCATTGAATTTCATCAGTCATCAAAACTTCAGTGGACTCAAAAAAGCGGTACAGGCGGAGTCACGCCTATTCCGTTGCCAGATTCTGATTCCAAATTTCAAGTAGTTTCAGAATATGTCCAGCTTTTTTAGCGCAAGTTAGCAGAAAGGTGTTTCTTTCGGCTTTTTTTAAGAAAAAATGCATCAAAAATGGCAAAAAAATTGTTTCTCCTGATTAATGGAGACAAGAATGCTTACGAAAACGAACGTGTCAGCTATTAAGAGTGTCATACAGATTTCACTAACCTAAAATAAATTAGAAAACAGATCAGTTAATTGATTAATTTTGATATTCTTGTAATTAATCCAATAGAACCGAGCATTTCATTGGTTGCTCAAGAGAGATGCATTTTTGAGATTAGACATGATGTATCTGGTAAATTTTTTTTTTTTTTTTTTTTTTTGCAAGTTTGTGTCTAAATAATACGCTTTTAATTGTGAGCTGTGTCAGTTTCCATTTGAACACTTATTAAAACTCATCAGCACCTAATGTTTCGCCCGTCATAAAAAGTGTCGCGAGTATGACCGAGGTGACGCAGGACACAGCGAAATAGTACATTCAAATTGTTTGGTCGGGATGAAAACAAGATGGATCTTCGTCACCTCATGCATGTGAGAAAATAAGGACAAAAGAATCGGATGCCCCATACAAAAGTGTTGTCTTACCTTTTAAAATCACGCCCAACATGAAAGGTTCGGCGTTTGTTTTGATAACAAATCTCCCAAACGAATCAGATCAGTGCGGGTCATTGTCAAGCCGCGGCGGAGGATTTTCGCACTTGTAAAACATGTTTTTCTTGCAGCAATAGATGGTTTGTTCTATGAGTAGATCGAAATCACTCCCAACGAAAAACAAAACAAAAATAATGGAGCGAACAAATAAAAAAGGGAAGGGGGAAGACTGAGATGAGGAGCGGGCATTGGCGGATTCAGCCCTCACAGACGGGGAGGGTGAAATTGGGATTTTCACTCCCCGGTGACCCCTTTTTCCGTTTTACTCTCCTCCTTTCCCCCTTCTTTTCCCCTTCTTTCACCTTCCCTCCCCCTTTTTTCCTTATTTTTTTGGTTGAACTGGGGGGGGGGGGGTCGCCCCTTCGCCCCCCTGTATTAGCCAATGGGAGCGGGGAGAGGTGGGGAGGGGGAGCGAGAGAGTTCTTCGTGAATGGACTCTCAATGAATAAGTAACCGAAAGCACCTGGAAAGAAATCTCTGATTTCAACCAACGATAATGGTTTACGCGCGATAAGTACAACTCTATGGAGGAGGGGGAGGGGAGGGGCTTAAGGGGGCCACCAAAGGGACAGAAGGACCAGAAGGTCTTCTAGGACCATAAAGATTGATTCTGAGGTCCATACGTGGTCAAAAGAGGCATATGCGTCTACTTGGGGGTTTTGGCCGCCTAAATCGGGCATCGGCCCCATAGTGCGTCAGCTCTAGGTTAAAGTTTGTGTTTTATTTTTAACCAGTATAGGAGCAGTAGCTCACCCTTTCTTTAAGATCTGAGGGGGTGACTAGAAATGTCAATGGGTCTGTTGCAAACTTTTGCTACAACGATTAAGAGTGTTTAATCTAATGTAAAATCGCCTGAAAAGTCCATTAATGGCATCAGAAAGTCATAAAATGCAATAATAAACTCACAAGAGGCGTTTAAATGCATCACGAACATCCAAGGATAGCCAACCTCACAATATGGATCACAACCAATCACAACGTAAACAAACACATAACCTCTACCTCCAGTGAGGTTGTCAAAGTTGGCCATCCTTGTATGTTCGTGGTGCATGCATACAAATTGCTCGATATTTATGCGCCATCTTGGATTTCATTAAACGTTTCTTCTGAGTTTATTATTGCATTTTATGACTTTCTGATGCCACCAATAGACTTTTCAGGTGATTTTACATTAGATCAAACACTCTTAATTGTTGTAGCAAAAGTTTGCAACAGACCCACTCTAGTTATCATTCTTTTTTCGAAATGGCACACCTCATTTTTTAACCCTTGTGAGCCTAAGGTATTTCGGTAACACAAAGGACTAAGGGGGGGTATTTTTGTACCCCAAGGATATTTTCATGCAGCACAGTCAGTATCAATAATTTTGAAACTTTGATGGATGGATTATGGACTTAGTACCCTAAGAGAGTAATTTATGTGAAATTTGAGTAAATTTTTGCTATGTTGCCAAATTTACACCTACTTTTAAAAGAAAATGTCAAAATAAAAAAATGGAAAAAATGAAATGAGGTACCATCTTATTTTTCCATTTTTGATAAAGGACATTACCCAAAATCGGCCTTTTTACCCCTGAGAGCGAAATGTGAAATAATTTCAGGGGTGATAGAGGATTAAATCAGCGATCCGAATCTGGCCTATTTTTTGATTTTGGACGAAGGGAAAGGGGGGGAGGGGGGTCCAAAGTTAGACCCTTCAAATGCCCATAACTTTTGAACGAATAAAGATATGAGAATGTACTTTGCGCGAAAAGATAGATCTTTTAAAGACCTTTCGATTGATGTGTACGAAATTTGCCTTATTTTATTTTTTGATCGATTTATCGAAGTTTTTCTGATTTTTTTGAAATCGGGTTTTCCGTTTTTTTAATCGTGGAAGTTTGGCAACGCACGAATCATCACAAATAATTTCCAGAATAAAAGTAGACGCGATTTGCTAAAAAATGGTTCAAACCGCATGTTGGGGAAATGCTTTGAAGCGGAGTTATGAGGGTTCAAAGTTGGCGCTGTCACGAAAAAGGCCGCCCCGAGGGGCGTACTACAGGTGGTAGAAGTTGGCATTATCTGTTCTTCCCGTCCAAATGACTTGAAATTTGGTATTCCAGGGTATTTTTCAACGCTGAATTCAAATGTTGCATCAGTTTGACAAAATCAAAAAATCCAAGATGGCTGCCGACCAAATTTCCGAAAAAAATGGTCGGCAGCCATCTTGGATTTTTTGATTTTGTCAAACTGATGCAACATTTGAATTCAGCGTTGAAAAATACCCTGGAATACCAAATTTCAAGTCATTTGGACGGGAAGAACAGATAATGCCAACTTCTACCACCTGTAGTACGCCCCTCGGGGCGGCCTTTTTCGTGACAGCGCCAACTTTGAACCCTCATAACTCCGCTTCAAAGCATTTCCCCAACATGCGGTTTGAACCATTTTTTAGCAAATCGCGTCTACTTTTATTCTGGAAATTATTTGTGATGATTCGTGCGTTGCCAAACTTCCACGATTAAAAAAACGGAAAACCCGATTTCAAAAAAATCAGAAAAACTTCGATAAATCGATCAAAAAATAAAATAAGGCAAATTTCGTACACATCAATCGAAAGGTCTTTAAAAGATCTATCTTTTCGCGCAAAGTACATTCTCATATCTTTATTCGTTCAAAAGTTATGGGCATTTGAAGGGTCTAACTTTGGACCCCCCTCCCCCCCTTTCCCTTCGTCCAAAATCAAAAAATAGGCCAGATTCGGATCGCTGATTTAATCCTCTATCACCCCTGAAATTATTTCACATTTCGCTCTCAGGGGTAAAAAGGCCGATTTTGGGTAATGTCCTTTCCAATTTTTTTTCAATGATCTGACTTAATATTCTTAATCTACATAAAATTTCCGTAAACTTCATTGTAATAGATGGTTCCAAACTTAAAACTGGCGGGACGACTGGGGGGGAATATTTGTTCCCCAACACTTAAAATTTCTATAATATCGACAAAAATTCATAAAAAATAATGAAATTTGGTGGACGTGTTCTAAGTATCCTAACTTAAAATGTCATGAAGTCCCAAAAAATTTTGAGCAGTTTTGACAAAATGGCGTCAAAAAAACTGGCCTGGGGTACAAATGTACCCCCCCTTAGGCTCACAAGGGTTAAAGAAACTTTTTCCTGCCACCGCTATACAGCTATAAACGGTTTCAGTGCGGCGCGGCGCACGGTGGATCGAGTCAATGGGGAGGGTCGGACATGGGCAGGAAAAAAAAAAGTCAAATTTCCAATAACTTTTTGTGGTTTTCTAGTAGTTAAACATCTACAGGAACTGTATCCATGGCTCATAGGTCATTTCACCCCCCTCATTTGACGTGCGGGTTGCCTAAACTTGACAAGGTAGGCAATATGAAATTTACCGTCTAATGTTTAAGATTTTTCTTTTGCTTTCGCATCAGATTTTGAAAATGTAAATCAAAATGTCGATTACACTGGCTTATTGTCCTCTCTCTGAAGAACAATTTCACAAGTCGTTGATATTTTTTGGCATTATTTTAAGGGGAGAAAAAATACTTTGAAAACTCGCTAAAAAAAAAAAAAACTGAAAAAAAGGGGAAAAAGCTCTACAAAAAAATGTCCCCCAAATGTCCCCTAAATGCTTTTCTGGGTTGTTTTCTGCACCTCCTCAGGAAGGTATTCCAACAAAAATTAGAAGCTAATACCCGCTAATTTGAGGAAACGACTCGTTTGAATGAGAGCAAGTCGCGCGCATTTTGAAGCTTATCTCGCTTTCCTCCTATTACAAAGATCGCGCATCACGCGATATCTCTCAATCTCGACAAGTCTTCAATTGATAACTAATTTTCACTGATTTGTTGATGTTTTGGTGGAAAATAAACAAGATTTTAGTTCCCTACGTGCATTCAACCAGTTAATCGGTGAATTGGTGTTATACGTTCAGTGTTTGGTTTATTTACTTTAAATGTTACATGTGCGCCGTTTGTTTTGACAATTGTAGAGTTCTTCGGTAAAAGGGCGGATAAGCAAAATCATGGTTGTGAGAAAAACGCGTTTTAATGTTAAAGAAGCCTGTAGTTTTAAAAGTTTAAGGAATTTTTTCAATAACTAAAGTTTCTTAAATAGACCAAACTATTAGGAATAAAATGAAAAAAAACCGCAAACCTCTAGCACTTACGGTTTTCTCACAATTGCGTTTTTCAAAAACCAGTTTATCCGCCCTTTTACCGGCGATCGATTTTTCGATCAATTTTTTCAGACTTATAACGATTTTTGCAATAAAGATAGCTCTCTGTAAACTCCCAACAGATATTTTGTATGCTTTTTTCTGTTTTCAAACGCTTAGAGAGAGAAAAAAACAAAAAAAAAATCATCAGACCCGAGTTTGCGTTACAAATTCTTCCGAATAATACGATTTTCAGCAAATATTACTTGATATTTTTGCGGAAAACGTTAGGAACATGTACAACCTATATATGTTCTGGTAGCTAAGGGTTTAAGGATTCCAGTAAAGCGATCTCCGGTAAAAGGGCGGATACGCGTATCCGCCCTTTTACCGAAGAACTCCTCATTTAATACATCAATAATGTTATTAACGTATTTGCAATTGTTCAATGAAGTCTATAATAATAAAAAGTCGTTAGATGATTGAGATCATCTGGTCGCATTCATAAAAAAACTATTAAACTTCGTTCGACGAACAAACTTTGACTGAAAAGTGCCGCATGTTTTGTTTGAAATTGATGAACTGGGGACTCTAAGAAGAAGGGCAAAGGAATTTATCCCAGAGGCACTTGCACTTTTGAAGGTTTGCCCTCAAGACACAATGAAAGAGACGATGATGGAGAAGACTGATTGAATTTATTCGTTGATTTTCAAAATTTGTTGTAATAGATGCACCTAATTTTTCTCCCCTATTCCGTGTTTTTATTTATAATGTAAGAAAAAAAATTGAAGTTAAAGAGTCTCAAAAGATCCACACGGACAGAAAGAAAAACGAGGAAGTAAAAATTGGTAGTGTGACTGAAAAATAAAAAATAAATAAATAATCGTTATACTGTCCCGCGTAGTGGGCGTATAACGAAAAAAGGGTGGGGGGGGGGAGGATGGCGAAAAATTAAGTTGATTGTTCAGTAAAGAAATAATGTGACATTAGTAGTGAGGAAATTGTGACACCCCCCCCCTTAGTATAAATATGTCACGAATCTAGAAAAACCGCCTACTATCAATTATCTGCCTACTTCAGCCGTTCAGTACCGCATTAGACGCGTGCAATGTGTGTTTTGAGCAAACCGTATCCACTAATGATGAGAAAATGTGTCAAAAGACATTTTAGAACTCATAAATTGCCAAAAATATTATCAAAAACGGATTCTACGACGAAAAATACATTAGGTCACAAATTTCTGGGGAATTACATGGGCGAAAAAGCTCCATACTTAGAGGGAACGAAGCGCGTAATGCACGATGTCCGACCCCTCCCATTGACTCGATCCACCGTGCGGCGCGGCGTTGCGAACTGCGGACGATGCTATCATCGCGATCGGTTGCAACCAATAACTATGACAAAATTCGCATTGCATTCTGAGCTATCTCTCTCACTCTACCGTGACTCTCGTGCATTTCTATCTCTTTCTAGTATCGAGTTCATTGTACGGGGCCCTGTTTCAATACATTTTTCTGAGAAAATCACATTGAAATTACTTCAGAAATTCATTTCTGTCACAAAAGTCTACGTATATACGAAGCGATGAGAGTGAGCCAGTAGTACTTAGGAATCACGTGAGAAAGAGAGAGACGGCTCGGAACGCTCGACAAACTTTACACCGGATGATGTTATCACTAAAACCATAAAGCGTATATTGTAACGTTACATTTTTTTACATTGAATGCACAAGAGGATATCGTAACAAAATTCATGATTGTCATATTAACGAATCTTGTGTAGGTTTCGTTGTCCCCCCCCCCACCTTCCTTCAATTCAGGTAAAAATATCTACTGACACGAGCAGTCAAGCATCTCAAAGACAAGTGTATTTCAAATAACACATCTTCAACACACCATTTCTTTCCGAAGTTCATAAAATTTTCCTCCGAACAAATGAATTGTTGAATTTTGAGTACATCCGCTCTCTTAGTCTAAAAATGCGAGAATGCTAAACTTTCAAACAAATGTAAGGGAACTTTGTAGGCAGGATAAAAATAAATAAAATGGAAAAAAACAACAAAGGGGACGTATAGATGGTAAGATGATAAAAGAGTGGAGTGTCGAGAAAAACAGGCGGGTTGTGACCCTGAACTCTTGAATTGTTCGGAAACTCCGCAGGAAACATTTCCGGGATGAGTTCTTACAGGACGATCTCTGAAACGGCGTTTTCATTTTGAGCTATCCATCTCCACTCAAATAATTATATGCCTCAAAGAGCAGGGCATAAAACAAAAACACAGCTTGAAATCGATTCATGAAGAAATGAAAAGACCACACTTTTTTGAAACGTTTCTTACAATCTCATTTTCGGTCTCGACCGAACTTCAGTACACTAGCTGCTACCTATTAGTGTTTTCACTAACATTAGTATGAGCAAGACGTTACGCCGTTACACCGCGATTGCCCAAGTTTAGGTTACTAAGAAGCTAAATAAATCATTGTTCAAATCAATAATGGAAGAAAAACAGTCCTCATATTTTTATTAAAATCCTCCTTCTCCTATAAGTAAGTAAGGTAAGTGACCCAAAGGTGGCCATACCTATGCTTGGAGCCACTTTGCACGTACGAGGCATGAGAGATAAAAAAAGACTAAATCTGTCAATTTACTATTCAGACAGTTCTATCATATGTTAATTTCATTTTTTTAAAATTTGCTTGTTTTTGAGGTTTTTTTCAGTTTGTAAAAAGGTATAGAGTTTTGACATCGCCCAAAACATGCGCCTAAGGTGGCCACTCCTCATATTTTTGATGCGCCTTAGGTGGACACCCTCTTTTAAATTTCATTAATACGTATTCAAATGCTATTGTATCGTTCAAAAAAGGAATCTAGACCCTAGTTACACCAGAAATTATAATGATTATGATGAATTGAAAGTCAAAGGTGGAATCAATTTAAGGGCTCAGCTTTTACGATTGTTAACTTCCGTGAAAATTAGCTGAAGACCAACGAAAATGGACGTGTTGCACTGTTCCGCTCCTACTGAATTGCCCGATGCTCTTGATTTTTGGTGTGGGACAAGACAAGCGATAGCATCCTGCTACTCAGCACTAACGCCATCTGTCGTCAATTCATGTAATTAATGGAAATAAGCTGGGGTGGGCCACCTTAAGCGCCGGGCCACCTTTGGGTCACCTACCTTAATACAAGGGTCGTTCATCGTTCAGTAAGTAAGTCCCCCCTTCTAAAATCCACAAAAATGAACCTTTATTGATCTCAAAATCTTTGTCAGGATATTTTGAAACACGCGAGCCGTCGCGTCGGGACGCGTCAAGACGTGTATCAGTCTCGGCGCCTCCACCAGATTTAAAGTGCACGACAAAATGTCCATGCTCATGTGTCCTATTTGATCTGAACAACCCATATTCGCACCATTTGTGGACTGATACACTTTCCACCGTAAACGGAAGTCACTTTGCGACGAATTTCATTACGTTTGTTGCATTTTGCTCTCAAAAAGCCGGATCATGGTAAGTACACGAATTTCACAATTCCGAACACTTTCAAGCGGTAACCCCATGATGAACACAAAAAATACACTGCCACTCGAGGGATTGTTTTTCGGATCTCATTATGCCAAGAAAGTAATCAATGTATCTTTCATGTTGCGTTATTGTTCGAGATTGCTCTTTTTTGTAGCAAATCAGCGCTCACACCTCTCTCGCGGTGAAACTGGGGACAGTTTCAACTGGGGTCCATTTTTTTGGATTTTGGTGGGGGGGGGGGTCGAACTTACTTATTGAACGACCCTCGTAATAATGAAATTTCAGTAGGTCTTGCAAATCTTTTGCTTCCTCGTGAAGGGTAGGCAAAAAATGATGATAAAACAATATGGTTTCTAAAAACTGAAAATTAAACTACTCTCGACTCTGGCACAAGCACAGAGCACACCCAGTGAAAGTTCTTGCAATACTTACGGCTTTGTTCTTCCATTGCCAATCGAAATAATCAAGGAAACGAATTAACGTATGTATACTTATAAAGAACAGTGTCAGACCTAATTACTGATTTTTTTTTAAAGTCACCGATGAATTTTTTAAGATAAAAAAATCTCCAGAACAAATGTTTTATGGCATCTGGCTATAATAATTGTGAACGCTATCAAAAAGAAAAAAAACCATTGACTTTACAGACCTTTGAGAGGCTGTAGCTCATCAAGGAGACATTTCAGTCCTTTTCAACACTATCTGATGAAATTATGCAGTCATAAGAACACGCACGCATTTAGGGTGAAATTCAGGGACTTTAAACTTGATAACTTCATGGACTTTATACTTGATAACTTCATGACTTCACTTTGCTTCCCAGTCAAAATTTTGGCAAATTCTTTCCCCAATCAAAATTTGTTTAAAGCCTAAATAAAATCGACATCGGTTTCATTGGGTGTCTCATAATCAGAACCACTTTCAGAACTTGAACTTCTACCTGATGTTACTTCAAAAGAAGGCTGAATTGAGAGCGCATCAGTTGCACATGATGTTGCCATGACGGCTGCGGCTTGAGCCTCGTCTCCGTGTGAATTTCTCATCGAACTTGTGCGTGTTGCACTCCAAACATTTTTATGGTCCTCTTTTAAATTGTATTCGTGGTCCTTTTTCTGATTTCCAGCGACTGAGTCATAGAAAAATAAAAATTAAATGGAATTAGCTGATGTATACGTATTTCGACGTTAGACTGATATAATCGCTTCGGCCAATCGTTTAGTTAACCCCTTTGAGTGCTGAATTATGAGCAGTAGCTCGACAAATCTTACACCTTTACTAGTGAATCGGATGCAACTGTTTCTCTTATAATTTCATTTCAAGTCAATTTTTTTGAAATTTCATAAGAATCCATCTTAACAATATGTCCTCTAATTGAAACTTTGGAGCGAAAGGGGTTAAAAAATATGTAGAGTAAAGAGAAAAAAATGAACTTAAGATTGAGCCATTCAGAATGGAAATAACCTTTTTTTTTTTTTTTTCTTTTTTTTTTTTTTTTCTTTCTTTCTTCAAAATGAGACAGTGACGTGATTAAAAAGGTTTCATACCGTAATTTAAGTGGTAAAACTTTGAAGTTAAAGCATGGTTTTTATAAACACGACCGACTCTCCTCAAGAGAATACATTGGACCCTTTACCATTTTAATGCCAGGTTACCAAGCCATCTCACAATCTTACGACTCACTCGTTCAAATTCTTTAGGGGGGGGGGGGGGGGGGAGATCTCCAACTCCGTCACCTATCGGAAATTAGGCCGAAACCGTAAATCCTCGTTCCGATCTCTGCTTTGTTGTTTTAATATTCGTTTGTTAACTAGTTTAAATATTTGTATATATTTTATTTATTTATTGTTTTCGGTTCGTTATGACTTAATTTTGTTTTCAAAGTCGTGAACTTTGACGAGTGCGCGAAATAATGCGTTGATATGTTCATATACATATTAATTCCTCATTAATCACTGAAGATGGGTGAACACCCGAAATGATCATCTGATATAATAATCGTTTGTAAGCACCTTTGGCTTTATTATATAATTAATCTAGTTTAAAAATTAAGGTGTTTTTTGCCAAATCAAAATTTTGGGGCTTAATTGACTCAAACCATGAAATCACGGCAATGGGTGTGTTGCATACTTTTGCTACAACAATATGGAGCCTTGATTCTTATGTAAAATTCGGCGAAAATAACGATGCGCACATTAAAAACGTTCAAAATCCACTCATTAACTCAGGGAATCACTTCAATTTGAAACAGCCCGCTCTACACTAGACACTATTTGCACCGGTATATACTACATAGACGGAACCACCGTGAATAAGTAAACAACATCGTAACTACAAAATGATGGAATTCCCTTCTAAATACATGAACTATTGGCTGCATTTGCAGTCTGGTCTTTTCGGTTTATCAAAGATTACAAAATAATATAAGAAATGTACGCATCTAAACGAAACATTCCAATGTGTGCAAGTTCTGTTCATGTTTACATAAACGGGATGGTTCCATCTATGTAGTTATAAGTCGGTGATATAGTGCCTATAGTGTAGCGTGGACGCTTTGTTTGAAATGGAAGGTATTTTCTGAGTTAATGAGTGGATTTTGAAAGTTTTTAATGTGCGCATCGTTATTTTCGCCGAATTTTACGTTAGAAACAATGTGTCATATTGATGTAGCAAAAGTGCGCAACAGACCCATTCTGCATTTGAAGCCTCAAAATTTTGGTTTGGCGCAATACACCTTATTTTTTTATTTTACGGTAACATGTGGCATATCAATCGAAAGGTATTGATCTATTCTTAAAGAATCTGCAATAATTTTTGAGAAATTGTTAACAGGGTGGTCACAAGTACCGATCTAAAAAAATTCCAAAAAGCCCTATAACTCAAAAAATTATGGGGTTTCTGGAAAAAATTTGAAGGAGCAAAAAAGTCGTAAATTGCCTCTACTTTACGAATATGAGCCTTTTTAGATATACCTTCACTGGAGACTTTTTTTAGAAAACTTGAAAAATGTGTTTGAGCTCCCCCAAAAACCCCCTAATTATCTATCGAGAGCTTTTGAAAATATCAAAAACGGAAAATTTGGGGTCAGTTCCTTATCTGAATTTATTGTTTCAAATCATTTGGCTCAGTCGTTTTCGAGAAAAATGCCTGATCTGGGTGGTATGGTACACCCTGTACTTTAACACGCGTGTTACGTATTGCATACCTATGTATCGGGATCTTGTCCCGCTGCAGCAGGTAAGTGCAAATAAGGTAACAAAGTAAAAATTACCGGTTTGAGAGGTTTTGATCAGCGAATACGGTTTATGAAATCTGACGATACTACGATCAAAATTTACCGGAGGAGCAGATCTTTCACTCCGACTTGGTTCATCAATCTCCAGAATTTGCTCATAAGGCTCGTTGCTTGGCATATCCAAAACCCCCCTCGCGGTCGTCTCTGGCGGTGCATTTAGAGACTCGCATGTTCCTAAAAGGGCAGACTTTTCATTCAATAATTGACAAGTGACCGGAAACAGTTTATGTTGCAAATCGTTGTCTGATAACTGATCGAAACATTCCAGCAGAAAATCCTGGTCAGCTGAAACTGCGGCTGGGACGCAAGAAGAGATCGAGTCTACACTGTTCTGACATGATGATGATTTACCCTGACCTGTGCCAATTTTGGCCGGCAAACGTTGACTCATCCTACTCTCCCGCCCTCGCGAGTATGATAGACGTGGATTTTGTTGAGACTTAGATGCTTGACGGCATGAAAAAATGTCCCCTGATCCGACTGATGAAACACGTTCTCTTTTTACAGACTGATTCGTTGAGAGTTTTGTTTCGCCGACACAAAATCCTCGAGACTCAATCTCCGACGAACCTGATGTTTTATTTAAAAACGAGGCATTTTCGTCGAGTGAGTGGAAACTGTCAAAAATCAGATTTCTAGATTTGAAAGACCGGTTCGAAGAAATTTTTGTGTCTTGTCTTAATCTTGATTCTCGCAGATTTTCTCGCTTGCTATGCAATGCATTGCAGGCAAGAGGTGATTTAGTTCGGGTGAGATCCATTGAATTTTGCGATCCGTAACCTCTGAAATTTTGAATACACAAACTCGAGTCCCAATCAGGCCGATTTAAGTTCTCGCTGCTCTTCAGTCTTTGCTGTATTGCAATGTTAAGAGCTTGCCTCTTTTTCGACGTAACCGTCTCTTTGATGGGGACGGCTATCTTTCTGGACTTTTTGACAGAATTTCGGGTAGTGTTTAACCGTATGGTTTGGGTAACTCCACGGATAGACGAGTCATTAGGGGAGGTTTGGCAAGAATCTATTGAGCTGAGGCTACACTCCAGTTCCCTGAAGTTTAAGTCAAATTTTATTAGGCGTTTGCGAAGTTCAGACACGATCTCGCCAACTTCGGTAGAGGTGAGATGAGTTTTTTTAGAATCTAGGTGCGCCCGTATGTCGATGATAGCGGTTGTGAACTTTGACATAATTTCATTTAAAAGTTTTCGTCTTGAGGCCGGAGAGAAAATCGGTCGCTGATTATCCACGGATGAGGAGACATTACTACACGACGTTTTAAATGTTTCCAACATGCTAGTGCTGTTTGAATGGAGATAATCGACGTCCTCGGCAAAAGTGTTTTTAGAAACAGAATCTCTGCAACCGTGAATTTCTAGGATCTTTTGAACATCTTGAATTCCTGGAATTACATCAATATTGGTAGTTTGTGAACTGAACGGACATTCTAACTCACAGCTTTGATCTGAACGTTTGTCCCAGTTATTTTGGCCCTCCTCCATTCTCAATTAATACACTGATCTGAAAATAAAATTTGTTTCATTTCGGACGTTGGGGCTCTTGAAAACTTTTGCTGTGAGCAAATGAATATTTCGACCTGATGTGAAAACGAGTGATTATCACTCTACAAAAACAGTAATACACTCAGAATACTCAGATAACTGCTATGACGGCAAAAGTGTAATGGCGGTTCAACGCCGGTATCATGGTAGAAGCCTAATCTAATTTGTCACTTTACACAGAGGTTTGGCTCCATTTAGATAGGAATCTCGCATGATATCTGCGTCTCTCCGCTATTAAGTCCGATTTTGAGAGTGAATTTCGTAATTTTTTGGTGTACACATGGTCATTTTTACAGGTTTTTATTCAAGAGTCAACTTTTCAATCCCCAATGGCAAAATTTGGAAGAGCCACGCTGTCACCAAAGAAAACGTTGCATACTGGACCAAGGTCAACGAACTGTAAACTGTAACCAAATAACCATAGGGGGGCCTTCTGGAACGTAATGTTGGAGGCAGCCACAGAGCTACAGAGGCAGCCATGATTTAAGATCTCTTACGGAAAAATTTTACACAGAATAGATTTGTTTATACCTCTTATGTTGTACCCTTGAATTAATTTGTCTCACAAATCCATTTGTAACTAGTTTAAAGTGAAGTTGGAAGTATTTTGGAGTGACTATATCTGGATTCGGAAATTGCTTTTAGTGATTATTTTGGAAGGATTCACGACTTCACGTGATAAAAAAAACAGACACATAACAGGAACAAGCCAAATTTTCTCACGTGGATAGTTTTCTCAATACCATCTAATTCCATACCTGGTCATAGGGGGTTTGAGATTATGTAACTAGGTTGTCTACTTTTACATTAGTTCTTATGGCAGATAGTGGATTTTTGCAGTTTTCGACATTTTTCGGTCATTTGGAGGCCGAATTCAGTCAAATGACCCTCTAAGTAAAATACTCCCCTTGATGTCCTGAACATTTTTCAAAAAAAAAAAAAAAAAAAAAAAAAAAAAAAAAAAAAAAAAATTGAAAAATGTTAAGGACATCAAGGGAAGTAATTTACTAAGAGGGTCATTTGCGTCAATTCAGCCTCCACATGACCGAAAAATGTCGAAAACTGCAAAAAATCCACTACCTCCCATAAGAACCAATGTAAAAGTAGACAACCTAGCTACATAACCTCAAACCCTGTGACCAGGTATGGAATAGATGGTATTGGTTTTCTTATAAGTCCGTGTCGAGATAGCCTCTCTAAAACACTTGCACTTTTGTTTGAAACTAGTTTCCACCGAATTAATTAAATATTTTGATTTAGGGTTAGAAAATAAGATGCAAACAAAGCGTTTCCACCGAATTAATTAAATATTTTGATTTAGGGTTAGAAAATAAGATGCAAACAAAGCGTCCATGCTGCCTCATTTTGTGGTACAACTTCTAATAACACGACTCGACGTGGCGTCACGTCGTCCCTTTAAAGTTACCTACAGCTCGTTGACCAAAGTACGAGAAATTCAACATTTTATAATACTTATCAATTACGATGAGCATGCCTAGAATAGTTAAATCGCCATCCAGGTTTCTGACTTGGCCTGGGCCGCCACCCCGCAAATGATGCATGAATAAACAGAAGTATAGACGTGGTTATCCTACCTTATCTAGGGAGCCTCGATGAAGACTAAATTGTTGGCGATGAGAATTTCAAAATACAATTATTCAACATCTGACAGCTAACCATGAAACAAATGATGCTGTGAACATCCTAACCACTTATTGTTAGTTTACCAGGTTATGAGGTTATGTAAAGAAAGTAGAGGTCTCTGTGAGAATCATATGAAGTATCGGAAAGAGGAAAGATATAAATGACGATAAGAAAACTACTCGGTTCATTCTAAAGACTTATCCAAAGTAGGTTATCTTCAGTGTAGCCAGGTTTGGATAGGGTGAATAGTCCACGCGTGGACAGTTTTCGAGTTGAAAATTGTCCACGCTGTGGATAGGGATAGTAGATCGGAACATGGGAGCGTGGACAGTTGTGGACAGTTGTGGCTGTATTCTCATCAAAATAGTCCACGTGTGGTCGAATCTGTCCACTATTGGCAACACTGGTTATCTTTTTTGTCTCTGGTGAGATATTATAAGCGAATGTTCGCGATCCGTGGATTGCCACGATGGATTTGTGTCGATTCGTATTTTCTTTTGACAAAATTCGACTTTTTCGTTGCGGTCTCACCGGAGACCGGTAGCAGGAGCCCGGAGGCGCGCCTCTTGTTTACATTTTTATCCATCGATCTTCCCGCCAAAGATTACCTACTTATACATGTATTCGTGTGTAAGTAATCTTTGTTAGGTCAACCTAACCTTCAATTCCCGTTGGCTTCACTACCTGTTTTAATTTACAGAGAAGAGTAATGCGTGAATTTTATTCTGTTCCAAACATATTTATATCAATTTCAAAAGAAAATTTCATCAGTACCAGCTGAAAATGCCGAAAGTTTCCAGCGGGGCAGATGGTTCCATGAAGATGTAAACAAGAGGCGCGCCTCCAGGCTTCATAGATCTCTTCTTTTTCTTCAGTTTTCAACAGTCAATCAGAGATGGAACCTCGTATGGCAAGACTCATTTTTCATAAACAGGGACTCTAATATCCGGAGATGAATTCGATTTTGAATTTTGATGCAACCGGTGTCAGAAATCTCATCTTCTGACCCTCTTGACTCTTGCCGCCATGATTATTTCGGAAACGACAGACTTATCGAATGAAGTTTATTACAGACCATTCTTAGAATTAATATCCCATTAAGAAAAATATAATTTTAGTATTAAAAACGTTAGTTTTTTTTGTTATAAATGGTCGTTTAATTTAGAGCTAATTTAGAGGTTGTCTCAGAATAGTACACTGTAAGAAAAAAGTGCTGAATCTAACTATTTTTTATTTAAAAGCGTGGACACCACATGAGAACTATTAGTTGGACTGTTTAAAATAGTTGATTTACCTCAGTGCCGTGTTAACTAGGTAATTTAAATAGTTAAACTAACAGTTTTTAAGTGGTGTTCATACTTATAACTAAATACAGTTAAATTCAGCACTGTTTTTCAGTGTACTATAACAGCTTTCATTTTCACCAGGATTTCACTTAAAACACGCTCGACTTTCATTGGCTAGGTTTTCACCGATCAGCGGCATCGGACATGTGGACATTTTTGTTCGGGGGCTAAACAAAGCAACAGCTAACTGTCACTTTCAGTTGAGTGGTGAATAATGCTCTAATCGAAACCTATTCTGAAATTTTACTTTGAAATGAAAATTCAATTAATTAATGCGAACCAATTGAAAATAATTATTCAAAAATCATTGATGTGTCAAAAAAAACGCCAGTTTAAACCATGTAGAAAACCTAACATTTGTCCATCACTCACTCAACAGTAGCCGATTAATGGTGTTGCTTTGATGAGTCCCGACCTTCGAGCTTGAAAATTGGACACCAGTCACAAGAAGCAAATTTTCGCGATCGAATATCATTCACTTCAAGAATTGATGATTGCTAACTAATGCCGCTGATCGGTGAAAAGTCTAGCCAATGAGAGTCAAAAATGAAGTTTTTAATGATATTTTCGTGAAAATGAAAACTGCGATGATGATATTCGATAACATAACCTCTGAATCAGCTCTGAATGACATGACCACGTTCAACAAAACAACTAGCGTTTTCGAAGCTAAAATTATATTTGTCTCACAAGAAAATGAATTCTACGCATGGTCTGTAGCATAAACTTTATTCGATAAGCTCGTCGTTTCCGAAATCATATCGTGGCGGAAGGCGTCAAAAAGGATAGAAAGTGAGATTTCTGACACCGGTTGCAACAGTTTGATATCGAATCTACCTCCAGAGGTGAATTCGAAATTTCCAATTGTTGGAATTCAACGGTCTCCGGTCAAAGGAGCACCCGGGAGCTCACCGGGGCATGTAAACAGAGCCGATTGGGAGCCGACCGGCGTGGCACCTAGCGGCAAAAGTTTGAACTACGTACGTCCTGATGAGCTGAGTTTATATACCTGAGTTTTGACCCTCCTCTCCATCGGTCGATTGCTGCCTAGTGGTACAGTGCTGGCTCCCGGACCAGAAGATTGCTGGATCGATCCCCGGCTAGTCTCTTTTTTGTTTTGTTGTTTTTTTTTTTTTAATTTTCACAAAAATGCTTTGATGGTGTAGTTCGATGAAGGGCCGTTCAATTTTGAGGTTCTATTTACGTGATATCGACGAACTCCCATTGTGGTCCACCAAAGAAAAGCGGAGAAACCTGCCACTATCCCCAAAAAAAACCCCTTTTCCGAGTGCAGACAACCCCAAGTTAGATTATAAAAAAGACCGGGAGCGAGCGAAGCGAGCGGGAGGTAAACGCAGCGCGGAGCGCGCGTATTCGCCCGAAGGGCGTTACAACTCCCCTAAAATGCCAACAAATGTTATTTCTTTTATATCAATTCAAACAGCCCGCCAAATCGTGGCTCCCAATCGGCTCTGTTTACATGCCCCGGTGAGCTCCCGGGTGCTCCATCGGTCTCCGGTGAGACCAACGAAACAATCTAATAACGTCAAAAGAAATCATTCAAATCCATCGAATATCATACGACGGTGAATGACGCTCGATCGCGAAAATTCGCTTAAGCTTTGTGCTGGGTCCAGCTGGGTCCCTATTTGTCTTTGGTCGTTTATTAAGACAGCTGATGCATACACAATACATATAGGTTAGGAAAAGTTTGGCAAAAATGGAAGGATGCCGCAGCTCTGACAAAAACCGTTTTAAATGACATCAAGAAAAAAATTGGACCCAAACAAAATGTTCTGTCTCAAGAATTCGCTCTCTCATGCTTTTCCTGTAAGAAATCGGACCCAACTTGTCAAATACAAATTCATGCTACTGAACAAGTGGTTTCCAAAGATTTTAAAGCATCATTAGATTCTGCAAGTACCTTAAAATATATGTTTACGCTTCAACAAAATGTCCAAAACATCACGCATTAAATTACAATCATAGTTATATCGCATAGGAAGTCCCATATTTTGACCTTATTTCACTCACTGTTTCTTAAGGCCACTAAATTTTGAGATATGAGCTCATTGGCACCATGACACCAAGTGACACACATAGAGAAAGTTTCGAGGTGAAGAGAGGTTAAGATGATTGACTGCTCTTGCGTATTATGGCGTAAGACACCGTCAGTGAGGCAAGGAAAAAACGTGGGAATTCGTTGGATATAATAATTGTGATTGTAAATTCACACGTGATTAATCAAGAATTAAGTTTGATGGAGTAAACATATGTTTAAAAGTACGTGGCAGTGGCGTAGCGTGCAATCTGGCAACGTTGTATTGCTTCCATTTAAACCTACGGGAAAATATCGATTTCTAGGGTGTTCGGTGAACACCTTCACATTCGACCTTTTTCGTGACTTTAAATGGACAGTATACAACGTTGCCAAATCGCACGCTACGCCACTAGTACGTGGAATCCATTCGTGTGATAAAATTTGAGAAAACTGGCTGTTCACTAGCATGGCTTTGCATTCGAAAATGTGCATCCAATTTTATTTTTTATGGGTGACGACTTCACGAGAGTGAGCGGATTTGAAGATTTATTTGGATCCAATTTATCATTAAAAGAATGTATTATGACTAATGCAAGAGTGTACGCGTATTTTTAATGTAGGTACTTAAATCGAAATAAATTATTAAATCAAATAAATGTCCTCTCTTATAGCAAGGATAATGAAGAACAAGTAAGGACATAATGTAAGGCCAGTCAAAACAAAAAACAAAATCGGCTTGTGCTTGTATCTGTCCCAACTTCTTCGCTATTAATCCGAAATAGTATCGGATGAAAAGTAAACTGAATTTGTTTATGAAAGTGCGTCGCGCCGTGCATTTAAATGAGTAAACCTCTCAAAAACCTGGAGTAGCTAGACCTCTCTGTGTCTATACCCCTAAAATTTAAACTAGTAGTCAGCATCCTGTTCTATTTCCGGAAATAATAATAGTATGACGCCAACACGCCTGTTCTGGGGAATCCCCCCCCTCCCCCCCGGAGTGAAAATGGTTGAATTTAATCGAAACTTAGTTGACTCATAGCGTTCGAATTAAAGTAAAGATTCCAAGTCCGTAATGAAATAAAAACCGAGCATTTCTGTACGCGATTTGAAATAGCTACTATAGATCGAGCAGGTGAAAAGCAAGTAAAGCCAATAAAATACAAGCTCTTATTGGTGCTGCTCCCTATCGAATGGCGGCGAAACTAACAGAGAGGGCTTCGTGATGGTTAGTGCGAGGAAAAAAGGATAGAGTGCGCAGGTAGTTTAGTCAGCATCACGGAAGGTTCAACAGCGCTGGTTGAGAGTTAACGCGTTTGAACGAAGGATGCAGGAGAGGTTCATATACGCGTGCTTACCATACCACGAGTGAGATGAAGAGAGGAGGTGCTTTCAAGAGTGGAAATGTTCCTGCAACCGAAGGCAATAGATCAATCGATTTCACTCTCTGAAGCAACGAATTAATCAACAGCGCAGTAATCGATTTCTTAAACCAGTGTAATAGTCGATTAAGTGAAATCGATCAATTAAGGAGAAGGCCAATTTCTGTGATTTTACTTGCATTTACCTAATGGAACGAATCGATTAATCAATATCGAAGCTAATCAAGAATTTCTTTCAAGAAGAAAAATTTGTTAAAATGGCAAGCTGCTAACTTTTAAATGAACAATATTTTAATTCCTGCTTAGTGCTGAAACTGAAAATTTTGTGTGCTGATGAATTGTGCTGTTTTGCAAAAAACTCCAAAAATATTTGACAATTTTTCTGAGAGCAATTTTATTAGATTAATGAATGTGATCATCAAACTATAAGCTTAAAACCATCATGGGTGCAATTAAAGGGACTTTACTAGATAACGATTTCTGCGATTAACCATCAATATCCAATGAGGTGTTTGCAGTTTGATATTTTCAATCACAGAATTTAATGATAAGCTATTGGTTATTTTGCTGTTCACGTGTATCGTGCGAGGAAAATCGCTGATGGAGTAGCTAGTAGCTCCTTATAAATATTCTGACGAGAAATCTTCAAGTTGAACCTCACTAGCTCCTTAACATTTTATTTTTATTTTAAAAACACACGCGGGGATCTCACATACGAGGGTCATCCAGAAAGTAAGTTTTCCTACTTTTTTTCTCAGCTGTCAATAAAGCTAACGAAAATCCAAAACCAGGGTTGGAACCGCCATAAACTAAACAAACTCAGTGCTATTTTTAAAATTAAAATCGAACAAATAATGACGTCACAATCTTAGTTTTTGTGATCGCATGTCATAAAATCTCCGACCACCTCCGATGCGATGAAGGCATCTTGCTGGTGAGTGCCGCCCGAGTAGACTTTCGAAAGGTGTCCTATGATTTTGCACCGTTGACGCAAACGGGGATTTTCACACTGTGAGAGTGACCACCGACCTCCTTTGGAGATTCGACTTGTATTGTTTATCCCTCACACCATACAGTCTAAATTTTGCACCTCAGAAATTTTTGACTGGAAAAAAGGTTCGGAACAGACCAGAGATTACTAAGCTAAAGAGATATGGCAGAACTGCTCAAAACTGTTAATCAACTCCTACGAAGTAGACAGACTGGCATACGATCTGGTGGACCATTTTTGTACACAATTCTGAAAGTAACCGAAGTGCGTTCGGCTGCCTGTAAATGAATTTTGATTAAAGTTTTAGTGGTTATTTTAGTGGTTAAATTTTTCCCTTGACATTTTCCATTTTGTCAACGTGTTTGTAAAGTAAAAAAATTCAGAAAAGTGTGTGCCTTGAATTTATTTCCACTAACAGCAGTTAAAGCAATGTTTACGAAAAATGGTCCACCAGGTGGTACGCCGTATTGTATCACGGCCTATTTGAAGGCGTTTTTTACGAAATGTTTATTAACGGTTTTCTAACATGGCGGGGATAGGACTTGCCATATCTCTTTAGCTTAGTAATCTCTGGAACAGACACAGAGCTAAAGGATGCAGTAATGGGATTTTTCAAGGATCAACCAAAAACTTTCTGTAAATATGGCATGTGAAAGCTCATTTCACGATGCGAAAAATGTTTTAATTCACGCGGTGATTTTGTGGAGAAAAGCTGAGAATGGCAAGAAATTTGAGACCAATTTTCCTCAATTTTTCATGTTTTTTGATTGCAACGATTGATTTTGAACTTGGTCAATCAAGTGTGCGCACTGGAAACGCGCGCATCGCATCGGGGGTGGACGGAAATTTCAAGACATGCGATCACAAAAACCAAGATTGTGAAGTCATTATTTGTTCGATTTTAATTTTAAAAATAACACTGCGTTTGTTAGTTTATGACGGTTCTAACCAGACCGCAGATTTTTGTTAGCTTTATTAACAGCTGAGGAAAAAAAATAGGAAAACTTACTTTCCGAATGAACCTCGTAACATCGACTTAAGAGTTCCAGAGAAGGGTTCAAGAGAGACGAAAAGAAAGGCCTGGAACGCACTTACAATGCAGAAACGCATCGAGGATTGTGAATTTCACCACTTAAATTTTACTCAAAATTTATTCAAAGATGTTTCAAGAATGCCAGCCAGCAGCGGCTCATGCAATCTGGCAACAGTGCTATTTTGCCATTTAAATCTGTGCTAAAAGATCGATTCTAGGTGAGGCACAGCGCCTCACCAAAGAATCGATTATTTTACATAGGTTTAAACGGAGGGAGTCCATTGATGCCACATTGCACGAGCCGCCACTGATGCCAGCCCAGCAACCTCGAACCTTCCTCACGATTTTCCAAGAATGCTTCGTTAGAGGTAAATGACTTGATAAAATAACAATTTATCAAGTTTTCTTCGAGTCAAGTTTAAGTCAAGGTGGGATTTATTTAAAAATTTTAAGTTAAGCCCTTGCACGTTGTCTGCATAACTTTTTCTGATTCATGAGTAAAATCAAGACAGGAAACGTCAAAAGAACTTGTGCCCTCTTCAGTTGAAAGTGAGTCTTGAGGCCTCCTAAAACTTTCATCACGATTTCCCAAGAATGCTTGGTTAGAGACAAACGGCTGATGAAATGAAATTTAATCAAGTTTCCTTTGAGTCAAGTTCAAGTCAAGGTGAGATTTATTCAAAATGTTTGAATTGAGCCCTACCTCTTCATCTACATAATTTTATCTGATTCAAGAGAAAACTCATGACAGGAAATGTCAAAAGAGCTCGTGCTCTCTTGATCTCTTGAGAAGAAAGAGGTGGAAGCAAATAAATCGATGATAAACAGTTTTGATGTTGAAGTATGAAGCCCCGAGACCGATTCTTGTTATGTAGATAGCATTGACAAATGAAAAATGGTGAGGATCTCACGGATCAAGTTAAACTACCGTTTCTTATACCGGCAGAAGGAAGAAAGGTCGTCGTAAGAGTCAGACAATAAAAAGAAACAAGGCAGGCAGCGATGATGGATATGGCCGATAATTTGAACCGAGAATGAATTTCTTATAATTTGGCCGGGTGCCGACCGACCGATCGCTAAAAATCTTTTGTCTTCATTTGCCATTCGGATGAATCCATAAAAACGGACGAACCAATTACGGCACCAAATAATGGTGAAGGTAATTTTCGCGCTGAACAAAGCCTGTCATCATCTTTCCTTCGGGCGTAACATTCCGCGCTCACTTCGATAGAAAACGGGAGGGGGGGGGGGGTCAAAGGATATCAGGATTCAATTAGCATTTGCATAATACAATGATTAATATGTAACGCGACTATAAATACGTCAAGTTCGGTAAAGCCTCCGTCTTTCTATGTTAATCAGTTATTTGACTAACTCGAAATCATAAATCTACCTGGGCGAACCTACCTCTCTACCTCGCCACGGATCGCTCTCCAAGCGACTGAGCGGGAGGCGCGGCAGCCGCCAGCCGCGGCCAGCGGAGATTTATTTATTTGAAACTTGTACTTGAAATTCATTTCATCGTTATCCTCCTTTCAGAGTATGCCGTTGTTGCCGAATTGAAAGGAATAAACATTTTGAGCAGAATTAGAGACGAATATTGACTGCAATTAATCGGCTAAACCCAATTATGGATCCACGCCGTACTTCAATCCTGCCTCTTTTCATCCTCTCTGAAATACCGAAAATTTTAAAGTTAATTATTATATGCGTACATTAAAACTTGAACAAGAAGAAGAAGAAAAAACACATATAAAACTAAAAAATAAATTAATGATTACAGATAACTGGATGTACTACAGAATGGGCTGTTTCAGTGCGGCGTTAGAGAAGTCAACAGTTGGCTATCAACAATGCACTCGTTATGGTCGCAACCAGCTGTCACAAAACTCTTGCAGCATTCCACACTACCATTCTCTTCTCACATAAATCTCATTTGTATGAAATGAAAACGAATCGAGACGTTCATTTCTGCCAACAAAAAAAAAGTCAGAGAAAATGCCTCTGCATGCAATTTCACTGATGAGAGAGAGATGACAGTGCATAGGGGGTCAGGTGAGAGTGAGAGAGATTGCTTGGACCGCTCATCGAACTTTTTCACCGGATGATGTCACTTAACATCAGGAAGAGCTTCATCATGCGGGTTTCATCTATCTCACGTCTATTTACTTTTTCCCTAGTACAGGGGCGGCTCGTGCAATTTGGCAACAATGTCATCCCTCTATTTTTTGTATGTACAACAATCGATTCGAGAGTGAGGCAGCGCTTCACCAGCAATCGATTGTTAAACATAGATTCAAATGGAGCGAAGACATTGTTGCCAAATAGTACGAGCCGCCACTGCCCTAGTAGAAATAAACCTCAAGCCCTCAGAAATCATGTTCCAATGGAGCTGTTGCAAACTTTTGCTACAGGCTTATTAATAGTTGATTAAGGGGTATTACCCTGTAAAAATAACGATTAGCGCACTAAAAAATCACGAAATCCACTCCTAAACTCACAAAATGCTTTTAAACGCGAGACCGTAATGGCGGCCGGGGCCGCGGTTTTCATTGCGGTTTTCTATCTTCAATCAGCGCCATCTACACGAGGTGTTCTCGCAACACCACAAAAGAAGAAGAAGAAGCATACAATTGCCATAAGAAAACCGCGGCCTCGGCCGCCATTACGGTCTCGCATTTGATAGCATTTTGTGAGTTTAGGAGTGGATTTCGTGATTTTTTAGTGCGCTAATCGTTATTTTTACAGGGTAATACCCCTTAATCAACTATTAATAAGCCTGTAGCAAAAGTTTGCAACAGCTCCATTACCCTCAAAACCCTCAAGAATCTTGAGGTTACCCTTAAAATTCTTGAGGGTGACCTCAAGATTCTTGAGGGTTTTGAGGGTAATTGGAACACGATTTCTGAGGGGTTGATGTGAGGTTCATTTCTACTAGGGTTAACCAATGCCTTGTACTCTATTGAAGAATTTGTTGATAGTTACTTTTTTTTAGTTCATTGTAGTAGTTTCTGACCATTGGTTCTCAATCAATGTATTAGTTTCTGACCTGTACCATAGCCCTCCATATGGGATCTACTTGTTGAATTGAAATGAAAATAAAAATAAAATAGAGTAAAATACAAATAAAATTGTTTATTCAGTAAAAGCGCTTCTGTTCGCAAATCTCCTTCACTGGAAAGACTAAAACTCATGAATTTTAACTAAAAATAATCATCAATGATTTTGATCATATTTTACGAAGGTACCATCAAACGCAAAAATTGTGGCAGTCAAGAATTTTCACCGAGCACAAGAAAGAGGCATCAAAGGTAGCAAAAAATCAGGGATATAGTCGAATTTTGATGACAGGAGGTTTTTGTAAGTAAATTATTTTCTTGACGGAAGTCAAAACATTAGGATAAATTTTCAACAGCAAGGCAACCTTTTCATGCCGCTTTCTTACGCTCGGTAAAAATGCTGGATTGTGAAAACTTTTGTGTTTGATAGTACTGATCAAAATCCTCGTCCTGACTACACCTGTCCTTCAGCCATCAGACATGAAACCACCAGTTTCAATTTTGAAGAGGAAAAGCAACGTCATGAAATGGAAAATAATCTCATGCTAGAAAGTTACTGAATTACGGCAAAAAGTCCATTTCTTCTGAACTTTAAAATTGCGGAAACTTATGGTGTCCACGGATTTCCTTTAGATCGTGGTGAAACTGACGAATTAGATGGAACGACCTCATTAAATCTACGAGACTCAGCAAAAATCTCTTCTTTTTTTAAACGCTCTTTAGGTAAATAGGAAGTCTTAGAACTGATGGCGCCATTGTTCCCCCGACATGAACATACAGAAGAATCGACTAAGAATCAACATGTCAATAGCTACGAGAAAAAGATAAGAGCAACCCCACTGTGGTGAGAGGAAATGGTAGTTCCACTAATTGTGAGAATCGTGTCAATCAATTGACAAGCCTTGTTTCAAATCACCCAAATATAAAATAAGACAACACATTGTTATTTACTTCGCAGTATCATGTAGTAGTGTGGCGAGTCGAGTGATCTGTCAACGTTGCATTGTTCAATAAAACTCGGGAAAAAAGTCAAACTATGGATTCACAGCGAGCTCCTCTTGGGTTTGACTTTTTGTTTGGGTTTAAACGACCGAAATGTATTGCTGCCAGATTGCACGCAATGCCTTTTCTTTGCACATGTTCAGGGAAGAACAACTCGACATCGACATTTATTTATACGACGACAAAGGCGAGAGGCTACCGCCGCGTGGAATCTGAAAACGCTGTATTTTATCCATTTACATTCATGGAAAATATCGATCCGAGGAATCGCACATTGCACCTCCAATAGATCGACCTTTAGAATTTGATTAAATGGCCAAAACACAGCGTTGCCAGATTGCACGCGGCGCCACTGAAATACGACACTTTTCCCTCAGACCGCGGAACAAGCAAGGATATAATCGCTTTTTAAACCGACAAGAGCCTGTAAAAAAAAGTATTTCATCCGTTTCCCGAACTCCTTAACTAAATTTGTTCCGCTTTCAAGGGGTCTCTCCCCACTCGCCTCATCACCGACCTAAAGTTTAGAGCTTGGCAGAGCTTTCCAGATAAGCGGAGTTTAACTTTTCCAACCCAGCAGGCAGGCTCAATGTGTTTTCAAGGGCTGATATCAAATCAATTAAGGATGATAAATACTTTCTTACTTGTGGTGTTTTACTGTTGGGAAACCGTCATAAATTTGTATTAGACCTTTATATCATCACTCATAAATAATGAGATGACAGCGAGCTCAAGATGCAGCATCTCGTATTCCAGCGTCGTTTTCCACGCGCTCGCTTTAGCATTGGGAGTTGTGAAGGAGGGACAGGATGTTAGGGGAGGGAGAGGGAGAAGGGGAGGGGGAGGGAGAGATAGTGGCGGAAAAGAAGGAGCCCGCAAAGCGCGAGAGCGGACGGATGAACGCGAGCAGGCAGGAAGTGGGAAAGGAAATGTTTGGAAAATGTTTGATGTCAGTTTTGGGTCCAGTTCCATTTGAAGACATTAAACTGTCAACGCAACACCACTGCACTGCACGGTAGCGTACCGCAGCCACCGCGTCCTCTGCCGGTCAGAGGCCAAACATTACGGATACTTAATGGAACATACGTGACCTTCCTGTTCTATTGCCTACACTCCTTCAGTCCATCTTCTTCGCAATATGTCCCTTTATGCCTCCTCATTCACAAGTCACGAATCCTCAACTTTTACATAGTTTATCCCCTTCTACGATTCTTATATCCAACTTGATCCTGATCCTGCTTTTGATCTCAGCCATAGGTGGAGGTGGATCCAGGAGTTTGATTTTTTTTCTCTTCCTCTCTTTCTCCCCCCTCATTTTGAACAAGCACGTTAGAGTGGCGGAAATAGCAGCTAAAATCAGGAGATGGCGCACCTGCTTCGGTACTTTTACAAAAGAATTGGTCATGGCATTGTTCGGCACGCCGATACAGTAATACAATCTTCTTACTCAGGAGCAGTCTCCAAGAAAGGGCAAACTAAAAATAAAGGCAGTCATGTAGAGCCAAGCCTAGTTATGTAGGAAGAGCATGGATCGAAGCTTTAGAAGTTTTGTAACAACGCTTAATGGGATTCATTTCGCAGTCATATGCATTTCTCTGGGATTCAGAGAATTTCTTGAAGATCGATTATTTTACGTAGGTTTAAATGGAGAGAATCCGTTATTGCTACGTCACATAAGCCGCTACTGACATCGTCATTTTGCAAATATATAAATGGAGACGGCAGCGCTGCAGGCAAAGATTCCATACGTATGGAGCAACAGTAATTGGGAGCATCCGAGATGGCCCAAATTGCCAATTCCGAGCTGGCCCACGGCTTAAAAAACACCCGTCCGAGTTGGCCCAAGTCAAAACAATAGCAGAAATACAAATATGTTTGATTATTGTACTTTGGCAACATCGCTTACCTCTATGATAGGATAGGTTATTCATGTTGCCAGATTACTCACTATATGCCACCGAATAAGGTATGTACGATTTCATTTTCGAGAAATCGATTTTTCCGTACACAGGATCGCGATATTTTTTCTTCGAGAATCAGATGGGTCTTCGGAAGATTAGCATCACCTAATAGCAACCGGTTCTATTTGGTAACCACGTATTTTGTTCTTTGACTCTATGCAAAAGCATCGATTCCTCTGGGATTTAGTGAATCCCTTGAAGATCGATTATTTTTCTTAGGTTTGAATTGAGAGAATCTGTAGTTGCCACACCACACGAGCCGCTTCTGGCATCATCATTTGGCACTTAAAAAAATCGAGACGGTAGTGCTGCTGGCAAAGATGTTATACCTACCGACGTCATCCGCTGGCCGCTTTTCTTAACGAACAAAAGCAAGAAATGAAATTGATCGGAAAGAATCCATCAAGCGTTAGAGATATCTTTCAAGTGAGAGGGCTCGAAAGAAAAGCTGCGCGTTTCATTTTATTAGTCCAAAAATTCATGAGGCTTCCCTCTTTTTTGTTCTCTAAACAATTCGGAAGCTTTATAATAACTGCGGAACAATGATGGCGGACCGCTCCAAATAATACGCGTGGCACGAGAAGCGAGTCGACTTGCTCTGACACTGAAGGGGGTGAGCGTAATTAAGTGAGAGCCGTTTTAATTATTTAAAGTTTTAAAAAGAATGATTGATACTTCAGTCCAAATGTTATCATATTTCTTGAACAACAATAGGCCTCCCTATTTGACTAATATTCTTAATTTGTTTCCCAAGATTTCAAAAAAAAAGGGGGGGGGCACATGAAAAACTTGCTGATATTAATCAACTGTGAGTGAAGAAAGTTCCCATTTATCTCGGCCGTCATTTAAAAGAAATGTACACCGAGGGAAGTGGGAAGTGGAACGCTCAAGCTGGAAATGATAAAAAGAATTCATTAAAAGTAATGACTTCAATTTGTCAGAGTAAGCACCCAACTTAACTAAGAGGTTGAAAGTGCGGTGAAAAATGACACTGCGCGCGTAGTTTCGTATGATGTGACGGGGCAAATTACTTTGCCGTAGCTTCTTTAGAACCAAATGCCCCAAGGGCTGTCATAATTTGCAGGTTAGACATCAGATTAATATCGTTTAGATTGAGGCGAACGATTCAAATCAACATTCGTTCAAAAGGGTATTCTATTGACCTTCCTACACAATTTCGCGGAATACATTCGCAAAATGGCATGTTACTAACCTATCGGTAAGAGTGATATCTAGGGGTCTTTCTATTTAAAAATAGATAGAAAAAGCAAAAAATATATAGGCGTTGTATAGTAAATAGTTGAATACTTGAGAATTTGTACATCATACATTACATCACATTAGCTTTATATCGACACTTTACTACCTACCTGACTTCACAAACAAAAATGTATACGTAAATAGATGTCAATAAAGTTACTAAAAAACTGCTCACCAGTTTAAGCATTAGCTCAGAACAGATAAAGTTTCTGCGCACTAAAACAAATGCAATATGTTAGGTTTGTATAACTTTCGCTCGAATGAAAATAATTGATCGCGGTTCTTGCCATTACAACCATCTAGATGAGTACCATTTAATGTAAGTACCTTTGGATCTGGAAAGCTGGTAAATGGGTGGTTAGTGGGGGGGGGGGGGGGGGGTCACCCGATTCACTCCCAAGATTCCCTACCGTGACACTCTCCAATACCTGATTCCCTCCCGGTATCGAGTAAATGAAAAAAATGGCAACGTCGCAACAACATTAAATGCAACGTGGTGCTTTTCTTAAATTTTTGTATTTAATCACTGTCAGTGCAAAAAAATTACTGAATGCCGCAATTACCTCATTGTCAATCACATTGGCGAAGGAGCTCTTTTTCCTCCCATACTTAGGGCTTCAAAAACAGCCGCCCCGTCCATGACAACAAACGCATGTCAAAGTTTTCATTCCAGCTACAACTCGTTTTTTTCTAAGCATCATCCCAACTTTAATGCCTTTATCGGGGTGGCTGAGCATAGGACATATTCAAATAAAAAAATGTCGATGTGTTCACAGCGTGTTGTCCTTTGAGGTGATACCAGTTCAACGTTCTGATTAGCTCAAATCAAAGGATTTGAATACTCGCCTAGCAAAAACATCCAAAGAATTAGATGAGTTGCGAGTCAAAAACTCTCAAGATATGGAGGTACTACATTCCTAACATACTGGGGAATTGGAAGAGCTACGTTCTAAACATTCGACGGATTAGAACGAGCGACGGTCCAAATACGATGAGGAATTGGGTGACTTTCGTTCAAAACAAGAGAAAGAAACATCTAAGAAAGAGCTTCAGAAAGGAATGCGAACCTTTAAGGAAAACGGAGGGGTCTGCATGAATGAACATAAGGCTGCTTTCCACGCCGTCCGAGAAGAAAATCAAAAACTGAAGGCAGCAAACAAGGAACTACAGAAAGATTTGAAAGAATCTCAGGAGTTACTAGTAGAATATGAGGGAATTTTGGCAAAATGTTTTACCATTGCCCAACTCAGAAGATTGTTTTCAAAAGACCACACCATCGGTTCAGTGGACAAGTGAAGATATTGCGAGTGCAATTTCATTGAGATGCACGAGCATAAAAGGATATCGATTCCTAGGTACTTCATAAATGGAAGTATCCGCTGCCTAGTCTACGAACCCACAGAAGATGGGCTGAAAAGCTAAGCGTTAAAGAAGGCATTTTGGAAGACGTTCTCCTGGGGGGTGATCACGGAGGATCGTTTCGTTTCGGTATCGTTATCGTTATCGTTTGCATTAAATCAAATGGGCTTGCTTCTGCGCAACTCGATCGCGCAGGTGATCCCCTCCTCACCTCTTCCTACTTCAAACGATCGAGTAAACGACAGCCTCCAACTCATCGCTTCCTTTCGACCATTTCAATCGTTACGAGAGGCTCAAAACGATTCGATCAGTTGAGCCACCCATAAGGTTACACGTAAACGATAACGATAACGAAAACGAAACGAAACGATCCTCCGTGATCACCCCCCTGGTAATGAAGCAAAACGGGTCAGAGTTGACTGAGAAACAGCTACTTACGGTATTATCTTATGACGAAATGTCACTGTCTGAATTCTACTGTATGGAGAGAGACACGGAGGAAATCTACGGCGATGGCAAGAGGCCTGCTAGGCAAATGGAAGCAGCCAGTGACGTAAACGAGAAATTTTTTGTAAGTGTTTCTGCTCCAGCGATCGAGACAACTCAACCTGTCTGCGCCCGAAGCAACCTGGGTGCTAAAGAATGGACGAAAAGTCGAAAACATGAACACAACACAAAATGTGGATAACGTTCATGTCAACCACCCCATCAAGTCGAGTCATTGTAACTTCAAAGACACCCAAGCGGTCGATCTTAAGGGTCGATCTTTAACGCCTCAAAAATTGTTGTTGTATGCAGAAAATACTCGTTTCCGAAAGTCTAACTCTAAATTAAATTGGAAGTACGCTAGATGCAAAGCAGAGAAGAAAGATTTAGTGGAATCGCTGAAAACGCAGGAGAACCATCAAGTATTTAGTCAAATGCAATCATCTGCAGCGGATTTCAACACTGCTCAGGAACGGACCATTTACTAGTGTTTAACTACAAATTTGGTGAAGTTCAAAGTAGCTTTGTCATCAACGACGGTTAGCATATAACGTGTCGCTAAAGTACTTACTCACCTCTAATAAATGCCATGCTTTTCTGACTGGAGGCAAAAATAAATGGGCTGCGCAATTCACTCTAGCCAAAGAAAACATCGACAGGCAAAACTCTGTACTATTCCGTAGGCTGAGAAAAAGAGAAACTCTTGAATGTAGCGAGTCCAAAACTCACATTCATCACATGATCTTAGCGTTGCCATGGATTGTTAGGGTATTGTATTAGATAAAAATCAGTCGTAATTACGGATAATGTGGCAAAGTTGCATGGTTCTCGCGATTACAAAATACTAGTCGTTGTTTATATCAACCTACATTATTGAACATCAAAACAATTTTAAAAATTTAAATTCAGGAACTAGTCGGGATTAATTTGAATCTTCATTCTTTTTCAGTTTCAATTTTTCCTCCAACACTAAGAGAAGAAATACCCATTATTGCAGAAAAGCCTCAGGATGAACGACAAGCGCAGGACAGTCCTGCTGAAGATAAATCTACCGAGGCCAAGGATAATCCGGAGGAGGCCAAGGATAATCCTGCAGAGGCCGCAGCTTAAGGCGGCAGCATTTTTTTTTCTCCAAAAATCTCCATGTCCCCTTTCTTTACTTTCTCGTTTCTTAATTGAATAGGTTCATGCGAAAACGTCCGTTTTCCATTTTTTTATATTTGACTTTGTGAGCACATATCACTCTTAAGAAGACACTGCGTCTTCAATAGCCCAAATCAGAATTTTCCTCGGCTTCTTGCTCATATTTCCCTTGTCTTAGCAGGTTTCTTTAATTTTTTATTTTTTTAATTTGCTAATTTTTTTATTTTTTTATATTTGTCTTCTCATTAAAAATATTTTGGACATCGGACGTTTTCGTATGAACCGCATGTTTTCGCATGTTTTTTTGGTCAGAATGACACAATTTTATCTTCCTTGGTAAAATATTCTTCAATAAATAATTCCTTGAATTGACATTCAATGTTTTTTATCTTGACCTGTTTCCTGTTTTTTGTTCCATAAGCAACTGCACTAGCGTTCTGGAGTTGATATTGCATACCTTGCGAGAATTAAGGAGAATTAAGGAGACCCTGCAGCACCAAAGAAATAAATGGAGTTGATATTGCATACCCTCCAGAATGAAGGAGAATTGAGAATACCTTATAGCATTATAATGCACCAAAAATTATTAATGAAAGTTCTGTGCGTTTATGCCGGGTTGAGACTGCCACAGTGGCGGTCTGGGGGGGGGGGGGGTCTCACTGTTTCAGGAAGAGGGCTTGAAAAATGGAGATGAAGTAGGGAGTGATAAAAACATGTTTTCTTAATCTTCTCGTTGCCGTGGCTACAAAGATTTAAAAACTGTCAATCATTTGGTTAACTTTAAATTCTCCTGCGCTTTCGAGTTTTGGACGGATTTGCCACGAAAGAAGGAGAATGGCTCTTTTATTAAAATATTCACGAACAACTGCATGAATTCCCTCCTCCCACATGTCTCTAATTCGCACCTTCAGAAAACCGAAATTGAGCAAAAAGCAAAGAGAAAAAAAAATGGGCCAAGGCTGTGGGAGGAAACATGGCGAGAAACGTATCACCCATGGATCTCCCATGGATCGGTTTCTTGGAGCTGGCATGGATGTCTGCTGGACGACACTTATACCAATCTCAGATCTTAATAGGATGATCCAGAGATAATCCAGCGCATCTAAACTGGATCATCCATGGCTCCTTGATAGATGAAAAATGTTTACTGGGGGTAATTACTTTTGTAAGAAAAAGTCCATACATGCGCGTATCACACCTATGAAATGTATGAAGAATCGACCCTGGAAGTTTGTGGGTTTAATCTTGGGACAGTGGGACACCCTGTAGATCCTTTAGTTAGATAGCGTTATCGCGGCCTCTTCGTCAAATCCTGATTTTTGACGACGCGATTATTTATAGTGTTTTTGAACTCTTTTGACACTTGGTCCACTCACAAAGGTACCTGATTGTGTGTGTGTGTGTGTGTGTGTGTGTGTGTGTGTGTGTGTGTGTGTGTGTGTGTGTGTGTGTGTGTGTGTGTGTGAGTACGTGTTTGTTCGGCTGAGTGAGTACAACCGAATGTAAGTACGAGTGGCAAAGGCAAAGTTCGCAGTTGGCAATTCGCTGCGCGCGTGATGCGTGATGCGCGATACGATGAGCGATGAGCAATGAGCGATGGCCTCCGACCGCAATCGTTGAGTGACCACGTGTCAATAGATATGCAACCTGCAGCGCAGCTCAGCCTTTTTCCTCTGCTGCACTTCACTTCACGGTACCCGCACCCGCACCCCACACACCGCTACGCGAGTATCTTGTCGACACGTCGCTGTGTAGTGTCGTGCGTCGAGCGTCGCTGTCCACCCGCGCCGCGCCTTGCAACGCCGCGTTCCGTCACCTCTCGCTCCATTGTTGGCACAATCCTCGCGCTATCTGCACGTAGCGTCGCCCCTTTCGACGTGTTTTGAATATTTTACAAATTCAACTTTCAATGTGGGTGGGCCTGGGCACGATTCACAATGCAAAGTGCGCTTCGATCGCGGATTTGAGAATTTCAGAAAATTCTTCCCTCCGGATGGTTACGGTGACGAGAGGGGACAAGAAAGATTTTTGAATTGATTGAAGCAGAAATGTCCGGTATCAGCTTGACCCTATGTTTGTAGGACGCCAAACACTCCTTTATACTCAAGGATAGAATAAGGATGTTACTCTGGCAGTGGCGTAGTCTTAAGGAGGAAATGGTCTGTTTGCCCCTCCAATATCCGAATGAAGCTCGGCTCGGTGAAGTTTTGTTCCTCCAAAATTAGACTGAAAAAGAGGGGGAAGAGGAAGTGCGAAAAGAGAAGAAAGGGGAGTTCCTATAGTGAGGGGAAAATGTCTTCGTTTTAATACATCTATAGGATCTTCCTCGACCAGAAACAGCGGAGCGTTGAAAATTAAGTAAAGATAATTATTATCAGAATCAGATGGACTCATTATTTTTAAAGCTCCAAAAATATAATATAAAATAAGTTTTTAAAAAGGTTTAACAATTTGAAAAACTATACTAGATGACAGTTACTGATAATTATTACTGATGGATTATTATTTATGATAATTATTAGTGATGAATCCTTATTATTTACTGTAATTACTAATATTTAATTACTTGATGAGGTAATTACTTGGTTTTGCATTTCTTAATTTACAAAGCGTCTGATTCAAATTATGTAAACCCTGAAGGCAAAGCAGCAGACGAGCAGCACAAGCCACAAATTATCTTCAAATGAAAAAACAAGGCGTATTATGCCAAATCACAATGTTGGGCTTCGATGGCAGGATTGGCTCCATTCCATGATTTGAGCCATTGAAGCCCCAACATTTTGATTCGGTGAAATACGCTTTATTTTTATTTTGTAATATTATTTGAAGGTGACATGTGACACATCAATCGAAAGGCCTTAATCTGTTCTTTCAGAATCTTCAAAAATGTTGAGACATTCTTTAAAGGGTGGCCAAAAGGGACGATTCAAAATGTTTCCCAAGAGCCCCTATAACTGAAAAAATCTGGGGTTTTTGGGAAATAAATATTTTATGAGCAAAAATGTCGGCAATTGCCTCTACTTAAAGGATAGGAAACTTTTTTTCCCAAACCTTTACAAGAGAATGTTTCGATAAAACGTGAAACTTGTGTTCGAAATCACCCCCCCCCCCCAAATACGCCCCGTGGGGCTGTCGGGAGCTTTTGAAAATATCAGCTGGCGGGAGCTTTTGAAAATATCAACAATAAAAAATTTGGGATTAATTCATTTTGTGACTTTTTCGTTTTACAACATTTCTATCGACCGTTTGCCAAAAAAGTATGCCTCGCACGGGTGCTCTGGCTTTAATTCATACTAAACACAGGTCAGAACCTTCATCAGACGAATGTGTGAACCACAAAGTCGCCATTATAAAATACTCAAACTATCAAAATAAAAAACTGCCCAAAGATGACGTTGCTAGGTCGGAGCACTCTGATTGGTCAGAGAGTTTTGCTGTACATACCTTTTTACAACTACCGTGACCAAAACCGTGACCAAATCATAAGTCTTATATGTATTTGCAGCTTCATAGATGCGTGAGATCTTTCAGAATCCAGATGGATTATTCGAAGATTTCTTGAGGATTAGAAGTGTTGACAAAGATACGCATATATTCCGGTAATTTACAGAATATACGTTTAGTCATTACATCCATAAAAAAACAACTTATTGATGGTACTTTCAAACAAAACTGCGATTGCGTGGAGTATAGTATTGAATAAACTATAATGCAGGCAGCTTAGAATACAAGGGTGATTGCATGTAATTACAAGGGAATAGACGCATAATTCATTCATAACGTTACAACAACAAAAATAAATGAAACAAAAAAGTTAAAAAAAATAGGATGCATAATTCGAGACTGGCAATGAGAGTGAACTGAATAAGAGATAAGCCGCTCCGCATTTCCGGACTTTGATCAGAGAAGCAATGCAAGGGGAGGTTAAGCCGAGTTGTTACGGAGAGCAAACCGTTCATACGAACGAGTCTCAAAAGGAAGAACGAGTAAATTGAAAAGAACCGAATCTTTTCCTTTCTTGGGGACAAAGCATTCAGGTTCTTCGTCGGGTTTGGCTAGAATCGGCTCAAACGGCTCATAGTCAAAATATGTCAATTTTTGTTGGTCTGGAGTGAAACGGTTGAGAAGAGAATCAAAAAATATCTGGTTTATTGCAAAACAAAAATAACAAAGTTAATTTGAAAATACACAAAAACCGACGAAACTTCAAATCAATCTACTCTTTGCACACAGTCCATCGCGTGGTCATTTTAACTTCAATATATTTACTTTCGACAAAAAAGGGACACATTTTATCGGCTGACGTTAAGGTGGTTCTATATCAAACTCCCGGAGATTATAATCCGATAGATGGCGTTACTTGTCGCTGGCTCCAAATATAACCGTTTTTTGACGGTTTTTGGCTGTTTTCTCTGAACAGACGAATGATCGAAGAAAAATCGGATTGTCAGCACCTGCGTAATTTTTTGCTTGATTCTTTGAGCCGTAAACGGGCCAAATTGGTTCAGAAATAAAGACGTATTTTTGCAAGGAAAAGATCATATGTAATTTGGAGTTGTGTCAGTAAAGATTGCATAGGTTTCGGTTTCACCTGTATTCTTTACTGATACAACTCCAAATTACTTATGACTTTTTCCTTGCGTAAATACGTCTTTATTTCTGAACCAATTTAACCCGTTTATGGCTCAAAAATTCAAGCAAAAAATTACGCAGGTGCTGACAATCCGATTTTTCGTCTATTATTCGTCTCTTCAGAGAAAACAGCCTAAAACCGTAAAAAACGGCTATTTTCGGAGCCAGCGACAAGTAACGCCATCGATCGGATGGGAATCTCCGGGAGTTTGCCATAGAATCACCTTAATAAAGAGATATACATAGAACTACTGGCCTTGAACGGCTCAAAATGGGTGTCCTTTGAATATTGGGAACAAACATATGTCTTGCCATAGAATCACCTTAATAAAGAGATATACATAGAACTACTGGCCTTGAACGGCTCAAAATGGGTGTCCTTTGAATATTGGGAACAAACATATGTCTATGGATAACTATGATTCATACTTTTAATTGAATATTTTTAGTGAATCATCCTAGATGGGGAATCGGAAGGAGGGATTGTGCTCTTTTGTTAAAACTGAGCTAATTTTTGTGAATTATTTTATTGCTCCGATTAATCGATGAGTCGATTAGAATAAAATTTCAAGTCGAAACGAACGAGATGATTTAAATGAACGAGTCATATTTTGAAAAAAAAACTACGTCAAATGGAGTCAATCCAATCTGCCAAAGAACAAAACTCTGGGGGGAGAGGATTGAAAACGAGAGAAATAATGGGACATGACAGGCTCTTTATCAACCAAGTACAGGCTGTCCGAATGAACGACATCATAGCTGTAGCCAAGAGTTTGTCTTTCTCTTTGTCCATTTAAACGAATGTGCTAGAAAGAAATGGAGATAGGGGCTGTCACATGACTTCAGCCCCTCTTTCTGTCTTTTTGTAGCACATGCAGTCAAATAGACTAAGCGAGAGAAAGAAAAATCCCTAGCTACGGCTCTGGACAAGATCAAAGATTACTGTACTCTGGTTTTACTGTCAGTCGGCTATCTCGTTTGAAAATTCACAACTTTTTTCGGAATCATTGTTTTCAACGATAGAAGCTTTTAAATTGAATTGCATATGCTACGTATCTTTCACATGTATGAACACATTTTGATACGCACGCATTTGTGAACAGCAAACAAAAAGATTTACACGAAATCGTACAACCACGAGTATATCAAGATATTCAAGTTGCCTGGGTACTTTGCACTATCTCTCCTCCTCACGGCACAAGGGTATGAACAATACAAAACGCACGTTAAATAATTAGAAAAAAGAAGAGGGAAAAATGTAGTGAGGAATGTAGTATGTTAAGTGTTTGAATAAGTCTGCCTTTTACAGATAAGTAAAAACGGAAACGTTTCATGTTCAAATACGTCCCAAAATTTGTTAATTCGATGATGATGATAATTTTTCTCTTTCAGTATTACCAGTTGAGTCACCTAGGTAGCGTAGTAGGGCTCAAACAATAAGTTTAAGAGTTGGATTGATTGTATAAACACTTTTATTCACAAAACAGAAAGAGAGGCCGTTTAGCGGCGGAGGCGTTGTAATTAGCACAAAGATTGACCGACAGCGGTTGGTGATAGCTTGGCTATTCGTAGGATGAGAACGACCCCTAACTCGTAGAAGCTCACGTATACAAGCACATCCCAACTTTCCAATGGAGTTTCGGAAGGCCGACTTGAAGGACAGAGGCGACGATCTTGCTATGACATTGTCATGCAATTGCGGATGCCTTCTGGCCTCCAAGTAAGATCTTCCAAAAATAAAAACAAGTTGCATCCTTAATTGTTATATATTGGACTCAGCCAACGTTCGAGTGAATATATGTACAGGGTGATTATTTAGAGAAGGCCCTTATACAGGGTGGTGTGCGTGCCACATACTGCTTACTTACTGTTCACGTAAATAAACAAAATAAATGAAATAAAAATTGCCTATAGCTTCCTTAAATTATTGGGAGGGTGTAAGCCCCCCCCCCTTTAAACCTCCTATGTGGGCTCACATTCTGGCAACCATACCCGCAAGTTGAGTTACCCGTGCCAATGGCGTAGCAAGGCGTGCGGCATGATGTTGGCGCACTTGGAAGAAGATAATGGAGGATGGTGGACAGTAGCGTGCACAGGGATTTTTCTTTCTCTCTCTTTACCCATTTGAACACGTGCGTAGGAAAAGGACAGAAACAGGGGCTTTAACGTGTCTTCAGCCCCTATCTCTTTCCTTTTCTACTACATACACTCAAACGGGAAAAGAGCGAGAGAGACCAATTCCTGCGTACGCCATTGATGGTGGACAGACGAAGGGGTCTTGGTGGTGTGTGGCGCGGTTGTTGCGAACTAACTCGCAACCACAACAGACCATTGCAGCTGTCTTGTGTGTCTTGCTCTTGCACTGATTCAGGAGTCATTGCTTGAACATGAATGAAACATTTTATGCGGGGTGTCGCGTCTGTTAATGTTTTCTACGCGTTTATGGTCACTACTTGCTGCTATGCTCTATAGCACTGTCTGGCATGGCATGGTATGGCCTTTGCTCGATCCGATAAATTATTCGCGTCGACGCTAAACGAACCTAATTCAATTTGCATAAATTCTTTATTGGCCTCTTTAATGTATTCACGACCGATTGTTTTCCAGAGACACAATACATAGAAGGCAGACCACAAATTTATACTGGAACTAGAAAGGCGCGCGGTGTTAAAATTATATTGAAACTCATTTGGCTGCTCCTTCTCTTTCGATGACTCCTCCTCGAGAGAAGCGGGGGTACAGGGAGGGTCTCCTGGGTCTCTCACAATCCCCGCATGATGAATTGAAACATTGAACTATGATTCTCGTAAAGGCGACTCGTGACCCTACAGTAGAAATAAACCTCAAGCCCTCAAAAATCATGTTCCAACTACCCTCAAAACCATCAAGAATCTTGAGGTTACCCTCAAAATTCTTGAGGGTTTTGACTAGTTTTGAGGGTAATTGTAATTGGAACATGATTTCTGAGGGCTTGAAATTTATTTCTGCTAGGGCGAAGAATCGGCTATTGCTTGTCTCCCAACCAAATCTCTACAAAGTATCGATTTTTCGAAAATTCAACAGAGATTAATGAAGATCGATTCATTTCTACAGGGTGTAACGAAACTATAAACAATAATTTTCAGGGCGTTTTAGAGGAAAAAATAAGACTCTTTTCCTATAAACATGGGTCCGAAATTGTAGTCTTTTCGAGTTACAGAGTTGCGAAATTTCCGAAAAACAAATTGAAAAATTGTCATAACTCCCTCGTGAATTTTTCTTAATGCTCGTAAATAAGGACTCTGATAGAGTTTTAGGCGCTCTAGCCGATTGCGGCCGTGAAAATGCAAAATGCAAAAATTGGAGGGGGTTTGGGGGGTTTTCTTGATTTTTCTCTCTGTTTTTGGCCAAACTATGTAACAACATGCTTTCGGCTTCATTAAACCCAAAAACGGTTAGCATTATTCAAAATTTTGTAAATACATATGTATTTTTGGTCCCTACAAGTTTTTCTTTTTCGCAAACCATTTCCAAGAAAATCGTCCCTGAAGTTGCACGGGTCGGCCGATAATCGCATTTTATTTGATTTTGTCAATTCTTGGCAGACTTCTCCAACTTCAGGGACGATTTTCTTGGAAATGGTTTGCGAAAAAGAAAAACTTGTAAGACCAAAAATGCAAAGTTTTTACGAACTTTTGAATAATGCTAACCGTTTTTGGGTTCAATGAATCCAAAAGCATATTTTCACATGCTTTTGGCCAAAAAAATTGAGAAAAATCAAGAAAAACCCCCAAAACCCCCTCCAATTTTTGCATACAGCATTTTTACGGCCGAAATCGGCTAGAGCGCCTAAAATTTTATCAGAGTCCTTATTTACGAGCATTAAGAAAAATTCACGAGGGAGTTATGACAATTTTTCAATTTGTTATTCGGAAATTTCGCAACACTGTAACTCGAAAAGACTAAAATTTCGGACCCATGTTTATGGAAAAAAGTCTTACTATTACCTCTAAAACACGCCCTGAAAATTAATGTGTATAGTTTTGTTACACCCTGTATATCTAAGTATGTTTCTACAGAGGAGACTTGGGTAAATCGAATTTTACGAGTCGCTACTAAATTCTGGAAACAGCCTAAGTAACTTAAATTGAGATGAACCAAAGGGGTTAGGAAATTATAAAGTAATAGGTGGTTCAAAACTCCAAATATACAAACAAAAATACACATAATTGAAGTTGCTCTCCTTAATCTGCTCCATCTGATTCTGCAGTTTTTTCTTGTTTTCTCACGGGGCATCATAAATTTAAAACTTTAAAAACTGTCCCCCTCAATCCCCCTTTTCTTGTCCCTTTTCAAAAAATGTTAACTCATAAACTAGTATACCGCATAAAATTACCCCGGGAATCCAATTCTCATTCATTTTTATTGAGATCCTTAGCTAGAATCAAAAATTCTCGCCCCCCCCCCCCCCCCATACCCCAAACAAAAAACTTTAGCTTGAGCTACAGCTCGAAGAAGGGGGGCATTTTCGCACACATTTTTACGAGAAACGAAGACTTATTTTGACCTCAAAAATACTTGGGTAAAATGTTCCCCATTAATTTGGGGACACCGTGAAATATGTATTTAAGGTATAGTAATAATGTACAGAAAACTGATTACTCACTATATTTTCGTTCATAAATTGAGAAAATGATCACGCGCGATTTCTCGAACTCGGTTTTTTCATAATTTTCGTCATTCCTAAGAACGTTTCAGATGCAGTTTTCGTCTTCAACGCCAAGAAACTTTTTCATACTCATGGATTATCCTGTGCTCTATCCTAAAAATGTTTCAAAAATTAAAATTGATCAATTTTTTCGGGCATTGATTGTTGAAGCAACGAGGAATGGATTCAACGGTTAACAAAACGACGAAAAAAGAGTGTATATGGCCAAAAGCTAAGGGTAGGGAAGAGCAAATCGAGCAGTGAAGCGAGAAAAAAGGCGCAGAGGTGGGGACTCGGGGAGGCCAAAGCTCAAAGCCGTCGATCCGAAGAGCTCGCTGCAACACCGCGCGAGTTAGGTTAGTGCGAGTTAGCGAGCTTGGGACCGCGGGTGCATTGTGAAAACAAGAAAAGCACAACTTTGAGCAAGGAAGCGAGACAGAGAAAGAAAACGCTGGAGCAGACGAGAGAGAGATGTTCATCAAAACATCAAGGGGCGAAAGTTGATCAATTTCATACGATGAGGTTATAAAAATGGTGAAATTGAATTTTGCGCAATCAAGATGAAGGAGAGGAGCTGCGGTTTTGCGAGAGAGCGAGCATTTTCCAGATGAGCGGACCACTTTAAAGAATATGATTCAATCGCGGTTGCCATCCGCAAGTGGCATCGCGCTATAGAGCTAGAGCGAGGGAGTTAGTTTCCTCGGAAAGATCCGCGCCGCGCGCAAGATAATAATGAGACAGAGGAGAACTTGCTGTCGGCTATTTCACACTCCAATAGCTCGCGTTCACTCCTCAGCCCCGGTTTACAGCTCGCGAAATCATATTTTGATCGAGAGCGAACTCGAGATTTGCCCTCGGAGGATAAAATTAATTCCGAATTTGAATCTAATCGCTTTCATACAAAATACGCGGAAAGCTCCAGCTATGCTCCTTGCCCCGAGTGTAATTCGTTTTTCAAGTATTGCTTTCATCTTGGGGAAGAAATTGTTTTTCGACTACGCGGTATTTGTTCCCTTAACGAACGAAGCACTCCTTTGATGCATTAACCACAAAAGCAGCTCCCTAACTAACTGTAGAGCGCTGATTATGTTGTGTCTTGCGGATGCGTTCAAGGCGAACGGGGGTAACAAAGCAACATTATCAAAGTTATCAGTGCGAGTTGAACATGAAGCAACCTCTAAACTTTGATTAAAGTATAAACTAAACGAGTGATTCTGCTCGGTGGATTCTCACATTTTCTATTCTTTTTTGACAGGTAGCTTACTCTCAAGCTTTTCTTATGGGTCCAGGTCAATACCAAGCTTTTGAATTCGGGAAAAAGAAACGTAATAGTCCAAGCAACTTCGACCCTGTCTCTGGAAAGCGAGCGACTTTGTTGACATTTGCTAAAAAAATCTCACCATAGACTACTCTTCACTGAATCTTAAAAATGAATCTGTCGAATGATTTTTGACCAAATCCTAATAACATATTTTCTTCGAGATAGTTTGGCAATGCTGAACATAAGTGTAGCCTCCGTTTCACAATTATTTTCCATTTAATTTTGAGACAAAAATAATCACACGTAACCTCAAATTTTCGAGCCAGAGTAAACTCAGAAAATTGCAGACAAATTCTATGGAAAACCCATAGAGAATGGAAGAAAACTGATTCAGAATCCGAATTCAACCATTCTTTCACTTATTCATTCGCCTTATCCAACTTTTTCGTTTCAAATCGTTCCGATCACCCGTTCCCGCTCAAATGCTCTATCCGGGTGGCCTTGGACACTCTGCGTGTACCTATCAATTCACTTAATTCATTCAAACATGACCTGATACATAACGTCAACTATTAGCTTGGTTATATCCATAATCGTTTTTAATTCATTAGTTTTCATTTTTGGGCAATGAAAACAATGCAAACTAATAAATAACAACAATTTTTGATGGAAAGCAAGCTATAATAGTAGAGATTATGTTTCAGGTCGCGTTAGCAAGGAGAAAGTGAATCGATAGAATCCACCCTTAAAATTGCTTACAGCAAACGTGTGCAACAGCCCTATTCTAGAGAGTCCATTGGTTTGAAGTTTGTCTCGGAAAATTCTGTACCGAAAACGGAGAGCAGAGATCTATTTGAGGATGGAAATGATGTCAACAAAAGACTTACTTTGATACCTTCCCGCACAGATGTTTATCCAATTTCGGCCACAGGAGCCAAACTTCGACAAACTTAACTGAGGAGAAAAGCTATACGGATAAGATGGGGGTACTAAGGGGCGGTTCCGAGGGTCCGAGTTTTGGTGTTTTTTAGTATGCGAATAAAAGTACTTGGTGAGCTGAAATCTACACTGAAAAAAAAAAAGAGATGATAATATTACTAGATTCTGGTTAAATTACCAGAAAATTACCAGAATGGCTCACTGTATGTGAACCAGGGACAGTCTGGTAGGATTACCATCCAATTCTAGTTGTGTTTCCACCAGAATTTATCATTAAATAACCATCCTCCAAAATGACTAGTAATTATAGTACATCATAATGCTACGTTACCTCTGGGGAGGGGGAGTTGGAAGTGAAAGGGGCGGTGGAGCAGGGATGGAGGGAGGGGGGGGGGGGGGTTGGGAAGAATAAAATCGATAAAAATTTTAATTTAAATTTTCGGTGAGTACCGTACATATGTCCCTCTCAAATTCGAGACAAAGTTTATCGCCCCGACCGGGAATCGAACCCACAACCTATCAATTCCTAGCCTAGCGTCCTAACCATTACACTGCCCTGACAATTGAGGACTCTCGACGAATTTCAAGTATATAAGTTTGCGGACGTTCATTTTGGAAAATACGGTCGGTTGTAGTCCGATCAGCGTGAAAATTGGTAGTCCCGAGTAAAATTGGTCGAGGAGTCCGATTCTGCTATCCATTTTTCAAATTTCGAAAATCCAAGATGGCGGCGATATGCTTATCATGACTAACTTGCCTACTTTTCAACGGATTTGCACGAAATTTGATACTGGAAGATATTTCCACACGAGGAAGCCAAATCTGCCATCTGTTATTTAAATTTAGAAAATCCAAGATGGCGGCGATATGCATATCATGTCTAATCTGCCTAGTTATCAACGGATTTTCATGATATTTGGTATCCGAGGGTATATTTACGTAAGAAAACTGAATCTGCTACCTTTTTTTCAAATGTCAAAAATCCAAAATGGCGGTGATATCCTCATCATGACTAACTTGCTTAGTTTTCAACGGATTTACAAAGAATTTAGCACCCGGTGGTATTTTCACACGAGGAAGTCGAATCGGCCATCTAAAATTTAAATTTTGAAAATCAAAGATGGCGGCGATGTGCTTATCACGTCTAACTTGTCTAGATTTCAACGGATTTACATGAAATTTGGTTTCCGGGTGTGTTTTCTCGCGAGAAACCCGAATCTGCATCCATTTTTCAAAATTCAAAATCCAATATGGCGGTGATATCCATATAATCGCAGCGTCACTTCATATTGTCCAAATTTAACAAACTTGGGATAAAAAAATAATCTACACAGCAAGCACTTTACGATGGGCTTGGCGCCGATACCCGAAACTGGGGTTCAAAATCATCCAAAATTTTCGAATTTTTTATTAGGCCTAAAAGTCAAATTTAAATCAAATTTTGGGTATCGGCGCCAAGCCCATCGCAGAGTGCTTACGGTGTAGATTATTTTCTACCCAAAGTTCGTTCGTTCAATTTGGACAATTTTAAGTGATGCTGCGACTATATGCATATCGCCGCCATAATGGATTTTGAATTTTGAAAAATGGACGCAGATTCGGGTTTCTAGCGTAAAAATACCCCCGGCAACCAAATTTCATGTAAATCCGTTGAAAACTTAGCAAGTTAATCATGATAAGGATATCACCGCCATTTTGGATTTTTGACACTTGAGTAAAAGGTAGCAGATTCAGTTTTCTTACGTAAACATACTCTCGGATACCAAATATCATGAAAATCCGTTGATAACTAGGCATATTAAACATGATTTGCATATCGCCGCCATCTTGGATTTTTTATAAATTTAAATAAAATATGGCAGATTCGGCTTCCTTGCGTGAAAATATCTCCCAGTATCAAATTTCGTGCGAATCCGTCGAATAGTAGGCAAGTTAGTCGTGATAAGCATATCGCCGCCATCTTGGATTTACGAAATTTGAAAAATAAATGCAGATTTGGTTTTCTCGCGTGAATACACCTCTGACAACCAAATTTCATGTAAATCCGTTGAAAACTTGGCAAGTTGGACGTGATATGCACATCGCCGCCATCTGTGATTTTCAAAATTTAAATAAATAGTAGATGGCAGATTCGGTTTCCTCGAGTGAAAATATCTCCGAGTATCAAGTTTGGTGCAAATCCGTTGAAAACTGGTATAAGCATATCGCCGCCATCTTGGACTTTCGGAATTTGAAGTACTTCTCTCGTACGATACGGCATCATTTTATGGTGGTACGATGTATAGTACAAAAATTATTCCGTGTTTTGAATTTGTGGCACGGATAGTAGCTTTATGACTCGGATCATAGTCATTCTGGTATTAAAGTTAGCTTTCTGGTAATATCATTACGTGCAGTTTGTTAACTGAATATGTGATAATATTATTATCCTAGGCTTGTTATTGAATCACTCATCTAATTATTTAACCAAACTGAGGAGCTTCCATCCATTCTGGTAAATGACTATCAGAACTTCTGGTAATATGACAGGAGCTACAGTAATATTACTACGCCTTACCACTGTAACACGATAATTCTGGTTATATTACCAGAAATCGGTCCATTACGCTGGATGGTAATATTACATTCGGTTTTTTTTTCAGTGTAGGATGCTTTTGGTTTCTAACCATAGGTTTGGTAGTTCTAAAGATGCAATTTCGGCCCAAAATGCATGGTTTGAAAAGGGAATAAAAGCATACGAATCACAACACACGATTTGTTGCATTTTTACTCGAATGTACCTCCGAAACCGGAATACTTGGGGGAAAAAAACAAATGGCTGTTTTGTTCATCAATGTTTGGCCTCATCAAGTACTTTCATTTTCCTTAAAAACCCACAATTTTAGGATCTTGCAAATGTCCATGTTCATTCAAATTGCGTGTCCATGATCATACGTAAATCAAGTCTTATTTTGAGATTGAATAGCGGGGACAAAGATACCTGTCCAGGGAATAAATAGAGTCCCTTGATGGAAAAATTGTGTAGGGAGTACCGACACGACGCTTTATACAATTGAAAGGAGTCGACCGCCTGAACGAATTTGAAGGTAAAGTCCACAGTGGACCAGTGGTGGTCTGGCGGATTTGCCGGCATTCCGTTCCGGTCCGTTCCAATACAGTCCTCTACTCATCGATTCTTTTGTGTTGAGCCTTCGATGTCGCAGACTCCTGCTAGCCTCCGTGAAAGCCTAAAACCAACGACCAATCGCAGGTCGTTGAGCTCGTGCTGGTGCTCCCTATACAACATGTCCATCAAATGACTCTAAGAATGCAATACGCAACTCACAACTCACCTAACACTTGTAATGGATGGTATATTGTGCATCGCATATTGCATACCTTGAACAGGTATTTTTGTCCCTGCTAATACATTGATTCTTTTCTCAGTGGTCATTCTGATTGTGTTACTCCGCGCTTCAACGGTAAAGAGCTCTTTGGAGGAGGGAAAGGGAGGAGGATAGGAAGAGGGGAGGAGGGTGAAGGAGAAGTATTCTTCCTCGTTCAGTCTGTTACAAACGGCTACTCTGATTCATTTTGACACTTTGATGCGGCCGCGATGCGAAGTTTCAGCGGCAGCCGTTTGATCTTTAAAACTTAAGAGCAGCTGCTAACGACTCACAGTTGATCGAAACATAAATTTTTCGGGGACATGAAAGCATGAAAAGATATTGGTATTTTACTTTAAAAACATGATGGAGCTAATACTTTCTTGTAACAAACTAAGTTAAATCACTCATTCCAAGCCCTTAAATGAATGATTTCACAAACTTTCAAGTTATCTTGATGATCATGGTTCAGAATCTTGATTTTTATTCGTAAACTTGTGTCCGGGAAATTCGATTCCGTTCGATCTACTGTGCGACAGCACCAAAGCTACGACGGCAACGCGAAAGAATAATGAATGTCGCGCATCTGGTTTAATTCATTTGAGCGATTAAAAGGAAACAGCTTTGAAAATAAAGAAATAAAAAGGAGCTAAGGAGGATAAAGAGGGGCACTTAAAATGAATATTTTGATTGCATCCATCCAGGACATGAAAGGAATCCGAGTCACTCAAAACATTCCATCACGGACTTTCTTGTCTTTTACACGCGACGCTTCATCACATCGGTTTTGGCAGATTCCAAAGATTCTTCGTTACACTGTCATAAACTAAACAAACTAATTCCTACCTGTCCCAGGCCCAGGGTCCCTCAATTATTCGAATCCTTTTTTTTTTTTTTTTTTTTTTTTTTTTTTTTTTTTTTTTTTTTACCTTGCGGTGTTCAAAGCTCGAGAATTATTTCAAAAAGTTTCAAGACGCGGGGAGAAAATTTTGAGCGGGCAAAATCCAAAGATTACTGAACACGGGAGGTCGGGGAGTACCGCTTGTCTGAGGACAATTTAAATAAAAATCTGGTTCCGTTATAGGTTGATCTTTCCGGTTGCCTGTTCCGATCTAATCGCATTTTCGAAATCAGTGACACCACAATGTTGAACTCTTAAAGTATTTTACAGAACCTCTGCAAAAAGGAAAACAATGGAACTGCTATAAACTTTAGCAGATGCAATAAAGAGGGGTCAATTTCTTGTGTAACATCGCGCTTCACTATGAGGAAAATTTCCGATTGGTTCAAGGGATGTTCTGATATTCCCGCCGCACTTTATTTTCCATAAAGACAATAGGAATTCGTGTCTGCATTCAAGCTTCCTAACTATTGCAACGATAGGTCTTATGATTGAAATAAGGGGAAAAACAACAATGATTTTTTCTTATGGTTTTGACAACCACTTTTTTCTCAAAAAGTTTCAAAATTTATTCAAGACCTCCATAAATGCGTTTAACCCTTTAAGGGCCAGGCCCGAGTATACTCGTTTTTCTTCTCTAGTCAACTTCACATTGTTTCAGTCTTCATTCCGGATAAACGCGACGATTAATGAAAACATGTACAAGATAAGATGTCTTCGGGCGCCTTCAATGTATCATATAGGCAATGTCAACTCCTCCGAGTACGATCAGTTAACTACCTTCCCTTTATAAACGGAAGAGTGGCGTCCTTTTGAAATAACCTGGCCCTAAGAGGGTTAAACGAAATTCCAAGATGGATTGTCGTAAAGCAAATCACAATGAGGGAATTTCATTAAATGCTTGCAATCTCTAAGCTGAGAATCATAATTCATTAACTATAGAAATGTACAATCAGAAGAGAGAACGGGACTCCCGCTCCCTCATTTCATGTCAGAGCAAAGATGGGCGGAGCTTTGCAGGTATCATAGAAGATTCTCGTCTAATTTGCCTCTCTACGAAAACACAAAAAGGAAAGGCTCAAATTAGAAAGGAACCTCCCATGGTACTTTTATAGCTCCGTCATCACTCCTTAAAATTCAAAGTCACTTTGTGAGTCTGTGAGTGATTTACGTTTTTTTTTTTATTTCGCTCATAGTTTGGCTGGGCCAATGGCGGATCCAGCAATATGGCAACCATGTATTCTTCCCATTTGAACGTATGAGGAAGAATCGATTCTCGAGGGGGCCATGGCCCCTTGACTAATCGATTGTTTTTCACGCATTCAAATGGGAAGAATACACAGTTGCCAGATCGCTGAATTCGCCTATGGGCTGGGCTTTCCTCAAATTAACTATTAACTATTAACTATTAACTATTCAATACTTATAGCAAAAGTTAGCAAAAGCCCAACGGGTCTGTTGCAAACTTTTGCTATACAGCGCTATATGTAGAATGAACAATCTCATATAAAATCGCGTGAAAAGTCCATTGGTGGCAGCAGAAAGTCATCAAATGCAATAACAAACTAGCAAGAGGCATTTAAATGAAATCCAAGATGGCGGTAAAATATCGAGGAACCTGTATGCAAGCACCATGAACTTCGAAGATGACCAACCTCACAACATCGATCACAACCAATCTTAACGCAAACGAACTCATAACCTCCGATGCTGTGAGGTTGTTAACGTTGGCCATCATGGATGTTCGTTCACGCGCGGTGCGTGCACACAGGTTGCTCGATATTTGACCGCCATCTTGGGTTTCAATTAAACACCTCTTGTGAGTTTAATACTGCATTTTATGCCTTTCTGATACCAACAATGGACTTTTCACGTGATTTTACTTAATATTTAACACTCTATATCGCTGTAGCAAAAGTTTGCAACAGACCCATTGTCTTTTGGAGCCTGATTCTAATCAAAATCTCAAAATTTTGTTTCCATAGATTTATCTACTCTTGGTGAGTGATACTTGAATAATAGAGGAGTTCTTCGGTAAAAGGCGGAAAAAACAGAGGGTGTGCTCGAGCTCAAAAGCTCTGATTTCAAATCGTTATTGCGTGAGACCCTCAGAAGGGAAACTGGGATTTCTTAATTTTCTAACAGACAGAGCGTGTAGTCAAATCGTCAGCTGATTAAGAAAACCCATCTCATCACTTAATACTCAAGCAGTGTTGTCAGATCGGAATGAAAAATCTGTACGTTTCACATTGATTTAAATGGGGGACGATACGGCTTTTTACCCTCGATCTGCAAACACTGTACTCAAGTCCATAGCCGTAGCCAGGATATTATGTTTCTCTCTCTCTCTCTTCTCTCTCTCACTCTCTCTCTCTCTCTCTCTCTCTCTCTCTCTCTCTCTCTCTCTCTCTCTCTCTCTCTCTCTCTCTCTCTCTCTCTCTCTCTCCTCTCTCTCTCTCCCCTCTCTCCCCTCTCCCCTCTCTCTCCCCTCTCCCCTCTCTCTCTCTCTCTCTCTCTCTCTCTCTCTCTCTCTCTCTCTCTCTCTCTCTCTCTCTCTCTCTCTCTCTCTCAACATGACACTGTGAACACGTGTGTGATTGTGCTCTCGCTTTTTTTCCAATTTTCATGTGTTTAAAGTTGCTAGAAAATTATTTTTTTTGTATAATTCTGTGCGTAGTTGTCTCCGCTTTCAGATTATTTATTTCGTTTGTTTACCAGATTAGTAATACGGTAATAAAGTGCGAATCTCGAAATCCGTAATTGTTTCTTTACCCTTTGAACTCTCGTGAACTCATTGTCTCTGGTCAGTTACCTAACCATGTCTCCTACTCCACCTAATGTGCCCGCGAAAAAAGTGAATACGCGTAGTACCTCTCGTATAGGTGATAACAGCACAACACCTCCTGCCACCGGCCGCACCGCGTCCATCGTTAGTGCCGGGTCCAAGCTCGCGAGCTCGAATAATGTAAACAAACCAAATATCCCGAATGAGGCTCGTCCAACTCTTCAATCCGACGATGCCATGTTTACCGCGGTGCACAAATCGCTGATAGCTTGTCTCGCCGATGACAGCGTCACTGATCTTCTCGTGAACAAACTTTGTGAAAAAATATCTTCTACGATCTTTGATTCTCTTAATAAGGAGATTACCGACCTAAAAGAACAAGTCAATGACCTCAGGTCTCAGCTTCAGCAGCAATAAACGGGATCGGATGCTAAATTAGACGCATTAGAACAGTACGACCGGCGATTAAACTTACGCGTTTTCGGGGTGCCGGAAAAAGAAGAAGAAGATACGGACGAATTAGTCATCAAGGTTTTCAATAAAATAAATGTTAATGTGTCACTAAATGATATACAAAGGTCGCATAGAACTGGCAGGAAAAGGGATAGGGATGATAGCGCCCGAAATTGATTCAAGACCTCGGCCCAAAATTGTGAAATTTTTAAGCTACCGAACGCGGGACGAAATCTACAGAAATAAGAAACTCCTCAAAGGCCAGCGGGAGTCCATCAATGAAGACCTCACTGCTAAAAGACTAGCCACCTTGAAGATACTAAAAAATAAATACGGATCTAAAAATGTTTGGACTATAGATGGTAGATTACATTACGTTGATGAAAATGGCGTAAAAAAAACTTGCCACAAAGGGTGATCTGTATATATTGGTATGACTTTCTGCAAGTTATAGTTATAAAATGTAATTTTTGAATTTTTTTTTTAAAAAATGAAGTTTTACAGAAAATGAAATTCCCTCAAAAAATGATTTTTTTCAAAAAATGGTTTTTTTCTAAAAATGAATTTTTTGGAAGGATAAGATTTTTTGAAAAAATAAAACAATCTAAAATGAGTTTTTTCTAAAACCGGCTTTCTTTCCTTTTTTATTTTTTTGCAAATCGGTTATTAAATCGGTTCTTTAGAAATACGTTTTGATTAACTATTTTTTTTTTTTTTTTTTTTTTTTTTTTTGTTTTTTTTTTTTTTTTTGGGAGAGAAATACTAGCTATAAAAACTAGCACGATTGCTACTTATTCACTAATTAAGCTGAGAGCAAAAAATAAAAACCATGCCTTTCACGAGTGACTTTTTTACCTAATATTTTTGTTGTCTCTTTGATTTTTATTATTATTACTGCGATCATTTTTATTATTATGTTGTTGTTTTTATTTGTTTTTTATTTTTATTTTTTTTACTCTTCTTTTTCATTATTTTTGAATATATCTTTAAATTGCCCCTACATTTTCTTATCTCCCCCCCCCCCCCCCCTTCCGCCCATCGATGAAATTATCTTTAGAATAATTCTGATCCCTCTGCTCACCAGTTTAATCTTTTCTCCTAATTCAACATTTTTCATTTCTTTCTATTCTCCGGTCATTAGCGTCGACTGTTCTTATATTATTCTTATTACTAGTAACTTTGCTTCTATTATTATTACTCTTTTTACTCTATTTTTTATTTTTTTGAACTTCTCTTATGGATAATTTTGATCAGTCTGTTAGCATTCGTGGTCTGCTGGGCGGATCGTTTCAGCGACAGAACCGTTCTCGAAAAATGTGCCACGTTAATGCCCAATCTTTACTTGTCACTTCTCATTTCACTGAGTTTACCCAACTTTTCTCCGGAGGAGAGGCAGATCTTGTTGCAGTCAGTGAAACCTGGTTCAGACCCTACGTTCCCGACATTGATATCTCTTTACCTGGCTACAAAGTTTTTCGAAGCGATAGAGTAGATAGTAATGGTGGTGGAGTCGCAGTGTATGTTCGAAAAAATTTGCCAGCAAAAATTTTGTATAAAACTGATGGAATGCTTGGTAAACCTAAATTTTTAGCTCTAGAGGTGGGAAGTACAGAAATAAATTTTTATTTATCTCAGTGTATCGTCCTCCTAAGGTTGGATTTGGATCTGAGTTGGAGGAAGTTATGTTTAATCTATCAACTAGTTTTAGTCATGTCATCATGACGGGTGATTTTAATGTCGATCAAAATGTAACTTCTTTTGACAAATCATATCTCTCTAACTTATTCCGACAATGTGATCTGTTCCTTACACCAATGAAATCAACCCATTTTACGTCAACCTCTGAGACGTGGCTTGACCTTATGCTTGTGAGTGATTCAAGTGCCATTTGTGAGTATGGGCAAACTACTGTTCCTGGCCTCTCAAAGCATGACCTCATTTACCTCGTTTACAAAATTACAAAGCCGAAACGTAAAGCAAACCAATTTCGCTGCGCAGTTTTAAAGATTTTAACGAAATAGCTTTCACTTCTGACTTAGGTAAATGCGTATGGCAAGATGTGTATGACAGTAACGACATAAATTACAAAGTGCATACGTTCAATTCCCTTTTTTTTTAAAAATTCTAGACGCACACGCACCTCTCAAAACAATTCTCGTAAAAAAACCTCCAATGCCATGGCTAACTGATGACATTAAACAAATGCAGAGTGAACGTGACATTGCCTGGAAAAAATTCAGAGAAACCAAAAATAAAATAGATGAAACAAACTTTAAAATCTTAAGAAACAGAGTCAAACAAGAGATCCAGAACAGTAAAATTAGACATGCTCACTCTTTATTCAACGATAAAATTACCCCATCTGAATTTTGGAAACAAGCGAAAAAAATTGGTTTCTCAGGTAACAGTGAGCTCGCTGAAAATGGTCCTTGTCCCTTTCCACTTGATGTTCTGAATTCCACATTCTGTTCTCTACCTGATATGTCCAAGGATGCAATCTCTAATACAGTATCACGTTATGAGGGGACTCATCAAAATGCTGGCGCTCCTTTCTCTTTTCTTCCAGTTACGGAGGAGGAGGTGGGTGGTGCTATGGCTGCTATAAATCAAACATCAAAAGGATTTGATAAAATTTCAATGGAACTTCTTTCTAAAGGTTTTAGAGTTATTGTCCCGGTTGTCACGCACATTTTAAATTTTTCTTTAAAAACTGGAAGCTTTCCAGACGATTGGAAGAGAGCAATTGTAATTCCTCTACCGAAAGTAAAATCGCCATCTTCTCCTTCTGATTACCGTCCTATTAGTCTGTTGTGTGGCTTGTCTAAAGTGCTCGAAAAATTGGTTCATAATCAACTCTCGAACTATCTTAATAGCCACAATCTACTCGACAGATTTCAATCTGGATTTTAAAAATGGCCACAGCACCACCACCGCTCTTCTAAAAGTTACTGAAGACCTTTAAAAATTTCAATGGATAGAAGACTTGTATCTTTGCTAATATTATTTGATTTCTCCAAGGCTTTTTATGAGTTAACCACAAAATTCTTCTATCTAAACTTAGGTTTTAAATGTTGGATCTACTGCACTTTCCTGGTTTTCGTCGTATCTGTCAGGCAGACAACAGTGCGTGTCGTACGATTCACTCTTTTCTGGTTGGTTGGATTGTATGTCAGGTGTTCCGCAGGGCTCAGTCTTGGGACCCCTACTTTTCATCATTTATATATTTGACATTGCGACTAACTTTCGGCACTGCAATTATCACCTGTACGCGGATGACCTTCAAATATATCTTAGCTTTTTACCCGAGGACTCAGTTTTTGCTTTTGAACGGGCAAACTCAGATATACAACGGCTGGTTGAGTGGTCCCTTGCTCATGATCTCTTAATTAATGGAACTAAAACTCAAGCAATGTTGGTTGGTTTCTCAAGACTGAGCTCTAAGGTACTTTACAACGAGTTGCCTTCTCTTACTGTCAATGGCCAGACTTTGACTTTGGTCAGCTCGGTCAAGAGCCTTGGATTAATTATCAATGATACGCTTACTTGGGGAGAGCAGGTAGCTGCTCTTTCTCAAAAAGTTGTCCGTACCCTGCGCAGATTGGAAAGATTTCGTTTAGATCTGCCGAAAAAAGCTAAAATTAATCTTGTTCGAGCTTTGATTTTACCCCTCTTTGACTATGGTTCGACTGTGTACGCTGACATACATGAAACCCTAAATATTAAACTTCAGCGGCTTCAAAACGCATCTATTCGCTTCATTTTCGGTCTGCGCAGGGATGCCCATGTCACGCAATACTATAGGGATTTAAACTGGCTCAAACTGAAACAGCGGCGTCAGTATTTAGTCCTAACGTGTGTTTTTAGTTCTTTAAAACGTTCAATTCCAACTTATTTTTCTGATTTCTTCCTCCCGTTAAATCATGGCGCGCTGCATACAAGATCTGGCTCTCTTTTGAGGATACCAGTCCATCGAACAACGTTGGTAAATAATTCATTCAGAGTGAGGGGGGTGTCGACTATGGAATCAGTTAGATCCAGAGATTCGCGATGTTCAGCTTTCCATGAGTGCTTTCAAAATTAAAATTAAAGAGTATTTTCTAATTAGAACAGTATGACGCTAATAACGTGAAATGTATGAGAGTATAATTCAGTATTACTTAAAGTATTTTTCAACTTCATCTTCTGAGTAATTTATTCTATTAATATTTTGTATCATTGTTATTATTTTCGTACTTCATAAAATTTATTTGTATTAGGTACTTTATTTATGAAATTTAAACCTTTCTTCATTAGTTCTAATTCTGTATTTAAAAGTGTGAGCATAACCCCCCCCCCCCCCCCCCCCCCCCCACTCATTTTGTTTAATATTAATATTATAGAGATTTGGCTAGGTGGGCAAGTGGAAGAGAGGGCTTTATACCCCTAACTTGCTCCCCTAGCCATAATCTAACACATTGTTTAAGTTTTTTTATTTTTTTTTTAGTTTGTTACTTGCTTTGTTTTTTTGGTGGCGAATAAATTCTCTCTCTCTCCCTCTCTCTCTTCCTCTCTCTCTCTCTCCTCTCTCTCCCTCTCTCTCTCTCTCTTCTCCCCCTTTCTCTCCCTCTCCCCCCTCTCTCCCTCTCTCCCCTCTCTCCCTTCTCTCCCTCTCCTTTTCTCTCTCTTTTCCCCTCCCTCCCCCCCTCCCTAAACCTCACTCCCCCCCCCTCCCTCCCTCCCTCCCTCCCTCCCTCCCTCCCCCCTTCCCTCCTTTCTTTTTGAAATCACGTGAGGCACATCCACGTAAAGTGCCCAGTGCTGACTTTAAAGCGCTGTCCGCAGAATGCTGGGCTCAGATCTCACGCGTCGACCGTCGGTGACTTCAAAAAGGGTTCCAAGATAATTGTTTGACACCCCCTGTCATTTGCGGTCAGACGAGTGGAAGAATAATTACGAATACATAATCACGATGAAAATGGCCTCCGGAAGAAGCGCCAAATGAAGCATGTAGTACGTTTTTTCCAAAAGAGCATCAGGAGGATAACATTTCAATATATGGTCAAATGCACACCCTCAGTTTCATCGACTGTTCTTCCGAAGTATCAATTATTGGCCCAACATAACGCGCGACGCAATGCGATGCTCTTCGCGGTATATGCGCGGTGTTATCCTCTATCACAAATCCATCGTTGCCTTGCCTAATTTAAACAACTAAAGAATTTATGTAGGTTAATCTATCAAAAAGTATTAGGGATATCAGTTCGGTAAATACACACAAAGAGTAAACAAGAGTCCTACGAGATGATCTGACAGTGCTAATTCTGTTCGGAGCACTTATCAAATTGTACAAAATAAAATTCACTGTAGTTGCTGTGGTGTGCCCTAGGAGAAACAAACAGACTATTGTTCAAGGAGATTTCAGTCATATCAGAATTTCTTTCATTTGAACATCCTGCAAACAAGGATCTGAAAGTGTTTTGTTTCACAGATCCACAGCAGATGTGGAAATTGGCACGAAACCATTTCAGATGAGGGTATTCTATTTGAAGGAACCGAAATTAGCAAAGATGTCATTGAGAAGATTCTCAAACTCTCTCGGTCTAACATCAAGATGAATTTCAAGCTCAGGCAGACAAGACACTTGGATGTTAAAGGAACTCAACGGCAGTGAGTGGCTCCTGTTGCAGAGCTCTTCTTTCAGAGACGACATTAAATACTTGAAATAGTTATAAATATCCGGTAGGTAATAGAGAGGGGGGAGGCAGAAGCCTCTCTTTAGTTTCCAATAACTTTTATTCAATCACGATTTTGACGGAACAAGATGATTGATATTGCAAACGTACTGCCGTACAACAGAACTCTCAGAGTACCTAATATGTATTCCCTTTGAGTCAACTTTATTCAAAAAAGAAAAATGTGATACACAGTAAAGACGGATATTGACACAAATAAGTAAAAGTTCTGCGCGGGAGAAAGAATTAGAAGGGAACAAATCATTTCCTCTGCAAACAAACGCGGTCTTACTCAGCTTATTAAAAATAAAATTTGCGAAAGTTTTTTTGAATTACCTCCTTCCCCTGATGCGCAATTTACGTCATCTACACACGAAGAGGCTCCTTTGGTCACGATAGAAGCAAGGGAACATGGAACAGAGGCAGAGGCTCAGTTATTGGCAGAGGAAGAAAGGCAACCGGATGATGAGTTTCTCTATGAGATATTAATCCAAACTTATTTTATATGTGAGTATAATCAGTCGCCACTGGGGGGGGGGGGGGGGGGGGGGTTTTATAAATTTTCGTATCCGTTAAGAAACATTGAAAAAAAAGTGCGTAATCACCTTTTGAGGTTACGTGTATAAAGTTCAATTTCGAAGTGTTGCGAAACCAACTTCGCTTACTCGAAGCGTGTCGAAGAGTAGTGTATGTTTTTCAGACTACAAACACGACTTTTACCAGTGACAATGTAAATGTTGATCGGCTAATCGAATGCCTCCGCAGAGCAAAGAGAGCCTTGTTTTCCTCTCTAAGCACAGTATCTATGCAGAAAGTCAGAGCTAGCTAAGGTGAAGCACTAAACAGAGTCAGCAATGGCCCAGCTTCAGCTGAACCGGCTGAGGGAGAGGGTAAAGGGGGCAACTATTTCTTGGGCCTGATGTACAATCTTGTTACAGAGCGTACTGCTTACGGTTAAAAAGAAAAAAGAAAGAAAAACCACAGGGCAAGAGTTGAGCCGATCCCGTGTAACATTTATTACCATAATTATGAGCGATAATTTATGTGTGTGTTGCATGCGCGAGACTGCATAATTAGCGGTCTCCAAGCACGCAAGCGCCATTAAACCAGGTTGTAATAGTAATGTTAGCGCTCTGCTTCTCTCTCGCTCTTTCTCTCTTCGACGGTAATGACAGCCTCGGCTCTTACATTTACTTGAGTTAGACGTTAAGATCTCTTATTATGATGTGGGGCTTTAATACACCCAACATACTGTTTAACTCTAAACGTCACTTACCTCTCAAAATTACACATTTCTGTTAACACAATCGATTCCCTTCACTTCTCGATTACTGTTATGTGCCTAGTTTTAATTTTATAACAATACATCATTATACTTCAAACCTTTTTTTTCACTTGAAATTATGCACTCGCCTCCCTTTGTCCATCTTTCTCGCTCTCTTTTTTCTCTCTTTCGCTTTCTGCAAACAAGACCAGCTCGAAGTTCAGAATAAATTAAAATAATATTTAATCGTGTGCATGGTTAGACTGCGCTTGCAGCATACCACACGGCACTCGAAGCCCTCACTTAAACAACTAAGTCACAGTGGATGCTAGTCCTAAAGATTCTAAAAACAAACTATAGCTACAAAAGAGTAGAAAGTAAAAATGAGTTGGCGCGCCTAACGCAAACGTTTTGTAAAAGCTCGGTGAAAATCCTCGCATTCGGTGTTTTTTTTTTTTTTATATTTGATTTCACGTTTGACGGAGAAACCAATGACCGATTCCCTGTCCGCACAATCTAGGGAAGCACTGCTTCAATAACGATTCAAGACTAGCTCTCGTACAAATGCGAATCGAGGTCTCATTCAGTAGCGGCTAGCAATTCGGCAACAATGTTTTCACTCCATTTGTGATAATATGTAAAACGATCGGCTAGATAGTGACACAGTGCTTCACGAGCAAATCGATTATTTTACGTTGATTCAAAGGAGAGAAAACATTGTTGCCGAATGGAGCAGTTGCAAGGGTCTGAAATGTTGCGGTTTTTACATAGAAAATGAAAGTCCTTGGTGAGCTGAGAACAAAAATGCCTTTGGTTTCTAGTTAATTCCCATTGTTCCGAAGATGAGATTTTGGCCCAAAATACATTGTTTCAAATGGGAATCCCACGTAGTGACGTTACTACGCCCACAATTTTCTACAACTTTGAACGTGAGTATCTCCAAAACCGGGGAACTTACGAAAAAACCAAAGGCACCATTGTTCTCAGCTCAACAAGTACTATCATTTTCTTTATAAAAAACACAACATTTCAGACCCTTGCAACTGCCCTATTGCACGGGCTCACTCAGTCAAATCAAGGAATTTGACAGTATCGCTCTTACTCTTCTTCCTTCTCTCTACTCCTTTGAATACGTGAGTTAGAAAATGACAGCATAATGGCAGTCACTTGATGCCCTATTCCGCTATCCTTTTCTAACGCATGCGTTCGAATGGGCTGAGAGAGTGAGGGAGGGAGAGAGAGAGAGAGAGAGAGAGAGAGAGAGAGAGAGAGAGAGAGAGAGAGAGAGGGAGGGAGGGAGGGAGGGAGGGAAGAACATTTTTCTAGGGATCAATTGGTGAGCACGAGCCTGAACACGCAAACGGTCGAGCGAGCACGAGATATTATTGAAATTAGCTTGAGTTACGATCCTTTGACTTTAGCGCAGTCAACACTCCGCACAGCACCCCAGAAAACATGATCACGAAAGTTTCACAGAGTGACAAATGCACTCGGAAAATGAGCGGGTGTTCAGCAGCAAAGAGATTTCAATCAATGGCCCAACTTTTAGAGGCGGAGGCAAGGACAGGCGAGCCGCGGCAGCGACGCGACGGCCTGTTTAGTGTTTACTGTGATAAGAGAGGGTCAACAAATATTATCAACGCCAACGCGGATAATGATACAGCGGGCAAGGCGCACCTTCAGCAAAACTGAATTAGTTTACTTTTAAAATGAGTATGTAGTCATTCTTCACGAATGCAACTTATCATGAAGAAATCTGCAAAAATAAAGGAAAAATTAACTTACAAAGCATTCGTTTTATCTCCGTTTTTGGGATTTTTCAGAGAAGCAAAACTAAGATATTTTGTCTGAGCCTTTTGAATAGTTATGTCTGCATTTTTTCACTTACTTTCTCTTGAAGTTGTAGGAATTATGCCTGGAAACTTAAGATACGCAGTCAGTTTGATTGGTGGAGAATTATAGCCGTTATATTTGAAACTCATTTAATCCAAAGATTGGTGAGTAGGAGTGATACTTTGTCTATCCGCCTCATTCACACTCATTGAGGCTTCTGGGAATTTTTGTACTTCGTATGTTCGTAATGTTTTTATCATATTTTCCACTTTATATTTTAGTGCTTCAGTTTGAAACTTTCAGGGTATCCTCTTGAAGTATGCTTGCAGCTGTGCTGACGTCCCTCAAATTTGTACTATTTGTATACGTTAAATAATTTTAGCCAAAAACTGCTTACTTTTTGAGCAGCGAGAAGTGGCGGTTCGAACTAATCGAATACCTTGAGATATAGCATCTAAGTGAGCATGTGCACTGTACACTGTAGTAGTTAATATTGCGGTGTGGCGACAAGACTTTCCAGGAATTTTTGGCGCGAATTTTCGGTGACCTAATTACCCTCATTAATTACTGCCCCTTGATTACACCTGACCTAACATCATCTTCTTGGACGACGCATTGTCGCCACCCCTCACCCTTTCCACCGGCGACCGATACACCGTTGCATCCCCGCACCCCCGCAACCTATACACCGTGGCGCGTGATATGATTTTCTCCCCTACCCCCGCTCCCATTCTGGTGGTTGATTCACCGTTATGTTGCCCACCCGCACTCCTTATTACTCACTGCACGCATAAACCACTGAATGAGTTTTCTTTTACCTCACCCCTCCAACCTAACACCTTCATGGTGCGCGGGCCAAGATTGTTTCGACACTTAGTTGGTCACCACGGCGTGGTGATATGAATAGGGGCCACTCTGGGCTGCTGAGACTAGTCAATTCAAGCTGGACTCGATCTGTTGGAAGAGCACCTATTCGCGTTAGTACAAACGTGATCAGTTGATCTAATGCAGATCGAACTCATTCAAATTGTGTCTCAGCTGCCGAAGGCCCCCATTAATAACACCACGTCTTGCTGAACAACATTGATATCTTGAAAATGACGTATGTTGTCACTGACAACTGAAAAATAAGGATTGGAATTGCTGATGTTGGTGGGATTATATAAATTTTCATTAATATTACTATTATCAATTTCGTTATTTAAACCATTACCGGTTTGGATGCAACCAATGGTGGCGGAGGTACCGGCGGCGGTTCCGGCCAACTCATCGAAATACATTAAGCAGTCAGATGCATCGAACGTTCGCTCGTACCAAGGCACGGTTTCTGGTTCGGCTGCTATTTCATCAAACTGCCTCAGCCAACCAGATGCATCAAATAAAGACTCCCGTCCAATATCTTCAAATAGTTCCTGTAATTAAAACAACACAAAGGACATGGCACACTTCTTATGGGAAAACGGTTTCGGTCGAATTGGATGAAACTTTGGGAAATGGTTCATTTTGACCTCCTGATCAAAAGTCTCCACGGGCCCGAAGCGATCCTATGACTAGTTTTCGAGATATGGGGGGGCAAAGGTCCCGAATTTGATGATTCTGAGCAAATGGATTTTTACTACTTATCACTCTCCTTTTTTCACTTTTTTCTACATAACTTTTTTTCTATTTGAGTAATTGAGACGCGGTTTGTGGCATTTTGTTCCTCAGACTCTTGCGCATGTTTTAATGCCCATTTATTTGACCGTCATTCGGGGGGAGGAGGGGTAACCGCTTCCGCGCAACTGTTGTGGCGACCTTATCTGGAATCGCGATGTTCCGCATCGAGGATTCGAACGACCATTCCTTTCAGCATTTAGTAAAATGTTTCTTGATGCAATGCGCATACCATTATGCGTCTAAAATTGTCATTACATTGATGGTAACCATGGTGGGGGGGAGGGGGGCTATCTTTCATTTCAAGTTAACGAATTGCAACGTATGCTTACCTTGTTGAGAATAACTTTTTACCAAGCAAGCTTTTCTATCATGGTATAAGCCACTCAATCCAATCGATTTACAGTACGTGTGAGCCGTCCATTTAGAGGGTGACAAAACGTAGGGTGTTTGGGGGGGGGGGGGGGGGGTTAGTAAGTCCCCGCAGCTTATGCTGCATTTCTGATCAATTTTTGAAGTAACTTTCTTCCTGATTGAGATATCCGAACGCAATTCACGGCATTTGGCTCCTTCAACTCTTCCGTACATCAATTCGCCTCTGCGACCAACCTCACTTGTGACAAAGTGACGTCAAGGGGGGGGGGGGTGTTGGTCTATCCATGCATTTTTTCGCGTTATTTTTAACACTCTCTTGACAAACTCTTTCTTTCCACTTCTCACGGAGAAATCAGGTTACAGTTCGCGCCTTTTTCCCTTGAACTTTCACGCGTATCACATACACATTAGATTAGCCTTATACTGAAGAGACGAGCGGCGGGGGAGGGAGGGGGCAGTCAGCACTCCCACGCCACTCATCTTTTTAATTCTGAAAATTTTCTGGAATTACTTTTTTTCTAATTGAGATATAAAACCGCGGTGTAAGACGCTCCTCACTGTTCTGGCTTGTGTTTAACGTATTTTTTCTGGTCAATTTCTCAAGTGATGGGAGTGCGGGGGGGGGTGTACTTACAACTGGTACAATCAATCAAGCCACAATAAGCCCAGCCGTGGTTGCACGTTTCGTTTTGGCAACGCTGTTTTCCCGTCATTGAATCAATGCGGAACAATCGATTGTTGGTGAAGCAGCACTTCACTATCGAATCGACTATTTTACGTAGAATCAAATGCAGGGAAAACATTGTTGCCAAATTGCTGGAGCCAACTATGATGCACAGTGTGAAGATCGAGGCTGCCTATTCATGCCGTGTTCATCGATACAGTTTCCTAATTTTTCCGACTGTTTCACGCGCTTAGTCAGTGACATTGAGCAGTTGCTCGAAAAAGGTCCATATTACATGGATTGTGCTCTTCCGAAGAGTTGCATACGTTGCTACAACGCTTATCTATTTGTAATAGCAGAATTAAGGTTCCATGGGATCTGTTTTCGTGTAATTTTTACATTCCGTATAGGTTTTTTTACAATGTAGCTCTTCGCTTTGTCACTATTTTTGGAACAGCAACACAGATACCCAGGGATCACCACGGGGAGATTGCTACATTTCCGAGCCCCGCCCGAGCCTCCCCATCCACCCAACCAACGAGGCATACTTATTACTTGTAGACGTCTTCAAATAAACTTGGCAAATAATAATAGATTGTGCATCAGTGGCGGCTCCAGCAATTTGGCAACAACGTTTTCCCTGCATTTGATTCTACGTAAAATAGTCGATTCGATAGTGAAGTGCTGCTTCACCAACAATCGATTGTTGCGCATTGATTCAATGACAAGAAAACAGCGTTGCCAAAACGAAACGTGCAACCACGGCTGGGCTTATTGTGGCTTGATTGATTGTACCAGTTGTAAGTACACCCCCCCCCCCCGCACTCCCATCACTTGAGAAATTGACCAGAAAAAATACGTTAAACACAAGCCAGAACAGTGAGGAGCGTCTTACACCGCGGTTTTATATCTCAATTAGAAAAAAAGTAATTCCAGAAAATTTTCAGAATTAAAAAGATGAGTGGCGTGGGAGTGCAGACTGCCCCCTCCCTCCCCCGCCGCTCGTCTCTTCAGTATAAGGCTAATCTAATGTGTATGTGATACACGTGAAAGTTCAAGGGAAAAAGGCGCGAACTGTAACCTGATTTCTCCGTGAGAAGTGGAAAGAAAGAGTTTGTCAAGAGAGTGTTAAAAAATAACGCGAAAAAATGCATGGATAGACCAACACCCCCCCCCCCCTTGACGTCACTTTGTCACAAGTGAGGTTGGTCGCAGAGGCGAATTGATGTACGGAAGAGTTGAAGGAGCCAAATGCCGTGAATTGCGTTCGGATATCTCAATCAGGAAGAAAGTTACTTCAAAAATTGATCAGAAATGCAGCATAAGCTGCGGGGACTTACTAACCCCCCCCCCCCCCAAACACCCTACGTTTTGTCACCCTCTAAATGGACGGCTCACACGTACTGTAAATCGATTGGATTGAGTGGCTTATACCATGATAGAAAAGCTTGCTTGGTAAAAAGTTATTCTCAACAAGGTAAGCATATGTTGCAATTCGTTAACTTGAAATGAAAGATAGCCCCCTCCCCCCCCCCCCCACCATGGTTACCATCAATGTAATGACAATTTTAGACGCATAATGGTATGCGCATTGCATCAAGAAACATTTTACTAAATGCTGAAAGGAATGGTCGTTCGAATCCTCGATGCGGAACATCGCGATTCCAGATAAGGTCGCCACAACAGTTGCGCGGAAGCGGTTACCCCTCCTCCCCCCGAATGACGGTCAAATAAATGGGCATTAAAACATGCGCAAGAGTCTGAGGAACAAAATGCCACAAACCGCGTCTCAATTACTCAAATAGAAAAAAAGTTATGTAGAAAAAAGTGAAAAAAGGAGAGTGATAAGTAGTAAAAATCCATTTGCTCAGAATCATCAAATTCGGGACCTTTGCCCCCCCATATCTCGAAAACTAGTCATAGGATCGCTTCGGGCCCGTGGAGACTTTTGATCAGGAGGTCAAAATGAACCATTTCCCAAAGTTTCATCCAATTCGACCGAAACCGTTTTCCCATAAGAAGTGTGCCATGTCCTTTAGTGAAAAAAGAATAAATTACATTAATTTTTTTTTTTTAATTTTTTTTTTTTTTATTTTTAATTTTTAATTTTTACTTGTTTATGTTTGTTTGTTTGTCTATTTTTATCATTTTATGAAATGAAGACAATATCCCCCTCTCCCCCCTTCTCCCCCCTCTCCCCACCGAACCCCCTCACCATCCAAATTGTTAAGTTTCGAAATAATTTGTATTGGTGCTTACGTTGTTATCAAGTGTCAGATTGGCCAACTGTGTATCTGAGATGCGATCGTCGCGCCACCAAAAATCCCGCTCGATTTCAAAAATCAGCCGCCCCACCTCGCGCTCGTCGTAGCAACGTTCGACAGGTTCCTGAAACAGAAAGAAAGAAAAGAATCGTTAGATTTACAAAATAAATGAAACACTGGTTAAACACTGGTTTTCGATCAACTCTGGTCATCAGAAGTTATTCTGCATTTCTTTGTACAGTTTTTGAGAACAATTTTAGAATCAATTAAAATAGCTTGAATTTCTAGGAGTAAGTATGCTGATTAAGTCCGTCATTTCTTTAACAAGAGTTCTGTACGTGTAACAGTAAAACAACAATTATTTCAATCCCCCCCCCCTCTGTGATGTATGGGGGTGGTATGCCTATAGATTGAAGGCGCTTTTAGTTTTGATGCATGGCTGTACTAGTTGTCTTTATAAAAAAAAAAAAAAAAAAAAAAAAAAAAAAAAAAAAAAAAAAAAAAAAAAAAAAACATTTTAATGATATATTTTTATTGAGGGGAAAAAGTTAATTGGTGGTAGATATTTAGGTATAACTTACATCATCCGGTATCTGCATTAGATTCTCCTCATTGAGGGTTTCATTAAGTGGCCATGCTGTTTCCGCCAATGCAATGCGTTCCTGTTAACAGAAAGAAAAAAACGATCAGATATTATAAAATTTCAGGATCTATAAACAAAACAAAACATGACAGAAAAAAAATTGAATAGATTCGTTCCTTTCATCACCGTTTTCGTGATATTGATAAGTGCATGGTTTTTTACTTTTTGTTCAATAATCGATCTTATTCTCTCAAATAATTAAACCATATTTTGTTTTTCTTTCTGTTTTCTTATCTGAAAAAAGTGAATTTTCGGTTAAGCTGGAAAAAATATATTTTTAGAAAAAGTATGCCAAACTTACATCCTGTTCGATTTGTTGTATGTCGTCGTCATCGAATAGTCCATCAATCTCCTCCTCAACCGGCCACATATTAGATATTCTGTTGACAGAATTCATTCTGGATTAGGCTAGGATAGGTTAGGGAAGGTTGGGTTGGGTTGGGTTGGGTTGGGGTAGTATAGTTGTTGTTGTTGTTGTTGTTATTAAAAAATAATAAAAAAAAAATGAAAAAAAAATCAAAGGGGGGATATTTACATACATTTTTTTTTTTTAATAATCAATAATACAAGTAATCGAAATCAAAATTTTCAAAAAGGGAATCATCCCCATCCAAGAGTTGGAGATCCTTGGCCCTGTCTGCTCTTTTTTTTCTCTCTTCCATTTCTCTATACTTGGCGGCACAGTCATTCGCGTTTTTATTGAATTTTTCGACCGCCCTTTTTCTTTTTCTAGCATGGATGCAGGTATCTGGGCCCCAACAGATATCCCATGCCTGCATCCGATTTCCGTAAGGTGCTGGTTCTTCGCTATATACCTCATGCATCTCCCCGTCACACCGGATTTTTACGGTTGTAATATACTTATTCAATGGATATCTCTTCGGCCGGCGGATCCCCCTCTCGGACGGGGGTGAGATGTCCCGAGTATACAAGGTGTCATGTTTGACAGATCTAACACCAACGATTCTATTAACTCTGGTGATGCAGGGGGTTGGGGGGTAGAACTAATTGGGGGGTTAAACATATCGGGGCTGAGTGAGGAAGGTGATAAGGTTGGGGTAACCCCCAGCAATTGGGTTCGGTGTTAGAAGACCAGCAATCTTCCTCCGATTCATTACTCATATTATGTGCCATGATAGTATGATACTCTGTATAAACAGAGAGAGAGAAAAAAAGGAAAAAATTATTAAATACCTCCAAAGAAAGAAAAAAGAAAAGATTTATTTTAACTCTAGAGGTCGTCCATCAAGAACTGCTCGACAACATCCGCGAAATTAGGAAAATCAGGTCCTAATAACTGTTTTACTCTCCCTAAAACTTCGTTATAATCTTGATCTTTACACGACTTGTAGTGTGCGTACTGTGTTTCCAAATCGTCAGGAAAAGCTTATACCGTAAAATAACACCCTTTAGATCCAGGATACTTTCGTGGGCAAAGAACAAGTTCTCTTACAAGAAACTCCACGAACCTAGGATCTATTAGATTATACGATTCTTCCGTCAAATCTTTGATCAATTTGAAAAGAAAGAATGCGTAGTCTTCGGATGTCAGTGTACATTTTAACGATAAAAGTTTTTCCTGACCGAAATACAAACACATAACGACCGACAATCTCTACGGCTTTTAATAATAATCTATATTTTAAAACGGGAGGCGGCGAAAACAAAAGAAGAGGGAAATTATATTCTCAAAATTAAATTTTGCCAAACAGACATTCAGAAGTGTGGCCGGATAAATTGGTGCCATTGTCCCGTGAAAATGTATCTGTTAATAACTTAATAGGAACTACTTTTTGACGTACCCAAAAATTCCGAGGGGCGCCCGTAAAGGGGGGTTTCGCCCTCAACTCATAATTTTCAAATGACAACCCCCCTCTTGTGGCACCTTGTTTGAAAGGGCATAAAATTCTTGGACTTTTAGCGCAAACCGCAGGTCAATATCGTTTTTAGTAAATAAGTAAGTAAGTAAGTAAGTAAGGCCCGGGCTCAGGCTCACCGGCAGAGGCGCCCTCATGGGGCCTATACAAAGGCTGCGAGCCGTCTTGCACCTCGAGATTTGGACCGTGCTCCTTAACTTCAACGCTAATGATACACGGAAAAAAATATTAGTGAAAATAACCATACGGATACCTGATTTTGGCACCTGCTAGATGTTATGGTAAACTTGACCAGCAGTATGGTACATTTACCGATACTTGGAGTAAATTCGACATGCAATCAGGTAACATCACCTAGTACCTAGTCAAAACATAGTATACTTCTGTTTAACATTACCATAACATCTAGCAGGTGCCAAAATCAGGTATCCGTATGGTTATTTTCACCGTAGTTTTTTTCCGTGTACTTATCATATTTTTTTCTCAATGCTCGGCGGCCGTCTTAGAAGCCAACGGAAGGTCGTACCAAAGACAGTGGCAGACGCTACCGAGTATGGAATTTTTCGGAGCACGGTCATGTCCCCACCGAGTTAGGCTCTGTTGTTTCAATCTCCCACTGATAGGTAGCGCTGACAGTAGCGTACACAATTAGTGATCCATGATTTAATCACAACACAGCCGAACAGTGCGGACACGTTACTTACTGGATAGCCATTTCGACCTCGCACCCTGTATCCTCGAAGGGCCAGGATGTTGGAGTGGCATGACCATCCACAATCACAATGACTGACATTTGAGTATCTTCAAATATCAGTCATCTCCGGGGATCGAACCTGGGACCTCAGTGCTGGCAGCGAACTGCCTTAACCGCTGCACCACTGAGGCTGAATTAATATCGTTTTTAGTTTTCGATAAAATCGAAGGTCAAAGTTCGACTTGGACCCATTTTCAAAAAATCATTACTACTTTTTGAAAAGTCGGAATTTAAAAAATTAGGAGTCCAAAATACTCTAAAAAGCAAGCTCTTTTCAAAAAAAATTACGGCTTGGACACAATTGTGGTCAAAAGTAGGCTTTAGAGCCCCAAAAAGTTTTTGAAATTTTGGCCCCTCAGGGGTGGATATCTCTAAACTTCCGTGTGACGACTCCTACCGAGTGATACATCGATGAAAAGGGCATTAAAAACTGAGCATTTTGGCGCAAATCGGAGGTCGATATCGTTTATCGAACTTTGTAAATCGAACTTTAACAATCGATATCAATAAAAATGGGGTTCCCAATGAATTTATTCGATTCCCCCATGATCTCCCTCCCGCGCCCTCATAAAATGAAGATGACGCCAAAGACAGTCCCAAAGTAGTAGCCCTTCGACAAGGAAAAGAATGGCAGAAACCGATTCTCAAAACATTAAATGGAAAAAAAGTTTGGGGGGGGGATTAGCACGCGTTACTTTAGCCCTCACCCCTGTATGTACTGGTGGAGACAAAGATATATGGCCAAGGTATGCAATACGCAATGCAAAGTATACCAATCAACACATGTATTATAGGTGTGTGTTGCGTATTGCATATCCTGGCCAGTTATCGACTGACAAGGGGAGGCTCAGAAGTCGCCGCCTCCGATTTTGAAGACAATTGCACGAAAATGTAGCTAAAGTATAAAACTAAACTAAACTAAAGTATAGACCCGTGTTTCTCACTTTTAGCCAATTGGCCTTCTTAAAGCTTGAGGAATTTCTTGAAAGTTGCCGAAACTCACGTAAATATTCGGAACGCTCTATGCTCGGGTTTTTTACGTGAATTTCGGCAGAAAAAAAACATTTTTTCGGCAGAATTTTTTGAAATTTTGGCCCCTCAGGGGTGGATATCTCTAAACTTCCGTGTGACGACTCCTACCGAGTGATACATCGATGAAAAGGGCATTAAAAACTGAGCATTTTGGCGCAAATCGGAGGTCGATATCGTTTATCGAACTTTGTAAATCGAACTTTAACAATCGATATCAATAAAAATGGGGTTCCCAATGAATTTATTCGATTCCCCCATGATCTCCCTCCCGCGCCCTCATAAAATGAAGATGACGCCAAAGACAGCCCCAAAGTAGTAGCCCTTCGAAAAAAAAATTCAAAAAATTCCTGACGCTTTAGGAAGGCCCATTGGCAAAAATATAGAAAACGGGTCTAATAGTTTTACTTTAGCTACATTTTCGTGCAATTGTTTCCAAAATCGGAGGCGGCAACTTCTGAGCCTCCCCTTGTGAGAGCTACTTTAAGGATTCAATTTGGTCGTCTGAACAAGTCTAGATGCTTTTAAAAGAACGGTATGGAATAGACTATCAGAAGTTGGTCAGCTCCTTTGTCCTCATCACGACGAAACATCTGCCTAGCAATTTTACGCCTATGAAGACCAGACACGAATTGCAAATTTGTATGATTGCAACGCGCAAAAATGAACTGGTTGTAATTTATGTGTTTGAAGGAAAAGGGAGAGATGAAATAAAAATAATAAAAGAAGAAAATGACCAAAATTTTTCACGAGCATAGAATAAATCTTGACTTTTTAACAGGAGAAAAATACCTAGATGTTTTTGCAGACGGCGGCATCCCAGCCCCAGCCCCTAGCCCTCAGCCGGTAGTGAAATATGGGCTCATATACTGAGGCGCGATAAAACAAAGTGAGCAAACTGAATTTATGTCTTACTCACCCTCTCTGTCTCCCTCCTTTAACTTATTCTCCGGTGCCCTACCGCCGCTCTAACCTCCCAATGCTTTTCCACGACTCGCAGTGGGGGAGTCAGCAATAAATAATTGTACTCACTTCTTCATATATTTCATCCCTTGCTCCTTCATTTTTTCTCTTTGCCCCTCTCTCTCCTTTAAGAAACCTACATCATTTCGGTGAACATAATTTGTTTCCTCTTTGCCAATTTTGTTTTCGATAAAATGAAAAATGTGTGATACTTCTAGTGTACCTATACTTGTTCGCGGTGAACCTGAACACTACCGTCGTGATTTATGGAACAGGAATGACAAGAAATGAAATTCTTGATTCACAAGCATAAATGAAAAGTCCCGTTTAAGATTTTCTAGGTTAAGCATGCAAACAGAATTTCGCTCCTCGTCAGTATTGAAATTCTCGAGAAAAACAATCAGTACGATTTAAAGTCAACAAATCTGAAAAATCGGTTTGTATCGAAAGTAAGAACGGAACTTCTCTTGAACCTTTCATTGTCAGTACCAAGTATATCACTTAACCCACCGCTCACCCGTTCAAATCAAGCTAGTAGATAAATGTTCCTGCTCCACAGTACTTATTTCTGCCTACATCAACAATTGAAGGCGCTTGGCGAGACAGTCTTCTGAAATATTTACTGTTCAACGCTCTTGCAGTTTCAAAATACCATGACAAACCTTGTGAAACAGATAACAGTAAACAAGTGCGTACGGGCTTGCTACCTAAAGGGTTTGGAACTGCGTACTGAACTTCAGGTCAGGCTCGTTTATTTTTCATGTTTCGTAAGACTGATTTCGATATTTTTTGGGGACTATTATCTTGTCTAACTTATTTAGAGCTTACTTTTACTGTGTCGATGTTTTTCAAAGAAGCTCTTGCAAAGTTTTGCTGTAGGCAAATGAACTATCAATTCTGATGCAAAATGCTGCGAAACTATGATATCATTTAAGAAGTCAACAAATCACTCCTCACCGAAATGAACTTAGCTCAGTTTTTCTCGCTTCCTACGAAGCTTGCCACTATTTTTGTTGGTAACACCGCGAACGCGTTGCTCGCGACAAAAGCAGCAAGAATCAACCCTCTATAATTCACGATGTTTAAAAACCAAGGGCAATTGCCTCGTCCTTCCAATTAGGAGGTTATGTTATATGTTTGTAAGGGGGTGAAACATGCAGTCGGCAAATAAATTAAAGACAGTCAACGCCTTATAGATTTTAGCTGCAGTCAGTGGCGTAGCGTGCAATTTGGCAACGTTGCAGTTCTTCCATTTAAACTCATGAAACATATCGAAGTATTGGGTGTTCGGTAAACACCTTCGCATTCGACCTTTTACATAAGTTTAAATGGACAACGTGCAACGTTGCCCAATTGCACGCTACACTACTGGCTGAAGTAAGCTACCAGCAATGCTTGATTTCTAGTTATTGGTACTAAAGGTTGCCTACCTGAACCAAAATCTACGGAGTCGACTGACATTTGATAATTCGTCAACTGTAAAAACGTAGATCAGAAATAAATATAGGTGGTCTATCTAAACTTTGAGGCAATATTTCCCTCTGAGGAAAGAATTTTAGAGCTTTTGGATAGGCTCAGCGTTTTACTAGCGGAGTTTTACATTTATCTAAATTTTAACAACTTCAGAGAGCTTGGCATAGGACTTTCTTTCAAGCCACACCACCTTATTTCAATACACAATTACATAAATAAAAATACCAATTAAATATTCACGGATATGAACTTTTACGGGATATTCTCTCTCATTTGAATATTAAAACAATTAATTATAACCTAAATGGCCAAAAAGAAAAACAAAAACAAAAAAACAAAAACGGTAAATTTGTAAAACAACTATAATGTGTTGGGCTGGTTCCCATTACAGTTGCTTGCGCCTCATTTGAATGAAGAGAAAGCAAACGAGGGGGCGAGACTGAAAGAGAAAAAACTTTTCGAACTCAGAACGTTACCGGGAATGAAAAAACACAGACGATATTGCTCTTTTTAAACGCAACAAAAATCGGAGTTCAAGGGATAAAACATTTTCCTCTAATTCGCGTATTAGTTTTTTGGGTTGCACTGCCTCATGTTTGAATAGAGCGAGTCTCTTTCATTTCTCTCCCTCTGCTCACGCTCCCCCTTCCTCAGCCCTCTTTTAAAAGATGCAAAGAACTTCGAGCATAAGAGAGTATCTTGGATAGTATTATTTTGCTCGGAGTTAAACGGATTGGAAATTGCAGACGTTCTGTTGTGTGGTTAAACTGTATCGTGGTTCATGCGGATTGCGAAGTGATTTAAATATTATTCTTAATTCTCTTCCGTTTAGCGACCGAGCTAAGCTATGGAGGGAAAGGGGTCGGGTGAGGAGACACTCACTACAATAAGCTCGAGAGCGCATTAGGGGAAACAAAAAGAATAAAAGGAAGATTTACGTTCAGCAAAATCGAGAGAAATATACTGGGCCATTCTGAACTTTATACTATTGGCTTGAGAACAACCTTCAGTATTTATTTTAGTGTTAAGCTCTCAATTGGCACGAGTCCAAAGTTTCGGTTGGCTATCTCTCTTTCAGTTCCTTTCCTTTCAGTCTTGAAAAATGATATTCAAGAGGGAACCCAGTTTTTCCGTAATTACTTCCTTGTGAGAGTCTCTCCACTTGATCTGCTCGGCCAGAGACGCCATGAGCCATAAGCAATCTGGCAACATTGTGTTTCGTCCATTCAAACCCACATGAAGTATCGATTGCACAATGCACCTTCAGTGGTTCGACCTTTCGTATGGGTTTAAACGGGCCAAATTTGATCGCTGCCACAAGATAGGTGAACTGTTCCCGGGCTGAGTATAGCTACAAAGCATACATGATTCGCAGTAACGTGACAAAGACTTTGGGCCTTGCGGTTTTACATAGCGTTACTTCCATGTTTGATTACAATTAGCACAGGTCTTCGAGATCGTGACCGAAAGACTGTGATGAGAGGTCCACTATAAAGGGTGATCCAGAATTCCAGTGACCAATAAAGAACTGTTAAACGCCTGCAGATACAAAAACGAAATTCGCGGGATGTTTATACCTCAAAAGAAAATATCTTTTGAGGGGGTCAAAATTTCAGGGACACGCCCCCAAAGCAGAGTTAAGCCCCTCAATTCAAAATTCTCAAATGGTAACCCCTATCTTGTGACACATTATTAAAAAGCGCATTGAAACTGAGCATTTTGGCGTAAACTAACGGTCGATATCAATAATTTCGTTTTTGATAAATCGATTTGGGGTCCATTTTCAAAAAATAATTACTCCTCAAAGTTGGAATTTAACCAACTGGAGGTCTTACACACTCTAAAGAGCATGTACTTCTCAGAAAAAAATACGGCTTTGACACAAATCTAGTTAAAATTTGGGTTTAGGGCCCCCGCCCCCCCTTATTTTCAACGTTTTTACTCCTCTAAGGGGGTCTATTTCAACAATTTCTGAAAACTCCCCCAGTCGAGTGATATATATAGCTCGGAAGAGCGTACAAAACTTAGCATTTTGATGCAAATCGGATGTTCATGTCGTTTTTTGTATTCGATATATTAAACTTTATAAATCAAACTTTGACATTCGATTACTCGAATGAAAAACCGATATCAATCTTTGATTTGCTTCAAAATACTCAGTTTTGTACGTCCTTTTGATCGATGTAGCACTCGACAGGGATATTTCTCAGAAATCGTTGAGATAGACCCCCCTAAAGGGATAAACACGTTAAAAATAAGAGGGAGTCCTAAATCCAAATTTTAACTAGATTTGAGTCAGAGCCGTATTTTTTTCTGAAAAATTCCTGCTATTTAGAGTATTTAAGGCCCCTAGTTTGTTACATTCCGACTTTAAAAGAAGGAGTAATTATTTTTTGAAAATAGCCCCAAATCGATGACCTTCGATATCAAAAACTGAAAACTATATCGACCTTCGGTTACGCCAAAATGCTCAGTTTTTAATGCTCTTTCTAATAATGTGTCACAAGATAGGAGTTGCCATTTGAGAATTTTGAGTTGGGGGGCTTAACCCGCCTTTGGGGGCGTGCCCCCAAAATTTTCACCCCCTCAAAAGATAGTTCCTTTTGAGGTATAAACATCCCACCAGTTTCGTTTTCGTATCTGCAGCCGTTCAAAAGTTATCCAGGGGTCGCCGGACTTTTGTATCACCCTGTGAAGGGTGTAACTGAAGTGACCCCTCCCCCCCCCCCCACAGCACTAGGTCTAGCTTTTGAGCAAGTTGAGATACACATTTTCAAGTTGGAGCAACCTCTGATACGCTGGATGAAGATTTTTTGCCCCCCACGGGGGCAGAGATTACTAAGCCTAAGAGATATGGCATAACGATTCAAAAGTGTTATTCGACTCCTACGAAGTATGCAATGTGGCGTACGCTGGTGACCGTAAGCATTGTTACTACTGTTGTTGTTTGGATGAGATTTGACAGCAACGCCACTAACTAAATTAATAAGATTAATAAAGTGTTTGGAAAGTTTAATGAGCTCTGAGTACATTTTGTACGTGAATCTGAAAATCTAAGCCACTTTAATCATCCTATCGGCCATTAAATGACAAACATTTAGATGCTGCAGAGAATCTAACCTCATTTCCAACAACATGAATAACAACAATGTTTACGGTCACCAGCGGACTGCACGTTGTATCACGGCCATTCTGCAGGCGTTTTTTACGGAGCCCGGCCAACGGTTTTTTAACACGGCGGAGATAGGAAGTGCCATATCTCTTAGGCTTAGTAATCTCTGCACGGGGGCCATCTCGAAAATGTTAAATGGCAACCCCTATTTTGTGATGCACAGTTTTCAATACTTGTCACAATGAATTTGAGCATTGCACGAGGCCTACCTGAGCCAAACTCTAAGGCGTCGTCTGAAATTCTTTAATTCGTCAGCTGCACAGTGTTTGCTCAGATTTCAGATTAGTTTTAGATTTCAATCAATAATATATCATTATAATCATCTGTTACATGCTAACATAAGTCCGACTGACTTTTAGTTGCTTTTGATAAAAATCAACTAATAAATGCTGCTGTTACAGATCGTTGCGTGATGACTTAAATGAGGATCTCATGAAAGCTCACCTAGAACATTTGATGGAGCATACTGATGGTTATGAGGACATTGCAAGAAGACGGCTAATTACACACAAGTTTAGAAAATCTCAAGTAATCAAAGAAAAACTGCTTGCTCACCAATGTTTTGACAAATTCCCTCCACTCATAGATGCGCTTACGGACTCAAATTGGTAAACATTTATCATTAATTCTTTTCAAGGTAGACAAAAGAAAAAATGGGTGTAGGTTTCTTGCCGCGTTGCAAGGCCAAGTTGAAATAGACAAACTTTACCCACGTACCATAACCCATTATAGCTTTACACTTTACATTAATGTATCGTTGATTAAAATTAAGAATAACGATAAATTAAAAAAAGAAGTGAGTAATTTTTAACGACAAATTTAGATGGCAAATATAGAAATAAATTATTCAGAAGCAAGTGGGAAGGTTTTATTGATATGAAATAGATTTCAGTGTTTCCCACGGAAACATCATTTTATCCGAAAATAAAGTAACTAGGGTAACAATTTTGATCGAAATTCGCGGATACGCGAGTCCGAAGTTCGCAGTCTATGGGTCCATGTCGCAAAGTCTAATTCGCGGATAAGCGAATCTGCGGTTAGCGGGAGAGTACTGGACGGCTGGACGCGTTTCCCGATTTGAAACTGGTGAGGATTTTCGGGACATACTGTATAGTAACTGAAGACTGCAAATCAAAGACACATTCATCGACTGAAAGTGACAGCTGAATCACCTGAATTAATTCGAACGAAACGAAGCCCGCCGTTTGGTTGCGGTGATTTGACGACGCAAAACACGATGGCGCACGCGTGAAGGGGTGTGCGTGAGTGTGCTGGTGTGTGAGTGAGTGTGTGTGTGTGTGTGTTTGTTTGTTAGATGCATGCAAAAACACACATCGGGGAGACAATCCGTGTAATTGATAAAGTAAATCCCGCGATCAATGTTCATGATAATGAGCCGAGAATAAGACGTAACCATCGTTCTGGGTTACCCGCAACCCGCGACCCTCTGTCCCTCTGTCCCTCACCCAGGCAACTCAACACTCATAAACATAGAAAATCATACGAACGCACATGATATGCACCGCGGGTTCGGCTCAGCTCAGCAAGAGGTTCGCGATGTCCGTAGGGGGTCGCGCTTACGGTGTTGCCACTGTGACGATTCCTCAAAACACCCATGAATAATCAACATTAAACAGCTTCTCAAGTTGAAGACAACGACGCGCCGCAGTAAAAGATGCAACGGAATCTTGCGGCTAGAAAAAATCAAAATATTTTAAAGGGTCACGAGAAACGTGCACCGAAACGATGTAAACAATCATATGACAAAGGCAATTGAAGAGTTCAGGGGAAGAACGAAAAATGTCGCAAATAACTCATTTTTTGTTTGTTTATATGCTGAAGGAAAGGGGGGGGGGAATATCGTTTACAGACGATTTAATAACGATATTCTTTGTCATGGAACTCAATGCATTATAAACCATCCACCAAATTGATTGCCTTGCGCTTCTGTAGATCTCTATTCAATTTCTAATTTTGTAGAGTTTGAAGTGTATAGTTTTGAAGAGTTCAGGGGAAGGACGAGAAATGTCGCAAATAACCCATTTTTTTTTGTTTATATGCTGAAGGAAGGGGAGGGGGAAATTAACGTTTACAGACGATTAAATAACGATATTCTTTGTCATGGAACTCAATTAATGCATTATAAACCATCCACCAAATTGATTGCCTTGCGCTTCTGTAGATCTCTATTCAATTTTTCATTTTGTATCCAGTTAGATGACAACGAACATAAATTTTTATTTTTGTGACATTTGTCGGTTTTCCCTTCGACTCTTCAATTGACATTAACAATACCGGACTGGACGTTAGGATGGTAGGTTGAAAAACAAACAGCGTGAGATTTTTCAAGTTTGGTGAACTCTAACTTTGAGACTTAGGGTTAGAAGCTTTAATAGCTCGGCGTGGGCTTGAACCGTCCTCCAGTTTTAATTTGTAATTCAGAAAGACGCCTTGTCTTAAGGAAGTTTCAACGGTTCTTCAAGTGAGACTGACACACGAATTTGCAAATCAAAGACGCTCTGGAAATGCACTGCAGTGTACTCAAGACAAATTTCAAGGTAGCTCGTTAGATAGATTCAGTAAACCTCGAGACTTCTCAAGAATTGCTGATTTAGGCCGAGCGTCTCTGAAATACAATTTTTCCCACTCGACTCGACTTCGTTTTAGGATATGTAAAGCCAAGCCATGTCAAGGAGATTACGATGGAAGTCTCTGAATTAAGTTGCTGCGCACCGTAAGCAACAGCAACGGGGTGATAAAGAGAGGTCGTACTTAAGCGAGCTGTTCTACAGACATTCGCTACTACGAAACCTCACCAGCTTACTTTTCAATAAATCTTATAATGCGAATTAAATTTCCCTTTCAAGTCGAAAGTGTTTATTTGACAAGCTGAATCTTAATTCAGCCTTCGTTTTACATTTAAACTCAATTTCACTTCAAAACATATAGAAATAATCAGAACCTAACCTCAAATTGACGAGCCTGCGAAAACTTAGAAAATTGTGGAAAAACCGTTCGTGTTGGAGAAAAACTGACTCAGCGTTCGGATTCTACAACTCAAAAAGGTCACCTTGCGTGGGGTTTTCAGAAAAACATCTAGAGGGTTAAGGATAGTTCATCAAATCCTCTCAATGAGGTGAGTGATGAGTCTGTGAGCGAATGTCAGCAATTCGTTGAAATTAATAAGACCTCTCTCCGCTCATTTGAGTGCATGTGTTAAAAAATATTGAAAAGCGTCAGTCATGTAAAAGCTTTCAGTACCTTCTGCCTTCTGCTTTAGCATTCAAAAGTTTTCAAATATTCATTTTCACTGATGTGTACCTCCTCATTTAAACAGCCAATCTACATGTTTGCCCGACAGGAAAAATAAAGTATGAGCCAACGCGGTCATTAAGGTTTGAAGGTTTTCAATCGTTGATCCGTTTCATACAAAATTAATTTCATTCATTTTTTTAATTTTTAGATCTCGTACTCAAACTTCTTCAAATATGTTATCCCTGCATTGTCTGATATCACAAAGATAAATCTCTGATAATGTCATTAATGCCATCAGCTAAAGGCTCCGTTTGAAATCCAGCAGAGACTAACTTGATACGGATAGACCCGATTCACCGAGAAAAAAAATCGCTTAAATCGGACAAATGACTCTCATATATCAATCTATGCAATAGAGTAGAATCACTTGATATTCACAAATATCCCAGTTACGCAGAGAGGTTAGATGTCAGTCCTGTCATTTTTTATCCTGCCTCCACATTGTTAATGGTTTATCCGTGCTGAAATCCCCACTGAAAATAAAGTACTCTGTCGAAGAGGAGGAAGAGGGGCGATAAGGTGGTGCATGTGAAATGAATTGTTCAAATTCATTTACATTAAAATTGACTTAATCACAAACAAGGCTGACAACCAGCAACGTCACACAATTAATTAACCACGAAAGCCCGTTCGGCTCGTTTGTCGGGATTGTCGCGACGCGACGGGTTTCAACCTTTGGCCGCGGTCACTGCCGCAAAAGCGTTGGATGTGCAGTTCCGAAAGAAAGGTTCGATCAAATGAACAATAAAACTGAGAAAGTTTTATTTAAAAAAAAAAACCGAACCGTTTTACTAGAGAATGACATTTCAGTTCGAGTGAATTATCAGTTGTTTGTATGTTTGAATCTCACTAAATACTACCTATAGCTCCTCCGCAGTTATTTCTGCTGAGAAATTGAACATCCAAAAAAGTCCCTCAATAGGTTCTGTTATATTGTCCTAATTTCCCGAATTTTACACCATTTTTTATCACTTAATGTGTACGTTGTAGAAGAGGAAAACAAACAAAAAAGTTCAAAGCGAATCTTCAGCGTTTAGAGCCGATTTCTACCACCAGAGCGCTTCGATCAAATAATGTCAAATTACAGGCCAGAAGGAATTTATTTAAAAGAAAATAGTGTCCGGTACCGGATAAGTATCTGAAGAAAGAGTGTCTCCTCAAAAAATCTCGTCAATAACTTCAAAAATAAGGCTAAAAATACGAAAAACTGAAAGATCGCGAGTAGATGATAGTATCAGAATGTGAAACTCCACTTTTGCGAGCATTCAACCTCAATTTAAGGATTTTGACGAGATGTTTTATCTAAGACATTCTTCAAATGGTTATCTAGAGATCACGTATTGTAAGTATCGGGTTCTGAGAAGTCGCGCAGTAACTGCATAACCGGCCGCTCATCGATGCGTTTCGATTTTCGGAAACGCATATACTGCTACAGTGCTACTTGTCAGAACCTAAAGCTTTTCGTATACACCATTAAACAGATTTGGTCAAACAAGCAGTTGATGAGCCTAAATCCACCGCAAACGGCAGTTTGACGGCCCGTCAAACTTTAGAGTTATTTGACGATTGATGGTGTGAAATTCAGTCAACAAAACCAAGTTCAGCAAGTTTTTCAGATGATTTGGTTACGTTTATGTTTGAATTTGAGAAGTGTCATGTTATCAGTATTCTGATGCTCTAGATACGTCAGCTCTAGCCCTAGTTCCTGACATTCCGTTTTCTTAAATCTTATACGTAATTTATTTCCGCAAAAATTCATTTTCTGTGTCAACATTCGTATTTCGTTTCATTGTTGACGGTTTGTTGGCGACCAAAAAGGGCGTGGTTTTAAGAGTCGTAACAAGGTAGAATACAAGTAGATCGGTAGCACTGATTATTACGCAATACTTCCGTTTTCGTTGGCACCAGTTGCCAAAGTACTCCCAGGTTAGTTGGCGAAGTGATTCCAACCTCTCATGAGCAGTTAGCGCTTTTTATAGTCGCATTAATTCAATCACCGCTCCTTCACAGCACTGCTAATCATGATGCGCGATGAAGCACCTCGCAGATCCACAGATATCATTATAGATGCGTGTTAAATAGCTAACAAACGTTGGGCAGTGGGCACTCTCATCTCTCTGACGGTCCCATGTTAAAGTCAAAAGTCAAAACCGGGTCCCATTATTTTCTAAAAATCTCAACAAGACAAACCATTTTTGAAGAAAATTTCTCAAGATAGGTGTAGGACTACATATGAATTCAAAAGCTACTTTCATCTCGTATTTAAAGGCCACTTGGCAGCAACACCCTGTATGAATGACCGGAATATACTGGTGCCGGATCTAATAATTGTCTCGTAAGTGTGTCTGCGCGTGCGTGCGTGAGCGTGAGTGTTGGGCAAATCTCGGAAAGAAGGGGTGAAACGAAAATGAACTATGGGGAGTCAACTGGTCGACTGGTGTCCGCCATGATTATTTTGAGCAGCATTCATATTACGAGCTCTAACACGACAAAATCCGAGTTATCCGAAAGGCAAAGGCCAAAAGGTAAGGACTAGCACGTAAGTTATGGTCGCCAATAAAGGGAGTGCAATGGAAGCCGAATCAAGTTATATTAAAACGCCCTTCTGCCTTCTTTTCTCTCCTTCTCTCCCCCCCCCCACTCTCTCTCTCTCTCTTTCCCTCTTAGGTGCAAGCTCACTTTTTATGGCGGCGTGATAAATCTCATAGCGTGGTTGTGTGAGTCATGGGGTTGAGTTATTGGCCAAGTTGCCTCCGCCGCTCGGCGCGGCGCGACGCGCTCGCGACTCCTCACCCCCCTTGATCTTCAACCCCCTCTGCGACTCTCCTAAATCTCGTTCTCTCCATTCCTCTCCTCTCTTCGGTCGCTCGAATGCAATCTGATTTATGTTCCAGTTTAAAAGATCCTCTAATTTATTGTATTCACTTGGAACCAATTGTTTTTACATGATGTTATTCGTAAAAGAGGTGCTCGTGCTCCACTGTTTCGCTCCGTACCGTTGCGCCGAGCTGAGCTTCCTATGGCTATGTCATGCCACGCCATGCCATAGTAAACTGCGCTGCTTATAGTAATTTAAACAACTTTTCAATTTTATTCTAGAACATTGCTCGACTCGTCGCTGCACTGCTACGCTGTATATACATAACATATACTCCACTCACTCCTCCGTACTCTCGCTGGAACTGGTGGCAATAAACAATAATATACGAGCCTGAAATGCTCTATTCGCGATTAAGCAGCACTAGTGCGCTGAATAGAGCGGAGAGCGTGGCGCCCTCTCTCGACGCTACCCCAGATTAACTTTCCTTCCTCCATTGACTCTCGCCATAGCTTCCCGTCTGCATCCTCCGACGCGCTCCACCATGCAACCATGCCGTGCGCCTCAGTCCTCGTCACACTCACACATTTTTCTTTATCTGCGTCAAAAACTCGCCGGCTTTGCTCCCCACTAACTGCTCCAATTTGTCACTTGCAGGGTGCTGAATCGGAGCTCAGAGCCCACTGTTTATGTTCCCTTTGCTCCCGTTATTTATTTGCCCACCCGCAATTCCTTCCTTTCCCCCCTCTTTGCCCAATACCGTCGGATCCTACAACCCCGAAAGCACGCGGTTGGTGAATGCTCCGCCACTGACGGTGGCGCGACTCCCGATTGCGCCCGCTTGAACCGCTCACCTACCTTACCGTGTGCTCACATTCTTGTTCGCGTCTTCTACAGTGAGAAAAATTACCAGGGGGGTGATCACGGAGGATCGGATCGTTTTGGTATCGTTATCGTCGTTTGCATTAAATCAAATGGGCTTGCTTGTGCGCAACTCGATCGCGCAGGTGATCCCCTCCTCACCTCTTCCTGCTTCAAACAATTGAGATTACGACAGCCTCCGACTACCCTATGAGCAAGGAAATATTTTGGCAATATTGTGACAATATTCTCGAACATTGCGGAAATGATTTTTTCAAACATTACAGCAATGCTGAGGAAATATTATTTATGGGACTCCGCAAATATTTCTTAAGAACATTATCGTAATATTTGATAAAAGCATTTATAAAATTATTTTTTAAGAATTGTTTCTTCAATATTTCTTTTAAATATTTGCCTAGTCCCATAAATAATATTTCCTCAGTATTGCTACAATGTTCACTGCGCATATTTTGATTAAATATTTTGACAATTGTTTCTTTTAAATGTTTTATTGAATGTTTTATTGAATATTTTATTGAATATTTCATGGAATGTTTTTTCAATATATGTTTTAAATATTTGCCTGGTCCCATAAGTAATATTTCCTCAGTCGACTTATATTTATGTTAGTTATTAATGGAAAGAAAGGGAAGATCAAAGGGAAGATGAAGATTAAAATTTGGCAGAAGGGAGGAGGGATGACAGTTATACGAATCTTATGACAGACTGTCTCGCAATTTAAAGATAGGACAGTTCTAAAAATGCCTCGTTTGAACCGAATGTAACCCTGCAATTGCGACATCTCATTAATAATGTCTGATGTAATGAGACACTTCTTCAGATGGGATGCCACTAAAAAGAAAATGGTTTGAATCTGCGGAAAGTTGAGTTTTAGAGTGGATTTTAAAGGTAACTAGATGATAGATAATATTAATATGCATAGATTTATGAACGGAACTGATTACGTTAAAGACGCTTAAAAGGAAAAAACAAAGAAAAAAGGTGAATAAAAATAATAAATAAAGAGATAAATGAATATATTTAGATGCGAGGGAGCGCGCGCCATCTAGTGGTGCGGTTGTGCACCCGTAGTCGCGGTGGAAAGTTGCGATCGCGCCGACCGCGCCTGCGCTGTTCACCAATAGATCGCGCTGATGCTGCGTGCTTGACAAGCTTAGTTGACGCTTAAAATGTTGCAGCAAGTGGCGCGAACACTTGTAAAAGTTGGAAGTAAATTTTTAAAACGAACAATCCAAAATAGTTTATACAAGTTTATTTAAAACATTGCCCATATATTGTTAAAATTAAAACATTGTAAAAATATGTTTTTTACAATATTACATTGAATATTTAACCAAATTATTGTCATAATGTTGTGCTAAAATGTTATTACAATGTTATATTATTATTATTTTTTTTAATATTGCAAAAATATTTTAAAGAAATATTATAAAGAAATATTTTTTTTAAAGTTGAGACAATGTTCATGTAAATAATTTAATTGAGTGTTTGAAACTATATTTAATAATAACATTGCAATAACATTTATTTCGAATGTAAAATTCCAACATTGAAAAATCACATTTTTAAAATGTTGTTTTGAAATGATTCACGTGAATGTTGCAAGTAAACATTGCAAGAATACTGCACCTGAAAGTTCAATTTCAATATTGCAAATAAACATTGTAAAAATGCTGCTTCTAAAAGTTTCATTTCAATATTGCAAATAAACATTGCTGCAATATTGTTTTTTGGGCCTTGTTCATAGGGTAATTTCTTCCTTTCGTCCGTTTCAATCGTTGCGAGGGGCTCACAACGATTCGATCAGTTGAGCCACCCATAAGGTTACATGTAAACGATAACGATACCAAAACGATCCGATCCTCCGTGATCACCCCCCAGTTTCCTTAACGGTCTGCTGCAAAATTTTGGTATGGAGGATCGATTTACATGTAACATTGCGTAAAAATCACACCAAAAGCATTAAGAAGTATCATATTTATCTCATAAACCTAGAGCAAGGCGTTTTAAGAGAAAACTGGCATTCCAGTCTAATGAGCGGGTCGCAATGGGGTTGTCCCATCTAATTGCAGCTTTTTCTATGATGAAGAATCACTTTTCTCAGCATACAAAGTTGCTATTAGATGGGACTCCCCCATCCAGGACCCCCACTTGAGGTGGAAAGACAGTTGATACTTTTTCGAGGTCAGTCAAATCATTAAAAAGAAACTCGATGTTAACTTTTGATAACTATCGGTTTCTTGGTCTCTTGCAACTGCAGTAGTTTTATTTGTGACCAAAACTAGTGTAAACTTGCATAGTTTAGCGGGTAAGATTAAAAAAAAAAACTGGAAGAGCTGGAAGCTCCCCTAGAGCTGGAAGGGATCCTCTCAGAAAAGCCCGCAGTCCAGCTTAGTGCCGGGGCCCTTGAATATTAAATTGGGGCCCTATCCTCATTGTGACCAGCTCATTTGACGGCCATTTAGAACTTTTTTAAACGCATTAAATGAGTTATGAGTGAATTTTGAAACTTGATGAGACAATCCATGACAATTTTACACCAGAGTAGACACTTTTTTAGCTCAAGCAAAAATTTGCGAAAGACAATCCGGTTAAATTTACAGGAATTCCAGTTTGGAAATAAACAGATTGTTAGCTACGGTAACCGGCTATTTACCAGTGTAAAAGAAGAAACAAATGTCTAACCTCATTGCTCGATTGAATGGGGGGGGGGGGTAGGGTCGAGATCGTGGCGAGAAATTATCAGTTCGATGTGTGCGATTACATCAGCACCCATTTCATGAGGCTCTTAATCCTACTTTTTCATAATATGTTTAAGCAGCCACCAGCCGACACGGCTTACAGCATGCGTAGTGATTAAGTCCTTCTGAAGATCCTGTTCCCGACACGATGACAGACAACAAGACAGAGTTGATACTTATCTCCTTGGAATCTATTTCAACGCCGTTAACCTCACACACCTGGATCTGATGAATCGCGCTGGTCTGCCGTCGACTCTCAACAAAGCCAAAGCTACGGCTTAATCAGAGACAGGATGATGAACGAAGTCCATGGTAGTACATACTAATCTCAAATAATTATCAAAATAAATAGACGTACTTACGGACGATTTGAATTCTGGCCGGCGGAGCTAAAAGTCTATCAGATACGAGTGTTGCTGATGGGTTCGTTGCAAACTTCTACCATTTAAACAAATGAGATAATGATTCTATTCTAACGTTTGAGCCGGAAAAAAATGTCGGAATGATGACAAGTTTCTAAATTCACTCTCCAACTTCGGACATGCTTTTCAAGAATGGGGCCGCGATCGTTAGCTAAGCACATGTTATATTCAATGTTTTGTTTTGTTTTGTTTTTTTTTTCTAAGCTATATTTGTCACTTTCTCCATTATAATTTCAATGGATATTTGTATGAAAAGAAACCGACCGAAATACTTGCAAGCTTTTGCTACAGCGTCAGGTCAGGGAACTCGACCGAACCGAACCGTGGTCCGAAGACCGCTCCAAACTGCCGATTTTCTGAACCGCAACCGGAACTGTGAACCGACTTTCTCAACATTGCCACCCTAAATAGTCAACAAACAGACAAAAAAATCAACGAACTCTGTCTTTTCCAAGCTTAAGTATTAGGCTTCTCCTCCCCCCTGACTGGGTTGACTGACTCCTGATTGTGGAAATCAGGAAGGCTAAGAGGTTAGGTAAAGGAACACCCCTTTCATTTAAATCGTGCTGCAAAAGCTGGTACCATATCAATTATTTTGTTTCTTAAATACGGTTCTTGCTTCAATCATAGCAGCATCATTTTCACTATCAGAATCATAAGTCTTGTCAGGCTGGTGCCTTTTCCAACAAACGGACTCGTCATTGCCTTAGTAATTGGGAAAAAAATTGACGTATAATAATTGATGAAATTCCGATGAAACACTCGATTTAAGGCTAATTTCATATTTGTTGTTGACAAACATATATAGAATCAAATAATATTGCAACTTTTAAAAAAAAAATATGAAAATAAATTAGCTAAAAATAAATTATGAAAATAATATAGCTGGAGAAAGAAATAAAAATAAGTAAGAATGAATTGAAATGACGATTAATATACTTTTTGAAAACATGATGTAGAGAAAATTTTATAATTTGTCACAACTAATAGTAGATCATTGTGAGAATGAAGGGTGGGACATAGATATGGAGCAGCTTACATTTTTCAGCTTTTCATTAACATTCTTGAGGGCAAACAGTTGCTTTAAGACCGTTTGAGGTTCCACTTCAAACAGTTCTGGATCGATTAGTGCCTTCATGACTAAATATGAATTGGGATTCACTTCTTAAGGGCTGTATGAAGGGGGGGGGGATGATTTGAGTACACAAATTCTCAGCTCTTAACTTGAAAATTAACATTCTGAAATCAAGAACGTGGTTATCACTTGATATTCGTAGAATTATTGACCAAGAAGTGCATTTGAGAATCTTCTTTCATTCTGTCTCGATTTACTTTTACAATGCTTAATCTCTTTTTACTCAATTCTTTTATGCCTGCCATGCCAACGGTCCAGGGTTTGATTTATCAAGAATCCATGCCATGAATATTGATCCAACTTAAAAGTATCTGTAAAATGTTGCCAATCAATAAATCTTGTCAAAAACCAGCCTGAACTATATTTTTAGATAGATCTTTTGTACTTATATTGCTCTTTGAGACCTGCATCTTGACTAATGGTGCACCCAAAAAATTGTTTAAATGCCAAAATCCCGCCTCCATGATGTCAATGACCTCATTGCAACGGATGAGAGTTTTTACAGTTTATTACAGTTCCATGTAAGTCAGATTTGATTTGTAAACTTAGTCTGCTGTTGGTTGACAACTTTTGAGAAATGCAGTACTGTTTGACGCAGCATCACACATTTGGTAAAATTCTCTAAGTGTCTTATGTCTTGTAACTTTGTATCCATCAGTACTCAACGATATACAGGGTTGTTCAAAAGTAATGCACAACCCCCTGAACTTCCATCCTAATTGAGATTAGAAGACAAGGTCTGAACCACTCTTATTTTTATCAAAGGCGCCATCTGGGGGGGGGTGTTTTCCAACTTTTCTTTCTTAAGGTAACCCCTATCTTGTGATACATGGTTTTGAAAGGGCATCAAATCTGAAAAATTTGTCGCAAACCAAAAGTCGTTGTGGTTTTTTGTGTTCGATATGTCTATGTTAAAAGTTTGATGTATACCCATTGTAAAAAAATTTATCACTCTGCCTCTAAAATTAGCAATGAAGAAACTAGGAGTCTAAAATTCTCTGAAAGACAAGTAATTTTCTAAAATAAACAGAATCAATTTTGTCAAAAATGTCCAAATTTAGTCTTGAAGTCCCCAAATATTTTAACCCCCCCCCCCCAAAACCCCCTCGTTGGGGCTACCTTAAAAATTCCGAAAGATGACCCCATTTGGAAGATACATCAATCAAGTAGGCTCAACAAACATAGCATTTTGTTGGAAATTAGAGGTCGATTACATTCGACATAAGAAATTTTTTAAATTGACCATTGATATCGCGAATGCGACAAATGATAACGATCTCCGATTTGTGCAAGAATACTACGTTTGTGGTCCCTTCTTGATCTACGTTTATTTCAATAGGGGTCCCCCATTGGGATTTTTAAGACAGCCCCCTCTTAAAGGCATTAATGTAAAAATTGTTTAGGGGCTCTTAAATACTACATTTTGGCAAAATTGGTGTTAAAATCGAATTTTCTTTTGAAAAGCACTTGACTGATAGTATTTTACACTCATAGTTTTCTCAAAGAGGATTGATGATTTTTAAAATTGGGTTCAAATCGAACATTACCTTTCATCATATTGGCATAAGTCGTCAAATTTTATACCCTTTCCAACAATGTATTTCAAGATGGAGGTCGCCATAAAAGAAACTTCGGCCCCCCTCCCCCCCGCCCCCGGGGGGGGACCACAATGATCTACTGTTAATTGTGATAAATTATAAAATTTTCTCTACGTTATGTTTTCAAAAAGTTTATTAATCTTCATTTCAATTCATTCTTACTTATTTTTATTTCTTTCTCCAGCTATGTTTTATTTTCATATTTTTTTTCATAAAAGTTGCAGTATTAATTGATTCTATATATGTTAGTCAACAACAAATATGAAATTCGCCTTAAATCGAGTGTTTCATCGGAATTTCAATTATTATACGTCAATTTTTTTCCCAATGACTGAGGTAATGACGAGTCCGTTTGTTGAAAAAGGCACCAGCCTGACAAGACTTACGACTCTGATAGTGAAAATGATGTTGCTATGATTGAAGCAAGAACTGTATTTAAGAAACAAAATGAATTGATAGGGTACCAGCTTTTGCAGCACGATTTAAATGAAAGGGGTGTTCAATCGTTGTTGAAACCCCCCCACCCCCCGGGGGTTAGGTTTTACCTAACCCCCAGGGGAGGGTGGGTTTCAACAACGATACTAATGGTTCGATAGAGTCTTTGATATAAACATTAGATTGGTCCAAATTTCATCATTTTTCTCCACTATAAAAAAAGTTGGGCCGGCCGTTACCAACCCTGTTTATTCTATTTTAAGCACTATTTCCTTTAATTAAAGCTCCATTTAGGATTCTGTTTATAACTTTTTGCATAACTTTTTATTTATGTGCTGTGACTGTACAAAAAAAAACCATCTTTATGAAACAACCTGTGTAAAATTGTGACGCAACTCTAAGCCCCCTCAGAATGATTTGGGTCTATCATGATAAAAGCAAGACTAAACTTCATTTTCCAAGTCATGAGCTTTTGAATGATATTAAGTTTTTCACAGAAATAATATCATATCTAGTATTTTTGATTAATTATTAAGACTACTATTTCTAGCATTTTACTTTAATATAGTTCTGACTCCTTGCAACTGTAAACCAGGTTGCAGCAGTGTCAAGAGCAACAATAAGAGTCGCCTCTGCCACCCTACTTTCATTGCCCCATTACCAGCCTTGCTGGTACCTTCGCTCAGTCTAGATAGTATGTATGAGAAGTCTTTGTCAGAAAACAAGCTTAGTGACTCTGTTTTGAGTAAATCTATGTTTAGTTCTTTTGTTAAAGTTTTTATTCATTCAGCATTAAAATTATATTGTTTGATTTCTAGTTCGATGTATTCTAAATTAATTTCTTTATATTTCCCACTCCTACCAAAGGAAATAGTGTTTTCTGCTGATTATCTAATGTAATGGACATTTTACAGATTTCAAATAGATAGCTATCTTTCTCCAAGCAACTTTGAAAGAACGGGTTTTGAAAACGCATTAATGAACAGTTTTCAAACCCTTTTCACTCTGAATTAAATCCTTTTAAATCCTTTCATAGAATCTCACTGGATAAACTCAGAAACATCATCAAATCTTTGTGGAGAAGGATTTTAAACCCTTCCCCCATCACTCCGAAAAATTAGTTCTATACTATTTTTTGCTCGAGCCTACCAATTTTAGGGGTAAGCAGTTTCAAATCATTTGTTTTGTCTGGGTTTAAAAACTTGACCTAAAACCAGATTGACCAATGATTTTCAAAACCCTTTGAAAAATGATAGAACTGAACTTACAAAACTGATCTGAAATTGTGTTGAATGACACGTGAAGAGGGGTTCACCATCACCTTAGCAGTGCGTTTGAATTAGAGTCCCGTCCATCTTCATCTAGTTTTTAGTGCTTACCTGTAAGAGTTGACCTTCCGAAACAGACCTCGATTGAACCCCATAATGATTAAATGAGTACCAAAATGTCATGAAGACAGTTTGAAGTATGACTTAAAAAATGTTTTTAAATCAGACTGAAATTGGGTTGGATCCAGCAGTTCAATTTTTTTTGGCGGACATGTAAGCCATTTCAAGACGTCTACGATTCGCATTCAACCAGGCTTTGAAAATCGCGTTTGAATCCGGTTCTGAAATCCGAGTTCATTAAGAAGAGATGAAGCCGGATTGAATCGATATGATTGGACGAGTTTGAAAACGTCTCCAAAGCAGCTGGAAGAGGGGTTGATGATTCACTGGGGAGAACGTTTGGATACGGGTAGGATACGGGTTACCAATTTTTTTTGCGGACATGTAAGCCGTTTCAAGACGTCTACAATTCGCATTCAACCCGGCTTTGAAAATCCTGTTTGAATCCGGTTCTGAAATCCGAGTTCATTAAGAAGAGAAGAAGCCGGATTGAATCGATATGATTGGACGAGTTTGAAAACGTCTCCAAAGCAGCTGGAAGAGGGGTTGATGATTCACTGGGGAGAAAATTTGGATCCGGGTTGGATACGGGTTACCAATTTTTTTTGCGGACATGTAAGCCATTTCAAGACGTCTAAAATTCGCATTCAACCCGGCTTTGAAAAACCCGTTTGAATCTGGTGCGGAAATCAGTTGTTTTAAACTGGAAATAACCCTGATTGAACCCCATTTATGAAAGAAGTTGGAAAGCGGGTTTGAATCAGTTTGAATAGGGGCCTACGATGCTTCGCGAAGATAGCTAGGAACCTAGTCAAATCTAGTTAGTCAATTTTTTTTTGCGGACATGTAAGCCATTTCAAGACGTCTATGATCCGGCTTAAATCCAGCTTGAGTTAATCAGGTTTCAAACTAGATTGAAGATCTGGATTGAAATCGGTTGACTGGTTTGCCAAACCGATTTGAATCCGGTTTCAACCTCGAAATGTGCCGTTAGGGGTTGAAGGAGCGGATAACAATGAGACGGGGAGGTGTCCCATACAGTTGCAGCTTTCTCTAGAACAAACCACTTATCTGAGCATTGAAAGTCGCGCAAATATATGTGACTCCCATATTTTAACCCGCTCACTAGACCGCCATCTTTGAATTTTGTGCAATGTATCTATTGAGTTGTGAATGGATTTTGATGGTTTCAACGTGAATTTGACGCCATTTATAGACAAGAAAGTACCTTCCATAACGCTGAAGCAAAAGTTAGTTGACCCATTGTCAATCCACTAGAAAAGCCCAGATTTTTAACGCTATTTCCAAGTTGAGAAGTCAGCTTCGAAATATCCCACTGCTTCCATCATGTATTGGGGTTAAGAGTAATGCTCCTCAGAAATAAAAACTTCAAACATGCATAGGACGTGCTATGAGTTTGATGTAGTCTTGTTTAAATCACTGAGAAAAATCGAAATTCTGGGGCTAAACGTTTCTTAATTTCGTGGAATTCCGGGAACATCAATGGCGCACTAAGCTTTAAAAGCTTGCGGAGGGAAAAAAGAAGTGCTTCCTTCCTATTATATTCCCCAATTTTCTTGCGCAACGGCCTCCGCCACCCAAAAGCGTCTAAACAAGCATTTGAATTAGATCAGTTGTAGAAAACGCACGATTAGGAATCCCTTGAATTTTCGATTCCGGGGCTTACAAATAGGTGATGAATAGAGACAAGCCAAGGGGTCTGGCAATTTTAATTTTTCAAATTCCCTGCTTTGGTCATGATGTTTCTCTATTTGTTCCTCAAATCAACGTGATGAAATCATATCGCTGTAATAATATGATCACATTTTAAGTCTGAAACTTCGTCAAGTTGAAGATTTCAGATAGAATAAAAGCTCTGATTTGGTTCACAAGCTTCGGATTATAATTCCCTGATGCAGAAACTGGCTTACAATCTAAATTCACTGGGAATTCCCCGTTTTCTCTGATTTAGCCTATCTTGACGGGACCAGGTTTTCCCAAATGCACCTTTGGTGGAAATATGACCCAGCAATAGATTTAGTTGAGCTAATCAAATCTTTGGATCACCCCGCAAAATCTCTTTCGTTAAAAGTGTGTCTTAACCTTTGGTTATCTTTGTATTGGCTCTACTCAAGTCTTTCGCTGGGTCATTTTTCTACCGAAGGTTTTGTGAGTGCATTTGTCTGTTCTTTCTGCGTTGATATACCGTAGTTCAGTGAGAAAAAAATTACAGTTTTAGGTGAGTTTTTGGCAACGCTCATTATTTGCTCAACGACCTGCAAGTTGGTGAATAGCATGGAGGGGTGGTGGGGAGGTGTACATTGCGGGTGGTACGGAGCTGAGCGGAGCGGCGCGGCGACGTCGCAACGGCGGCGAAGCGACTCGTGTCCGGTTAAAATTCATGAACCACATAAACAAGGGTGATTTAGATACTGGGCGTCAGAGGAACAGAAGCAATATAACCATGATATAGTACCACTGGCCGTTTGTCAGTAAAGGCGGAGGTGGTGCGGCCAACCGGCCGGTGCGGGTAGTGGGAGAGGAGGGTATGGGAGAGAAGGGTAAGGGTGGCGAGGACGAGGAGCATGAGCAGCGGCGAAACGCTCGTAAATAACTCCGGTGTGTTGATGTGTTTGGATTTATTAACACATATCCTGTAATAGACGCAGATTCCTGTCTCATTAACAACACAATGCCAAATCGGATTACCTTACTCCTCCAATCTACACTCTACTATATGCACTGAGCGCGGTTAAGATCCGAGATACAAGGATACAAGAAATACATAACTACCTCTGATCACACTATCTAGCCCCCTCTCCAGCCCCCACACCTCCCCCGAACGCAACCCATCCAATCCTATTCGCGTGTAGCTTGCAACGGACGGATGCTGCAAAGTTCTTCGAGAGCTGACCGCAGCTCACAGTGAGCAAGAATGACATATTTGATGGCAAGAGAGCAAAAAAAATGAAATTGCTTTAAATTAAATTATCGTTTAACCTTTACATGTGACGAGTGACACGCAGATTAGGTAACTATACTTACGATCAATCACCACTGTTCTGAGCTAATTGTGTCCGCGACGATAATTAATTAGCTCGAAGAACTAAACATCCCCAAGGTGATGAGAAGTAAAGGAGTGGAAGCCGCAAACAGAGTTTTCACTCCTAAAATAATAATACAGAAACCAAAACATCATCTGGGAGTTCGTCTTCTCCAGACTTATTGCTGCAAGCTGTCATCCGCGTCTCGTGACTCGACTAGGAGTATGATGCCTTGGTAGCGTAGGGATTGTTTGCGAGAAAGTTCCCGACTTGTGATGTCATCTACGCCCTAGATGCTTGATGCCAAAAGGGGTAATTGTCTTCAGTTCCGCTGGTTGTCTATCAATTAGACTGTTAACTTCGATTACGTTTGTCTTCAGAAAAAAAAAAAAATGTCCTCAAGTGTTGAGCGGTATATTCCTTGGCAGACGCGTATGATGGCTTTGGCCCGAATGTCTAGGTCTCCGTTATCGACCTGTGGTACAGTGCTCTTGATTTTTGAGCTGCTGTTGCACAAAAATTTACCTTCCGAAGATTTTGACGGCTTCGAATGCCAGGAGGCTTTGCATTTGCTTCTGCGGGTCCGGCCTTCCATACGATAGAGAGATTATTTTTTTTACGTTCAGCAATACCTTTTGCAGATATTAGCTCCGGGTGAGTGGCATGAAACACGTACAAAGTAGCGTTTTAAAAATATTAAGGTTTCAATTTTTTCGCGGCTAATCTGGCTGAGAAACGGGAGAGATAATAACCTAGACCTGGATAAAATCTTACTATTCAAATGCACAAAAAGAAAATTCGACTTTTTGAATTCAATTCGTGTATATTACAAGGGTTGGAGGGGGGGGGTGGATCCCTCAAAAACCAACATTTCACCTGCGTACTTGCGCCCTTTTTGGCAGAGGTTTAAAAAATTGCCCCGCATATCTAAGGCTAGTAGATCACAGAAATACATTTTTTCTGAACGCTCCAACGACAGTTGGCTGCTACTTCTTGCAGCTTTTTTTGTATCGTCTTTAAAAGTTGCCTCGTGGCTTGTGTGGGACTTAGTCATTTTTCACGATCGCGCGATGCGCCATGTTCGGGTGACGATGACTTTTTTTTCCTCGCATTGCCCTTTAAATCTAAGACTGGTAAGGCACAGAAATACATTTTTTCTGAACGTGCCAACAACAATTGGCCGCTAGTACTCGCAACTTTTTCTTATTTTGGCGTTTAATAGTGGCCTCGCGGCTTGAGTGGGACTTAGTCATTTTTCACGATCGCGCGATGTTCCATGTTCGGGTGACCATAACTTTTGTTCCTCGCACTGCCTCTCAAATCTAAGGCTGATAAGGCTCAGAAATACATTTTTTCTGAACACTTCAACAACAATTGGCCGTTGCAATTTTTTTAATATTGATTTTTAAAAGTGGCCTTGCGGCTTGTGTGAGACTTACAATTAGTCATTTTCACGATAGCGTGATGTGCTATGTTCGGGTGACCAAAACTTTTTTAACTCGCAAATCTAAGGCTGGTAGGGCTTAGTAATACATTTTGCCAACCTGGGAATGGACCAAATGCGAGATTCAAATAATGCGCAATATTACTATGTACTAGTTCAAAAACTGGGTATATCCCTATATAAACACCAAAAACCCATAGAAAATTGGATATAAAGATAAATCTGACATCAAAAATTAAATCTACGGCCAGAAAAACCCCCTCTTACCAAGTTTCAATGAAATGTGAGCGTGCTAGAGGTTTCCGCCGGGGATCCGAGTCGCTCCGATCACTGTGCTTCGGGTGGCCCTTCACGTGGCTGCATACAGACCTATCGCGGCACGCTTTACCAATACATAAATTGTATTGAAGTTCCACTGCTTGTTTTTTTTTTTTTTTGGTGTCGAAAAATCATAGGCGGCTCGAGACCAAGATGTTTTGAGGTATTTCCATTTTAACTTATACGGAAAAAAATCGAACCCCCAAGAAATCGATACATTTGCATGAGTTAAAATAGAGGAGGGCGCGATTTACAGCCATATGCGCTTCAATACCTCCAATAATGCAATGGGGCTAGGTGGATTATTCTGAATTTTTGTATTTTTTATGAAGCATATGAAAAAATTTACAATAAGTGAGCTGAAAACAAGGATGCATTATGTTTGTAGGTTTTATAGTATCAGAAACGTAATAAGGGCACGAAACGCATTGTTTTAAATAAGAATTATTCGTTGTGCTTTCATAACCCCCAAGAGTTTCTGTGACTTTTTCCTCAGAAATAGCTAAACTTAATGAAACACCACAGGCAGCTCACCAAGTAGCTGAATTTTCTTCATAAAAAAGAACACAAAAATTCAGACTCACGAATATTCTCAATTATCTCAAAAGTTTAACACAATCATCGTGATAGTCCACGTCGACTCTTCCAGGGTTTTGCGGAAAACGGAAACCCGATTTCACCGCAGCAAAGTAGGAACTTTTAACTACGCGAAAGTTGGAAGTGAGCTACAAATTAAAGATAAACATTGGTCTTTGTATCAATACGGTCAAACTCTTCACATGCCTAATTTTTTTTTTTTTTTTTTTTTTTTTTTTTCAATTATACAATGGTTGTTGGAAAGTTGCTTGAGTTAGAAAACGGGGGAAAAAGTTTGCTAGCTAAGCAAAAAATAAACGTAGGGCGTAGAAAGTGCACAAACGCCTGGATAAAAACAAACAAAAAATTATTCTAAAAACTGAGCTTGGAGCAAACAACGTGCGGCCGTGGGTCTCGATGGATATCTCTATAATTGTATCCGCGGACCCATCTGGGCGAAAGGAGTATTTTCATGGGAGAAGTTTCAATAATGGTCATGCGTGAGTAAACATTCGAGGGGTGAGGGGAGGGGGGGGGGGGTCATGACTGGCCTCATGAAGGCGTAGCGTAACACAAACACTCAACGGTGCAGCACGTTCGAGACATAATCGTAATCATAACAGCCTAAAGCGGCGGCAAATATTGTCCGGCCATTGAGAAAATAAGCAATTCAAATGTCCCGTAGGATCACCGGGATCAGTTCCGGTCGCTATGCAGCGCACGTAAAACCATCATCAAGTTAACTTTGTAGCGAAATTTAAAACTTGGATAACATTTACCTAGCGGTGTAAAATTGTAGTATTATGTCTGAGAGTAATTTTTGAGCGATAATCTTCGCGTTTGCCATTTTGCTCTCTCCATTTCTTTTTCTCTCCCCTCCACCCCACCACCGTTCTCCACCCCCTGTCTGCCTCTCTGGGGCCTTAATCGCAGCTTTGTCCGTAAAATGACCCCTCAATGCTCGGCCATTTGACTCCCTCCTCGCTCTCTCTTCCGCTCCGGCTATCATCTGAAATGATCGTATTTCCCCATTAAACGCCTATGGATATTTTTATTGGAAATACATTCGTAAAAATACGTTTAACCGAACCGGATCTTTCTTGCTTCTCGATTTTGAAAAGGGTCGCTTCGGGCTCGAACGTGCGAGAATGATACATTGAATAATAAGTATTCAGATGAAAACAGCATAGCCAGGGGAATTTTTCAGATGGAAAAAGTTCTCCCGTACCGAGTGTTTTCGTTATCTCTACTTTCAATTCGAATTCAAACTGATAAAGCTCGGTCGTACAATTTTGACTGCGAAGTTGGGTGTATTGACGCAAATAGGATGAATGTAGTCGAGCTTGAGAATTTGCGAGGCTGGAATTATGAAAGCCTTCATTAAAAATTGGTGCAAAGAAAGATGCGTGGATGAAAGTCTCTACGCCGTAAACTGAAACTCATTTTGTGAATCTGTGAGTGTATTTCGTAAGTTTTCAACATGCTCCTCGTGATTTTCGCTGGATTTCACTCGGGATAACTTAAGAATGAGGGTAATGGGGTAACTTCTTTTACTCGGGGTAACTCGAAAATTTATCTCGGGGATTTAGTGAAACTCCTGAAGATCGATTATTTTGCTGAGATTTAAATGGATGGAGAGGAGCCATCTTTGTTGCCACGGCTGACGAGCAATACTGATCCACATGCAAGGAAACAGAACGAAAGAAACGCAAAGAACAGGTAAAGGTAAGACGGGGGAAAAATTAATGGTCTTGTGAGGATTAACTATTGCGAACTTATGGGCGAAAAAATAGAACAAGATGTAATATTTCAACTCGGGAAGTTTATGATTTGTCTGAAGATAATCCCTAGTTCATTATTACTGGTCCTGCAAAGTAAGCATTAATCATTCTTGTGGTCAAGAGATATGATTAAAGTGGGTTCCAGTATCAACCCGTAACGAGTATAATGATAGAATTATAATATTTAATTCGCCAGCCTAATTGCCAGCTTGAAGGTAGAAAAGTAACAACTTGCGCGCCCTGAAGTTGAGCTGTTGGTGAAAATGGTAGGTAGCAGCAAGAGCTCGGACGTTTTAAATAATAAGCTCGAGCCGTTCCGCTCTCTCGGAACCTGCACTTAGCCGTAGCCTATGATGACAGCTCTCGCCCAAGTTTTTCCGAAGCGCTTTTATGATCTTCTTTTCAGACGTTTCTACGTGGTACGGCAAACTCAAGCAAACCTTTGGTTTTCAAGCTGCGGCCACAAGTGCATCGCTCGATATTTTAGTGCGATCAAAAGGGAAACGATTTAGAATCTTAGACACTCGTACTTACGTACCATCATGGCCGTGGTCAGGAAAATATCTCTCTCTTTCTCTCTCTCTCCCTCTCTCTCTCTCTCTCCCTCTCTCCCTCTCTCCCCTCTGACTCCCCCCCCCCCCCCTCTCTCTCTCTCTCTCTCTCTCTCTCTCTCTCTCTCTCTCTCTCTCTCTCTCTCTCTCTCTCTCTCTCTCTCTCTCTCTCTCTCTCTCTCTCTCTCTCTTAATTACTAAAACAGGAGTAATCAAGATTAAGTTGTTATGTATGTTGCATTATGTTACCTTTTTTCCATTTTTTTGTTTGTTTTTTCTTAACTTCCATTTTGAGATATGGAACTTTAAGTCTGATACCGTTTAAAGGCAATAAAGGTAGGTCCCATCAAACCAAAAAAAGAACGTATAGGGAAAATTAAACGTTTAAAGAAGAGTCAATCAAAAATGTCTTGATGGATTTTGTTGAGATTGTGTGTACGCAGTGTGGTCGGTCCTTAGACTGAACACTTTATAATATCTAGAATGTGATTCTTGGTAGCGAAGTAAGAGCGTTTATGAGGTTAAACGAGGGTTTATTCACAATAATTTACAGATAAATAGTTTCGGGGTCGTGGCACGGAACTTGTGGGTCGTTATTGACGAGCGTGGGGTGAACTTTAGACAAGCTTGTAAGAAGAAGAAGTGACGTATAGTCGAAAGTTCACCTTATATATCATAGTGGTAGGCGTGAAAGCGCTCTGTTTGTGCGTTTCATTCCTCCACTGATTATCACCTAAGGGTGCTCATCTAATCGAAGCTAATTATGGTCTCGGCCTTGGCCGCGGGCAGAATTAGCCCGAAATATCAGTGCATCTATATGTCACGTAACTACCCGTGAGCTCCGCGTCACAACTCTGGGGGCCCTCAAAAGTCGAGCGTCCCCGTGAGAAAACTTTTATGTACAAACTACAATGTAAGCGAAAAAATCATTTTTTCGTTGATTATACAAAGAAGAAAAAACAATGTTAAGATTTTTCGCTGAGTAATATAAAAAATAAAAGAGGAAGGGTCATCCCTATCTTTTTCTAAAAGTATTTATACATAAAAAAAAATATATATCTATACGAACAACGAAATATATATTTGTCGTTGTTTACTTAACCTAGTTGAGTAAAACATATATTCAAGGGGAAATGAAACCTGCCAGGAAAAAACGAGAGAGAGAGAGAAAAAAAAAACAACAAAGGAAAATAGCCCATAAATTAGGCGTAGTCCTAATTATGACTCTAGGTCTTTCATATAGGTGTTCAGGATTTTCTACTGTAAAAGATCTTCTCCTGCATTTGCATACTAATGCCAAGGTAATGGAGATCCCTGTCAACAACCCAAAACCTATAAGCGTTTGGTGCCTCTCTGTAAAGTCTATAATCACTGGTTTTTTATAAATATCTACTCTGTCCAAATCCTCCCTGATTTGTTTAATGCTAATACCCAATTGTTTTGTCCCCTGCAAAGAATCTGTTTTTAGTAGCAATTTATCTAGCGCCTCTTTTTTCTGTGGATTTTCTCCTATCATTTGGAAGAAGCTGTAATCTCTCCTTGTTTTTAAATGCTTAATGTTTGATAAAAAGTATGGGACTATATTTACATCTACATCCTGTCTAATTGATTCGGACGTATCAATTTGAAAACCATCAGTAATGACGTCACACCCATACGGTATATGAATCACACCGTTTCCCTCAAACGTGAACGGTGTGCCTGTGCTTTGACCTTCGAAATCTGGACACTGTAGCGACGCCTTTAGCGATTGCGTTGTGCTGAAAATCCAGCTGTTCGATTTCTTAGGTTTGTAGAACAGAGGTGCCCGTTTAGTTGATGTGATCATTTTATCACAGTATTTGAGGACGTCATTGGCAATGTTATTATATAATGCGTAAATGCACGAAGTTTCTTTAAATTTCTTAATTAAAACAGTAGGCGGACAAATTGTAATAACATTTTCTTTGCATTGAACTATGTCTTCTGGTTCCATCGGTGCATATATTAATTTATTTGCACTGATGGCGACATATTTATGAGGAGGCTGCACAAAAAGACTTTAAGAATCGTTTTTGTGCCAAACTGGTAAAGGCTCTAATTTGTAAAGATCAAAATACCTATCCCTCGTTTTTAATGGAATATCCACCAAAAGTTGCAGAGACCCATCATCGATGGCTCCATGCGTTTGAGTGATTCTATAGTATTTTGACAATGTGTCTGGAGACACTGGAAACAGCATTTGCAAATTGTTAGGCAAAAATTGTTGTATGTCTGCTAATGCAGCTAAAAATTTTGCCTGAGGTAAGAAAAAATGCGATAATTTGCCTAATGTTATAAATTCAAGAGCTACTCTAATACCCTCAACGGCATCTTTGACCGTTGAAATTTGGTCATCAATTTGTCTAAGGTAATTATTTGCCTTAAACATATTGTATTCTGTTAATTCTAATCTTTGGAATTTTTCCGAAACATTACCTACACTTTTTATTAACGAGTTGGTTGCATTTTCCACCTGTTTGATTACCCCAACGGACGCGTTTTGGAATGCGTTGAGACGTCCCATGACTGAAATTTGTTGTTGCATGTTGTGTTTTAGTCCCAATTGGCTTTTTTCCAGCAGCGCGTTCTGTTGTTTTACTTTGTTGAACATGTCCCGTGTGGCTGTTCCGAATAGATAGTTGAATGCTGAGCCGACGAAAGATAAGGGTGCTCCTGACCGCCTGTTCCTTGATGATGCATATGTAGGTGCCCAAAAGTTGGATAAATCGTCGAAGATTGATTTGACCTGATCCAGTCGGCCCCTGAAACGATCGACTTCTGATGACACGACTTGCTCCAAAAAGGTTGGAGTCTCTTTTCCGCCGACCAGGGTTTTTAGTGACGTAATGTGGATGTCAATGGCTATGAGGGAGGAGTTGTATTCCATCAGCGGTATGTTGATGCCCATTGTCCATTTGTTACCCGAGATCAAGATTGAGCTTTTGTAGACAAAGACGACTCCTGCGTTAGGTTCCAGTGTTTCCATCGGTATTGATTTTGTGCCCACCATTGAGAGAGTTGCGATAGCCATGATCATGCTTCTGAAAACGAAAATTATTCAACGGGGTAGTTTTCATATCGCAAACGTATTTACACAATGGGTTCAATGATAGCGCATTATATTTAAGACACTTTTATAATTGCAGCTTTTTTTTATCTTTTGGCTTTTTTTTCTTTAGCACTGCTTTAGAATACAAAAAAAAAAAATTTGAACTGAGAAGAGGAAAGGTGAGAGGAAAAAGAAAAATAACGTTTTTTTTTTTTTTTGTTTTTTTTTTTTTTTTGTTTTTCTCCCATGCTTTCCTTTTGTCTGTTCTTTGCGCAAAAAAAAGAAAAATAAAACATGCGAAAAAAAAAATAACGTCCATCGACTTTTTGTCGTGTTTTCGGAGATTATTCACTCATTGCTCATATGTAATGAAACATGCTATGAGGTGAACCATAAATGAGAAAGGAGCCCAGTGCAATTCGTGCCTTTTAAATGCTCGAAATCTGCTTAATAAATGCCATTCAATTTTGTTAGCATATTTTATTAGTTCTTCTGTCGTGAATCTATATTGAACACTAAGGATTCTAAAGTCTAGTTGATTTTCGAAATCTCTAATGAATTCCCTAGGAACTCTATTATAATCAATTTGAAACAGATCTAACTTTTTAACTTCTAGATACTCCTGAAATTTAGTGGCGTAGTAGACATTAATTCTATCCTCGCTGCTTAATGCCTTCGCGATGGCATTGTAGATAGGTGCTTTGGTGAGTAAAACGCTGAAGTCCATTTTTTGATGTGCCGACGAATTTTTCGTTCTCGAAGAAAAACTACCACCGAAGTATCTTTAATTTTCTGTAATCGAATCACTAGCTGCCACCAATTGTGGTCGGTCCTTAGACTGAACACTTTATAATATCTAGAATGTGATTCTTGGTAGCGAAGTAAGAGCGTTTATGAGGTTAAACGAGGATTTATTCACAATAATTTACAGATAAATAGTTTCGGGGTCGTGGCACGGAACTTGTGGGTCGTTATTGACGAGCGTGGGGTGAACTTTAGACAAGCTTGTAAGAAGAAGAAGTGACGTATAGTCGAAAGTTCACCTTATATATCATAGTGGTAGGCGTGAAAGCGCTCTGTTTGTGCGTTTCATTCCTCCACTGATTATCACCTAAGGGTGCTCATCTAATCGAAGCTAATTATGGTCCCGGCCTTGGCCGCGGCCAGAATTAGCCCGAAATATCAGTGCATCTATATGTCACGTAACTACCCGTGAGCTCCGCGTCACACGCAGTCTACAGGCAAAGTACATCTTTGGAGGGGATTTTAATCTACTAAACTAAAAAATTCTTTTGAATATCCACCTTTTGAAAGAAGGATCCAAAAATTGTATTCATTGGAGGAAATCCAAGAATCAATATCGATTATGACAACCTATTAAAACTAAGGAAAGAAGAAACTCCAACAAATAGAATGAATGCAACTTAAAGAATAAGAACTTATGGGAATCTGGAATTAATCTAAACCTTGTTGAAAGTAACAACGGAATAGAATTTAGGGATCTCAATTAGCCTTCAATTGATGAAGTAGGCAACTGTTCCTACAGCTTCTCTACACATTTGCAAACTCTTCGGATTGAAGGAAGAATAATGTCTAGAGATGAAAATATTTGAAATTGAGGCGGGTCTGGCGGTCTCCCGCAAAATTCTAAAGGGGGGGGGTCCTGGGGGTCTCTCCCAGCATTTTCAAAGGGGACCTGGGGTCTCTCAGCATTTTGAAAAGGGGTCTGGGGGTCTCCCCCAGCATCTCAAAGGGGGGTCTGGGGGTCTCCCTCAACATTTCAAAGGGGGTCTGGGGGTCTCCCCCAGATAAAAATGGTATGAGATAGTGTTCGTAGGGCATTCCCTACAGTTTATTTTTATCTTTTTTTGTTATTTTTTTTTATTTAAGCTTTAGTTTATTATTATTTTTTTTTTATAAATTAAAATTTTGATAGTTGTTGATAATTTTTTTTAACTACTTACTTTTTATCATCCATTTATCATTATTTTGTTTTCAGACTATTAATTTTAATAATTTAAAGTGTACTTCTTAATTTATGTCACTTTATTTCTTTGTATTTGTTTCTTAGAGGTTATGTGGAAGAGATGCTCAGTATTGGCCCTGACATTGCCAGTCTAAATAAATCGTTTGTTCATTCATTCATTCATTCTCTCTCCCCCCCCCCTCACCCTCTCTCTCTCCTTTTAACAAGTTAGGTTGGCTTCGTCTCGAGGCCCGAAGGCGGATCCTGCTGTTGTCACTAGTTTTTGAAATCTTAAATTTCCAGGAGCCCTGTTACCAGCACTCTTTCTTCCAATTCACTTTATCAGTTCATGGGCACTCGTTAAGATCAGCGACAGCGACACTGATCCTAATGCCACGGAATCGCACAACTATTTATAACATATCGTTTGCTGTCGAAGAGAGTCGACTTTGGAACCAATTGCGTGATTGCAACAGGGACCTAGGCATTTCAGTGGGACCTTTTCAGAGAGATATGTCGGAGCAGCTAACAAGAGATTAGCAGAATCGTAATTTGTTTCATTTTTTCGTTTTCTTAATTTTATTTATTTATTTATTGTTATTTTATTTTTATTTTTTTCTTCACACATTTTCTTTCTTTTTTGCTATTTAATTTATTTTTTTATGTACTCAGACTTGTTCGGACAACTATTTCTTTCTCTTTTCTTCCTTAACCCCCGGAACGCTACTTGATTTTTAGTTTGTTCATTTATTGTTGTAAATCTTGTTTAATTAGCTTCACTTTCAAAATTTTATGTTTCTGAATGTGTACCTTGCTTAGTGTTAGTTTTAGTATTGGCTGTAGGTTAAGGTCAATCCTAACAATTGATGACATATTTGCAACTGAGACAACAGGCTCTCCAATAATGGTACCAATAGCAAAAATTCTCAAACGCCATATAAAAAAACCGCAAAGAAAAAAGAGATCTCTGCTGACGAGCAGCCTTCCATAGCAAAGCTAAACGCCAATATCTAGCTTAGTACTGAGGTGTCTTACTCCAGTTGAAAAGGAACTTTTGCGAAAGGAACTGGAGCTTGCGAGTCCAAATCATGCAAAAATAAGAATGAAACTTCAGCCTGTCAAAGTCCAAGATTGTTTCTAAAGTCAGCGGAAAGTCCGAGTCTTTCAACTACTCTTAACGAGCAACCCAGCCAAATCTGTTCAGTTGAAGTCACTTCAGCGACCAACGGATCCAAATCTCTACCATTTTGCTGAAAGTCAATAAAGAGTCCTTACTTTCTGAGGACTCCTGAGTAGGAGCAGATCCTTTCTGTTCGGGCCTCACCTTTAAAAAACTTCGTAAGCTCTCCAGTTTCACGCAAGAAATACTACTCTGATCAACAACTATGCATCTTACAGCGCCAAACGATTAAGCGGTTTCAAAACCAACAGAGGAAAACATCGAAGACTTTAGAAGTAACAAAGGAAAAACTCTTTGAAAACAGTCAGCCTTTCCAAAAGATTTTTAATGAGGACTAGATACAATTAGTTTGCCAAAAGAAGAGGAGGGTAAAAAAATGGACGACAGCAAAAATCTAAACATCATTCAAGTTGAGATTTGCTTATGGTTCTGCCGGGTACATTGAGCTCTTGAGACAAAATTTTCCTTTACTCAGCATCAGAACTTTAACTCGCTGATTGGAGCACATTAAAGTTCAAAGCGGTATACTCCACGAAGTCACCTTCATATTAACATCTTAAGTGGAAGTCATGAGAGAAGAGGAAAGAGATTGCGTTCTTTTGTTCAATGAAATGACTATATCTTCAAGAACAGAGTATGAAATCAGCCCAGGATAACTTGTAGGTGAGGTAACGTTGCCTTACCATTCTGGCTCTGCAACACACGCTTTAGTTTTCATGTTTGCTGGCATTAACTCATGCTATAAACAAACCATTGCATTCTAATTTTCAGGAGACTTGGTCGATGGTGAGGTGCTAAAGCTAATAATTCTTCAGCTGATAGAATTGGCTGAAAGAATAAAAAGGAAACTTCAAGAAATGGCTAATAATATGGGTTCAGCGAAGCAAACTATGCAGAAAGCACATGAAATATCATGGACCAGAAATGGAATTACAAACAGCATCCAAATGAAAAACTTCATTTCACACCTGCAAATCCACATCTCAAGAACATTTGCATTGAGCTGCGACATAGCTGAAACTAATGCACTTCTAACGAAAGACATTTTTAAAACATTAAGCTTTGGAAAATAGAAGAAAAAAAATCGGTGGAAACCAATCCAAACGGGAAAGGCCACGGTATCTACTCTAGACCTCCAGGACTATTTATTAAATCAACGCAAGTGCGAGTTCCTCTTGACCAGCAGATTCACTCAGGGCAGCCTGGAGAACCTATTTTCTGGCGTGCGAATGAGGCAACCCGATCCCAGTGTACTCCAGTTTTAACGACACCTGAAACGGATAACCATTGCCCAGTACTGAAAGCCAACGTCTACAACAAACTACGACCAAGATGATATGAAATTCCATGGAGATTTTTCGAAAAAACCAAGGGAAAAAATTTGAGTGCATGAGAGGTGAAAGGATATGCAGAAGTAGATATCTCTAGCAGCAATGAACCCAATGACTTTAGGAAAGGCAGAACAAAACAGTCATTACAATTTAGCTTGCAGCATCCTATTTAAAATCAAGCGAGATGAAAAAATCTGTGATGAATGTCTTGCTGACCTCATCGCAAAAGAATATGAAAATCGAGAAGACCATAACGGTTCGCTAATGATAAAGAATTAATACAAACCTGGGTGTCTACTTGCGGTAAGTGACAAATGTTTCTGGATGGCCAAGAGATTGGAGTGTTATTTCCGTTCCGCACAAATGTTATTCACGGTGGTCGATATCTTGAAGGACGCCTCTTACAAACTTCACCAACAAAAATTGAGGATGCTCTGCTGCCTTTCTGCCACAACATCGAGAAAGAACAAGATCATCAACAGATTTATGACAATGAGGCTGAGATTTTATGCTGAGTTTCATTCTCTCAATTAGGGTCAAAAATTAGAGTGAAAAAATTTGAAAATAAGAAATGGAATAGTCCACCTGATTCCCCCAGCTGACTACAGCCACACCAAGAATCAGAAGCATCGTCATATTTAGTAAGACCGACATTTGATTATTCCGCTAACTCTCACTGCACCTTCTCATACCAGGAGGGTTGCGATTATATTGGGGGGTACAAACATTATGTTTGTGTCTTCCAAAACTCAGTTTGTTTTAAATGGCCTCGCTACTCTGGCTCATTTCCGGTCACTATATCCTCAAGACCCCGATGAACGCCAGGTCGATGCTGGCCCGTGGGGCACCATTACTCTCTTCACTTTACCTGACTCCACTAAAGTCGTAATTGTTCCTGTTAGTGATATAAATAATATGATAGACTCGAAAAAGCCTCTTGATCGCCTCGCGGAGGTAATCTTCAAAGAGCCTTATTCAAAATGGGCAAAAATGGCTTCGGCCCAGTTTTGTTTGAGATTTCGGGAGGTGATAGAGCATGATTTGAGGCGTCCAAAACTGGCCTTGTTTTTGATCTAGCCCCAAGGGAACCGGGGGGCGGGGGTGCAAAGTCAAAACACAAAATCCGCCAGAACTTTTGAACGCGTTGTTCGATTTGAAAAAACTTTTTTTCAATCGATAGATCTTTTTAAGACCTTTCTTTTTATATACATGTTTTTGTATTTTTCATGGTTTTGAGTCAAGTTTTGACGACTTTTTGTTTTTTTCAGTTTCAAAAAATTTACATTTTCCCCCCTGTGCAAAATTGTTTTGCATGGGTAAAAATAAAAAACAGTCGTAAGAAAAGCTCTTTCAATTTCCTTTTCAACCGTTTAAATCCGATCGCGGGGCAACGCTTCGTTACTGAGTTACGCGCGCTCAAAGTTGCCAAGGTCCGACCTGGCTGAATCTAGAGGCCTCCCGGTTTCCTGCCTCACACCTTTGACGCCGCGCTTTTTGCTTTATGCGACCAGCTGCTCAGCAGATATTTCGAAAGAAACATCTTTTCTATTATTCTAAGTAATTTCTACTCATATAAACCCCCACCCCCCACCACCACCACCCTCACTTCATACCCTATCACGTTCAATACTTCCCCCTGAATAGACGCAAGTTTTTTAAGTTTCAAGTCTAAATTGAAGGAGAATACGCATAAAATACAAGATAGAAATCTCACCTTGTTAGTTTTCGCTACTTGAGTCCTCGCCCTCACTCTCCGACTCGTAATTTCCAAAGGATTTTTTCGTTAGCGGGAAACGTGAATTCAAAAAGGCAGATGGTGACGAAAATCCTGGTGTGTAGCGGCCGTAGAACAGGAACCAAACGATTGAAACGACATGGGCACATGGTGAGACAGTTCTTGCTCCATTTTTGCAGGTACAAAACGCACTTATAATTGACTCCGTAGAAACCAGCTCCAAATCCAGAAGTATGAAAATATTATAAACTTTATTTGATACATGTCTCGATATGAGTTTAGCCCTTATAAGTAGGGGTCTCTGAACAGGGTGTGGGTAATACGGGTCAATTTTCGGCAGATAATCATCTGTGGCAATGAGGAATTCATAATTTTTGTTAGCGAAATGATCGCCAAGATAGCTTTTAGCGAGCTTAATTTGATAGGTTCCAGAGAACTTAGGCAGATCTTTTGGCGTCCACGGAGGAAGTTGATTGAAATGTTGCGCGGAGAGAGTCTCGAATAAGGTCCTTTTTCTAACCAAATTCTCATCCTCGACAAGTTTCTGCAGATAATTCGGTTGGTCCATCTTTTTAAGAATGCTGGTTGCCACTTCAACATTATCGTCGTCGCTGAACTGACGTGAAAAGTAACAATTATGTTCTGCCGCCGCTATTCTCATGTCAGTGAACAAGTGAGGAATATTTGAGGCTGGGACAATATTTTGGAAATATTTAAACCGCTTGGCTTTGGAGTTGGTTTCCACGGAGTCAATCATAAGTGCGGGGTGGGGGTTTATATGAGTAGAAATTACTTAGAATAATAGAAAAGATGTTTCTTTCGAAATATCTGCTGAGCAGCTGGTCGCATAAGGCAAAAAGCGCGGCGTCAAAGGTGTGAGGCAGGAAACCGGGAGGCCTCTAGATTCAGCCAGGTCGGACCTTGGCAACTTTGAGCGCGCGTAACTCAGTAACGAAGCGTTGCCCCGCGATCGGATTTAAACGGTTGAAAAGGAAATTGAAAGAGCTTTTCTTACGACTGTTTTTTATTTTTACCCATGCAAAACAATTTTGCACAGGGGGGAAAATGTAAATTTTTTGAAACTGAAAAAAACAAAAAGTCGTCAAAACTTGACTCAAAACCATGAAAAATACAAAAACATGTATATAAAAAGAAAGGTCTTAAAAAGATCTATCGATTGAAAAAAAGTTTTTTCAAATCGAACAACGCGTTCAAAAGTTCTGGCGGATTTTGTGTTTTGACTTTGCACCCCCGCCCCCCCGGTTCCCTTGGGGCTAGATCAAAAACAAGGCCAGTTTTGGACGCCTCAAATCATGCTCTATCACCTCCCGAAATCTCAAACAAAACTGGGCCGAAGCCATTTTTGCCCATTTTGAATAAGGCTCTTTGGAGGCCTCCGCTGGAGCTACGTTATTCCCTACTCGACATACACTGGTTTCGATTCAGATTTCTTCAAGAATTCAAAATTTTCGCCACGCGCCTTCGTGACGTGCAAATTTTAACACATTTGGAGATCAATTTGAAATGGTAGGCCGGAGAAGCAACTCCACCCCCAATTGATGCTTCGCAATAGCGTAACATATGCATATTGTTTAACTTACATGGCAACGTCCTTCCCTGAAAACAACATCTCGCCAGTTGCATGTAGGGCTCTGCGAAAATATAGTGCCTTCATCGAAGAGTATTGTAAAGTCATTAACCTTGTAAAACCTGTGCCAAACCGGACAGTCCCTATTCTCTCCTCTCTACAGGCGGTCGGTGCGTCCAGGTTTTTTGAAACTTCCTTTTTTGAAGAAATGTTTCGGAATTATGAAAAATATAACTTTCTAGCAGCTGACATTAGTCTGTACTTGCAACGCGTGCCCGTCACGGCAATCTTCGTCACTCTGTGGTAAAGTTATTTGAGTTGTCCGTATAAAAAAGTATAAAATTTCAGAACTTTTTATTTTTTGTATTTTGTTTCAGGTAAGAAAAGAAAAGAAAAGAAAATAAGATAAACCATGTCAAGCAGCAACAGTGAGATTGACATAATGACGGACGACATACTTTGTAGTCCGACAAAACCATCTCGGGAGCAGCCTCGATCCTACCGCTCACCTTCGCCAGCTGAAACGTTTATCAAGAAGCGTTCCGATTACGAGGCCGGCAAGTCCGGCATCGACATCCATAACCCAACCATCAGCCACAGTCAAACTTTCAAACACTGCGAAACCATCTACCATAACAACGCCTCCTACTATTGTGGTAACTGTTCCCGAGGTTCCGAAGCTGCCCAAAAGACCGGGTTCCAAACCAACTGCTTCGGACCCGGGAACGAAGCGGCTACAAACTCGCCCAGCAAAAGTGGCTGCCCAGGTCAAGGCAAAACCCACTGCCAAAATAGTGCCAAGCCTGAAGGCCTCAGCCTCGGTTATACAACCTTTGCCCATAAAAATAGACATCACCAAGGAGGACCATTTACTTAAAACCAGTGGCGTCGCGTGCCATCTGGCAACAATGCATCTGCTCCATTTAAACTCATTAAATATATCGAATTTTCCTTGTGCACTGTGCACCCCCTGAATTCGATATTTTACATGAGTTTAAATGGATAGAATACATTGTTGCCAAATTGCACGCGACGCCACTGCTTAAAACTCCTCCGGCAGCATCCTCTCAGCCAAACCTCATGAGCCCGCTGCTATGTTCAATTTCTCAAATCTCTTCACCAGCACCAGCAGTAGCTAGAGTCCCTATATGTAGAGAGTTAAGACAAGTGAAACCATGGGCGCCGCCATTGAATGTGATTTTGCACATTTGTTTACATTCTGAGGGCCGTTGTTGTGTTTTCGTCCACTGCAAAGATTACTGTGCCGCTGAGTTTCTAACGATGTAATCTTTTACTGCTTTTGTGGATCGACATCTATTTACGCTTTGAAAGATTCTTTTGGGATTTACAGACATTCTTGAGGCGTATCATGATTAAAATTAACAGATTCATCGAAAATTAACTCTTTATCAGCAAAATACCGCTGGTATAAACTGCGATTGTAAACAAAATTGCAAAATCGCATCCAATGGCGGCATCCGTAGAGCCTAAAACTCATCGACCAATCAGAAGTTGACTACCCTCTTGTCTTCACTCTCTACATATAGGGACTTTAGCAGCAGCGAACATTACATTGACTCCTCCCACTTCGCTGGTAAAACCTCAAGCTCAGGTTACAGCATCCACGGTCATCCAGGTCGTCCCACCTGCACGTGAATCAACTTCAATTATCACGAAAGTGGATAAACAACACGATCGCGGACAGGCGAGCTCCAGCCATGCCTTGAGAAAACTAGCAACTGTAACAAACAGTCAAATTTCCAAAAGCAACAAATAAAATTAGCTACCAACCGCACTTTCAAAAACGGGTGCCGTCTATTTTATACGGCACACTTACCATCAATGCTGGTAAAAATATGATTACAGACTGATATTTTTGAAAGTCTGGATGACAAGAGAGGAGATGAGAGATAGAAATCGACAATCAAAAGTCTTGTCAAATCAACGAATCACATGCAGGAAAACATAAAAGGTTGCGCGAAAGGGGAGATTACAAAAAAATTACAGATTTTTTTTTTTTTTTTTTTTTTTTTTTTTTTTTACCGACAGATAATTAAGGGGAACAAAGAGGAGAAAAAGGAGGGCGAGAATACGAGAGAGAGGGTGAAGCGAGTCTGGCTGTTACTGACATCTTATTGTCCAAAACTGAAAAAATGACGGCTGCGGTTCCATTCCCCAGACTCCCCGTAATTTCCCGATGCTTTTGACCCCGGCCCCCTTCGTCCGTGCTGTTATATTAATACAGGGCTGTACCTTCAATAGCCGCAAAAAAAGAAAAACAGAGGGGGGGGGAGAGAAAAAAACTGATGGCAGACTCTGTTGGCCAATTAAATCTCGAGTTTTCCCCTCCCCACAAAAGATATTTGATCATGCCACGCGAACAATTATTATTGGAGTTTCCGCTCTTTCCGTGAAAGGTAATTTGTGGGTTGTTGGCACTTGACATCAAGACTCGAATCGGAGCCAATGCTAGAGGTGTCTCTTTTATCTCACTCTTCAAAAGAGAGATGACAAAGGTAGAGTAAGCGCCTCGACTCGACGCAAACTCTTGGAGACTCAATTCGAACCTTGGTTCAGGCGTGGTGATTTAATGAGAATTGGTCAAACACAATTATAAGGATCACGGTTTGCTTGTAACACCGCCAGATTCATAGAAGAAAAAAAAAAAAAAGAATCACGATTCATCAAATCTGATAATCAAACCTAAGACACTGCTCGGAAAAAAAAGAATGATACACATTACCATACAAATAGCTGATTTTGGTGTTTGCCAGAAAGTAAATGACATTTACCAAAAATAAACCCCCAAAAACCCCTCCTCTTTTTTTTTTTTTTTTTTTTTTTTTAATTTTGTAGGAAACAGGTGAGGCAACAAAAGATTTAATTAATGTGGCTTCAAATAGTCCCTGCCAACCAAAAGATGTGTCATTCCTAGCCACAAACTAGGGAAATTAACAGAGGAAATTCAAATCAAAGTGGCCTTTCTTGGTTGAATTTTAAATACGAACAACGAAAAAAAAAACAACAAAAAAACAAAACAAAAACAAAAACAAAAAACAGCACTATTCAAAAGCCCCCTCCCATTTTTTAAAAATCTGGCTACGCTTTTAGAAAATGCAACGTACCTTATTGTAGAAAATCAGGTTAACCAATTGGTACGGTTTACTTACTCTGGTGAAGTTGTCTATTCTTTCAGGCATACGCCAAATTTAGCTATGCGTATGGTAAATTATACCATTCTTTTTTCTCCGTGTGAAAAGGAATAAGCAATCTGTCGAACAACCTAATTGGTGCACCCACTCAGTTTTTATTATAATTATTGATCGAGTTTGCTGGATGGGGAAAAAATAATGGTACATAGTAAGATAGACTATTTATCTCACAGGTCAGATTTAACTTTGCATTGCGACTCTGAACTGTGTTCAAAATACGTCTGCATCTCCAAACCAAATTGGGAGCGAAAGTTATAGCACTATTAAATTTATTCTAAAGAATGCACTGTTATTTTAATTCTTGCTCACGTAACGCTAGCAATATTTCAATAAAATACTCTCCTTTAAGTAATTAATAATTTTGGGAGAGCCCACTCACTTCATGGAAGTCTTGGCAGTATAATGTTCTCATGGTGATATTATTCAAGAGATTTCAAGGAACATAAAGTTTTGATTTACTACCACTGAAGAATAAAATAAAGGATGATAATAAGAAGAAAGGCTAATGAAAGACTCATTAGGAATAACTGCGCTTCGAATAGAGGAAAGCGTTACTTTGCTCTTTTCAAAGGGAAATTCAGTGGAGCTTCGAGATAATGGATGGCATGAAGAAAGAGGGAAAAAAATCAAAGGGTGTAAAATGAGAGCAGATTTGTTTTAATGAGGCTGCAAGTGGGTGGGGCGATCAGGAGCACCCTCTTAGTCTTCGAGAAATGCTGAAATGAATGCATAATGAAGCTTAATTGCTGAAAACTCTTATGTCTGTCGTGGCAAACTGCCATAATTCTTTGTTTCCCCCAGTTTATTCATTTGTCTGTTTCCTAATAAAGGCGTTTCTCGGAAACAATAAATTTTTCCGTCTGGCTCCTTTGCTTCGCCACTCGAGTTTTTCCATAAGGATATGAGAGGATACAATAGGAAGGGAAAAGGGAACAAATTGAGGAATTTGTCCCCCTTTTTCCCTCCTGTGTGCTTCACTTCTCCTTATCCCCATTCAGCCCCGCCCACTCACCCTTGCACCAATGATGTGCCGTTCGTATTTGGCGTTTAATTCAATCAAATTACTTTCCCAAGCACTCTGCAGCGATATTAATAATGTCGGAAGTTGTAAAAAGAATAAGGCAGAAAAAGCTGAACTTTTTCAGACTAAAGTAAATTGCACTTTGCGAAACTTGAACAACTGGCTACCACTTGCAAATCACCTAACTCTGACACACCTCGCCGCCCTAACGTCGATGACTACACCCTTAATTTAAGTGAATGTTTTAGAGAGTACTTATCTTGAAGTAAATTATTTTTATGATCAATTAAATGATAGTTTTCAATGATTCCCGCCTACTTGACAAGTCTATAGTTGAATCTTCCAAAAGAAAAATTGGTAACGAAAAAACAGTTGAAATGAAGCTATTTTAAATAAGAGTTCTCATCGCACTCTCTCATTACCACCCTTGTAAGGCCCCGATATTACAAGAATCCAAGCTACAATTTGTTGCCACCTTCCATTGCATTGGCGGTGCGTCATTAGAGCAAGGGGCCTCAAGCCCCCCGCCCTCCCCCCCCAAATTTTTATTGGAATTCCAAGCTTACTGCCTGAATCTTTCACATTTATATGCAAGATCCCTTTTTAGAAGACTTATTTCCATGTGTTCCCATATCGAATTTTATACTTGTTTTAGAAGTCACCAAAAATGGGAGAAAAATAAGTCATCAACTTCAAGTCCCCTACTTTTTTGATCCACACGCTACCGCAGCGCCCTCTTCCCAAATTATACATCAAATTCATTTCAATCAGTGCTATTATCACTTTATTTTTTGACAGAATGAAGATTAAACAAGAGGTTATGGAGAAATGATGCGGCAGATTACACGGTATCATATGTATACTCTCAACGATTTCACTGAGCCTTATTGTTCGATCCACAACCAATCGTTAGTTCGAGAAATTTCAAGTCACAGTCAGATTGATAACTTGACTAGCTCAGTAATCTCAGTTTGAACCAGCAGGGATCATTCACCTTCGCTGTGAAGCTGCTCGTTAAGATTCAATAAGCGTTGATGATTGAAGACTTGTAAATCTTGGCTGTTGCTATGTTAACCATCGTTAAATTGACCATTATATCTAAGGGAAAAATGGCGCGCAAAAAAAAAAAAAAAAAAACAAAAACAAAAACAGTCTAACCATGGTTACCATAGCAATTGCCTTAAAACTTTTCAACCAATAGCACAACTTTTTGAGTCTTAACGATCGGTTTAATGATGAGTAAATGATCGGCTCACAGGATCGAGTTGAATCCTCTCAGCGAGCTTGGTCATCTGCTTTTTCGTTAAATTGATACAAAGGATTGTCTATGATGAGTGAGGCTATATTGGTCCAGAATTGTAAGACTTGAATGTTGCTTTAGTAATAATTATGGTTAGGTGCCCCGTTGGCTTTTGCTTTGTAGAGACTTCTCACGAGTAACTGTTAAAAACAGGCAATGATTACAACACCAACAGTCAAGTTTGACATTTCTAGACCAAAAGCGTCACTCATAGACAATCTTAACCCTTTTGAGGGCCAAGCCGTATTGTACTCGTTTTTCTGCTCTAGTCTATTTCATTTTGTTTCAGTCTTCATTCCAGGTAAATCGACTATCGATGAATACACTTACAAGATAAGTTTTATAAGTCGGACGCCTCCAGTTCGTCGTACAGGCAATTCCAACTCCCCCGAGTACGAACAGTTAACTACCTTTCATTATTTATAACCGAAATGGTGGCGTTCTTTTAGACTAACAGGTTCTCGGAGGGTTTAACTATATCAGTGCAACTTAAAAGTAAAGGATCAGCCCGCAGATCCGTGCAGTAAGCGAACCAATTCAATTTTATTTGAATTTGGTCCTCGAACTTAGGTTCAACCCGGATTGAAATCTTCGTAAAAACGAGGCTAAAAAGGTTTTTTTTTTTTTTTTTTTTTTTTTTGAGTATAAAAGTCTGATGAATATAATAATAATTTTCCTTTAACTTAGGTTACAGTCAGGGAACGTCGGCAACTTCCAAAGAAAAATCACTTCCGTCTATGGTTTTATTCGTCTTTAAGGTTTAGACAGTTCACGGCATGACACGGCAACGCACCATTCTTGGCTTCCACTGCGCGGCTGTGAAATCACCCGCACAATCAACCCATCGCATAGGAGGGTGAAGTAACTGCTTGGTGAGTTAACCTAAAGGATGCGCACGAAATCGACAATAAGCGGAAGCGGTGTTAAAGATAATAACAATAAGCTTAAGAGCGCATTTATTTTTGAAGATGTGCGAAAGAAGCTTTACCCACTCTTATGATGCAAGGCCGATCTACCGTAACAAAGCCTTAGTAAAGTTAGCGAGGAAGATTGAGTCTTAGGCTTGCAGCCTCATTCCGTCCAAAAATAATGTAACAAGCTTTTCGACTCCCACACAAGTGGCTCGAAGCATGCCTTTTTTGGACATGAAAAGTTGTTATTCTTTGCATTGGAAATGGGTCAGTGTTGAGATTGACGCCCGAGAATAGTGTAAGCTGACCGTATTAAAACTATAAAATAATAGGGGCAGAGTGGAACTCTGGCAAGATTTCTTTCTGTAGAAGAATGAATTACCGATTCTGAGTGAAAATCAGACGGAAAAACAATGGCACTGAAAAACTCTGAAATCTGCTCGATTTGTCACTGAAAGCATACCAACACGCGGCCGTAGATGTTTTATTAAAAATTAAGTTATCTAAGAATAATGAAACTTTGGAGAGTTTCTGCGGCACACGCAGGAAGTTGATAAGTTGACGAATGAGTGCGTTTATATCATTTACACTCTGCGGTCTGGTAAATCAGATTCTTGCTTTGGCGTAGCGGTCGAAATTAAATTTATACTTTTATTAGATTAATGAGTCGATTTTGAAGTTTTTCAGTGCCAACATGTTTATTTTTTTCCACTTGTTTTTACTCTGGAATTAACAATTTGTTCGCCAATTACAAAAACAAAAACAAATTGCTTTGTGTTGATCAGAATCTTCATTTGTGTGTATGAAATGTACTATCAAACGCAAAGGTTTCGGCAGTCAAGAATTTTCACTGAGCGCAGAAAAAAGGCATGGAAGATCGCCAAAAATCACAGATGGTCGAATTTTGATGCAGGAGACTTACGTATACTGTTTTCAAGATGCACGTCAAAAAATTAGGACACATTTTCAACCTCAAGACAACCTTTCAATTTTCATGCCTCTTTGCTGCACACGGTGAAAATTGTTGACCGCCAAAACTTCTGTGTTTGATAGTACGTCCGGTGAATTCAACATCCAAAGCCACTGTGTACCGCGCTCAACTGCAAAGAGACAAGGGTAAAATGGGCGCTACGTGCAATTCCCAACAAGAGCTGCGAGTAAAGCGAAGGAAACTTACCCTTTCATCCGGAACAATAACAAGTACACGGGGAATGGTATTTTCTTTTGTAAATATGAAATTATTAAACCGTGTTAAAATACTTATTCGAATTATTATCGCTCCGGGAGCTTTTGGCCTCCCACCAGTAGCGCACCGAGAGTTTCTTCATCTCTCTCTTTTCTCCATTAAGAAACGTATGTTAGACAAGGATGGACAAGGGGATAAAACCCCCTCCTTCTGTCCTTTTCCTACTCATACATTCAAGTGGGAAATGAGAGAGATGGAAGATATCCTGGTTGCGCCAGTGCCTCCCACCATTTCGTCCCTCCTCCGGCAAGTTTATCCGACTCTTTCTGCGTGCCTCGCGCAACAAAGCTTATACAGTTACGATCTAAGGAGCGTTCTCTGTACGAAATAGTTTCCATTGCAGAATGCTCATTGCCAAAGCACCGTCAACGATCTGCGTTGATGTTTTATTCTGAGAGCTGCACTATCGGGCTGGGATGAAGTCGAGTGAGGAAAATCAAAGGAATGGCAAATTATTACCGGCGCACACTGGACGAAAACGTCCTTGTGCCCGGACATGGCTGGTTTCGCGCTCCTATCTTTGTTTTTTTGAGTTGTTTTGGCTATTTTTCTTTAAAACCGACATTCTTTTAACTTATTTTCATTTTTTTTTATTTTTTTTTTTTATTTTTTTTTTATTTTTTTTTTTATTTTTATTTTTTATTTATTTTTTCATTTTTTTATTCTTTTTCATTTTTTTTTGTGTGTTTCCCACTGGAATCACCCTATATAATGTGTTTTTCGACTGTAGAAACAGTCGCATTTTTATTTTCAGTAATGTATTTCGTGTCCGACCCTCACCCATGGACTCGCTCCAATGTGCGCCGCGTCGTGCTATTACACGATTATTTCTCGTATCCGCAGTTTTCCGCAGCTAAAAATCATTGAGGTGGTTTTTCCAAGTTGTAATAAACACTACTAGCTCAAAGTTCACATTAAATACGATTAAATAGCCTGTTGAAACTGTATTTTAATTTTTTTAAACCTTCAAATGTTAAATTTGTACAAAAACCATCACTACATACATCTATATTTGCATGATTTTAAAAAACCATAGGTCGAAAATTATCTCCATGCAATGGTGAAAATGACTATTATATCGGCGTTTGTTGAAAAAAAGATTAACACATCTTTTTAAGGCGAAATAAAACACGAAATTTTAGCGTCAAAATTTCAAACCGCACCAAGAACCCGTTATTCGACAATGTTGAGGTAAAGTGCTGGCTCGAGGAAAAAAAAACAATGTCAGAAAAGTTACATTTGGGTTCTAAAATACTACTTTTTGTAAAAAAGTTGAGGTTTTCTGCAGATTGACTTGACCCCCCATGTCCGAGCATAAGGGCATTTTCGTCCAGTGTGCGGCGGCTTTGTAGATGAAAATTACGGCAAACAGTTTACCACGGGAAAACGCAGGACTACTCAGTAGAGAGGTCAACCATTTCGACCCCTTTCGAAATGGCCACAAGAGCTATCTCAGAGTGAGTTTGATTTTGTTTGTGTATAATTTCATACTTTAGATAATTAGTTATGGTACAGTGCACGGGAAAAAAAGATTAGTGAAAATAACCGTACGGATACCTGATTTTGGCACCTGCTAGATGTTATGGTAAACTTGACCAGAAGTATGGTACATTTACCGATACTTTGAGTAAATTCGACATGCAATCAGGTAACATCACCTAGTACCTAGTCAAAATTTAGTATACTTATGGTTAACATTACCATAACATCTGGCAGGTGCCAAAATCAGGTATCAGTATGGTTATTTTCACCGTAGTTTTTTTTCCGTGTGTGATGTTTAGTGAAGTCGGGGATGTTGAGCGCTGCAATTCTGTGTAAATCATATCAAGTTGTCTAGTGAAAGTTTGGTTATAATATGTAAATGTCGTCCTGTCCGTGCTAAGTTTTTAAGCGTGCCCGCATGGAACATGGCACGCTTATTCCGATCGTTTTGCTGCTAACAATATAATACAATGTATACAATGTAATAAGGCAGCCTATGCTTTCCACGTGTATTCCTATGCTGAGTGGCCTAAAGTTGAAAATCGGCTGTTTTTGAATTTTGTGATTTTTTCCTGTCGTGTCTGTTGCGTTTTGAGGATTGCAATGGTACAATTATGAAATCGTACCTTCTAAAGTTTGCAGCAAAAATAGTTGGATTCATTTTAATGCTTTAGTTTTTTTATAATTCCAATTAAACGACGGACTCACCACTTTTGAGGGGTAAGTGGAGTGCGGTGAGGTAATATTTTGCGTTTTATGTTGCCAACTTTGTTGTAATTTTACTCTGCTGTGTTGGTTTTACGATGAATAAATTTTTGTTTGTTTTTATGATTAATTTGTTATGTTGGACATTTTTTTTTGGGTTATTTTATTACGTTTATTGAATATATAATTGATTTTAAAGTACATTCGGGGTTTTTTCGTACGGGCGGCCGATAACGAGTCGTTGTGTGATGTTTTTTTTTTTTCATTTATTATTGTTTTTGCAGCCGGTGATTGTTTGGCTGCATTGGCTGCACTGCGGCTCACCTGTTCACTAATTTGATAATCTTTCTCTGTGAATGTCTAGAGTCAGCTGATATTTTCGAATAGAAGGCGCGAAATAAAACCAATACAGATCATGGTTTTACTTATAGGATACCTTCTCACAAAAGTAAAGCTTCAAGAAGAACCCGCTAGAGAGCGCGGAATGAAGTAGTCACGTTTCTTTGCCTTTATTTGATCAGCTGATAAATGTTTTTTTTTTTTTTTTTTTTTTTTTTTTTTTTTTTTTTTTTTTTTTTTTTTTTTTAAGCGCAATTTTTAACATTCAATCTTTATGGGTTGAAAATGAATCTCATTAAAATAAACAAATAAGATCAGTATTCTTTTAATTTTTTAGTTTCGGGAATTGTTACAACATTAACGCCTGTTCGAAAGTGTAAGCGAAGTTATGGTTTTTGTATTATTTTTTTAGAGGACGAGACAGGCTCAATTAATGGTATTTGTTTTGATGAAAAGGGGTCCATCCAGCTACCATTAGGAGTGCCCCCCCTCAAAAATGGATGAAACTTTCAGGGATGATAGAGCTAAGCATCAGATTTCAGAATATCTGCAGTTTTTTGAATGGGGCTATTGCACACTTTTGCTATAAGCGATTTAATAGTCGATAATGGCGTAAGAACCTCAAAAAATAACGATGGCGGCACTAAAAACTTCCAAAATCCACTCCTAAACTCAATAAACGCAGTTATTTGCGCGAGCGTAATGGTGGCCGAAGGCACTAACAATGGGAGATTCCTATCTTAATTTCGTCACTCTTTCTATGCTGACAAGGATGATTCACAAAGTAATTAGTCATCAGAGTGATGATCCACATCCGATGAATGGTACCGCAACACCAAGTGACACCGGTGGAAAGTAGTCTCTTATTGGTCACTTCTTGATGGAGTTTCAGAATTGTTAGATGGGAATCTCCCATTGTTAGTGCCTTCGGCCACCATTACGCTCCCGCAAATAACTGCGTTTATTGAATTTATGAGTGGATTTTGGAAGTTTTTAGTGCCGCCATCGTTATTTGTTGAGGTTTCTACACCATAATCGACTATTAAATCGCTTATAGCAAAAGTGTGCAATAGCCCCATTTGGTTAACTGGGAGCGGGAGTGCAGGGGGTCAAAGTCAAAACCTCCAATGCTCCATAACTTTTGAACGAAAATAGATACTGACGTGAACTTTGCACCAAAAGATGCGTATTTTAAAGATCTATTGATTGATGTTCTACAGTGTTTAGTTCAAAAATATTTGACCCTTTTTTTGCATTTTGTTTTACTTTTGAAGTTTCCAAAAATCCGTTTTTTGAGTTTGAAAAATAGGCGCAATGAAGGAATCTGAACGAAAAACTATGGCGGCCATATATGATTTGAGAATTTTGAAAAACTTATGTCAAAAATAAATTCAGCGACCCAAAAAACCCGCTTCCACCAAGTTTCAATGAATTTCATCGATTATTGGTGGAGCAACAAATTTTTTTGTAGAATCGAAAGTCGGAACCCTATTTTTGGCCTAGATTTGAAACTTTGCGCGGTCATAACTCTTGAACGAAATGTTTTTCGGCATCGCGGTTTGCGCCATCTGAAAGCTTATAAAATCAGCTTTCTTCACAGAAGTTTTTTGTTCAGATTCCTACGTTGCGCCTATTTTTCAAACTTATAAAACGAATTTTTTTTCTCTACTTTTAGATTATAAATGAATTTTTACATCTGCATTGAGGGTTTTTTCGAGAAAAGTTGAAAAATGTGTTTGAACCCCCCAGAATTCACCCCAAGAGGTTGTCAGGAGCTTATGAAAATATCAGAAATGAAAAATTTGGAGTCAATTTTCTGTCTGATTGTTTTGTTTCAAATCATTTGTTTCAGTAATTTTCGAGAAAAATGCCAGCAACAGATGCTCTGGCTCACTTTGTATATAAAATATAGTAGCCTTCTTTTATTCTATTCAGGTCCTCTGGTATTTAATCACTGTCCGATGAGTAAAATAATTGAAATCTCATGCGCTGAGTCCAGACTATACTTGCTCTCTTTGAGAGAATCCAAAAATTAAATATAATCATCAAAGGTACCACTATACGGCCAATTTTGTAAAATAAGCACATGTATGGAGAGGGGGGGGGGTGGAAGCTTTTATATGCGTAACTTTTTTGCTTCTCATTGATAGAATGTCATCGAATGAAAGGCTAGAAACTCTGCAACTCTGGGAAGCAACTCTGTTTGCTTGAAGGGACGCATCGCAATGAAGTAGGGGACTACACTAATTATAGTTGTCAAAGTTGATGCATAAATTATTAATACTTCAATTAGTATGTACGTCTGTAATGTTTTTACTGGATGCTAATCATAGCATTTTTTCCAAGTAGATGATTCAGCCTAATTTTATCTTGAGTATTCACCATAAGGTTTCTCTGTACAGTAAAGCCTTTAATGAAAACATAGCAGGAATTGCTTTTATTGACATTAATTGTAATTGTTTAATTTTCAGATCCAAATCGGCCAATACTGTGTCTAAAAATTCAGATATTGAAAGGAATGACTCTATTTCGTCTCTATCAATATGTAGACATTTATTAATTACCTTCTTTTACCTTTCATCACCATATTCCAAACCCCAAAACCATGGCCTACCTATCTTTTCTTTCTCATTTTATTAAATTATAAATAGAATTTTTTACATCCATTCAACGCATAGAATCGAATCATTTAAACTTCAAATACTCTATAATCAGTGATTTCATCCAAATTTTTATTATTGAATCATTCATGTATATTATAAATCTATTTATGCAATTCATATGTTAGTTACATACTACAATGTCTCCTTAAGAATCGCTGATGCATTTCAAACAGCTGTAATCCACAAATGAACAAAACACTGAACCAATTGTAATGTGTCACTGCAAAAACAACGACTCAAAAATATTTTTTTCAAATATACGTCTCAAATGCATATACATTGTCATATTTTCTTAATCAAAGCTCCAACAGCACTTCCTGTACCTTAAATAATATACAATAAATTGACAAATCTTCTCCCATGAACTACATTATAATAAATATATTTAAACCATATATGCGTAAGCCTTTATGCAAAACTTATTTCTGCAAAACCCAGCAGAGCAGAAGACCAAATGAAACAACTTATGCGCAGATTTTTATGTTTACAATTCACAGGCACGCTTTTCCAATACATGCAATGTATCGGAGCTTCCCTGCTTGTTTTATTTATCCGTTTGAATCCCCAGGATAAGTTTATATCAATCGTATTTCAAGTATCAAACATGATACGTTACAAGTTTTTTATGTAGAGAATGGGTCCGTTGCAAACTGTTGCTACAGCGATATAGAGTGTTGAATCTTAAGTAAAATCACGTGAAAAGTCCATTGGTGGTATCAGAAAGTCTTAAAATGCAGTATTAAACTCAAAAGAGGCGTTTGACTGAAACCAAAGATGGCGGTAAAATATCGAGCAACCTGTGTGTACTGCACGCACCGTGAACATCCATGATGGCCAACGTTAACGACCTCACAGTATCGGAGGTTATGCATTTGTTTGCGTTGTGATTGGTTGTGATCGATGTTGTGAGGTTGGCCATCTTGGATTTTCATGGTGCTTGCATACATGTTGCTCGATATTTTACCGCCATCTTGGATTTCAGTTAAATTCCTCTTGTGAGTTTGTTATTGCATTTTATGACTTTCTGCTTCCACCAATGGACTTTTCACGCGATTTTACATGAGATTGATCACTCTATAGCGCTGTAGCAAAAGTTTGCAACAGACCCATTGTTCATGCAATCATGGTAGAAGATGGAAGTAGATATTATTTTGCCACTGGGGCAGCATCTATTGACCACGAGTCGGCCCATACCTGGCTGGGAAGGTTATTAAGACTGGAGCAACGTGCCCCCAAATCGTTGGACCAGGAATTGATAACAAGAATTCATCATATGTTGGAAGAAGATCCAGCAGAAGGGGAGGGGCGACACAGCATTGGCGGATACAGGGGGGGGGCGAAGGGGGCGATCGCCCCCCCCCGTTCGACCCAAAAAGTGGGAAAAGAAGGGAGAGGGAGGGGAAAAGCGAGATCGAAAACAAGAAAAGGAGGTCATTCGGGGGGGGGGGGGAATCCCAAATTCGCCCCCCCCCGTCCGCGAGGGCTAGATCCGCCACTGCGACACAGCTCTCAATGTTCCCTAAAAATAACCAGCGAACCTCAGACAAACAGCAACTTGTGAATTTCATTATACACCTAAAAACTCCACAATACCTGGGTGATATAGTTCGAAAGTTCAATATCAGCTTCTATAGTGTTGCCGAATTATACGGACATCATGTTCCTTCAGAGACTGTTGTGCAGTGTTGCCAGCTTTTTTGTTTATAAAACCGTGTTTTATGCATTGACTTTAAAAAGACATTTACAGCTGGTCCTTAAAACTAGTAAAACTGTAGCTATGTGATCTGGCAGCACTGCACTGTACTATACAGAGATGAGAAAGAACATTAGGCCATTCATGACATTTACGCGGTGCAGAGAGCATGTAAGCTCCACCTGACTGCCTGGTGAAGTCGCGCGGTAGGATGAGAGCTAGATAATTAGATCGAGTTTGGCCTAACACGTCGCCACGCCGTCAAACAGTGGAAGAACTGAACGATTTTACCAGCAAGACTAAAACGTCTAAAACATAGTTTCCGCAACTCTATGCATGTACAGGGTGTTACTAAACTCTTTCTCAATGTTATCACCATTCATTTTCAACATCGAAATGCCACATCTTCTTTACCTTTCACGACGTCCAAAAGTGAAACCCCTCCAAGCTTAAAGTCCCCCAGAGGAAAACGGTTTACGTTCTTTCAACGCTGTCTATTAGAATACTTGGTAAATTTACATGGAATCAGAGATTTTGAAGCAATTTAAGCGCACACATGAATACTGCCGTGCTAAAGACCTTCGTAAACGCTCGAACGGAATTGATCAAATTGGGGGATTGCCAGTATGACACTTCCAAATTCAAACACAAATTTGTCTAGAACACCCCCAAAACGGGTCTTATTGATTCCGTTGACTGAATTCGGTGAAAACATGAAACACCGTCCATCATCAAATAAGTCTGCAGCGTCAAACTGCACGCCCTTGTCTGACGAACGGAACAAGAACTGAACATGCAACGGTTGGCTCACCTACAGTTTGTAGTGGGTTTCGGCTCATCGATGGCTTAATTGTTTGATCATGTGCGAAGCGCTTAAGGAAGAACTTGGTGAAACACAAGCGCTTTTTGCGCTGTTTTTGTGATAAGGGTTGGAGCAAAGAGTAAACAAAAATCGCAATTGAATAGAAGGCCTGCGTGGTCAACGCAGATAAGGGATCGGAAACGCAGGCTGGCCTCTGATTGGCTGAAAGCGTGGGTCCAAACTGTTTTTGGCCCTATATGGAAATTAACCCGGGGTTTTCGTTCCGGGTCATTTATCTCGAAACCTGTGCAAAATTGACCCGTCGCAATTCATACTAGTCGATTCAACAGCATTTTCTCGACAAATTGAGGTCACAAGTACCAGTTTATTGAAAATTCGAAAAGACTGTCTCAGTTGAAAAGTGCAAAAAAAAGTGTGTTTTCATGCTTGGCGTGTGTTGAGTAACTTACAATTATGTGTACTTCTCAACTGAGACAGTCTTCTCGAATTTGCAATAACCTGGTACTATTATGACCAATCAATTTTTTTTAGAAAATGTTGCAAACTCGACTTGTATTAAATACGACGTGTCAATTTTGCACAGGTTTCGAGATAAACGGCCCGGAACGAAAACCCCGTGTTAATTTGCACAAGCCCAAAACAAGTTTGGGCCCACGCATTTCCCTCCATTTCCAGCCAATCAGAAGGCGACTCTTATCAGCATCGACCACGCTATCTCTCAATGCAATTGCGACTATTGTTTACACTTTGGGTCGGAGTTTATATTCAAACACCACGCCTATAGTCACACACCACCACATAAAAACACCGCAAATAAATCTTGTCCTTAGCACGGGAAAGGCGGACTCAAAAATTATTATTTTTCTCTCTCCTCTTATTTGAACTCAAAGTAGATAACTACAGATAGATTCATAAACAATGTGGTGGACAAATACAGGAATATTGTGAACCTACTTACGTCGCGAAATGAGCGGTAGTTGGTCAATTTACTAGGACAAAATAATTTCATGGCTGACGTTATTCGATTCACAATCGCTGATGGTCGTAGATTTGGTGAACCACAGCTTTGGTGAACCGACTGACGATGCTAACTTATAGGCTTCCAAGATCGATGTTTCTTCCACAAACCTCCGAATAGGGTAATGCATCTACCTGTATTATAACCTACCTTGATTTGAACTCGTACTTTAGAAAAGTAAGGTTAAGATTACGTGGTGGCCCGGTCCCTTCTTCCGTCTTTTTCTAACTCATGCGCTCAAACAGCCGGAGTGAGAGAAAGACAAACTCTGGGGTCCTCCTACGATTCCCGGGCAGAACTCATCAGCATGCGAGTATTTCGGTCCATTCCATGTGTTCCGCAATGTCAACGTTATAACTGTGTGGTCCTTTTCGTGTATGAAAGTGTTATCGCGGCGTTCCCAGAATCACCGAGTTTCCTGTCCAGTGAGCGATGAGATACTCTTGCGCTCCTTTGATGATCGGACTACTGTAAGTAACTGCATAAACATAATTTTCTTCAAGCTGTGAATGGTAATGAAGCATTTACCGAGTTGTCAGAGAGTGAATGATTGATATGGGGGATGATATTTTTGATGGATGTTGCTTGAGAGCTTGCTCTCTCTATCATTAGTTTCCGTCACTTCAAAACCGTGTAACTATCGTGAATGAAACAGGCAGTCACATGACGTGAGTGAAACGATAAAACGATCTGTAAATTTTTATTCACTCGCCTTTGGGCCCTTTATCAGAGACCAGCATCTTGACACACGAAGTTCAGTTTTTCGTCTTCATCATTCCTCTTTAAGCAGCTTCAATTGGTTCTTTTGTCTTGGTTTACGGTCAGAAAGTACAGTGCCCTAATTTTGTTTGGTACCGACGGAACTCGAACTAACGTAACTTAACGTAACTTGTGGTGTGCAGTACACAAACTCCGCACCGACCATTGATCACCAATCAGCACCAGACTTAAAAAGCCCATCTTAAAAAGGTCCTATTTTGCAACGAGCTACAGCGATAGAGAGGCTGATACATGTTATAACAGAGCTGCCGATTTGCGTAGATTTAATGACATTTTGAAATTCACCGAAGATTTCACCGGTTGAGAAAAGATTACAGAGTTTAGTTCAGAGTATGACTGTAATACGCGAAAGTACTCTGATCTGTAATCTTTCCTCAATCGGTGAAAACGCCGTAAATTAATTAAAATATACCGGTTGAGAAAAGATAAAAGACGCTAGTATTTTCGTGCATACAGTCGTACACTGAACTATACTCTGTAATCTTTTCTCAACCGGTGGAATCTTCGGTGAATTTCAAAATGTCATTAAATCTACGCAAATCGGCAGCTCTGTGTTATAAGTCCTGTCTCAAAGTGAGATAGCATGAACGATCTGATTCTGTTTTGTTTGCCTCATATTTTTTACCCTTAACCTTCATATTGCTAAGGGGGGGGGGGTGTCCCAGGCGGACCCTAGGAGTGTTTTTTTTTTTTTTTTTTTTTTTTTCGATAAAAAGTGTATTTCACACTGATGCTCTTATGATTTCAGGTTTGTGTCAATGAGGGTCTGTTATAAACAGTCACCAATTTTCGCACACTTTTCTTTTTTTTAAAATTCGTTTTAGATTTATAAGACTAAGTCGTGCGGTCCGCTTCCTCGTTGTGCTAAAAAGCATTATTAAAAAAAAGGGGGAAAAAAAGGTCATTGCTTGTGCTTTCAAGGGTCAACATGAAAAATTAATTGAAAAAGAAAATCATGCAGAAAAAAGAAAAACTGGTGAATATGGTCATATCTTCGGAAAAAAATTGAATCTGACTTGTTTTAATAGAAGATTGAAAAAAGGGGAAAATCATTTTTTGTTTTTTTTTTTGTTTGTTTGTTTTCTCCTTCGCATGTGATTGGCCAAACTGTCGAAAAGCTTTTAATCACAAAATCACTTTCGTCAATCACAGGTGGACTCACACGGGGGAGAAGCAATATGCTTGTCAATTTTTCCATCCATTTTTATGAGGTGGCTCCTGCGGAGGAAGAGCCGGAGCTGCTCCAGGAAGGGCATTGCTCCTGGAATTCAATTTGAAGGTAAGAGAAATTGAGAAAAATTTCCGGGGGAGGGCCCCCGCACTCCCCCGCTTGTCCTGAGGGGTATTCCATACCCCCCAGACCCTCGGAGTTTGGGTCGTACCCCCCCCCCCCCCTCCAGGCAAATTTCTCGGTGCGCCACTGTTCCACCCAATTGCCATCGAAAAAAATGAAGAATTCTACCTCAACGCTCCCGTGACGAATGGCTCCAACACTTTTCAGACTTCTCTTTATGAAATTACTCACACCGGAAGCACCGTCTCAAAACAACAATCATTCAATAACAATCATCAATATGTTCCAGTTGTGACCTATGATCTTAATCACCTTGTTGGGGGGGGGGCAGCCTGTTAATGGTCGCTAAGCAATATATTTCCAGTCTATATGTATACCATTGGTGATTGCACAGTTAAAGTTTAATAATCAATCAATGTTTCTCTGTTTAAATAAGTCTTAGTTATTTATATATCATACAGAAATTGTACAAGGTATTAGAAATAACGCTTGTTTGGGGTTCGTGTGGTCTTCTGTTGACCGGAAAATTTTATTTTGTCAAGGCGTCCCGATTTTGTTTAGTGTCTGTTTGATTTTTTTTTTTTTTACTTATATATGTAGTTCGAGTTAGGAATTCTTCATTGGAATCTTCCTGTTTCCAAGGACATTGAACTGATTCGTAGAAAAACGGTCCATGGATAAAGCAATCAAGGCAATCCTGAAATTGCCTTTGTGAGTGTAAAATAAATCTGATACGTGCATGGTGCATGTCATATTAAAAAAAAAAAAAAAAAGTCGCGGACATATCTTGGTTAACATTCAAAAGTTGATGCTTGAACATCCCAGAAAGCCCCTCTATGATGGTTGCAGCTCAATGGTAAATATAATATACTCATGGGCTGGATGGAGAGAATATTTTCGAGAGATCTGACAACGGCGGAAGAGGGCTCGAGGCTCGTTTATAAGCAGCGTGACAGGAGAGACAAGGAGACAGGAGATCATTAATAACCCCCTGGTCTCGGTACTGTTTACACTCAGACACTAATCTATTTTCTGGGGGCCCCATCCCCGAATGCCGGCTCATTTTTCACCCTGCAACCCCGCGTGGCCCGCGTCGGCCGTCGATACCACCATAAATAATACTTGTCAATTATTAGACCATTATCCTCATCATAATACACAATCTCGGCTGGAAATTGTTATTGAAGGCTCGACTTCACTCTCCATGAAATGAGATGAGTCGAGATGGGATAGGATCAAGGATGCCTTTATGCGCATGATAAAAGCATTTTCCCATTTGACTCGATGTAAAAGTTTTGAATTTCCCGTCAGATGTGGCAACATTGGATTGGGATGGAGTTGGTTAGGCGATTTGATCCATCGTCCATCCTGCGCCGCGGTGCTACTGCCGCATAAAATCGGGAAGAAACTCAGAGACAATAAAAATAAATAAAAAAAAAACCTTTTTCAAACCTTTCAGTGCCGAGAGTCGTATTAAAAAATTATGACCAAACAGCTGTTGAGTAGGGCGCGTTGGAAAACACTATGAACGTGTGAATGTGAATAAAGATATCTGAAAAAGTCGGGCCCTCTCCGATCTTACCTCGCAATCATCATGAATGAAATTAAAATTAAAGAGCGTTGCAAGAAGTTCATTATAGCCTCCTCTATACTACAAAAGCGTAAGTTATGGCCCAGTGAGTCGAAAATTTGGTAATTTTTGACTTATTTGCAGATCTTTGCCATCTCTTCGGCAATTTTGATTCAACTGTACCACGTTTCCAGAATTTTTGGACAAAATTGCAAACTATATTCTAAAAGATCACCGCTTCAAAGGTGAACGGCTCCGGCTGCAGATTTACGTTAAAATTGAAAACGATTTTCTCCCAGACTAAAACCAAAACTTGCTTTTTTCGAGTAAGGGAGACATTTTTGAATTTCTTGCAACACACTTGAAATTTCACTTTATTCTTAAGAAAAGTGTGCAACTACAATACTCTGGCAGAGGAGAGGGGGTCAAGGGGTCTAGAGTGGTCGGAGTGGTTCCGTATCTTTTTATGGCTCATCTTTAGCCACTTTCACGATGTATTTTCTTTGTACTGAGCTGTTTCCTATAAAAATGTTGATTTTTCCGACGATATTTTTTTTTTCTTTTTTTTTTTTGCTTAAATGGAGAGGGTTTTACGAAAAGTGAACAAAAATTGAGGACGAAGAACGAGAATTGGAGGAGGCTTTGACCGTTGATATACGACCTTAAATCAGTTGGAGTGAATCTGTACTAGCAAATCATTTCCTTTCAGTTGTGTCATTCGCGTTCGCGCCATCCCGAGATGCAGTGGCGTTGCGCCGCGTGCAATTTGGCAACACAGAATGTTATCTATTTAAACTCATATAAAAGATCGAATTCAGGGGATGCACACTGCACAGTGCACAAGGAAAATTCGATACATTTAATGAGTTTAAATGGATGAGTAGCATTGTTACCAGATGGCACGCGCCGCCACTGCCAAGATGTGTCCCATTGCAGTCGCGGAATCCTTGATTTTTCAGCGCACTATGATCGTCAAAGAATGGCCAAAAATCAGGAATAAAATTGTTCATCAATTAATTGTAAACTTTCAAGTTTCAAGTCCAATTTTAAACGCCTGAAAAAAATTCCAAGTAAAAAAAAAAGTCATTTTAACCTAGAAATGTTATGAGAATGTTTTAAATTAAGCTTAAAAAGGTCGAGAACGATGATTTTTGATCAAAGTTTTTTACTGATTTTTGGCCACTTTCTTTGGATCTCGGACCAAAGTGCGGCGCCGCGAGGTGGGTTCAGGAACTAATTGTTTCATTTCTGTGACACGACGGGATCTGTGGTTGCAGGCTTCTCTTCAAATCTTGCGGCGAGTCATCTAATGCCATTCAATCCTTTTCAAAGCGAAAAAAAGGCCGTGCAAACTGGAATTTATGGGTAACACCACGCCGCGCCGCACAGTGTGGACATACGTGTATTTTAGCTATTCAAAATGAAGATCGAAAAAATCCACTGTGCGCTTGCTTTTCGACTTCAAAGATGTCTAGATAAGACATATCTAACGTTTGTTTTGATTAAAACCGGACGACAAGTGCACCAGCCGAGTTCGAAGTTCAATTAACACAGGTAAGTATCTCTATTTTCACCCGTGACACTTGTTTTGATAGAATAGGCCTAATGTAAACAAAGCACATGTTAAATGAGTCATGGATTTTTTTTCGTGTTCTTCAAGGTAAGTAGAAGGAGGAAAAACCATGGAAGGTAAGTTTTTTAATCTTAGGATAATTTACATTCTATAATTAGTCTAAATTTTAGTATATTTTTGACATATGACAAGTTTCAGCAGAGTTTTTTTCAGTTGTACCATTTTGTACCATCTACCGTTTTTGCTCTAAAAGAAAGGTAATTTCATCTACTTTTCAGCTATTTTTGTCTCCCACTGCGCAAATGTGCGCAAATGAAATAAACTTAGTTTTTCTCCTTGTTTTCAGAGAGAAATGGCACCGTGAAAATGGACCAAACAGCGAAAATCCATCAAGCGAGGAGGACAGAAGCCTTGTTGATGCCACCAATACCTCTGAACAGTGGCGGACGCGGGGGGGGGGGGGGGGGGGGGGGTTAAAAGGGGCTATAGCCCCCCAGACCTCCGATTTTTAGGGGTGGAGGGGAAGAGGGGAACAATTTTCAGTCAAACGCTCATCAGTGCAAGCCCGTGCCAAAAAGAATCCTGCGTCCGCCACTGCCTCTGAATGTACTGACTCATCAGGCTCAGAAATTGACTAATTTTTTTCATAGTTCTTATAACTGAATTAAATTTTGTATTAATACCGATATATCTGATACTTCATTTGGTCAAATGTCCCGCTCAGCCTGTGATGACCCAAATTATAGGAACAATTTGCTTGATTACGGATTAAATTATTGTAACGTTCTCTATTTTAACGACTCTGATTTTGATAAATGTAATTTGATGAAAAAGAACAGTCACTGGTAAAATATAATAAAAAAATAAAAAATTAACAAATTTTGACTAAATAATTTTCCCGTAAAACCCTATTGATGACTTTGCATTTTCAAGAATTATTCTTGAATTTATTTTCCAGCACTCCTCTCCCCACAATTTGACTCAAGTTACATTTAACATCAAAGAGAAATAGTGCATTATAATATACTCATACTAATTTACGTTCCGTCATAAACCCTCTTATGAGCTTTATAATTTTATTCCCTATAAGTTCCCGATTAAATATATTTGTGGGGGGGGCGTCGAAGGCCCGAGCCCCCCTTGGATAGTTTCCCTCCGAAAAAACTCTTTTTAAGATAGACTACCATGTTAGTAACAAATCTTCAAAGTTTTATTCTCCTATCTGTAATTTTTCCAAAATTATAGAATTTTGAATTTCTAAATGGGAAATGTCTATCCAAAATGAAACTTTAATCGGCAATAACTTTGGAACAAAAAGAGATAGCGACCTCCGGTTTAAACGAAAATGCACTACTTTTTACACAGTTTTGATTGATGTGTCACAATATAGGGGTTACCAATGATAATTTTTAAGGGGGGAATTGGGGGGCCCCATTGCCCCCCTTCGAGGAGTCCGCAAAAATTTAAAAAATTACCTAAATATAGGCTACCCTAATGGTGATAAATCCCCAAAGTTTCGTTTCCTCAGCTGCATTTTTTCAAAAGTTATATAATTTTGAATAGCTAGATCGACAAATGTCCACACTGTGCGCCGCGCCCGGCCAGCTAGTTCAAATAACAAAGATGACAAAGAAGCCGTCATCCATGTAAAAGGAGGAATATTTTTACGATAAAAGCGGCGAGCAGCGCCTTGCTTGTCACTAACAGGCTCAAGAGAGGGGCTTGACCCGAGCTGCAAACGCGATGCATAACAAAAGCTAAACATGGAGTCCCGCCGTCCACTAATCACCCAAGTGTCATGACAGCCATCTTGGATTTATTTGTGTCAGTTGAGTTGGGACGGACGCTGCTGCTGTTGCTTGTGTTGTGTTGCTGCCGCAACACCGTCCCGTCCGTCGCGACACGACTGACACGAGACGACTCGGCGCGTCTAGACGTCTCAACGAGGACGTGAACGTGACGTGACGTGACGAGACGAGGCGGGCGAGGGGTGACGTCACGCGGTTCACTTGTCGCGGTTGATCGGATGACAGACGGTTCTACAGAGGAGAGAGACGCATGGAATTCCAGGCATCGGAAAAATAAACAACTAAGTAATAAATGAGACCCTCCATTGCCGCGCCGCGCCACTGATGGGAAGAATAAGAAGCATATTTTATTATCAGGTTCGGCTGTAAATTGGCGGTTCGACAACGGAGATTTCGGATCCACCGTCCGTCACCAAAGTCTCAGAGTTCAGGCCTCCGTGAGTACACGCTCAAACAGTTTGATCAAACAGGCAGCAGGTAAGGCAACATGACACATTCAGACTTCAAAAATAAACACGGCGGAAGTCGTTGTTTCTTACTGTTGATGGTGAAACTGATGTTTGATGAAGTTATTTGAAGGACTTGTTTGACAAGTCGTCAAATAAGCCGTCAAACTATGAATTTGGTTTGACAAACACCTGATAGTATATTTTTGACTCCAACCAGTGCCAAACCGGATAATTTAGAGGGCCTCCCCCGCGGATTTTTAGTCACGGGCCTCCTACAATTTACACAATGAATGGGGGTATGTGAGTAAGTGAGTTCCTATCCGTCGTAAGAGGAGGGTTCAGGAGTTCCTCTTAAAATTTTCGAAAATGAAGTCCCATCGGGATACAATGTCTTTACACTGTCTAGGTATCTCTAAAATTCTTCCACGAAAGTAAAGAGCTGAATTTCATTTTTTGGCTGCTTTGTACACGGAAAAAAAAATTCCAGAAGCATGAAGATATGTGAGACGACGTAAGGGATGGTACAATCACCAGAATTTTAGTTTTTGTAACATAGTTCTTGAAAATAATGAGGAAATTCTAGTTCTATGAACATATTCTGGTATTAACACCAAACTTTTCTGTTCAAAGTACTAGACTTTCTGTGGTTCACACATCGTTGTGCTTCTGGTAATATTACTAGAATTTAGAAATTATTTTTTTCAGTGTGATATTCATATTCATTTCATACCACGGATAATGCGTTTAACTATACGTAGGTTAACTTTTTACGGCAAACAGAGTAATAAAGCTGCTCTTTTTACTTCAAGTTTAAACTGATTTTGCTCCCTCCTAGCTGCCTCTATCTTACATTTAGAAATGTTAAATTTTGCCGAAAACGCGGATCGAACAAACTGGGGCCCCCTAGGCCGCAGAGGCCTCTGATACGCCACTGGCTCCAACGCGCAACAATCGGTCACCTATTATTTGTGGTGAGTTTCAGCTCAAAGATTGCTCTGGTTGATCAAAATTGTTGAGCGTGTTTAAAAGGCCCGAGGCTATTTACCCCCATTTTGCGAAACGGGTGCAATAAGAATACTTGGTTCCCAATGGAGAGATTGAAAACTCACTGAAACTATATGTCAGAAATGTTTGGGGTTGTTTAGTGACTGATGTTTTCCAAAAAATTTTGAACCCCGGCTTTGCACCAGGGCATCGGACCGAACCGAACCGCGAACCGCTCCGAACCGCTGAATTTCCAAACGCGAACCTTTTTCCTACTGAGGCGGAGAACCCGAACCGAACCGACTGGCTGAACCTGGATCGAACCGGTTCAACGGCTTAGTAAAGAGGTCTTGAAAAAAAAACCTAAAAAGGGAAAAGAGCGAAAAGTTTGAGCATTTACTCTGTGAGAAGGTACTCGATGGATCTCAAAATCGAAAAATTTTCGCATAGAAAGATTACACATGAGTCACGCATCTAAACTAGTTTGAAGCAACTAACGCTGATTGGTCTACTGATTCGTTTGAAGTTATAAGGGTCTAAACCAATAAATTCTGACCCATTTTGCCTTCTTTTAGTCCACTGTTTTTTTATGTTTCTGCCTTCTGAGCTATGTGTCTGTTGCGAAACTTTGCCCCAGTGGCAAATAGGGATGGTTGAAGTATAAAATCAATGAAACTAAGTAAGTTTAAGTTGTTCGACCAACTCAACTGCCGCCGCAAATGTTCGACCTCGACCAAATTTTCTCCGAACCGATTCACAAATGTCTGAACCGGTTCGGAGCGGTCCGGAAAGTCGCGTGAACCGGGAACGCAAACCGAACCGCGAACCTTTTTTTTCGTGATTCAGTGTGCACCGCGAACCGAACCCGAACCGATTTTTGCCGCGGTCCGATGCCCTGGCTACATCTCGTTGCTCTGAGCGGGGACTTACAACAGTGTTGCCCAGTTGAAAAAATTGGGGATTTGGCAATCTTCCGCTGGGAATGCATGCAAGCAAGGATTTTCATAAGTCTGGCAATTTTTGAGGGGGGAGGGAGAGGATACGACGGTACAACATTTTACGCAGCTTTAAGAATTTCAAAAAAATTATCGAAAGTTTCAGAAGTTTTATACAGTTTTCTGTTTGACCTGGCAACGTCTGCTCAAACGACAAACGTCAATCAATGTCTGCGTGACTTTCCCCTCCTTTCCCCTCCTCCCCATTTCTTTCAGTCTAGCTCATTTGGCACATCTAAAAAGATAGATAAATGGTGTTAGGATGTCAGAGGACGATTAGGCTGTCTGAGATGAAGCAAAGAAAGTGAAACGGGTAATAGATCACGCGCAGATGCGCGGTAGGTGCACGAGTGTGCAGAAGCAGAATCGAGGGTGCGAAAGAGAGGAGAGGGAGGTGAAGAGGGTGAATTGTAGAGAGGGGGGAGACAGAGAGAGAAAGAGAAAGAGAGAGAGAGAGAGAGAGAGAGAGAGAGAGAAAGAGAGAGAGAGCTTTAGTCTGAACGTGCGGCAGGGCATAAGATGAGAGCAGGGCACGGAAGAGACATGAACTTAGCGAAAAGTGAAGAAGAGTTGAAAATTACCCGTATTTTTCATGTATGCAATAACCTTGTTGATGACGTAAGTAGTTGAGGAGATACTGTGTGTAACAAAGTGCGAGCACAAATCGTCACTGGTGTCGCTAGTGTCGCTGTCGGTTGGCCACGCAGTGGGAACCACTCTTGTCATTATTTGGACACGAATTCTTTCCGTTCTTCTTAGACCTGAAAAGTAAAGGTGATTGAAGCATGAAACTTTTAAGGGACAAAATTCAATCAATTCTAATTTAAAAACTGGTGCAAAAAAGGCAAACATTGGCCAAATTGATTTGGTTGCTTCAAGAGTCCATATTAAAATGATCATTAATTATTTTATATTTTCTGACCAAGGCCTCACTGTAAAACTAACTGAGAAGAGGACTGAGTCTGAAGACGCAATTCAGAGCTTTTATTTTGGATGTACTTGACTTGAATAGTCTTCAGAGAGAGAGTCTCAAGTTGAGTTGAGTCGTGAGAAAAAAATTGCAACGCAGAGACGCTCCCCGCAATCATGCAATTCTAGAGAAATTTTGGATTTAGATCATAAGTTATCAACGGAGTTACCTTGAAATTATCTTGCGTGGAAAACGGTATTTTTTCAAAGCGTTTCTGAATTACTTGTTCATGCCTAAATGGACTTTGAACATATCTGAAAACTTCTTAGATAAGTTTCAAGGAATTTTGCTTCAGGGCATATTTCTGAATGAAAATTGAATCGAATTTGGAGGACTCTTCAAGTTTCGGTACAATCAAGTAAACTTTTAACTTTTTGTAAATTGCACCCTAAGAGTTGTGAGTAGTGCAATTTGTCATTTCTTACGTTGATATACTATTCATTTCCGACAACCATGTCCTGGTTTAACACACAACGCAAAGCGCATTTATCATTTATGGTTTACTTGTTTCCTGTCATTATATCTATACGACTCATGCGTTAGTTAGTCACAAATTCTGAAAGAGACACCCTCATATTAGTTGAATCAAATTACTTTTTCGCATCTGATATCATTTGCAAGTAAATTTTATCGATTTTTTACAAGACTTTTAAGGGAAGTGGTGTCGAAAGGGGTCAACACGGTCGGGTATCAACAATGGTGCGATTGAACTAATCTGTTTCCTAGACCCCTTTAAAAGTTCACGGGCTTTTTTTCCACTGTGTGTTGGTTGTCTCTCCCCCAACTCAACCAATATCCGCCGCACCACACCACAGAACACCGCTTGACGCCTCCACAAAACCATCGGCTTGTCGCGGTAATAGGTGCCATCCATCACTCCGCGACAGACCTCATCTGTCTTACAGCTTTCCACCCTTCCTTTTTATTTCTCGCCACTACAATTATTTTCTTCATTCCTTTCACAATATTTCAACATTCAAGACGACAAATATTAATCACGAGTATATATTTTCATCAACTCCTCCTCTTTCCCGCTCATACATCCTCCTCCCTTACACATCCTGGATCTCCTACGTACGCCACTACCACCATCATCGTTGACGACGACCCACAGTGTTCGGAGCGACCCGGATCTTTGGCGGAAACCTCTAGCATGCTCGCATTTCATTGAAACTTGGTACTAAGGGTTTTTTAGGTCGTAGATTTCATTTTTTATATCAGATTTAACTTTAGATGTCAATTATTATTTTTTTATTTTTATTTTCGAGAAAATGACTAAGTCCCACACAAGCCACAGAGGCACTTTTAAACACAAAAATACGAAAGGGGGGCAAGTAGGGGCAGGATATTATTGTTGGATCGTTCAGAAAAAATGTTTTTTTGAACTTTCCTAACCATATTTTCCTGGGGCAATGCTGGGAAAAAAAGATATTGACACGCAAACATGGCTCGTCTCACGATCGTGAAAATGACTAAGTCCCACACAAGCCACAGAGGCACTTTTAAACACAAAAATACGAAAGGGGGGCAAGTTGGGGCAGGATATTATTGCTGGATCGTTCAGAAAAAATGTTTTTTTGAACTTTCCTGACTATATTTCCCCGGGGCAATGCTGGGAAAAAAAGATATTGACACGCAAACATGGCTCGTCTCACGATCGTGAAAATGACTAAGTCCCACACAAGCCACAGAGGCACTTTTAAACACAAAATACGAAAGGGGGGCAAGTTGGGGCAGGATATTATTGCTGGATCGTTCAGAAAAAATGTTTTTTTGAACTTTCCTGACTATATTTCCCCGGGGCAATGCTGGGAAAAAAAGATATTGACACGCAAACATGGCTCGTCTCACGATCGTGAAAATGACTAAGTCCCACACAAGCCACAGAGGCACTTTTAAACAAAAAAATACGAAAGGGGGGCAAGTTCGGGCAGGATATTATTGCTGGATCGTTCAGAAAAAATGTTTTTCTGAAGTTCTTTGCCTTAGATTTGCCGGGCAATCCCGGGCATTTTTTTAAACGTCCCCCAAAAAAGAGCACAAATGCAGATGAAAAGTCGATTTTTGAGGGGTCCAGCCCCCCCTCATAATAAACATGAAATAAATGTTTAAACGGCTTAAAAGTAAGTTCATATGTCCTAATTGATGTACAGAGGTCTAAATTGGAATGTGAGTAAAAGAGTATTGTTTTTTTTTACAATTATGTGTAAACCCACCCAAGTTGACTCAAAATTTGCGTCAAAACCGGTACTTTCACATGTCTGTGGGGGCAAGTATGGGGCTTCCAAATTCATCAAATATGGCTAACATGCATGTTCTATACCCTTTAGAAGGTAGGTAAGGCCTTTAAACCAACTTCAGAGCCGATTTCAAATTTGAGGTTTCTGCCAGAGATCCGGGTCGCTCCGAACACTGTGCGACCCTAGAGAAGAGTCGTCTCGCTCCCTATCCATCTCGCGGTTAGATATCACAAAAAGCACAGATACGAATGCATTCGCGAATACAAAATACTGGAAGCGTCTCACGTCAATTAATTGATCAACCATCATTCTTCCTTTGTGTTTTACCCTTTAGTCGAATTCAGGCTAGAAAGCGTATTGTCGCTCCTTAAATAGGAGCAGCTGATTTGTGTCCTTACAAGTATTTAATGAAATTTTTCAATTCACCAATGATTCCACCGGTTGACCACAAGATAACATCGTTGAATGCAGTGTACTACTGTAATTCATGCAAATACTTTGATCTGAACTTTCTCAACCGGTTGAGTAGTCATAGACAATAAAGAATTTGCGAATATTTTGATAATTTTACCGTGATTCCACCGATTGACGAAATATTACATTTGAGTTTGTTTTCGTGCATCAAATAAACTGGTCTGAACAGTGTAGTCTTTGGTCAATTATTAGTGAATTCATCGTTGAATTGAAAACTTTGAAACAGCAGCTTTATGCTTCAACAAATCCGTATGAAGACCTTTCCGCCCTCACAGCATACCTCGAAAAATTAAAGTTTTGATTTGCGTTGTTTTTGCACCCCCTGAAAAATTCAGGGGATGCACAGTGCACAAGGAAAATTCGATATATTTAATGATTTTAAATGGAGCAGTTGCATTGTTGCCAGATGGCACGCGACGCCACTGGTAACCGCTCATGTCTGTTTTCTGTTACCTAATTACGTTTCGTATTCTATCCTATTTTCTTGTTACACCTCAGAATGCATGTGGCATGTTGTGGAAGTAAAAGTACGCAGTAGACCCATTATATACGATCGGATTAAGAGGGCTTTTCTAAGTTTGCTATGTTTGCTATAACAACTTGAAATGCAGATGGGAGGAAAATCTGAGAGGCGAAATTGAATTAGGTTCGAGATCTTATATTGACGTGAGGATGGCGAGAGGCAAGGGGGCCTACAGAAAATCCCACCTGCTCTCTATCGATATGATATTTGCTTTTTCGGCGAGTAGAGGAGTCATTACCGATTCCATGCATAACGGAGGACGCTTGATTAATGATTTCCCCCGACCGACCGACCGACCGACTCAAAAGTTATATGCTTATAATAAAAAATAAGAGTTCGGGTACCTATCAGTCATATTTTAATGAAAGGTGGAGAAGTTATTAATGATGGCTGCAGTAAAGATTGATAGCACCGAGAGAGGCGAGATGAGTTCTTACATGGGAAGTGTGAAGTCATCCTACTGATGGATTGCTCAGCCAACGATTCATCATCCTTGATTTTACAATCAAAGTATAATCTTCACAGTTCGCCGTGTTATAAATTCGCGCCTGCTCTATACTCTCCTCTCACTTCATCTCTCTCCCTCCACCTCCCTCTCCCCCACCTCTCTCTCTCTCTCTCTCTCTCTCTCCCTCCCTCGCTTTCTCTCTCTAACCCACTCCGATCACCCGTTGGTCTCCTTCCCACTCACCTACTGACTCGGCTTACATTCACCTATCCACATTTATCAAACAGTCCGAACCATCATTCACTGCTCTATCGAATCGATGCTTCAACTTTGAGCAGATTTTGTTTCCGGAGTGATTACCCGATTTTCCGTAATTTTATAAACATTTCCATTCTGCTTCTGAAAAAATGTTGAGTCTTTCCCCGGCTCTAGAAGTCTTATCGGGTTCTGACTGTGAAATGACGACTAAAAAATCGTAAAAACAAAATCTAGAACGCAGTCCGCCCAACGAAGCAAGTAATTCTAGAAAAGAAAAAATACACATTCGGCCTAAATTATAAATGTTCAAAAGAAAAAACCAAAGGCCCCCTGATTAAATTTATTATTTTTAAATGTTCAAATCGTCGATTTTTCACGGTAATAGTTTTAGAATGTGGACTAAACATTCTTGATTGAGTTGATTTCCGGGAAAAATTGCTGTATTAGACCTTTGATAATGAATGCAGGGCAGCCGTTAAGCATAAAATTAAAAGCATTTTTCCGTTAAACTCAAAGTAATTTTTTTGAATTTCTCGCCAAATTTGGCAACACTGAATAATGGCGCTGATCATGAAGCACGGGAACACACCCGTAGCAAGAAGTACTCAGTGGCTGACTCTTGTCTTGATTAGCTCGAGCGGTTGATTTGACTTGACGCGAGGAGAGGCAAATTGCATCCAGCAAACGGTTATGATATGATATGAGCGCCTCCGCTTCTCAGCCCCCAGTCGCAGTGATGACGAGCGTTGTCAGATTGTACGAGAGTGGATCAGTTGTATTGTAGGTGACAGAAGTGATGGCAGTCGCGCCAGCGAAGTGTCGCTTAGGCAACACACGTTACACATGTTTTTTCCATTCACTTAGCTTTGAACTGTTAGAGATGCCACTAGTTGCATCGACGACAGAAGTGATGGCACTTCCACCAGCAAAATGTCGCAAAGGAAACACACGTTACTTATGTTTTTCCAACTCTTGACTTAGAATGGTTCATGTACTAACAAACGCAAACATTTCTGGTAGGCGAGAATTCGAGATAGGTGGCGAATCTCTCTCTCTCTCTCTCTCTCTCTCTCTCTCTCTCTCTCTCTCTCTCTCTCTCTCTCCTCTCTCTCTCTCTCTCTCTCTCTTTCTCTCTCTAATTCTTTCTCTCTTTCTCTCTGTATTTCTCTCTCTAATCTCCGTGTAATCAAAGCAACCTTCTTCGCTTCGAGAGCATTCTTGACTGTCGAAACTTTTGCGTTTGCTAGAACCGCTTGTTACATCGATGACAGAAGTGGAGGCAGTTGCTCCCGCAAAGTGTCATTTAAGCAACACACGTTACAAATATTTTTTTTTTTGAACTTGTGTATGTGTCGCTTGTTGCATCGACGACAAGTATAGACGCACACGCCAGCAAGTATCTCAAAAGCAACACACATTACACATATTTTCCAGTAACTTAGCTTGAACTGGTGGAGGTACCATTTATTGCATCGACGACAGAAGTAAAGGCAGTCACACCAACGAAGTGTCGCCTTCTCGCCTAGGCAACAAACGTTACACATACAGGGTGGGTGGAAAGTCCTAGCGCTGCGCCATTTTTTTTTCTTTACTTTTGCAGATAAGAGAACGAAATTTGGGATATGTTTATGGCTCAAATGGAACTACTTTTTAACGTTTCCAAAATTTTCGGGGACGCCTCTAAGGGCTAAGGGGGCTAAGCCCTCTGACTTTAAATTTAAAACAAAAACAAAAACCGCCCCCATCTTGTGTTACTTACATCGTTTGAAAGGGCACGCAAAATCGAGAATTTTAACGCAAAGCAAAGGTTAACGTCGTTTTTTGTTTTCTATAAATCGAAGGTCGAAGTTCGATTTGGACCCATTTTTGAAAAATCATTGCTCGTCTTTGAAAAGTCAAAATTTAAGAAACTGGGAGTTTACAATACTCAAAATAGCAAGCCCTTTTCAGAAACAAATACAATTTTACCGAAAATTTTGTCTTTGGAGCCCCCTAACATTATTAACGTTTTTATCCGAGGAGCTATCCGAAAAATTCCGAGAGGCGATTCCTATCGGGTGATACATCGATCAAAAGAACATAATAAACTGATCATTTTGGCGCAAACCAGAGGTCTACATAGTTTTTCACATTTGAGATATCGAACATCAAAGGGTCGACTTATGAAGTTCGATACATCAAATGCGAACGATGTGGACCTCTGGTTTGCGGCAAAATGCCCAGTTTGCTATTATCTTTTGATTGATGCATCACTCGATAGGAATCGCCACTCGAAATTGTTCAGATAGCCCCCCGTGCAAAAACGTTAAGAATGTTAGGGGGTTCTAAAGTCAAATCTTTTGGTAAAAAAGCGTATGTTTTTCTGAAAAGGGCTTGCTACTGTTAGTATTTTCAATTCCTAGTTTTTTAAATTTTGACTTTTCAAAGAGGAGCAATGATTTTTTGAAAATGGGTCCAAATCTAAGTTTGACCTTCGATATATCGAAAACGAAAAACAATATTGACCTTAGATTTGCGTCTAAGTGTTCAATTTTGTGAGCCCTTTCAAACGATGTAAGTAATAATAGATAGGGACTGTTTTTTTGAAAATTTTGAGTCGGGGGCTAAAATCCACTAAGAGGCGTCCCCGGAAATTGTAAATTCGTTAGAAGGTAGTTCCCATTGAGTTATAAATATGTCCCAAGTTATCTCATTTTATCTGTCAGAGTAAGAAAATAGCGTGGCGGTCCCGAGACTTTCCACCCGTCCTATATTTACCGACTGAAGTGGTATGGTCTCAACTATTGCACGTACCACTGGTTGCTTCGACAGTGCATCGCGGGCGTGGCACCGCGCGCCTGTGCAACTGTCTTTAGTTCCGACGCTGTTCTAGTACAGATTACGGGAATCGAGATCGTCGCCATAATATATTGAAACTTTCATAAGGAAACGTCGATGTCAATTATTAGTGGTTTTCACGTTGATAACCAGCGGATATTATAGCTCCTTGTTTTACCTACATTGGAACTACATTGATCAAAATTAATTCTATTGCAATCTGTCTATAGTATTAGCAGAGACACAGTTGTCGACAATTTTTCAAACGCCTTTATCTCGGCTATTACTGAACGGGTCTTAATAAAATATTGACCATTGTATAATTTTCGGGGAGTTTTACAGGAAAAGAATGAACAAAAGATATTTGTCGACATGATACTCCCCTATAGAAAAGTTGTTGTGTGTCAGGGTACTTACTGGTATTTGACACTATCGTATCTTTGCGAAATAGTACTGACTGACAAAGAAACCACCAGAGAGAATTCGATGGTTCTGATGTTCATAAGTACAGTCGGGGACAAAAAAAAATGTCAGATGCGCCTGCAGTTGGACTCACCGCAATACGGAGTTGGGCTGCTCAGAAAGGTTACACTGAATATGCGGACGCGCCTCTGTTTTTCATCGGTCTGTGCCGAAAACTTTACCTGATTGTTAGTGTAACCTTTCTAAGCGGTCCAACTCCGTATTGCGGTGAGTCCAAGTGCAGGCGCGTCTGACATTTTTTTTGTCCCCGACTGTACATGCCATTTTGGGCAGTGTGTGACAAACGGCAGCACAGCAATGATGTAAAAAATTGGCTTTTTTGTCTGTTGGTTTTTTTTTTCCACCACTAAGCGACAACACTGCATCATCGCCGCCGTTGTAGACGTAGCTTCGGCGCAATAAGGAGTAGGTAGGGTGATTTCAGCTGTATCTCACGTCGTTTCTTTTTGATATATGGACCCACTTCGGACCGCTGATAAACACAATGTTTATATGGAGGTTAGTTGTCTTTAAGGGCGAGGCAAAGAGGAGTTCTTCGATAAAGGACTGGAAGGCTGAATAAAGATACCTGTTCTGCAATAATCGTGATGGCAAACATGACGCTTGTTTCTGACATTGTTGCCTGCTTTCACATTAAAATTTGAAAATATGTACTGCAGGTATCGATTCAAAATAGAAAATATTCGGCCTCAAGCGGTAGATATGGCAACACTGTAGTTTCAGATGCTCGCGACTCGATCGCTTGGATTGTGTTGTCTTGTCTAGACTTGACTTCAAACGGCTTCCCATTCAGTATTCAACGGTTGGTGATGCATCGCGCGCCGCCGCCATCGATGCTTGATGCGCAGCACTGAGCTCGCAAGTGCGCTCACCACTCAACAAGTCAACGTAAAACGGTGGCGGTGCTACTTCTCGCTTTGACCTCTATCATGGCTTTGCCGTCATAAATGAGTGATTGAATGTTGTCCGCTTGATTTGTACCCGTCAGCCAAGGGACAGGATGCCATTCATAATCTCTCACGGATTCTCTCCGTGTTAAAAGTAAAGGGTTTAAGCTATTACTTGCTTCATCTTGGTTATAGCCGAGTAGTCTCGAGCGTGATCAATAAATCCATAAAGACCACAATTCAACAAGATTCTATGGAATTAGAGTAACGATTAAAGGGCATGGAATGCAAGATGTAGTTTTAATCACCCTTCCACTCCAAACAAAATTACATTCATGCACTTACTATAACGATCTGTTACCTCTTACTTGCAGCGAATGCAGTGTGCTTCGAGAAAAGTTCACCAGCTAAAGTCATGGTCTGAGGGTTTCCTTTTAAGGAAGCCCGAGCTACGACAATATTATGATAACATTGTAAAGATGATGAAGGATCTCAATTGGTTGCACATTGAAATAAATATTTTTTGGCAGAGTCATTTTCTTCACTGAAAAAAAGAAAACGAAAAAATTACAATACAACTAACCAGAAGCATAGCAGATTTCGGCGTCATCTAAAAAGTATGGTAAACTTCACCAAAGCATGGTAAATGTAACATAACTAGTAAAAAAATCTTGGTAACCGATTGATTCTACCTGATATCTAGCAAAGTTTAACATACTCTGGTGAAATTGGGCAAACTTTCTGGCTCGGACCAAAATCTGCCTGCTGATTTTTACGCTTTAACGACATAGATGTCCGCCCCCAATGAATACAAAACAAGGGTCCTTGGACACAAACATGGGTTTTTTCTTATAATTGGACCTGTAATCGCGTGAATAGCGTGATATCCTGCTGAAATTGGCCTGCCGAGTTCGAATGTATTTCAATGAATTTTCTTGTTAATTACATTAAAATCATGCTAATCCATAGTATTTGGGACGCTGATGTCAAAAATAATATTATTTTCTACTTAACTCGTCCTGATTTTACGCATATTCTACTTCTAAACATTTTTCACGATAAAGTTTAAATTGTGGGAAATCTAGAATATTTCGATCAAAACTAAGGCCAAATTAAACAAACTGTAAGAGTTAATGCGACAACATCCCACGTTCGGAATAAAAGTTTAATACGGAGAAGACAAATATAAACGAATATAACAAAGAAGCAAATAGAAAAAAAATGGGTGGGGGGGAACAAGAGAAACAGGAGCAAAAAGCCCCAGAGCAATTAGTATCATCAGTAATTACATAGATGCAGCTTCTTTTTAGGAGTGATGTACGCTGACAGAGTCAAATACTAACAACATCAAACCGTATTTCAGACGTTTTCGAATGAGCCCGTTCAATTGTGAGGCATGGTAGTGATAGTAACGATGTTCAGGAAATTGAGAGAGCACCGTGTGGTAAATTTTTGGATTTATTTTTTCTCAGTCCATTGGTTTCTTCGATCGATTTTTGTGTGTGATTTCTTTAAAATGAAGTGTACCGCTGAATAAATGAAATTGAGAAAGGGATTTAAACCAGGGCAATATCCAAATAATTTTACAAATAATCTGATTTATTTATTTACATTGAAAATAATGAAAACAACAGCTTTAATCTGGTTGGAGGGGGGGGGAGGGTGCGGGAAACACACTATAAAAGTCATAAATAGGATATCTCACGACTCACAACGCAGCATTAAGGGGCGAGGGGGCTGAGGGCTCAACGAGGCATGGGCATTCGCGAAACGTTCCTGACCATTGATAGTTTTCACAAAAGTGAGGTTACGCAATTTTTCCTTTTAAAAAATACTTCCAATTGATATAAACTCGCGATGAAAATCCAATACATTGGACTTCGTGGTATTTCATTAAAGTTCCTTCGGATCATGACTTTGCACTGCGGCAACAATGGTGAAAAGGACTATGCAGACCTATGGACTGAAGAATACTCCATAAAAATATTTCAAAAGAATGATCCAGAGCTCCAGAGGTTGAAGATCATTTTAATTGATTTGTTTGTTGATAAAGATGTCACACACGGCAGTAATTAATGATTCAAGCTGGTCGGGTAACGAGCTCAGATTATCAACATCTTTCAACAGATATAAATCTCGCGAGCAAGCCTATCTAGTTCGTGTCTGGTACCTTATCAGGCGAGCCGAGAGTTGTAAAGACGCGGACCGCGCGGGGTAGAAGGATCAAAGGGGGATCAAAGAGACCGCACCATGTCCGAGTTATTTACTGCCATTTCCAAGTACGGAGGTCGTTTCCAAGACCAGCTGTAATTAAATGCCCATTGCTGCAACGCTCAACGTTTTGATCAATGGATAAAATGTGATTTACAGCTTAAACAAGGCTCTTTATGCTCCACTCACGCTATTTCTGACATCCAGGCATCTAGCCATCCAGCCATCCAGGTCTCAGATCCAACAATCCTTTTCTCTTCTTCTTCTTACCCCTCTCTTAACCACCTCTCAACCCCTTCCCACAATCCCTCCCAACTGCCTGTTCATGCCATTCATGGACGGACTTTCCATCTCGGAGTTTTCCTCCATTTTTTCCGATCGCTTCACAATTCTGTCATCTACGGTAGTCTTCTGTTTGATCCTTCACTGGTTCTTCCGCACATTTGTAAGCTAGCTAACCCTGCGAAAAGACTGTTTCAGTCATGAGCGGGAAATTTAAAATCCAGGAATCAGATTGGCTGAGAAGCTTTGTTTTTGAACAAGTAAGGGAAAGAGAGAGAGAGAGAGAGAGAGAGAGAGAGAGAGAGAGAGAGAGAGAGAGAGAGAGAGAGAGAGAGAGAGAGAGAGAGAGGGAGAGAGAGAGAATGAAAGAGAGAGAGAGAGAGAGAGAGAGAGAGAGAGAGAGAGAGAGAGAGAGAGAAAAGAGAGAGCGAGAGAGAAAGAGAGAGCGAGAGAGAGAGAGGGAGAGAGAGGGAGAGAGAGAGAGAGAGAGAAGAGAGAGCGAGAGCGAGAGAGAAGAGAGAGAGAGAGAGAGAGAGAGAGAGAGAGAGAGAGAGAGAGAGAGAAGCATTTATAACTTTGAGCTGCTGTCTCAAGTAGTAGTCCGCGGGCAGCAAAAGGTTGGGTAACACTGATTTGGAGTCATAGAACAATATCCAAATGGTGGCTTATCGAACACATCGTAACCTCAAATCATGACTTGCCATTTAAAACGGTGGAACAAAAGCTCGGGGATTAAAATAAAGAGGGAAAACACCACAGCCGTAAATTAAACATGAGCATCATCAAAATAGATCGGAGCCAAATTGGATTGGTCTGCCGTTTTACAAGGACGCGGTTCCAGCTGACCTATAAGAACAATGATGTATATAGAGTTGGGAATTGAAAGATAGACGATTTTGATGTTCTTGAATTTTGAGTATGACTTTAAAGGTCAAATCAGAAAAAAAAAGTCAGAGAAAATTGTTTCTAATAGCACCATGGAAGTATCGGCAATCCATTCTGAACGAAGGTTGATCGATGATCAACACTTACAGACTCAAAACCCATCGCACGTTTTAGGACCCTCAACAATGTTTACAATCATTTATCACAGGGTCATCGCGTTAGCAATAAATTGCAACTTAATTGGTAAAAAAAAAAAATTATCATTCACGAATGGTGAAAAAGAGGGACTTTAAATCCTCACCGTGGAGAGGGAAGGGGAACAGATGCGAGAGATTTGATTTATCTTGTATCAAATAACGACGCATTGTGCCGTGCAGGAACGGAAAAAGAATCAGTGCAATAAAAATATTTTATTCGAGCATAAATAAATACTCAGAACATAAATATTGAAACAGAATGTGAAGCAGAAACTTAAATGGCTGTTTTGAGTGACGGTAATCATTTGTCATTTGAACATAAAAGGGGCAGGGGGTGGGAGAAAGAGAAGGAGACAAGGGATTGGGGTGAGTAAATCGACTATGGGAAAAGAGGAAAAGAGCGCGAGGAGGCTAAAGTGAAGAGAATTGGGGGGGGGGGGGGGGGGGGGGGAGAGAAAGTGAGCAGCAAAGGTTGATGGACGCAGAAATCGTACGATATATACTTATACTTACAAACACAGTTACACGGTAGACACAACACAAGCTTGCACAGTAGCAAACACTAACGTCTATGCGTGATCGTGCCACCAAAACACACACATCCACACACATTTCACAAGAATAAGAATCGAAAATATAACCCTTCCGATTCATAAATATTTCATAAATAATCGGTACTTTGTGTCCTTTTATGACCAACAATTCATACCTACAACAATGTCCATCCTCCTAAAACCAAATATCCTCAGGCGGAAAAGTAGATTTATACAGGGTGTCTCGAAACTCCTGCACCAAACTTCGAGATAGTATGTGTTTGGGAATCAGGACAATCTTTCACTATCCTGTGAAGTGAACTAATATGGATCCAAAACTGCACCTCTTTTGAGCTAGAGCCCCTGAAAGTTTTGAAAATCGTGTGGATTTTTTGAACCCCCCCCCGCCCCCCCCACAATAATTATCATGAACCAATGTGTTAAGCATGTGTCTCTGGTGGTGCTTTCAGTGTAAATAATTATTTATAACTGACCTTGAAAAATTCAGAGGTGAGGTCAGACTCTGCTATTCAAAATCTTGTATCTCTGACGACTAAAGTTTTATGTTACGGATAGTAAATCTGAAAAAAAAGTTGAAATTTAAAATTTAATGGGAAAACCCATCGGGCAGGTACTTGGCCACAAGCATTATTTTCATTCGAAACGTTTTACACAGTATAGTCGCTGCCTAAAGTGAAAGGATTCAAGGGTCAGCCCTTCCAATGCCTTATTGTGGGACCCGTCATAGTAAAAGCGCTGACTATTTCACAATGCACAGCGATTTTCCCACTTATAACGAACACACGTGTCTAACTGAAAAAAGCTACGACATTCTTTCAAAGTGTTTTTTTTTTTTTTTTCCATCTACATAGTTTCAGAATTTTCAAAGTGAATGTTATTGACGTCAAAGGCACAGAAACAACTGGATTTTTCAAGATCATAAGTGTAAATACAACACGAAACAAAAAGTAAAATTAAAATTAGAAAAAAAAGAAAGAAAAAAAAACAGGAAAAAAGAGACGAACTCTTGTGACTGTCAACTCTACTTCAAGGAAACTAACAAAACCACACAACTTCATGAGGCTGTAACTCAAAAGGGGGGGGGGGACATTGTCGGACCCATTATATACAGGTAGAATAAGTATTATTTTCCACAAATAATACGCTCTCTAAGTTTGGCAGAAGAGCTTTGAAAACACCCTGTAAATATGGTTTTAGCGCGAGTTTTCTTAGAAATCATACTGCCACTCATGTCACTCATATTTTTTAAGACATTACAATACGCAGGGAGGGTGGGGGCATTTCGTTGAATATCCTTCCTAGCTACTCCTCTTAACCTCGCAGTCCTAACGAACTGTGTGAGTGGTCCAGTAAAGCTCCATTAGTTTAGAAAAGCACAACGTTGCGTCAATCAGCGGGCAGCGGTTATTTTCAACGTCTGATGTTTGAGAAAAAGTAAGTACGTTACAACGTCGTAAAAAATTGAGTAAACCGAATATTTTTCTTCACCAATTTCATGTCTACAAATTTCAAAATTATACTTCTTATGAGGTTTTGAGAAATGAGGGTTTTCGCCCTGAAGCTTATCTTTTTGTGCCATTGTTAGCGGCATATAGTTTTAAGGCCCCCTCAGTGCGAGTGTGGGGGGACTCTTAAACCCTCAGGAGCCAGACTCAGCTCCCAAAAGCAATTACTTAGGCTTGAGGGGCCATCATCATTGAGTATATGGCGTGAGAGTCCCAAAATTATTGTCAACAACAGCACTGACCCTCGCAGAAAAAAACCAACAAGGAGTCATCGAAATAAGTAGACATTGAGCTTTTTTAAGGATTTGAGTGAATCGGACCGATCATTTTACAATCTCACATTGCAGTCTAAAATAAAAAAATCGTCGGCCCCCCGTGAAAATCCCCTATGCTTGCCTCATAGCCCTTGCCGGTGTGCAATAAAGAATATTCCTGTTTGATCAAGTGTGTTGCGCATTGCCTACCCAGTATTCTCTCAAGATCTCTTACGCACGATTAAAGAAGCGATCGAGACGGTTGACTACGGATACTATAAGTATTAAATTACCTGCGAAATTTATGTGGAGATGCGATCAAGACCTCGGTTAGAACAAACGATCGTAGTATTTGTGGTTCTGTTGAGATATACACAGAAAAAAATAGAATAAACGCTTTGATAGAAAAATGACCCAAAAAGTAAAGACTTAAGTGAAAAGACTATCTATGAATTGACATTAGTAGAGCTAACAAAAGCAAGGCCTTAGCGAGGTCGCTCGGGGCCCGGGTGCTAACTTGAAATACGGGGCCCCAATGGGGGTCTGGTCCTCCCTCAGAAAATATTGACAATTTTCCCTCTTTAAAAAGCAATTTTAAGCCATTCCGGCTTCTAAAAATTATTGAGTTTTCTCGTAAAACAGCATGTATTGACGTTGAAATGCAGCCACTTTTTATGCGAAAAATGACACCTTAACTTTTCAGAAAATTTTCATTACCCTACTTTCTAATGACTTAGACAATCGCCCTTTTTTTTCTGCGGACCAAAAAAAATGACCTACCGTTTCGGTGGCCCCTTCAGGGCCCTCTCTACTTGGGGGCCCGGGTGCTTTGCACCCCATGCACTTCCATCTCTACGGCCCTGAACCAATGGTTTTGTACACCTAACTAAAGAGTAGGGTGGGTCGAAAAAGGGCTATTTTCGAAATCGGATGGGGGCTACCTTGGAAAATGATCTACCCCACGAGGAAAGACGGCACCAAAAATCCCAGCTCAAAATTTTGACTCCCTATGTCTCCGCACAGAGGTTAAAAATCCGAATTTTTGGAAAAAATCGGGTTTTTTGACGATTTTCGGCATCTCAAACCTGCGTAATGCCGTTTTTCTTCCACGGCTAGTGATTTTATGTTACTAGAACGTACTAACTATAACTCACTTCAATTTCGACCCGATTGGTCGATGTTTTGAGTCTCCGCAACAATATTTTGTACAGCAACTTCCTGAACTTGCAAAATAACCCAATTTTTTGAAAATTGCAATTTATGAACCAAAAAACGAGCTGATTTTCGTGTCGGCTACTGCTCAATCGAATACAACAGGTGTAGTTTAAACACTGTTTCAATCACTCCCCGGAATTTTGACATTTGAAGTCTCCGCAGTTGCTATGAAGCAATTACAACGCGCAAAAATTCAAAAAAATTTCCGCGATCAATACATCAAAAGCTTAGGTTTCCGTAAAACGACTGCTCTTGTTCCAATTTGTCATTTTTCCCATTACTCTGACTAACTCTATCCTTCTTTCTATCTCCTAGCCCCCCCCTCCCCACCCCCTCCACCACCTTCACTATCATCTCATCCGCGTCCCGTAGCTTTACTCTCATTTTCATAACTGATGGTGGCAGTGTTGGCACACTTTAAGGAACCCTATTATTTCAAGACATGTAGGAAACTTGCGGCAAATTTGCAGAGCTGGTGCTTTCATAGCAGACAGATGCCACCGATGCAAGTCTGATCGACTTTGACTAATGTTGGAGGGAAATGGGGAGGGGGGAGGCGAAAAACGCAAAATATATAAATGACCCAAAAAATTCAAATTGTTGTTTCGCAACAAAACATTCGAACATGTTGTTGCATCACAGTAAGCAGCATTTCCATTTCGATGAGAAGAAATGAAATAAAGTTGGGGCCAATATGCTGATCATTTGAAGAAATGCATTCTATTTATTCAAATAATGAAACTATAGACCTAAGGCCTTTCGGCTGTTGGTGTCATCGTCAGAGGTAAATAAATGGATGAATCGAGAAAACTGTAACCATGCGATTCAAGCAAATAAATAATAATCATAACAAATAAAAAATGAGCAGTTCTTAATCTCTTAGAAACAAGGATTGCCTACATTGATATTTAGCTGCAAACCATCGTTTGGCCTACCGTGTTTTTCGTATTCCCTCATGGACCAGTGTTGCCAATCGTAGGTATAGATTAGTCCAAACGAACTTGTACAAAAACTAGCTACGCTCCTCACGTTCTATTAATGGTGTGGACACTTTCTGGAGGCTCGGACCTGGTAACTTTGCCTTGAAAGCAAAATATCGTATCCCAGAGCTTAAAGTATTCAGAAACTGCAGTAAAAATAATAATTACTTCGTTTTTTGGAGATATTTAGTGATTTTAAAGGAACATTGAAAGAAGACTAACAATGTTAAGCAATGAAGAATGAAAATTAGAAAGGAAAATAAAGACTCGTGTTCAACTCAATTATTTTAAATTAGCCAGTGAAGTTGTGGTAGGGGCTTCCGGAAAATATGGTTACCAATCAGGTTACCTTAGCAACTTTAACATTTTTTACAACGAATTAACTCTAGAAATCAAAGATAAGGCAACCTAACAATAAAAGTTGGAGTCTATAAAATTAGTTGTAACGAGGGCCCTGTCAAATATGTTGGGAAAACTGAAACAATCATAGATACACGCCTCGAAGAACACATAAAAAGCGAAACTTCTAACGTGAACAACTTCTCAAGGCATGAATGTTTCTCGCGAAAATCGCAAAGAAAATCTGACCGTATGTAAATATTCGAACAGCAACATAGCTTTGAGATCATCGATGAATTTGACATTCAAACAGCAATCTATGAGAAATCAGTAATAATTAACATCCGGACTAAAATTGAAAATGCGAAACACGTAATGTTAAAAATCTGCTGTAAGTTACATTTTAAAGTATAAATGTTCCCGTCTTTTTACATACTTATCAATGACGGCTACTTACAACTAAAACTTATTCCTAATGGTCATTTCTTGATTTTATTTTTTATTTAGGTACTTTCCCAATTTTAAGGTTAATTACTTGTTATTTATTAATTTACTCTTATGTATTTGGTATCCTCTATTTTGTCTTGACCTTACTAAATATTTCTCTACAACTAACTTTGAGAATTGCTCTTCAGAATGACGTTTTCTTCGTTTTTCGTGATTATTATTTATTTGCTTGAGTCGCATGGTTACAGTTTTCTCGATTCATCCATTTATTTACCTCTGACGATGACACCAACAGCCGAAAGGCCTTAGGTCTATAGTTTCATTATTTGAATAAATAGAATGCATTTCTTCAAATGATCAGCATATTGGCCCCAACTTTATTTCATTTCTTCTCATCGAAATGGAAATGCTGCTTACTGTGATGCAACAACATGTTCGAATGTTTTGTTGCGAAACAACAATTTGAATTTTTTGGGTCATTTATATATTTTGCGTTTTTCGCCTCCCCCCTCCCCATTTCCCTCCAACATTAGTCAAAGTCGATCAGACTTGCATCGGTGGCATCTGTCTGCTATGAAAGCACCAGCTCTGCAAATTTGCCGCAAGTTTCCTACATGTCTTGAAATAATAGGGTTCCTTAAAGTGTGCCAACACTGCCACCATCAGTTATGAAAATGAGAGTAAAGCTACGGGACGCGGATGAGATGATAGTGAAGGTGGTGGAGGGGGTGGGGAGGGGGGGGCTAGGAGATAGAAAGAAGGATAGAGTTAGTCAGAGTAATGGGAAAAATGACAAATTGGAACAAGAGCAGTCGTTTTACGGAAACCTAAGCTTTTGATGTATTGATCGCGGAAATTTTTTTGAATTTTTGCGCGTTGTAATTGCTTCATAGCAACTGCGGAGACTTCAAATGTCAAAATTCCGGGGAGTGATTGAAACAGTGTTTAAACTACACCTGTTGTATTCGATTGAGCAGTAGCCGACACGAAAATCAGCTCGTTTTTTGGTTCATAAATTGCAATTTTCAAAAAATTGGGTTATTTTGCAAGTTCAGGAAGTTGCTGTACAAAATATTGTTGCGGAGACTCAAAACATCGACCAATCGGGTCGAAATTGAAGTGAGTTATAGTTAGTACGTTCTAGTAACATAAAATCACTAGCCGTGGAAGAAAAACGGCATTACGCAGGTTTGAGATGCCGAAAATCGTCAAAAAACCCGATTTTTTCCAAAAATTCGGATTTTTAACCTCTGTGCGGAGACATAGGGAGTCAAAATTTTGAGCTGGGATTTTTGGTGCCGTCTTCCCTCGTGGGGTAGATCATTTTCCAAGGTAGCCCCCATCCGATTTCGAAAATAGCCCTTTTTCGAACCACCCTACTAAAGAGACTTTGCTATGATTGAACCAAAAAATGTGGTTAGCTCAACTAAGTAAGTCTTTTACAGGGTCATTTTTCTACCAAAGGCTACCGAAGTGCATTTGTCTGTTTTTTCTGTGTAGAGGACTATTCCACGCAATCACCTCTCGCAATATACAGAATAGGTCCTCAATTGACGCAAGCCGCGCGCTTATAGTTTCGTATTCTTTCCAATTCATTGAGGTCTTGTTGGGTTAGTCTCGGATCATCCAATTCATCGTGACCCTGTTCTAATATACACGAGCAGTAGTCGCGGAATTATATTTCTTGCTTGTTGCCCATTGGAAGACATTCGTTGGAAAATAATAGGGAGGGGCTATCACGAGAATTCAGCCCCAATACATATGTATAACTGTCCTTTTCTAAAGCTTTGTTTTGAATGGGTGAAGATAAAGAAAGACAAATTCCTGGCAACAGCTCTACCGGTTAGGATACAGTCACAGATAATCCGATCGAATCGAGATCCCTTTAGAACAAAGTCATATTTTATGCGATCGATGGAGGTCCCGTTCAATGCAGTTTCGCATGATCTAATGGATCGTTCAGTATGCCTAATATGGTTATCTGGGCTATTTGAAAGGGACCCAAGAAGCATATGAGAAGAGAACATAGCGATTTTCCCTTTAAGAAAGTTCTTCAAGATGAGTTTATTTGACGACATCGGTGACAAAAGCATCTATGCAACACGGAAGAAAAGCAAGGAGCTGAGATGACGATACGAAGTCTACACAACGACCGTGGTGGCATCGCATCGGTGGCGGTCTGAATGAGCCTATTTTGTGAAAAGCGGGATAGGATCCAGCATCCCGTTCCTCGTTCCCCGATCTCTCCACCGCCCCGCTTGCCAGACAACAGACGTCGTTCCCTGTTTGGGAAAAAGGTGTCATATAAGGTAGATATAAGAGCGTATTATATTCAACGATGCATTAAACTGTACGATACGATAAGAGTGATCGGAGAAGGAAAATAGTTGCAAGCTATCAAGAATAACAGCAAGGAGACTATAGGTCTGTATACTGGGTAGAGTGTGTAAGAGCTTTCCCCCAAGGAAAACGCCCCGAAACGACACGACGGGAATGGCTCGGAGGAGGGGAGAAGGGGAGCGAGCGTTGTTATCGAGTTTCTTTATGTCATTTTTACAACCTCAAAAATGTCATAATCTTCCTTACAATTTTATCTACAACCATTTTATAAGGCCATAGAGAATAATTTATAGCGTACTTCCATAGCGTTCTCTTCAGATGCTCCCTTCAGCAATTTGGTGCTTTCATCTTCAAACACTAAATATAATCAGGTATAACTTCTAACTTTTCTTCTTCTTTTTTAAATCCCTATCAACCTTACTTTATATTTCGCCTTTGCCAACCCAAGAGAGAGAATACGGGTATAAATACTTACGTGCGGAGCTAGCTTTCATGCTCTTCACGGCGAGCTACTGATATGAGAATGTTCTAAACTGAGTGATAATGTAAGTACGTTACATCTCTTTGTGTGCGTGAGGTTTTCAATCCTATCGCTCACTAACATTGCACTGTACAATTTACTTAATGTGAGTGCGTGTGTGTTACACAAAAATAATTCCCGTTCCGCAACATTAGCGCCTCAATTTTTCGCCATATTATTAAAGGCTTCTCGAGCAAATGCTTGTACTTTATACAGTGGCAGCTGGTGACATCGGAATTTCTCTATTTAAAACTATATGTAAAATAATCAATTCTAGGTAAAGTGACCTGCCTCACGTAGAATCGGTTTTTAATAAAGGTTTTAATGGCAAGTAAACACGGTTGCCCGATTGCAAATTCTTATTCTGACTCGATCTTGACAATTCTATAGCTAAAACTTATAGCGTTATTTTAAATGTAGGTATGTTTAATGCATGAGTTTTTTTTTTTTTTTTTTTTTTTTTTTTTTAACGTTTTATTGAGTACAAGGCAACTACAAAAATGTATTAATCCTAATATTTATAGCTAGTTATGAATAACTTGGGTTTTGTTAAATTTTACAATGTAGAATGGGTAGACTCTGCAGTACAAAGTCTTAGCAATAGGAATTATATTTACAAGGGACCTGTAAATATTCTGTGCATTATTATGGAAATGCATGAGTAAGGCTTGAAAACCGTTCTTTAAATCGGAGTAAGTGTTTTGAAGGGATCCGGTTCTCTTAAATGGGTCATTCTATATCAAACTGAGCCTCGGCATAAAATTTTAAAAAAGGGAAAAAAAATAGGTAAAGTAGATACTTGTGGCTAGAAATGTCTCTAGTTTATGATTCTGTTTTTTTTTTTTTTTTTTTTTTTTTTTTTTTTTTTTTTTTTTTTTTTTTTGTCCTTTTTTGGTGTATTTTTGATGTTTAAAAATGCTCATCACATTGGTAACCTGTGCATGTGCTGTGTTTTTTACTCCAAGTTGACAGCTCTGATTAGTGATTTTCCTTCCATAAAAAATTTATAGGTTAGGTTTCAGGGTAAACAATAACAATCCAAGAAGAAGTCTGGAAATCAAAATTTAAGGTAGGCCCTAACCCGAGACTAAATTTTGACTTGCGATATCTCGACCGCGAAAAAAGGTATTGACTTCCGGTTTGCACTAAAATTCTTGGTTTTTGATGTGCTTTTGAATGATGTATCACACGATACATGGGGTCATTTTTTACAGGGTCAAAAAATGGTCTAAATCGAACTTCGATTTTCGATATATCGAATTAGAAAAACGATATCGGACTTTTGATTGCGCCAAAATGCACAACTTTTTACGCCTTTTTGAATGAGGCATTAAAAGATAGGGGTTGCCATTTGAAAATTTTGAGAAATGAGGGTTTTCCCGCCAAAAATGTTCAGGTGCCTAAGAGTCGACTTCCGGTTTATTTGATTGTAAATTCGTATTTTTTTCTTGAAAGTACTCATCAAGTAAAGCATTTTACATGTGCAGTTTTTTGTTTTACGACTATTTTTGTAGGAGTTAAGAATTTTCGAAAATTGGTCCTATATCGAACTTCGACCTTCGATATCTCGAAAACGAAAAATGATATCGACTTCCGGTTTAAGCCGAAATGCTTAAAATTTTACCTTCTTTCAAATGAGGTATCACAAGATAGGGGTTGCTATTTGAAAATCTCGAGATTAGGGGGTGCCACCCCTAGAAAACCCCCCAAAAACCAAATTTTGGGTTGACAGTATTTTTAAATAAAACTTTAGGTCCGAGTTACTGTAAAACCAATTTTTCTAGATTTTTTTTGTCATCACCCGCTCAAGAAAACCATAGTGAGCAGGTTACGTGAAACACCCTGTATAGTCTCAAGAGTAGGTATTTGCGGTTATGATCTTCGATCGAGCTCTTCAAACGTTTGTGAATGTGTCTCAATACAAAATTCCAACAGATCTGACATTTTGGCGTTCGTAATTAGCGTTTTGGACACAATTGTCGACGTTCGAGCTCCTACAAAAAGATTAATAAATATTATCTTACTTCACTGCTCTAATCTAAGAAGGGGTATAAAGTCGATTATCTCATCGGATGGTCTATAGACTGCCCAAAGCCTCAATAAAACAAACGGGCATAAATTCTGGACGCTAAAAAAGAGGAAAATGGTTATTGGGCAATAAAACAATCAAGTTTATTAATTATAGCCTGGGAAGAATAAATTCCAGCAGTTAATAGTGGTGGAAACGGAGAGATAAAGGCTGACATATCCGAGCGCTTTATACGAGTTTTATATTTATGATGATAAGCACACTTTTTTTTTTCTTTTCTTCTTTTATTTCTTTCTGTATGCTTTAGGCAGACTTTTAAACCTGTAAGACGAGGCGTGACGTGGTCGGCATAATTTACAACAAAAATAAATAACATATGCAGGTAATACAAACATTAAATGTATAATTTACGACCCCGCTCTACGTGGTTGCACCCATCCACGCTCGAGTCGCCGACCGCACTTTGAATCGTTCTTCGGCGCTCAATGCGGTTACAGCGCACGGCACACACAACACAACTCCTTACAGAACAGCCAAGCCACTCACAGTACATAGGTAGTGGTAGGAGTAAAGGTAGAGGTATAGTAAAGCTACGTGAAAAGGTCGACTTTCAATATTTATTCAACCAGTTATGGATGGTGTGAAATGATAAAACGTATTTAACAGGTTCTCATTGAAAGTCTCTATTATAATTTCAATCTGGCCATTTGTTTTTCTTCATCTCGGGCGCAAGATTAATGGTCTTCCCATACAGATTCTCATTTACTTCGGATCCGAACCAACTGTTACTTTCAAGTATTTTTTTCTTTTCTCTTCCCTCTCTTATTTATTGACTCAAAACATATAATCAAGACTCAAGAGGCCGTCCGCGCCTCAGCTCGGCTTCTGCTCCCTATTGGGTCTCGACCTCCCTACGTTCCTTAAATTGCGATTTTTGCGCACGAGGATCGTCCAGAGATCAAGCAGAGCTGTCAACTTCGGCGTGATTCTGTTCCTGGCAAATAACACCTTTTCATATCATGAGTAGGTGTTGAGTAATTTGAGTTGCCAGCTTTCAGAAAATATCTATACACATTTTTTGCTCATCTATATCAACGTGGTTTAGCATACACGGAGAAAAATATATTATTGAATTAATCAGAATTCTCATTATTCCGAAAAGAATGGAGTTTACATATTGGGGTAAATCTACTTTCCTAAAGTTCGCGAGTTAGTGAACCGATTCGGAGCGAACCTAAATGGCGAGTGACCCGAACCGAGCCGCGAACCGACTTTTTCAACAACCATGAACCGCGAAACGAATTCGAAACCATTTTTGCTGCGTTCCAAAGCCATGTTTTCAGGTAAGACGTGGCATATCAATCACAAGGGCGTAAGTAATTTGTTCTTTAAGAATCTATTGAACTTTTTGAGAAATTCGCAGGGCCGACTCGAAAATTTTCCAAAACGCCCCCATAACTAACAAACCGGAGAAGTTTCGGAAATAATTTATAGGAACAAAAATGTCGGCAATTGCCTCTCCTTTATGCTATGATTTTTTTTCACCCACATTGGAGACTTTCTCGAGAAAAGGATAAATGTATTTGAAACCCCCCACCCCCTAAATACACTCTGAGGAACTGCCAGGGGTTTTCAAAAATATTAAAAATGAAACATTTTGGGTCAGTTCCAATCCGACTTTTTTGTTTCAAAACTTGTTCACCGTTTGCTGGAAAACAGCCTGAGACGAGTGGCCCGGTATTTGAAATCTTCTGTTTCTGCAGCACACTTGTAAGTTCATACAATTGAGGTTCAAAATCAAAGGATCAGAAGGGGACAGTGAACACCAATAAGTGATTCGGGAGAGAAGTAATAAAAAGGCTAACACATTTTGCTAGACCAGCAAACCGGTGTTACAACATTAGGAAAGAGAGAACAATTTATTGACAGCAATGCGTGAAAGAACCGCAACGCCATTAAGGAGGTTGATTTATTGAGACACACTGTCAAAAATTAAGTTTTTAAGAGCAACATCAATGACGCCAGTAAGCATAAAATGAAAACACGCGTCATTAAGCTTGCTCTTTTGATTAGTCAAATGTCGAGACAAAATTACTTGAGATAAATCTTCGCAAGGAGGGGAAGAAAGACAGAGCAACTCAGGGGCGGAGCGCCAGAAAGTCGTCTCTCTCTCTCCCTCTCTCTCTCTCTCTCTCTCTCTCTCTCTCTCTCTCTCCTCTCTCCCTCTCCCTCTCTCTCTCGTGTATATTGAAACGGAAGCGTTAGCAAATGTTGGAAATATAGGCCAAAGTCACTTAATAGTTTGATTCCTTGATCCCTTTCAAACAAAAGTCTTCAGATGGATGGGGAGAGAGAGAGAGAGAGAGAGAGAGAGAGAGAGAGAGAGAGAGAGAGAGAGAGAGAGAGAGAGAGAGAATGAGTGAGTGAGGTAGAAAGGGAGGGATATTCCTAAATCCGCTTCAAAAGGCCTGTTGTGACTCACGGCTATGAGAGAGTGGCTCCCATATAGGAAACGGTTCGCGTAAAGTGCTGAAAGCCAGCTGCTGTGGACATTGAACGGTTACTGAATGGAGTGGATAATCAGTATTACCATGCTGTGAAGTAAATCAAACATTACCGATACGAATTCTCAACAGACGAAAACTGATTCAAATGTATTAGCGGGTTAGAAATTAATAGTGTTCGATGTTTATTTATTCATTGACTAGAGATCTGCCTTCAAAATTAGATCCAGCCCCAATGACAATTCCTTCGCTTTCAGTTCCACTTGGTTTAATAATAGTAAACATCACTTACTTCGACTTTGCATGTGGCCTTTCCGCATTATTTTCAACGGTGGAAACTGGTAACAGTGCAGTCGCGCAGCAAGACATCGTCTAAGTGAAAAGCAGGAAATCAAATGCGAGCGATCAAATGACGGTTTCACGTTTGAAATACATCCAACCTATTCAGATTCGGGATTCCCGAATATAAGTGGGACAATTACAAGGGTCTAAAGTGTAATGTTTTTAAAGGAGAAAATGAAAGTACTTGACCTGAGAACAAATAGGGCTCCTTCAGTTTCTGACCAAGTGTCCTGGTCTCGGAAATACACAGGTTCAAGCTTGCAAAAACTCGTGTGTTGTAACGTCAACGCGAAATTCTCATTTAAACAATGTATTTAGGGCCAACATTGCATCTCCGGAACTATGAAACCTGGCTAGAAACCAAAATGCCTTTGATTAAGGATGTCCCTTGTTTTTAACTAACAAAGAACTATTTTTCATAGGCGTAGCGTATCAGGGGCTAGAATAGGCTATAGCCCCCCCCCCCACTTTTTTGTGTGGAGGGGCTAAAAATCGGGGCTAAGAGACGACAAGAAGCAAATAATAAAAAAAAATTTAAAAAAATTAAAAAAAAAGTCATCACTTTTTCACTTTTTAGCCCCCCCCCCCACTTTTTTTGGTCACGGTACGCCTATGCTATTTTTAGCTTACTAAAAGACACACAAATTCAGACCCTTGCAACTGCCCCATTTCCCGCTAGTCTCTATGACAATGCATGGACTAGGCAGAGAGCTTTGTTTCTAAAGCTAGAAAAGTTGCAAAGCAACTGAAGAAAGCTCAAGAAAACAAACTCATTGCTAGCCATCCTTGACTGTCCGACCAGATGGAAGTCAACATTTTTAATGCTCGAACGATTATGCGAATTGAAAAATTTTATTAAAGAGCATGAAGACACTTTTACAGATCTACAACTAACAGACACCGAATGGGATAGTTTAGAAAAAATGGTAGCAACTTTAAAGCCCCTTGCTGTAACAACCCAAAGAATGGAAGCAGAAGACCTCACGATGGCAGATTTAGTTGCTTTCTGGACAGAATGCAAACTGCAGCTTCGCGGTATGAATACCGATTTTTCTCATTCCCTTGTCTCCGCCATGGAGAAAAGAGAAGACAATTTGTTCGAAAATGACATTTTTTGTGCTTCGGTATTCACGGACCCAAGGCTCAAAAGTTTTCTAAGTAAAGATCAAAAGGCGCGAGCGGTTTTACACTTAGTAACAACGTGGAAAAACATGAGACTGGTGGAGAAAGGACAGGAGGATGGTTGCTAAGTGGAAGAGTCACAGGAACAGGAGCCGCCCGCTACAGTCAACTTCTAAATCCTTAGTATTAGATGATCCACTGGACAGTGGCGGCTCGCCTAAGGAGGCAAGGGAGGCTGTGCCTCCCCAGACATTCAGAGGGAAGAAAAAATAACGTCGACAAGACAGTAACGAGAGACAACATATTAAAATTAGGCAATCACAATGTCCGTGACTCTAAAACTTGAGTCAATCTTCACTAGGAGAAAGCGCAAGAGAAGGAAGTTATGAGCGGGCGGGGAACGAGATTTCAGATTCGCGAAACGACAGCAATCATCAGTGCCAGAGTCTGTGCCTCGTCGCCTCGTCGAGAGGCACAGACTCCGAGTCGGTCGAGCGGTCGAGGCACAGTCAAGTAGTGGTGTTCGGCACACACACACACACACAACCAAGCAAGGACTGTGCAGTGTGCACGCACTAACGAAGGTATCGGAGGCTGCTATCCTCCACGACTCCCGCAGCGTTGCCGAGTCAGTAGCTGGATAATAACCATCATATACCAGTCGCCGGACCAGCCGCGCCTGTTTGTTGTTGTTCGCCCCCCCCCCCTGCTGGTGGGGTTCTTGTTCTTCCCACCCCCCCCCTGCTGGTGGGGTTCTTGTTCTCCCCCCCCCACAGCCTCCCCATTACCAAAGCCCACGAGCCGCCACTGCCACTGGAGCAATTTTTATCCCAACAAGATGTCATGACTACAAGCTCACAATCTACTTCATGCCCTGACGATCAACAACAAGTAGGTGGCATCCTCCGGGAATACGAAAAAATGCCACGCGTCAAGGACCGGATTACTTATCCCAAGGCAATGGACTATTGGCTGGCGAAGAAAGACGAGTCCCATGCCATGTGGGTCTTGTACAAATTAGCAACTGTAGCCCTTGCCGCCCCTGCTACTCAAGTCACCGTAGAACGTCTGTTCTCCCATTTTTCTTTCATTCTTTCCCCGTTGAGATCGCGTATGACACCGGAGCTGCTACAGGCGGTGCTCTTGCTAAGATCTGATAGGCCCAGCCGGCCAAAGAAAAACCAAAGGGCCTCATTTTGGAATCATTCATGGGACAAATTTTGAAAAAAGTAAGTTTTCTTGGAGATTCAGTGCACTCTGGGGGGAGGAACCAAAAATAGAACCCGGTTCCAGACCCAAGCTGGAACCGGAACCAGGACCGGTTCTAAATTCAGCCGATTATTTGGAACCGGAACCGGTTCTAAATTCTGGAAGGGTTCGCATCCCTGCTCTTGATAGATCTTTGTATTTCTTCGAGTTTACATCAATAGAAAAGAATGCCGTTTGGTTTGAGTGTCGGAGGGTGTGTTCTGACACGATTAGTAGACAAAACCTTCCATTATATGAAATTCTGAAAACTGGTTTACTTAGTTAGATGATCTCGAAGTGTATGGGGAAACTTTAGGGGAGCTTCTCGAGTCGGTTGAAGAGGTGTTGAGAAGACTGAGAGACGCTGGTTTGACTATTAACCCTAAGAAACTGCAATTCGCAGTGGAACAAATAAATTTTCTTGGATACCGAGTGGCTTATCAATTGGTACAAATTGATTTCTTCAGAACCGAAGCGATTTGAGATTTCCACAACCAAAATCCCCAAAAGCTGTTTCTCGCATCATCGGAATGGTGTTTTTTTTTTTTTTTTCAAAATTCATTCCAGAATTTGCCCTTGCCCTTGTTCACTTGAATCTGTGAGTTCAAGAGGCGGCAATCCCTGTCCTTTAAGGGCCAGGAAAGAAAAAGCTCCGAAAAAGATGTCCTCTAGAAATAAAGAAGCTGGTGTTTCGGTGGGTTTCAAACTAAAAAAATAATCCGTTCTCAAAATATTCACACTGACACCCTTCCTTTACATCTACAATATATTTACCTATGACTTTTCTTTGCCCACCGTTTAAGTCTTTTGTTTATGAGAGTTTAATTTGATGCTTTTGGAATGATAGATTTTCTCAATTAGATCAAGAAACTATATTTTACTTTTCGAACAGTCATGTCATTCTAAGCTTAATTAACAAAAAGAGCTTAGACCTTAAATCCTACTAAATCGGTGTTGTACAGAACTCATTTCAGCAGACACTTTTTGCGAGGGGTACTTTTGAATACATGAAATTTTGACCAAAAATTACCATCGCAGCATAAATCTATAATCAGACACTCCATCCTGACATTAGCATAGCTGAGGGGGTCAAAAGACCCCTCACTAGAAAGTTTGAAAATAAAAACAAATTAGCTGGAAAAAGAGAGGACAAGAAAGAAAAGGAAAGAAAAACCTATGCTCCTAAACGATAAACGAAAAAAAAATTACTCGAGCCGAAATTTCCCTGCAATCCATTCTAGACTTGACTGCAAATAGGCTATGTCATCGTCAAAGACCAGTCCTTCGAGCTTGAATGGCCAAGTTGGGTTTTCACCCATTGTCAAATTTCTATACATCGAAAACTAAAAACGATATCGACCTGCGGTTTGCGCCAAAATGCTCAGTTTAATTTGTTCTTTTGAGTATCACTCGATAGGGGTCGTGTCTCGGAATTTCTGAGATAGACCCCTTGAGGGGCAATTTTTTTGACAACTGTTGGGGGGCTCTAAAACCAAATTTGGACCAAATTTATGGCAGACCCGTATTTTTTCCTGAAAAGTACTTGTTTTTTAAGTATTTTAGACCCCTAGTTTTTTAAGTTCCGACTTCTTAAATGGGAGTTCTGATTTTTTGAAAATGGGTCAAAGTCGAACTTTGACTTTCGATTTATCGAAAACGAAAAACGATAATGACCTTCGGTCTGACCACCCTGCAATTGCACTTAAAGGCATAGGAGAGCGATGTGAAAAAGTATGTCTTACCCCAAACCTAAAAATTATCCACGTTGGTTAATCGGCATACCCATGATACTGCCACTCCAGAAACATGAAGAGCTCGTTGACTGACCTGGGAGCAAGATGTAATCAATGCAAGAGTGCGAGCAAAACCCGTGAATTTACACGATGACCATTTTAAATAAAGAAGAAGAAAAAAACCAAAGCGGTCGACTTGAGAATCGAGTTTCAAGATCCCACACTGTGTGAAATATCGAGCGACGAGTTTAATTAATGAACAAGAAGTGACAATAAATGTCATTATATATCTTCATTAATTAAATGAAATAAAAAATGAACATGGCGTGATTAGACAGATTGTCTCTATGTATAATGCAGAGAGAGCAAGCACTGCGGTAGTGCCAGTGTGCAGTGAACAAGGACTGAAAGGTGGCCCCACCTGTTGGCTGTCCTGTCCGGCGGCTATGTTCCCCCATCTCTCGTTCTTCCAAGGGTGTTGCCATATTTGAAAATGCATAGATGCACATCAAGATGGGATCGGGCGAGTACACATCACTTTCTTCCAAGCATTAGGGCATGAATCAGGGAAATGTAAGTTTCTATGGGGAATATGTTGCAGTATTTTGCTACAGGCAATTTAAGGGTCACATAAGTGTAAAAACCTAAAAAAATAACGCTGTTAGCATTAAAAACTATTGATGTCATAAAATGCTTCTGTACGAGAAATCGTAATGGAGGCATTGCGCACCAATCGTGGAAGATTACTTTTTAATTATATTGATACTCCATCAAGAAGTGACAAATGAAAGAAGACTTGCCTTCGGCAATAGGCATTTATGTCACGGTACCGGTACCATTAATCAGCTGTTGAGTCGCTATTTTGAACTGGCGGCACGTCATACGGGCTAGGAGGGGGTCAAGCCCACCCCCACTTGTTTGAAAGTTCAGATTAAGGTAAGGCTGCAGGCTTGTGGCTAGTTACTTCGAATTTATGACGGATCCATTTTCTTAGTGGACTTGTTTCCATGTGTTTCCATTGTGTTTCACTGTTTTTGGAATACCAAAAAAAAAGGTCAGGTCATCAACCTCAAGGCCCTTCCTTTTTTATCCAATGCCGCCAGTGCTACTCGGGTAGTTAGTTACTCAGAGAAACTTTCTTCTCAGCATAGAAAGAGTGATATAATTAAGGTAGAAATATCTTATAAGTAGTGCGCAACGCCACCGTGCCCAGATTAGAATCACGCGTATGAAAAATTTGATGAGAGTAGGAGGGCATTTCGTAAGTTATTAGTGTCATCGTTATTTTTGCAGGTTTTACTACATCTAAATCGACCCTTCAATCGTCTGTGGCAACATTTTGCAACAGTCCAATTCGGAAATACATTTGATTCAATCTTGTCTGAGCATTTGAAATGATTTAATGTCAAAACCACGAAAAAGTAGCTGGAATCTTGGCACAATACAGACAGACATTGACATTACTAGTTTACAGAGACCGCCCGCCATAACGAAACTTGATTTGATTTTCAACATCTAGACATAAATTATGCTAAGAGATGCGTTGGCAGGTTGAATTTGATAATTTTTCGGAATTACACTCTTTGTCTGACTTGATAATAAAGGTGACATTGCAAGAGTGCCTAAACCATCACGATGTTGAAGAGCCTCGTTCATTTGAACCAGTGTATATTTTGGAATTTTTCATTGCTTCCATTGTTTCTCTAGGAGAGCTGCCAGATTTGGCGAGGAATGATACTTTCATTATTAGATTTAATACGTACTTGGTGAGTAATCTTTTCACCAACATATCAGCACTGTTCCGTCTGGCGAGATTTTGCACACGGCGAGATTTTGCACATGAAACGATTCTCTCCATAGCTATAAAGTAGCTTTCACTGAGAAAATAAAATTTAAAGTACAACTGAAGCAGCCTTTTAAACTAGCTTCGCGCTGAGCAAAAGTTCTACCTCTACCGGAGAAAGTTGCAGCTGTACCAAAGCACTACTGCGGTAGAGTCATAGCCTTTTTTCTCGCTTAGGCTCTACCAAAGTAGTGCTTCGGTACAACCGCACCTTGCTCCGGTATACTGTCTCTAAAGAGCAAGAACTTTTGGTCTGCGAAGCTTTTTGAAAAGGCTGCTGCGGTTGTACCTAAACTTTGTTTTTTCAGTGTTGTGGCAGATCTATTTTCTAGTAGTATGGACCTATGAGTAGGTTTATACAGCAAACTGTTGTAGTGGCAAGGCAAAGCAGGCCCTTTACTCTTTTGGACACAACTACAACCGATGAGGAGCGCAAATAAACATGCGGGTGCCAAAAAAATCCGGTTTCAAAAACGATCTTTATAACTGTTTCCGCAAAGAGGAAATCCTATAACTTCAGGTAAACCTCAAGTTGATTATTACAATATTTCATCCGCGTGACGGTCAACCGTAAGCTTTAATCGGAGTGAGATCACCTGCGCTGCATCATTTTTAGTTCGCGATCGTAACACTCCTGGTGGCGAATGCATCGTCTTGGCCATACCAAGATCTATTAGTACCAGGTCAGTCCAGTAGACGGACCATTCCAAAGTTCCCCCGCGTTGCGAGTGCAGTACCGTCGTATTCCGCATAACAGCTGTTGATTCCGCCAAGTGAACCACGCAACTCGGGGCAGCGATGCCGAGCAACTCGGGGAATAGATTCCAAGCAGCTCGGGGAGACGTTGTGCAACGGAACGCGATGGCGCCGTTAGACCCACCTACTTGCTATTGGACTGACCTGGTATTAATAGATCTTGGACCATACCTTGTTAAAACTACATTGAATGGGTGAATAGCAAAAACGCTGGCTACAGAAATTAAGAGGGGTAATAATTCTAGTGTAAACGCACTTGAAAGTAAAGTCGGATATACACCAAATAGTTTCCAAATTGACTCCAAACCTCAAGAAATGGGTTTAAACAAAATTCAAATATGGCTGCCATGGAGCGATTCACGATGGGGGTGCTCCAGTGTGCTCCACCTAATCGCAGCTTTTTCCATGCTGAAAAAGTGATTAATCACTGAGTGCTAGACAGATTCATCGTGACTCGTTCTATATTGGAATGTTTTTTCAACGTATTGATTGAGTTTGTGAGTTAATTTTGAAACTTTTTGATGCTCCCAACATGTTTTCAAAATGATGAACACTAGTAATGGCCCGCTATACTGTGGTAGCAAACGTTTGCTACAGAGTCATTGATTTAGTCTGCAACTATCCAATTATTAGGTCAATTTAAATTTTGAAATTTTCGCCTTGTAGGGATATGTAAGTATTTATTCAGATCATTGTTGAAATCGTATTTTTTGACAACCACCTGTCTTACAGCATACACGTCAGTTTGTTCCACAAACAACAAAACAAAATTGAATCATCACAAACAAAGGGTTTCAGAAAGCAGATGAACGAATCAAGCTCATTGAATCGAATCAGATTCTATCGATGAGTGATCAGTGCCGGATTCTTTACGGACTGCAGAGACCAGAGAGCCAAAGCGATTGACCACGATAAGTCCATCGTCCAGCCACCATAATGATCTCCATGCAGCTCCATGCCACCATGACCAGTCCACAATACAAGAGGAAATAGAGGATCCTCATGGAAACCCCCCGGGGGCGACCCCCCACGACCACCCAGGGTGCCCCTAATCCACGGCTCAGCAAAAACGCCACTTTTCTTCAACATTAGTTACATTAGTAAATAATTATTCAATTATCTGTTGGGAAGTTTGAATGTCAGCGACTGAGTCTCATTAATCAGGTTTCTCCTTTGGTCCGCGGCGCGGCGCAGTATTATACATAGCAGTTCTCCAGCCGCGGCACAGTGCGACGTGTAGCGGTGGCAATATATTAGTTTTACCAGTTACTTCTCGTTCTTTCAACCTGGCAACTTAATTCGTGTTACGAATACATTACCTCTCGTTATTAATGATCAATGAGCGTCCATCCTTTATGATTCATTATAGTCATCATGTTTAAAGAAACATTCCGTATTTTATGGCTCCGATCCCATACTCCCCACTCGACAAGATTCGTTACCCATGCTCGGTCGTCACACAGTGAGTGAAAATGACTGATATAAAAAGAAAGTTGGAAAGTTCAAATTGCCTAAACTTATCGTTTAAAAAGCTTCTATCGGGCTGATCGTTTACCTATACGCTAAACTTAGAGTCATTACTGTCTATGAGTGACGCTATTGGTCTAGCGTCGAAAAACTTGACTGTTGCATTGGTAACCCTGTCCATTTTTAACATCTATCCATGAGCAGCTTTTATAAAACTGTAGTTAGGGTTAACGGGAAACATAACTGTGGTCAGTGGCGTACGCGGGGGGGGGGCTAAGGGGGCTACACCCCCCCGACCACCGATTTTTGGGGGTGGAGGGGAAGGGGGGGACAATTTTCAGTCAAACGCTCATCAGTGCGAGCCCCTTCCAAGAAAAATCCTGCGTACGCCACTGACTGTGGTTACCAAAGCAACGGCCAAGGTGCTTATATAACAGGTATGCTCAACTCGCTTCCCGCGGCATCCTCAGTGGCGCGCAGTTCAAATCACTATAGGTAGCCAAGATGGCCGACAAAAGAAGAAAACTTATACTCTTTTCAGAAAACATCGGGCTCCCCTCTCCAGGAAAGCAGAAAACAGCCCGATGTTTTCAGGAAAGAGTATAAGTTTTCTTCTTTTGTCGGCCATCTTGGCTACCTATAGTTATTTGAACTGCGCGCCACTGAGGATGACGCGGGAAGCGAGTCGAGCATACCTGTTAAATGAGTGCCTTGAGCAACGGCCAAGTTTCACATCGCTAAACAAAGAGCGTCACTCGACAGTTTTATTTATCAATTTAACGTAAACGTAAACCATCAGCCGACATGACTTTTCCCAGACAAACCTGGTCACCAAAGATCATCTAACATTGTTCCGATTGTCACCAAAACAATGTGATAACACCAAGATGGTGATATCACAACATTTAGGTGACGGTCGGACAAATTATAGGTGACCTCTTGTGACGGTTTTTTTTTTTTTTTTTTTTTTTTTTTTTTGCCAGGGCTACTCAAAACTCATTTCAATCACCTCTTACACACAATGATTCACATACGCGTCTGTAAAATTAGATCTGCTTCAAAATAATAAAACAAGGTACAACGACCAGAATGGAAACTTATTCGGTTCATTTTGAAGCATTATTTTCTAGTCCACCATTTTCAGAAGTTTCAAAATATCTCATACAAAGCGATGTGAAATACAGAGATAATTATAAGTATATCTGCCGCTTTGAATAGAGACACTGAATAAAACCGAAAAAATATGCCATTGGTTCTTATGGGAGTGCCCGTCCTGATGGTATTATTCTGTGATGATAATTGTTTGAGGTGATTAGGCCTTGCTGATTTTTGGCTACCAAACAGCGAATGTCTGTCCACTGTGCAGCGTGCGCTTAGCCCCATTGGGTCGCCGTTGGCTTCCTGCCTCCCGTTCACTCTTGACTCCTCCGTCGCCATGACACCCGGCGCTCGTTCCTGTATGCCTGAAACACAGTCCACGGAATTACATAAATTACAACTTTGATTGATCTACCCAGTGCTGATTCAACCACGCTCTCGTCTTGTCCTCCATCTTGCTGTTGTTATCGGCATCGTTATCTTTATCTTTATAGTTATTGTTATCGCCGCTGCTGTCAGATATTTATAAGCCTCCGCCTCTCTTACATTTATTATTTATATTGGTTTCGATACATCCATAAATTGATGGAATTGACAAGATGCGCAAGACCGAACGAGCGTACCCATAAAGTCAATTTTTTCCAATGAATCTTAATATCGAATCAGAAACTTGAGCTTTGAGAGCATAAATCGGATGATATACTGAATAATGTCTGCCAGTGGCGGCTCGTGAAATTTGGCAACAGTGTACTCCTCCCGTTTAATCAATGCAAAATAATCGATTCTCCCGGAGGCTGCCAGCCTCCTCAAGAATCGATTCTTTTACCTAAGTTTAAATGTAAAAATTGCATGGTTGCCAAATCGCACGAGCCGCCACTGATGTCTGCCACAAAATATCATTTGCAAATGTTCTGAATATTAGCCAATTTATACAAAATATCAAAAATACTTTATGAATCAAATTCACGATAATATTTAAAAAAAAAAAAAAGTTTCGCGGGTATTTCAATCGTTAAGTGTTATGAGCTGAAAGTTTATCTCCATCGGCAAAGGGATAAACTAACACGACGCAATAATGGTGTTTTCTTTTCACGATTGACCCATTTTCTGGCTTGTCACGCTCTACCAACGAGAAAATGAAGGAGTTTCACTCCTGGTCCAGCCAAAATTCAACAGTGTGTATAACAGCAGAAAAGATTACGGGTAGCAATGTTTTAAGTATGGTATGTAAGTACACAAGGTATTATGGATTGCAATTCGCTTCTGCGCTTCAAAGGTTGGTTTTGTTGAAATGGGAATGGCCGTTCGTTGCAAATATTAATCTCAAAACTTCAAAATTATTCTCTTCTATGTCAAAAGCGAAGAACGAAAAGTTTGAAGACCGAAAAATCTTATGCTCACCTCAGTTACGCACACAATTTTCACTCATAGGCAATAGACATATCTCCGCGGAATGGATGTGTTGCAAACTCCTACTATACAGCTAGAGGGTAAAATCTATGGTTAAATCACTTAAAAATAGCGTTGCATGGGAGCATCAGAAAATTCCAAAATTCACTCACAAACTCACTGAATGCATTGAAACAAAATTCCAAGACGGCTCCTTGAGCTAATCGTAACTCTTTAAGCTGAGAAAAGTGATTTGTCGTAGAGGAGGCAGCAACTGAGTAGCTCTACTACATTGCGACTCGCTCACGTGACAGTCATTTTGGCAGTATCGAGTTCTTGAGTCAATTTCAAAACTTCCTGATGCTTTCAACGTTATTTTCAAGAGATTTAACATTAGAATTGACCCTCTGTACTGATGTAACAACAATTTGCAACAGACCCTCCATGACTACGAAAAATAGCAATTTTGACTGAGATCTGGCAAACGCGAAGTGCAAATGCACACATGCTGACAAGGAATGGCTAGAGCTAAGAGTCTCAGTCACATGCTTGACAGGACAAGCTGAGCCAGAAATAATAAGATTGTAATAAACAGTGATATTCTGAATGGAATCGATGGCCTACCGATTCGATCTTACGATGAGTGAATGAGTGGCGAGCTAAACACTAGATTGGTGAAGTCGCGACAAGACATCTTGACAAGTGAAAACGTGGGCAGTGAGTTATGCCACCGTCGATGGACGCTGCGTCTCCGTCGAGCGACTAAGCGAGCGAGCGAGCAAGCGAGGCAATCGGCGGCGGCGATCGACGATTGCCTCTCTAGATCATATTAATAAATCTTGAGCATTAGAAAGGAGAATTAGCAACGCAAGTACCAGATGCGTGTGTGATATCTCAATAGCTCCTTGATTGCCTCCTTTCAGGTCACGATACTTTGCGATCTGCGCGCTCCAAACTTGGGAGTTTCGATATCTTTCATTCAACCTGTCGTTGGAGTGGTGCTGTCGCCGTTATTTGCCGCCTCTGTGCAGAATGGGTAATTGACATTTCGTTGCTGTCGCAATGGCGGCGATCACCGGAAGAAGGGCTCATAAAACACAGAGTTTGCTCTTTCGGATAAATCCTAATAGAAACCAAAGCGCATACAATTGGAAAGGGCACACTCGCGTCCCAAGGGCCAACCATTAAGTAAATGATCGGCCCTCCACGGTACATCGTTAAAGCGATCGTTAAGACCGGCTTTGCGAGACGCTATTGGTGGAGAATTATAAGACTTGGTCATTGCTATGGGAACCTCGATTTCCTCTCAAGTTTCCTAAACTGATCAAAATGAATTCTGCTGTTTTTTGTGGGAAAAATAAAAAAAGATTAAGCAATTAAAATCCCAAATAGAGTTTCTCAGTGATTTTTGTGAAAAAAGAAACATGTTCGTCAAATAATTAGATCGTTAAACTACTTATACTCTGTTCACGATAAGAAGGCGAGTGAGAATTCAGGTAGTAATGCACTATTTAGCAACAGTGCGGCTATGCCGGCTACTCCAACCTCTCCCAGTGGCCGTTGTTCTCCCGACCTTTCTCTTGGCACGCAGGATTTCTAAGAATTGTCAGACTGAAATTTACACACGTCCATAGTAACAATTGAAAATGGTCAAAAACACGAAAAAACCGACGAAATTTTCGCCCTAAAGGGCCAAAACTCTGCGAAAATACTCGTGTTCGGATATCGAAGACTCTCAGAAAGTCGATATTCGACGAAATATCTTGAATTTAATTTGGACTGAAAAATACGAATTTTTGAGAGTCATCTATATCCAAACTCGACTATATTCACCGAGTTTTGGCCTTTCAGAGCGAAAATTTCGTCGGTTTTTTTCGTATTTTGGACCGTTTGCAACTTTTACTGGACGTGTGTAAATTATATGTAGAGTCTGTCGGTTCTTGGAAATCCTCCGTGTCAAAGAGGCCGGTCGGGAGAACGAAGGCCTCTGGGAAGGGTTGGAGTAGCCGGCATAGCCGCACTGTTGCTAAATAGTGCATTTCTTCCTGAATTCTCACCCGCCTTCTTATCGTGAACAGAGTATAAACAAAGTGACGTGATACAAGAAAATATCGCCAAGTTTGGATAAATAATACGGCAACAAATGAAGTTTACTATTTATACCTCTGTTCGGACTTAAATTTGTTAAGATGATGTGTAAGAACAATGATGTAAACAACTAAGAATATGTATGTTCCCTTACTATGAATCAAGTTTTTGCATTCGGTTTTTCTGTTACAGAACTATCCCTCAGCAAGGGGCTTTTACCAAGAGGCGAAAGAAATCCTTAATTTGATGTGGTCACAGAAAAAAAAATCATCTCCCCATAATGCGCATTTAATTATTAAAATTCTTCTTCTTCTCAGTAAGTTGTAAATAGCTATCTAACTTCCTTTCAAAGCGGTTCAATTTTCTTCATTTTTGTTTTTCTAATATTTTTTATCTTATTTTATCTTATTTTTTAGTTATCTCTCACTCTTGGGTTTACCCGCCACAAGATTTTTTTCCTTTAGGGCAATGCTTTGCTCATGTCATGTTCACTCTGTATGATGAAGTAAATTAGCTGTCTTTAAAGATGGAAAGTTGGATCAGAATATTTAGTGAACTCAAGCTTGGGCAAGCTGTATCGAACTGTATGTACAGTGAGCGGGCCCACAGAACGGTCGCCTGGCCTCTGTCTACCTGCAGCTTTCTCTGTCTGACAGGACAGAACAAAGAGATAGTTCCTCTGTTAGTCGGGGACTAGCTGCAGCAAAGAAATTGTTGGACACAATAATTCGTTGGTAGTTTCCCTGCATTCATAACAAAGTTAGTTAGTTCCGCAACTGCCAAAGTTAATGTTCAAGTTCTTATCGTGAACAGAGTATAAACAAAGTGACGTGATACAAAAAAATATCGCCAAGTTTGGATAAATAATACGGCAACAAATGAAGTTTAATATTTATACCTATGTTCGGACTTAAATTTGTTAAGATGATTCAGATAGCTGCAGCAAAGAAATTGTTGGACACAATAATTCGTTGGTAGTTTCCCTGCATTCATAACAAAGTTAGTTAGTTCCGCAACTGCCAAAGTTAATGTTCAAGTTGCATATTTTGTTATATCTAAAGTATAGGAAGTTTTTTTTTTTTTTTTTTTTTTTTTTTTTTTTTTTAAATAAGAGTTTGGCATCATCATAATCTAGTGTCAATACGCAACAATCCGTAAAAAATCCAATTTAACTACTCGAATAAAATGTCATTATGAAGGGCTGACCTAGGCCGAGAGTTACAGATCTATGGACCAAGTTGTTATTAATGGACCATATGGGATATGATGCTTTTTCTAGGATGCCAGATAAACAGAGATCTAGCAAGAGCAACAGTTCCTGCTTGATGGCTACCACATTGAGACCTGTATAAGTCGTCTGATTTCTATAGGACTTGTCAATGTAATGTTTCGCCGGTGGGCCAATATTCAACAGCTAGTTGCTCTCAAACATTAATGTGACGTCACGCTGCGGGAGACGAAGCTCTCAGTGGGGAAGCCGAGACTTTGTTGAACAGCAGTGTTGCCAGATTGGGGTGAAAAAGCCATACGCTTTACATTGATTTAAATGGGGACGATACGGCTTTTTACCCTCGATCTGGCAACACTGTTGAACAGTGACAGCCCAGATGGAAATAAATGACTGCGGATAAAACCGTTTCTTATCAAGTCTCTTGATGCATGACCGCCTTGTCGCGTCGCGTCCGTCCCTCTCGCCCCGGAGTCGGCTACGGCCCTTCAGTCCCCGATCTATTCAGATTCCCGGACTAGACTGCCGGAACTCAGTTTTCCACCAGTTGCCGAACGGCAGGCAAGGAGCAGTGGCGGCTCGTGCGATTTGGCAACCATGCAAGTTTTACATTTAAACTTAGGTAAAAGAATCGATTCTTGCGGAGGCTGACAGCCTCCGGGAGAATCGATTATTTTGCATTGATTAAATGGGAGGAGTACACTGTTGCCAAATTTCACGAGCCGCCACTGGCAAGGAGTCACTTAATTACTTATGTTTGACCCATGGCAACCTAAAGCACCTTGTCACGCTGCAACGCCTTTTAAATCAATGAACACTGTAGAAATTAATTTAACAAGAGAAGTCAAGCAATCTCGTCAGGTGATATAACAGAGAACCCTGCATTTGAAAAATAGCACAGGGATGCTAGTAAAACTATCGATAAAAGCTGAGACCGATAGTGAAAACGAGAAAGAAATGGAGAAAGAAACTAACAGGAAATAATTATTGCAGTTTTCGAGAAAGAAGAGAAGTAAAGTGAGAGCTCGAAGATAGCCTTAATAATGCCGCATGGACACGGAAAAAAAGATTAGTGAAAGTAACCATACGGATACCTGATTTTGGCACCTGCTAGATGTTATGGTAAACTTGACCAGAAGTATGGTACATTTACCGATACTTTGAGTAAATTCGACATGCAATCGGGTAACATCACCTAGTACCTAGTCAAAACATAGTATACTTCTGGTTAACATTACCATAACATCTAGCAGGTGCCAAAATCAGGTATCCGTATGGTTATTTTCACCGTGGTTTTTTTCCGTGGATGAGTTTTATTGAACATTTACTGAGGGAGGGGGGCAACATGAAGACCAATGGACGATGTACATAAAAGCAATTTGGAATCCACTGATTTTAGCATAAGGGTCCGATTATGATTTTCATTGAACATAACGTGGAACTTAGCAAAGCTATTTGTGACGGTGGCGAAACGTGCTAACTGGCAGCAAAACATTTTGTCCACTTGAACCTATAACAAAGGTCGAATTCCCCAATCATCGCCGACCTCTGTACAGTTCGATATTTTTTGTGAGTTTCAAAGGACCAAACGTAACACTGCCAGATTGCACGCTTCCACACTGATTCCTGTATTATTGCTTCACTAGAATTAAATTGGAGTTTTAAACAATCAATATTTGATGTTCATGAACAATTGAACAACAGAATAATTTGCCCTTAAGTAATTCATTAATCAGACTAAAATGAGATTCCAAGTTCAATCTGCAGATGGACCATAATGACTGAAAATTTGGTTGTCATGTAGATTCAAACAGTATAGCGTACAAAGAAATTTTTCTTTCTCTTTCTTTCCTCATTTGAACACGTGTGTTGGAAAAGGACAGAAATAGGGGATAGAGCGTGACTTCAGCCCCTGTTTCTTTCCTTTTCTAGTACACTCACTCAAACAGGAAAAGAGAAAGAGAGCCTACTGCGTTCGCCATTGGATTCAAGGTAAAGTACCCGGCATAAATCATTTGGTGAACTTTTCACAGTAATTCCTTCAATAAATAATGATTTAAAAAAAAATCAGAGCTAGCACAGTTTGTCATTTTTTGAAAATTGAAAAACTCCAAAAATGTGATTTTTGTTAAGAGAAAAAACAAAAAAAAAAAAATACTATTATAGAATGAGAAAAAAAGGTAAAGAGAGGGTGAAAAAGGTATAGCAGCCCATACAGGGTGATCCAAAGGTTCGGCGGTCCCTGAATATCTTTTGAACGGCTGCAGATAAAACAACGAAACTTGGAGGATGTTCATTACTCAAGCGAACTTATCTTTTGGGAGGTCAAACTTTTGGGGGCACCCCTCCAAAGGGAGTTAGGCCCCCTAACGCAAAATACTTCAAATGGCAACCCCTATCTTGTGATACATCGTTTGAAAAGGCGTAAAATTATAAGACTTTCTGCGCAAACCGGAGGTCGATATCGTTTTTAATTTTCGATAAATCGCAGGTCAAAGTTCGATTTGGACCCATTTTCAAAAAATCATTCCTCTTATTTATAACGTCGGAATGTCTTAAAATAGGGGTCTAAAATACTCTGAACAGCAAGTGCTTTTTGGGAAAAAATACGAATTTGACACAAATCTAGTAGAAGTTTGGGTTTAAGACCCCTAATAATTTTTAACGTTTTTTCCCAGGGGGTGCCTATTTCAAAAATACTGAAAGACGACACCTATCGAGTGATACATCAATCGACAGGGCATCAAAAACTGAGCATTTTGACGCAAATCGAAGGTCAATATCGTTTTTTGCATTCGAGAAATCGAACCTTGTAAACCAAACTTTGACATATACGCAACATCACTCCGCGCGAGGAAAACTGTCACAAGTAAACGTGTTTCCTTGTTTTTGAAGAAGTGATTTTTCTCAGTGGAGGATGGTCCACTGCACCCCTCTCCCAAGAAAATCCAAAAAGAATATTTTATTTGAGTTTTTGAGAAATTATAATATTATAGTGTTCGAAGGGAGGAAATTATCAATATAAATAGTTTGATAGTAAAATTGTCATGTAAGTAAGTACTTACGGCATTTTGTCATCATTTTAAGACAAACTCTCCACAAAGAATAAACACAATTTTTGTCGGGATTTGTCTTATACCACCCTCCTGCTTTCTTCGCCCTTCTTGAAGGTGCAAGTTCCAATAATTCTCTGAAATATTTATAAAATAACTTGAGAGCTAGAGGAATGAAATAATTTTCTCTATCTTTTTCGACTATGGAGGGAGGGGGCGACGGGCGTCCGTTGATAAATTTTAATAGGACCTGTATCGTTAGCATCAAAAACCGATTCTGTAAAGATAAACGACGAAAGAATATTAACCTCAAAAGACCGGCAGGTCAGGTACGAGTTAACAATGCGTGCTAATTCGAATTACGGTTTGGTGGCTTTATTTTCAGGGTACCTCTTTGTATTTAATAACCCTGAGACACAAAGGTTTTAAAGAGGAACGGAGTGTTTTTCTTGGTTGAAGGATGCTCTACTGCAGAGCTCTTCAGAAATTAGGAGATTGATCAAATAGTCAGTGTTGCATGAAAGATACCAGGAGCCCTGGCTGTCAGGCACGTTCTCCTGAGCCGAAAGACTATTGGGCATTGTTGAGCTGTCCTGAGCCCTGTCATGTTTTGACTCGTGACGTCCGTCCAACGAGAGACCACACACGCGGCAGCTCTCCTGCTACCGTTTCCCTTGGATCTTGAGTTGAAGACTGAGGAGGGGCTTTTCATAAATCCATAATACTTTGGCTTCTGTATTAACCTAGTCGTCAAGGACTGACAATGAGGCTTAACCCGTTCCTGGAGCCGTTTAAGCCTTGCTCGACATTGTAAATAATAATTTTGAATTATCTCTCCGAAACGGTTTGTCAAGAAAGGAAGGTTCCATTCGCTTCATCCAGCCTGCGTCGAGTAACTGATATGTTATAGGCCACAGATCAATCCGAAAGATCCCTTTTGTTATATTTCGTCCTAGATGGGTATAAATTTAATAAATCTCCCTATTCCCCTCGTTCCTCGCAGCGTAAAATCTTTCAAACTGAACAAGAGCTTTTTCATGTTAATTTAATTTGACGATACTCAGATCAACCGCAGGACTTCTTTTGAAAGCAACACAGACAAGCGAGTGATCTCTCGACATATTTCCACTTACGGCTACCTTTGACGATCCATGTGGTGCTTTGCGCATATCATCTTACGTTGAAATTGTATCTATGCTCTTACGTCTCTAAGCTGTCACTTATACAACATATTAAATAACTAAAGGTTACTTAAAATCAAGATACAAATGAATAGCTCTTCTACACAGAATGAAATGCAATCAGAATGAAGAGGCAACATTTGAATTTTCCCCCATGAGAGCTGGTGAGCTGGTGATAGTTTCTCCTCCCTGATAGCATATTTTGTAACAAAAAGTCTTGAAAAGTTTTAAATTAAACAGGCTAAAAAAAAAAAAAAAAAAAAAAAACAGACTTAAAAATGTTTCTCAAACGAGTTAAAAACGTTTTTAGTTTCCACAGTTTCGATTTTGTTTTGTTTCAGTGCGATACGTTTTGCAAACAATAAGAACACCGTAAGAACACCATACATCTGAGCCTAACCCCTAAATTTTATTTAAGAGAAAGCCGTACCTTTTTTAGAATGTCTCCAACACGATTTTTTTAAACGCATCAATACCTTTAAACAATGTAAGTTTCAGATACACATCTAAGCTATGATTTCAAAAACTGCAACTGAAACAAAACAAGATGAAATAAAACAACAAAAACAAATTTAGAAACAAGAGCGGGGTATGAGAACGTGTTTTTAACATGCTGCTTCAAAAACCTTTATTTAACATGTTCTTTTCCGTATCTTCTTTAACACGAGACGTTTAAAATCCAAATGTTAGTATTGAAACACTTCAAAACTTCCTTTCTAGGCTAAGATGTACTATCAGGGCAAAACGTTACTGGAGCCTCAATGACAAAGTATGTTAACATTGCCAGACCTCGCAACAAAAATTTCGATCTCTGATTTATTTATCCTCTTGAACAATTTGTCAATTTTCGTCAGATCAAGACACGCGTAAGCAACATCGTAAATCTAGAAATTTCATCCATGTGTAGCTAAAAAAAAAAATAATAATAATAATAAAAAAAACAAAACAAAACAAAAACCGGAGTTTCCCAGGTGGTTAGAAAATTCCGGTTTAAAGTGGAACCAAAAATAGTTAGATATAATATAGTTTAAGTTTAGCCCCTAGATAAGTGGGCCACCCGTACATGCACGTACTATTATACACACGTTCCGCACCCTAAACAACAGGACAGAACCGCCGATTTGGAACAGTTACATTCGTTTTGTTAAACACTGAATTTGAAGGTCGATTTTTACAGAGTTTGTCGCGAGGAGCATGGTGACACACTAATACTAATACAAAAGTTTCAATTTGTGTATAATGAGCGAGAAAAACAGCACTGAGTTTAAAGTACTGCAGAAGTGCTGACGTCATTCCTGCAAGATTTCATGAAAAAGGCCCCACCATAGTAAAATAAGTGCGGTTTTCCTCAGTGACATAATAATCTTGTCAGTGTCAGTATAATCGTGTTTCGCGACAAAATTTGCGAGAATCAATATTTAAACATACTGTGTGGAAGCTAAATGCAACCGTATTTTTGATCCAATCAGGAGGTCATGCTCTTTCGTTAGGGGTGTGAAACAGTCGTAGAGTACACACAAAATTTTTTTATGTAAACTTGTAATGCGATTGCTAAAATCTAAGAGTAAACGTTTAATCGCGAAAATGCTACAAGTAAAATGCTGATTTGGGCGGCAATACTGCTAATCTATTAGATGATACTACTAGTTGAGCCATAACATTGAAAATATAACGCTAAATCAGCAATATGTTTTTTTTTTTTTTTTTTTTTTTTTTTTTTTTTTTTTTTATATAACTTATCATTCAGTAAAATGCGATTTTTTGCAACGCGAAGGGTATTTTCAATTTCTGGCAGTGTTTTCAATTTTAGCAATAAACTTTTTTTGGTGCATGCATACTCGGGTGATCAATCTGTACTTGGAGTTCGGCTTTCTCTGTTACAGGTGAACTTTAATTCATTGGGCGCATGACTTTTTTAATAGACTCATTGTTTTTCTAGCAGAATTTCACATACGGGTTGACATCCATTTTGCTTCATCCATTTAGGAGGAAATGTTTTCCCACCTTCAATCATAATAAAAAAATGTTGACAACACTGTTGCCGCATAGCAGTGACAGTTGCCGCGTACTCAAAAGAATGCGGCTCGCTTCAAAGACATCTTTCATCAGTGGCGGAGCTGCTAAAAGTGAGCCAAATTCAGAATGATCGCGGCTCTCGAGAGAAGAACACGCACACTAACTCAAAGAAAACTTGCCACAAAGGAGAACTGACCGCGAGGGACGAGGCGAGCTATAATTCACTTCAAGTTGCCAAATTTAGCGGGGAATCAAGACATTTTACATTGAGTTAAATGGAGAAATGTGTATAATTATACGCAAAACGGCAGCCCCTGACCACAGGCGCCACCTATGAGTTTCCTTTCACGCTACGGCACTCAGAGACCAGCGCAGCCTCTTTTGCTGATTGCCGAGATTTTCATTTTAAAAAACCTTTCCGATGCAACCACCATTGGCAGCTTCACCGCACAGGGGACATACACTATACAGGGTGTCCGAGAAATGAGTTCACACTTTTGCTGTGAGCGCCTGGTTGGTTGTAAAAATCTGACAAATTCTGGAATAATCTATTACTCGTAAGCGACTTCAGATAAAATGTCGGGCGGCTCCTACCCCCCTAAGGAAGGGGCGTAGGCCCCAAAATGTACCCCGTGTTGCCGAAATATCGCATATTTCGAATGGCAGGGGGTATTTTTTATTTCATCATTTAAAAGGGCTTAAAAAACTGAGCAATATCGTTTTTTCAGATTTTCGGTAGCCCCCCTCAAAACAAAATAGCGGCCAAATAGCTACCCCATACTTTAGAGACCCATAACCTCGGTTTCAATTGATCTTTTTTCAAAAATTGAAAAGTTCCTCAGAACGTCTTCTTGCCAACGGTGTGCCGCGCGGAGCCCCCCAAAACTATTTGAGTTTGGGGGGCTCTAGTTCAAAAGAGTGAAACAGAAAGGCGGATGAAGTTGTACATCGATCGAAAGGTCTTAAAAAAAGGAAGAATTTGGCGCAAAACCGAAATCGCTACGATCATAAGAGCCAATGGAAACAAGATTCGGAATTTACTGGCACAAACTGGCAACTGTGCCTACTCACTTCTCAAGATGGCGGACATGCTTCTTCAGGCTATACAACCAATCACAACTCGGCCAGTTGCCGGAGATCTGCCGAAGATTGCCGAAGATGCTCACTTTCGAACATGGCGGCCCGAAGTATGTTTCAAAATGAATTAGAGTTTCCGTTCTGATTAGAGTATTCTGTGCTACGATGAGTATATCCAAAATGGCGGCCATTTAAGAATTTGGGGGTGGGGGGCCGTCCGCCTCCCCCCCCCCCCCCCAAATAAAATCCCTCCATCGAGTGATACACCAATCGGAAGGTCTTGGTAAGAGAAAGAGAATGACTTAAACTGGACGTCAATGCGATGTTTGTATGCAAAATGGTGCCCGGTCAAAGTTTTTTGACTATAGGCCTGCACGGTCATATGCCTAAAATACTTTGACCGGCCGCCATTTTCGAGACAAGCATCATATTGACGTCCAGTTTGCGCCATTCTCTTTCTCTTTCCAAGACCTTTCGATTGGTGTATCACTCAAAGGAGGGATTTTATTTGGGGGGGGGGGGGCGATCCCCCACCCCCAAATTGTTAAAAGGCCGCCATTTTAGATAGACGCATCGTAGTGACTTTGGGTTTGCGCCAAATTCTTTCTTTTTGTAATACTTTTCGATTGATGTACAATTTGACCCCCCTTTATACATTTGATTTTTTTGAGCTAGAGCCCCCAAACTCAAAAAAATTTGGGGGGCTCGTGGCCCCATTTTTCCCTCGCCGATGGTAAAGTGTGGCACATATTTAGAAATTTCAAGAAATTTCAAGAAAGTTTATTTAGTTGTCCATCAAACATATAAAACAGCATGGTTTTTTTTAAAAAAAAAAAAAAAACCCCCGATTGAATTGGGTTTTAGGAGAAGGAACATACTTCGAGATCAATGTGCCACTCATTCGGCAATGGGGCTGTTGCACACTTTTGCTATAAGCGATTTAATAGTCGATCCTGGTGTAAAAACCTCCAAAATTAACGATAGCAACACTAATAACTTCCAAAATTCACTCCTAAACTCAATAAACGCTTTAATTTGCGAGGGCGTAATAGAGGCTGAAGGCAGTAATAATGGGAGATTCCTATCTTAATTTCGTCACTCTCTCTATGCTGACAAGGATGATTCACAAAGTAACTAGCCATCAGAGTAATGATCCACATCCGATGAATGGTACCGTGACACTTCGTGACACCGGTGTCAAATGAAAGTCGTCTCTCATTGGTCACTTCTTGATGGAGTTACAGTATTGTTAGATGGGAATCTCCCATTATTACAACCCTCAGCCACCAATACACCCTCACAAATAAAAGCGTTTATTGAGTTTAGGAGTGAATTTCGGAAGTTTTTAGTGGTGCCATCGTTATTTTGGAACGTTTTTATACCAGAATCGACCTTTAAATCGCTTGTAGCAAAAGTGCGCAACAGCCCCATTTTCTTAAATCATGCTTAATAAGGAATAAGAGGAAAAGGAACAAGAAAAAAGGGGCAAGAGTTATGGACTGAGACGATTTCGGCGCCGCGCTGCGCCGCACCATTAGGAGCATGGGTGGTCTGATAAATACATACGTCAACAGGGTATCAACTACTTGTGCAGGAAACTTTCAAAAGATGACGAGTACCCACTCGGTGTCCCGCTGAGTTAAAACGGCAAACGTCTTGAAAATATCATCCGCGTGCTGGATGGCAGCGCGGAGTTGGCTGGTCTCACACAATACCCCACTATGGCGAGGTGTGGCGTGGATCACACATCACAACACATAGCAGCGACTCAGCGAGCGCCACACCGACAATACCTTAGCTCAGTGTTCACCAGTCCAAACATGACAGGCTGACAGCTAGAGAGGCTCACCCCTGTCAATTTAAATAATCGACCTTTTTCTTTGCTCTCTCTCTCTCTCCTCCCTCCCCCTCTCTCTCTCTCTCTCTCTCCCTCCCTCTCTCTCCCTCTTTCTTCTACTTCTCCTCACTCGTCCAAATTCACATTATCGGGTTTTAAGAACTTGTTGAAGGTGTCACTCTTTTGAATGGTACGCCTGTTTGTCGGAGTGATTACTAAACACATTACAATTGACGGATCTGTCAAATCTGAAATCTCAGATGGTTCAATATGGTATTTCTCACTATGCTTCTTCTTCTCCCCCCCCCTCTCTCTCTCTCTCTCTATCTCTCTCTCTCTCTCTCTCTCTCTCCCCCTCTTTCTCTCTCTCTCACTCTATCTCTCTCTCTCCCCCTCTTTCTCTCTCTCACTCTATCTCCTTTTCTTCCTATCTTCACCCCTTGCCGTCGTCAAGGACAGAAGCTCTCGGGCCGTGTCGGCAAACCAAAGATTTAGCGACCAGGACAGTAAATTAATTGGAAGCGATAAGCAGCGTTGTCAGATTCCAGGGACATTTCCTTACATTTTCCGTTAAATTAAAAGTAGCATTGTTACTTTTGCAGGGTTTTGCATCTACGTCGTCGCTCAGATCGCCTGTGGCGAAAGTTTGAGACAACCACGCCCCATTTGAGAAGAAATTTGAAATCTGAATCGACCCTTTAATCGCCCGCATACAAGGTGTCCCAAAACTCATAGCAAAGAATTTTACCAAGTATATTTGGGATCAAAATTGGACTTTTCCCCCCTATGACCATGTATCCATAGATCTCCTCCGAGCTACAGTCATACAGAATAATACAACCAGAACGGAAACTCTGTCGGATTTTGAAGCAAATTCATTTCGCGTCAGCCATGTTGGGATATAGGATGTTTACATCTGGATTCGCGCTCGAAAAAAAAAAATATAGGACATGATCCGCGAGAAATAAATATAGATACAGAAAATACAGAAATAAATGAGTTTCAACACAAATCACACACGTCCGCCATGTTGGAATATAGGACCACAGCGTTGCCTATTGGTGCCGTTAAAACTTGCTTCCATTCGCTCTTATGGGAGTTTCCGTTGATTGTATTATTCTGTGCTACAGTCCTCTAAAGTTTTTTGAAGAAGAAAAAAAAAAAAAAACAGGGTTTTTTCGGTTCTAGCTACGGATCTCAGTAGAAATGAATGACAATTTGGTCTCTGGAGGTAATATTAAGCGCCCTTATTGATTCTATGGTTGAAAATGGTCAAATGGGGGGGGGGTTGAGGGGGTGCATTGGGGTGCAAGTTTTGAGTTGAAAAGTTCGGACACATGAAAGTTCATCCGAAAAAAAGTTTTATTTTGACCCCAAATATACGTGGCAAAAATCTTTACTACGAATTTTGGGACACTCTGTATGGAAAACGTTTAAAATAATGGTCCCATTGTGCCGCAGTTAGATTGATCCAAGCGGATTTGAATTTTGAATTGAAAACTAAACCTCGAGTCTTACACTTTCAAAATTAATGAGATCTGCAGTCTCTGTTACTATCTATTTAGATTTAAAACCATCTGCTGATTGGCCTTTGGCAAAAATAAAAAAAAAATTATATAAAAAAAAAAAAAAAACACGACTACCTGGGCGAAAGAGGGCCCAACTTGTGGTGGTCTGACGCGCGTTTGTCGCGGGAGGCGCGAACACCTTGATGAGATCGGCTACACCGCACCGCAGCGACCGCGCGCACCTTGCGGTCGTCACAGCCTACAAGTCGGCCAAAGCAAAATAAGTCCAGAGAAAGAATGAGACTGAGAATGACGAGTTAAATTGACTAATTCATTTCATTTCGACTCTCCGTCTACATGACGCATGACGCATAAATAGCCGTCTTCGTCCTGACATCTCCGCAAGAGGCCGCCTCGACCGTCGTCCATTCTTGACAGAGGCAACCTTTTAGTGGTATAATCAATTAAAATGCTATTTCGCTTGATTGGCAGTTATGATAAGAGCTTGAAATGCGCTCACTCACGCTTCATTTCAAATCCTTCGTTGGACGGAAAGGACGGGATGGCGGCTTGAGACGTGGCGAGCTGCCCCCCAGTGGGACGAAACACCTGAGATCAAGAGCAAATAAAGCGGACGAAGGATGTGAAAAGATCGGAGCACAGAATAATACAAACAGAATAAAAACTCCCATAAGAGCCAACGGAAATGTTTTCTGGCATTTTCAAAACTGGCAGACTTATCTCTGTCTGTGTCTTTCGCATTGCTTTGCATGTGGGTTGTTTCGAATTTTTCAAGATGGCGGACTAGAAAATAATCCCTCAATATGAACCGAAGTTTTCATTCTGATTGTAGAATTCTGTGATGCAAAGGACTTAATGGAATAGGAAAACCTGACACTATAAAAGTGAAATGATGCATGCTCAGTGTTGAAAGGGAGGTGATTCTGAAAGCCATAATATTCATTCGTCAATAGTTTTTAAATTATTCACATATTAGAAAGGTGCCCTTCTAATATACACGGAGAACAATTTCTCGTTAGAATTACGAAACGCGCGGTATTAAAAATGGACTGACAAGAAACTCCTTTCAAAATTTCAAAAAGTAATTCTCATTCAACGGTTCTTTCTCGTCAATTATCAGAACGTTCTACTGGACCGATGAGAATTCTATGGTTTCCAATCCAAATAGATTTTTTTTCTTTCAATGAGCAGTAGCAAGCGTCTGAAATTATGTGTTCTTTATAGAGTTTCAGTTTTCCTATACGTCCCGATTCCGGCGATACTTTTGAGTTTCCGCCCAGCAGACACATTTGGTACCTATAAAACACCAACATTTAGGCTCTTGCAAGTGCAGAGCTAATGCGTTAATTATAGAGAATGCCAGTAAGTAATTCTGAGAGAATTTTCTTTTTAGTCCCTATTTGAAAGAATTTGAAAAGAAGAGTAAGACTATGTATAATGAGAAATTTAAATGAATTTGTAAAGTGAGGAAAATGTAAATATGTAAGAATAAAAAAGGTAAAATAATGGCAAAACGTACAAGAATGCAGAAATGTAATTGTAACGTATCATATGACGTCTTCGTGTCTCAAACTTGTGCAAAAGAAACAAATACTCGTAAAATGCTTAAAATCAATATTATAATAAAATTATTATCCTTATTACATTTATGTTAATCAGCGAATCAAATGAAAATAGGCCGTTAGGAGATTCGAACAGCGCAGCAGTTAAATAAGTGCAAGAAACCTATAATACAGTCTTTCAATGAGAGCAAACAATAATTCAAAGAGCGGGATGATACTATAAGTCACTTTTTCACTTACTTAAGTAAGGTAGATGTCCCAATTACCGCCCCTGTCCCAATTACCGACCCCCTTTTCATTTATTCTTTAAAATAAGCCTACTTTAGCAGACAAATTTAAGCGTATATGGGATAAGTGTTTTTCATAGGTTGGCTGAACTGGTGAAAAAAGTTTGAAGTTGATATTTAGCAGCGTTGTGCCCTTAAAAAATCATAGAAGTTGACACAGGACACGTGCCCCCGTATTACCTGTTTTTGCCGATTTCTCTCAGCAGTTACTTATTAAAAATCTGTTCTCTTTACTTTCTGCTTTTTAAATTATTATAATGTCATTATTTCCTGACAATAAACATGATGATTTGAATGAAAAGCCAGCGCAAATATGTATGGCTATAATTAGGGCACCTGATATGTAATAATTGGGACAAAGCCACTTTTGGTGTGGCGGTAATTGGGACATGGGTAATTTTTTCGAGTTTTATTAATAACTAGAGGCTGGTGGCCGCTTCGCGGCCATTGTTACCTGTTTTTGTTAATAATTTAATTATAACAACAGTTCAACAGTTTTCGACTGTTTATCGTTGCAGCCGGTGACTCCCGAACAACGGTTGTCTCTGGTGCTGGAGCTCTTTATTTGTCTCTGTAAAAATATTAAAAACTTATCATCGACATAAATATCACAGACCGACCTACACCGCACAAAATCACAAGCATCAGCTGAGAGTATCAACAAACGCATGTCAAGAAATGACCAAGGGTAAAAAAATAACCTTAAAAATGAAGATCATGCCTACAGATCTACAGTCCACGGAGTCACCTCTCTACGTACATATAGTGTCGATGCACCCAAAAAGCAAAATATCAGCTGTCGACGTATTTAGCGTCGCTAGGTGACCGACCAGGGCTTAAAAACAAATGGTATACCTCTCTCTCGCGCACATTACAGAGGTACAGCGACTGTCTCCCTCCCACTCATTACGCCTATAGTATTCATAGTTTTTTGGATTTTCGAGAGAGAAGATGGCTCTGAACAGCACCGCTGGTATTTTTCCCACAATCCTGGTACTGAGCCGCATCGATCGATACCGCACTTGTCCGGAACGGTCCAAAGGATCGACGGGAATTTCCATTAAGCTTGGAAATTATATCTATTGATTTTTTTTCCTGATTGATTACGCCAACTTTATATTTTTTTCATAAAACTAGATAGTATTTGAGAGGCCCTAGTGAAAACCGATCATAGATTTGATAAAAATTAACATTTTTACAGGCATTTTACGGCAATTTTTTCTTAAGGGGGGCGGTAATTGGGACATCTACCTTAGTTCAATTTTTTCTAAAATTCATTACCAAGTACGTTTTTAGAGACTACCTTTCAATAAAACACTGAAACTTAAATATTAATGAAGATTTTAGCAATACTCTTAGTTTAGACTGTATATTCAAAGGAAGCTTACTTCCACAGAATACCTACCAGTCGCACGTGTAATTAAATAATCTCATTTTTTACGTTTCATGTGCCATTCAGGATTAAACCTGGATAGTCCCAACCAAATTTTGAGACAGGCTAAAGAAAACTGAACCATGTGGAGTGTGGACCTATGAGCGATATCCTGAAGCAAGCAATCGGTCTGCTGCAAACTTTTTCAACAGCTTGGAAAGTAGTCAACTGTGGTGTAAAATTACTTGAAAATAACGTTGGGAGCATCAAAAAGTTCCAAAATTGACGGTCAGACTTGATGGATGCAAAAAAATTTCCAAGGCGGCTGTCAAGCAGTGAGTCACAATGTGGGAGTTCCTGATAATAATTTTTTTGTCACTCTATAATGTCACTTGTTTTTCTCATTATTGTACCCAGCATTCAGGGTATCCTGCATAAGGTTCCCGACCATGAAGGGGCTCATTTCTGTCGTACCAATAAGACCCCTCTCCTCCGATCAACTTTGTCGTAAGATACTGCTAAGCTGCAATTTTCTTCAGGGTAAGAAAAACAATTTCTCTCTTGTTTTGTTTATTCTTTCTTTCTTTATTTTTTGTTTTTTGTTTTAATTTTAACTAAAAATACTGGTTGAATTAAACTTAGAGTTTGCTATAATACGGAGACCTAATAATGTTATGGTTTAGAATTAAAAAAAGAAGAAAAAAACCTCTTTGAATAAATCAATTGAAATTTCACGCCAACGAGCTAAAACTCAACAGTGCTAATGATAATTTTAAATCAAATTGGCAAACTTGATATCATGTTTTTTCATTCGAGGTATCAAATGTCTCAGGTCGATTTAAAGAATTCGATATTTCGAATGAAAAAAAGTATACCGACCTCCGATTTGCGTCAAAATGCTCCGTTAAATGTGCCCTTTCGATAGACGTATCAGTCGATAGGGGTCGTCTCACGGAATTTTTCAGAACTCACCCCCCCCCCCTTTCGCGAGGGAGAGGCGAAATCGGTACAAATGGTCGGAGGCTCTAAAACCAAGTTTTGCTCAATTTTGGTTAAAACTGTACTTTTTATCTGAAAAGCACTTACTTTTTTGGGTATTTTAAACTCCTAGTTGTTTAAATTTTGTCTGTTCAAAGAGGAGTAATGATTTTTAGAAAATGGGTAAAAATCGAACTTTCATCTTCGACCCATCGAAAACGAAAAACGACATTGACCTTCGGTTTCGGTCAAAAGTCTTAGAATTTAATGCTGTGTCAAACGATGTATCACAAAATAGGGATTACTGTTTGGAATTGTTGAGTTATGAGTGTGGGGGGGCACCTCCGCGTCCCCTGGGGATGAAGGGATGTCAAGACCTATCTATGAAGTCAGCCACTCTAAATGATGGAGAATATGGCGCAAACCGCATGTTTTTATCTGCAATAGAAAAAAAAATTTGAGGGGTGTGTGGTCACTTTTTTGCCACTCTGTATATGTCCGCAGGTTAATCTGGTCCAGTTTACAAACAAATTCAAGAAAAAATAATGTCCACTAGGCTTTGAATAATCAAAAGAAGAACGAACAACAACCTGCGCAACATTAAACAATGTCCATATAAAATTCCACGAAGACCCTATATAATATGACCTATCCCAAGTGATATATGCTCGAGACTATAGGGCCAACTTTAAACACGTTCCTCTTCAACTTTTCCTTGAAACTTCCTCGACTTGGAAAATGTCATTTGAAATAAATGGAAAATGAAAAGAGGATCATGATAAACTGGATGAGGATTTGGAGAGAACGAGGTAAAAAGAAATTGTGGGATATCTTCACTCTATTTCTACCCATTAAACCTTCTCTGAATGTTATCCATCAGTTTCATAATCCAATATTTCACAATTTTCTATTTACCTCGTTCTTCCCAAAGCTTCTTTCAGTTGATACTCACCTTCTTTTCATTCTCCATGTATTTCAAACGGAACTTTCAAAGTTGAGGAACCTCTTAAATTCAGCCCTAAATCCATCCATTTCGTGTGCGAGGTCTTATTTTAAACTTTACAGCCTGTAGGACATAATTGGCGCAGATGAGGTTGATGACCAGACTAGAATGCGACTTTTTCCAGAAATAAATTGCTATCCTCCAACTGTGTGACGAAGAATGGTGAGCGTGGATTGACCGCTGTAATTTACGTCTCGCGGACAGCTCGATCCTTCAAGAAGTTGAAGAATGTAGATCTTTCTCATTTCCACCTTACATGTCAAGTGCACCGAGATATTTCTATCCTTCTTTGGGCCATATTTACGCCGGCCAGACAAATAAGTCAAACGGCTGAAGGGGGGAAAAAAGGACGGATCGAGTTGACACGACGCACGCCACAACTACTACGACAACAACATGATGCACTTGTTTTGCTTGCTTACTGCCATCGTATCGTAGTCTTCGTAGAAATGTGCTTCTATGTCTATCTATGAATCTTGAAATCAAGGCACGTCCCCCCTCCCCGAATAAAAAAAAAAAATATCGTCTCAGAGAAATGAGTGTCGAGACGACCGCGGCCGTAATCCTTTGAGTCGCCGATATGATCGAATCGTTATCAAAATGATGACCGATACAGAAATAAAATGGTCAGACAGAATGAAAAAAGAAGCACATTAAAAAAAGGAAGAAAAAAAGAAAAAAACTCGAAGAAGCAAAATAAAAAGGAAGTAAGCAATACAGTAATAGCAGTCTGGTAGTGGTTGCGGCAAAAGTAGTGACAGTAAGGGTTTGATGTAGAGTCCCTATATATATGAAAGAGTCTCGCCATACGAGGTTCCATCTCTGATTGGCTGCTGAAAAGTGAAGAAGAAGAAGGGGTCTATGAAGCCTGGGGGCGCGCCTCTTGTTTACATTTTGATCAACGTCCTAATTGCTAACCTAACCTACGTTGGATCTTCCCGCTCTCTAGCCTAGTCACTGAAACTTTCGTCTTTTCTCAATTTATTTTCCTTTTCCTAATAAAGAGCTGATTATCCGATTCTTCTGAAATGTTTCTCTTTATTTTTGTCACCTTTTCCAAATTACTTAGTTTTAATCTAACATTACTTATTTATTGTTAGGGCTGTAGAGACATCGTAAGTTTAGGACTTTCATCATGCTTCATCCTTCACATTACTCTCATTTTACTCTCTTTGCCTGGAACTAATCTTTTTCTGTCGTAATAAACTGTCCATCTCATTCTTATGCATTGATCCTAACTCTCAATAACAGTGTTTCTTATCCACATCCTGCGTTATTAAATTGTCTGAGAGAGCTAAGTTGTTGAAGCCCGTTTTCTTGTGCAACAGGCGTATTTGTCGTTTAAACGCTGCATTACAGCAGTATTCAATGAACTCTACTCCTTTACCCTTCTTTTATTCATTGGAGTTGCACTATTGCATCTGTAATGTAAAGTTAACGAAACTATGCTAAGAATTGAGAGTTTGAGGTGTGCGGTGCGGCGTGAGTCCCTTCATCTAAGCTTTGCAGTCAACATTCAGAGCTTTCGTGCTCCTGCAGAGCTACCTCCACCTCTCATTTCCTATCATAGTTCCATTTACTTCACATTGAATCTGCATCGAAGAATAAAAAAATGCGCTGTACAACTGCACTTTCATCACATGTTTCCCAATCTGTTCTCTATTTTCACCCTTTCCTTTTCTACGCTTCAATACTTAGCATTCATCACCTGTTTTGACTATTGCAAAGGATTAGGTATCTTTCATTACTAACTCATCTTTTCTAATCTGTTAAACTCTTTCATCTAGGACATGCCGAACTGTTGTGCTTTGTACTGTACGAACTCCTTCAAAAAGGGGTATCTTAAGAAAAAAAAATTCCGACGGATCAAGCTAGGCGAGAACTTTGGCGATCTAACATTGGTAGATCTGATAACACCTTTTCAAAACACTCCACTCTTTGTGAGGTAAACTCTTCAATTCCTCTTCCTTTGGCAAATTAAGGTGATTCCAGACCACTAGCAATATCGATCATACGAGGCCAAAATCTGAAAATATTTTAGAAAGCTAAGAAGCTTCGGCTTAAATAGGAGTACTGACCACTAAAATGGGTCGATTCCTCCTAGTTCAAAGCTATGAGGAGGTCATTCTGATTCTCTTCGCCCAGTATCTCGTGCTCTCATTGTAATAAGTCGCAACTCCTCCGCCTTCCGCGATTGTAGAAAAGCTATATCTAAACATTAAATAAAAATTTGTAAAAAAACAACTCAAGTTTGTTTCATACCATCCTAACGCTACCATAGGGTGGTGTAAGGCGATGCCTCAATATTCCCAAAACCAAGTGGCTCCGAATATTGGTTTTTAAAAAAAAAAACCCTTCAATTCCCATCCCAATCATCACATATTCCCTCAGAAGCGCGCAGCCGTAGGACTGCGGGATATTTTCTGCGAGGAAGCGGGCCATGTTTTCCTCTCTTCTAGCTCCTCCTACTCGATTCCCTACTTCGTGGCTCGTCCTCGAAAAGTTAAACAGCGATCTTGCGGTTAGCTGTCTGTTGAGGTCATAAAAGTAACGGACGCTACATGTTTATATGACATCCGTTCAGACCTTGCATTTATAACTCAACCGGCCGCTATAAAAAGTGAGAAATAATCCTGCTCAGGAATATGGAAACATGGGCTGCGGGTAGATTTGTAACATATTTAATGGAATGAAATTTGTACACGGGAGCAGATCGAAACCAAATGGGCTCGTGATGAACATAAAGACGTCGCCTGTGGTCCGTAAATCATTTTCATGTGAGTCGGCGAATACCACAAGTATCTCTCTCCCTCTCTCCCGCTCTCGCTATCCCTCTCCCTACCTTTTGTTTAATCCTGACCAATAAATTCAAAACAGCCCGGCCGCTTTAATAGAAACTCTGGCGGACCATTAAAATACCTATTCGTACAAGCACATAATCTAAATTCGCGCCACTTTATAGCTGTGACAGACATTTGCGGCACAATAAACTTGAACGCATTTTATTTATCTTTATAACTGCTCTGGCGATCATTCTGTGTTATTGGTTTGTCGAGTCTGGGTCTGCGAGGTTCAGAGGAATATAAAACTGTAAGTACAATCGGTGCTGCAGTGTAAAATATAATTGCGCCAAAAACTCCTATTGGGTAGAAACCGCAGGGGAGAGGGGATTGTGTTAGGCTCCTTTTTTTCAACCAACGAAGGGGAGGATAGGAGCGGCAACGGAGATTATGAAAACCTTGTTCTGTTTTCAGAAAAAGTCTCCGTTGCGTCGCTGAATTTCCCAACTTTGTCAAAAATCAATGGATGATCAGGTAAATTTATTTTTCGTCGGTAAATAAGACATCGATGCCCTCAAAAGTTTTAAAGTACTGAATACTGATAGTCTAAATTAACCAGAACAAGACAAGAAATGAAGTGATTTAGAGGACAACGCCAAGTTTCCAAGAAGCTGAGGGTTTAATATACGGTTTTGGTGACGAGCGGGAAATTTGAATTCCTGCAGGCTGCTTATGAGCAATCGTATCGTAAATGCTACCGAGTCGATGATCGAGTACGTGTTATTCTTATGGCTGGTGTCATTACGCTAGGTTTCTATCGGAATGACACCAGCCACAAGAATAACACGTACTCGATCATCGATTCGGTAGCATTTACGATACGATTGCTCATAATCAGCCTGCAGGAATCATTGGCGTTGAAGCTGTTTATAAACTGATTAAGTCAATTTTGAATTTACCGCACTAAAACAGTCAATTTTACGGGCTGCCCTCTTCGGACGCGCGACTTCTAAAGATCAGATGGTTTGATCATGGCCATAAAAGAATCCACATGAAAGACAAATTTATGGAGACAAATCGCGACTCCTTCGAGGTTGCTCACAGCATCGGTTCGTATGATAACAATAATTAACAACAGATTATTTTCATTTAAACCTATGTAACATATACTTCATTGATCCTCAGAAGGTTCCATTGAACCCAAAATAATTCGATACTTTAGCATAAGTTGCCACGATTGCTAAATTACACGAGGTGCCACTGACTTCTCATTAAAGTAAATAGTTGTGGGAACCTCTTGATTCAATGAAGCTCTTACAAACTTTTGCTATAAGTAAATGAATAATGAAATATGATGTAAAAACCAGCAAAAATCAAGAAAATTTCACTTTAAAAGTCTAAATATCAGTAATAATACATGTACTCAGAAAACAGCTGTAATGGCAAGATAGTAATGGCGGAGCTACGCAGGTATCATGAGAGATTCCTGTCTAATTGTTCGCTTTCTCTTCGGAAACACAGTTATGCGTTTCAAATGAAATTAGGATCTCCTATGATACTTGCATAGCTCCGCCATTCAGCTCGGTTATGACGGTAAATTTCGTGACTTTTATGTGACTACTTTTGCTCATCGTCATTTTTCCAGGTTGCCATGCAAGAATCAACTCTTCAATCATCTGTATCAAAAGGATCCAAGAGCCTCATTGAGAAAGCTTAGTCAAAACAAGACAGGAATGATAGAGAATCTGATTCGGAAAGCAATGCTGACGTGAGCTTTACGTCAGAAAATCTAGATGACAAAAGCTTCAAAGGGTAACGTAATAGAATCTGTCGAAAATGGTTGCGTGAACCATCCATTGACGGCTCGTGCAATGTGCCAACAGCGTTTTATCTTCACTTAAACCCACTTGAAATAACCAAACTTCACGGGATTTACTGAATCGCGGAGAAATTGAAACTTTTTCACATGTTCAAATGTCTAAAAACATGGTTGGTAAATAGCAAGAGCCGCGACTGGAATCATCAAGTCGGAAGTGTCCGCCGAAATAGATTATAGCATCATTGAAGGATAATGAGTGGAAGGAAGAAGAAAGAGAAGAAAAAGAGTGTGGGGAACGAAAAACAAAAGCAAAAATGACGAGAAAATTTGATCCATATTCTTTGATCATTGAATCACTCATATTCTTTGATCATTGAATCACTCCGCTTAGGTAAATCCCACAATGCAAAAATGAGTAATTAAAGATTCAAAATATTCTAACAATTCTTCCTGAAATGGTCTTCTGATAGTGAAGTTGTTTCGTAGGAGATGAAAGCTTTGTTTTTAAGGGGCTTTTAACCAATTTTTTTTTTTTTTTTTTTTTTTTTTTTTTTTTTTTTTTTTTTAATATGAACGTATAGCTGGCCGGGAAAAGGTAGAAACAAAAGTCGCGGACTGGTGCCCTTATCAGGACTTAGCACCACTTGGAGCGTAATATCCTTATCTCAGGGAACATAAATCATATTTTAGTATCCTGAAGCCAGACTCACTGTGTCGAGGTAAAGACAGCCAAGCATAATATGGGTGTTTTAAATAACTTTTCATCATAAATCACCTCGCCATTTATTTAGACTGTCTTTCTTGTTCTTGAACAGGCAGTAATGATACTGTTACTCCGCACTGACTTCACTGATTTACTGCTTGTCCGGGCGCGGCCGCCGCCGCGCGCCGTCTTATAAGCTCGAGAAAAGCGTAGTGCTCCAGTCTGAAGACTCTCACCAACACTCCAGCGATCGTGCTTACGCACGCTAACATACATTTCTTGTGACGTACAAGCACATCTTTTACAAAGATTTTGTCTAAATAGCGTACTTTCAAAACATGTTTTGAGCTGTATCATTGAGGGGATAAAATGTCCGGTCATAAATGTGCGAGAGAGAAAAAACAGTTCAATACAAGTTCAAAGCTCTCGAATTTAATCGTTAAAGACTGAGAGCCAAACAGTGGAGTAGATAAACCCCCAATGAGGGCTCCCGAAGCCCAACGAAAGGGCAAAATTAAATAAAGGATTTATATTTTTTATTTAATTGATGGATTAGCTCCTCATTCGTTTTATCCTTGAAAAATAATGATTAATACTTAAGACTTCGAGAGTCCTCCATGCCGGGCCTCCTGGGTATATTTCACAACTGCTGTTTTCCAGACATTATTTTAATTGCATTTCGAGAGATGTCCGGCTGTTTTGAGGAGCTTTTCCTTCACCAAGCCTCGAAAAAAAAGAAGAAAAAAATGTTTTTCATAAAATTGAACTGAAAAGCGAGGAGGGGTGAAAAAAATACAAAACGAAATAAGTATCTGTCTTTTTCCCTCGACGTTCTTACCGTAAAAAAAAAAAAAAAAAAAAAAAAAAAAAAAAAAAAAAAAAAAAGGATGACATGAGAAATTTTGTGATAGCAAATTTTAGGCGTCGACTTTTAGTCACTATATGCTCACTTTGAAATTCACGTTCTATCATTTGAGAGGAAACTGTTGATTGATACGAGATAGAGAGAGAAAGAAAAAAAAAATGCTCCATTTGGGACATGTGACCTCGTTGCCTCCGCTAGGTTGGAATATCCGCGGCCTGATGCGTGTGCGGGTTTATCCCTTACGATCGATGGATTTTGCCAAATCTGCGATTTTTCTTAATCCAAGAGTTTTCCTAATTTGATCTATCAACTGATGGAGGATGATTTGCATCATCCGCGTCTGCGCATTTGAGTGCGTTTACCGCTTTTAACGGCGTGTTCACTTCTTCTTGATTTTTAGAATTTTTTTGGATTTTAAGAAGAAAAGGGGGAATCTCATACATTGCTTATTTGTTTATTTTAAATGTAGAAAAGCTTAGTTCATAAATAATAAGTTATTGAAATTTATGGAAATATTAATTTTAATAAGGAAAGTTAAATTATCTTTAATTGAAAAAAAAAAAAAAAAAAAAAAAAAAGGATATTATTATTTAAGTGTCAACAAAATGTCGCTGTGGTCGATAGCCCCGATTGTGGGGCTGACCAGTTTTTTTGTGTAAATATCTTTGTCAGAACATTTTATATCAATAAAGCGTATAAAAAAAAGGTTTAACATTGGAGACGATTCTCCCGCGTCAGGTTAACTTCCGTTTCACAGCTGGCAAACAGGAAGACGGCCGGTAAATTACCGGCGCCGCGAAGGGCCGTAAACATTGCTGGTCCGCGAGAAATGAGATAAAAACATAACTTGAAAATATGTTACTACCTCGTACAAATAAAGGAGGAAATCGAACGACATAAAGAGACAAGAAAATACGCCGAACAAAAATTACAGCAAATTACTAAAATAACCGAAATCATGTTTCATGGAGAGGAGGCTGGAGAAAGATTGCAAAAGAATCTTACCTACACCTCGTTTAATTAGCGTTTAGGAAGTGGAATGGAGTAAACACTTGAGATGCCTTTCACAAGTCTATTATATCAAATAATACCTACGGTCTCGATTATTAGAAGGTGGAGGAGCTTTTGCGCTAATCGGTAAAGTTATAGGATTTGGAAATCGGAGATCATCAGTGGAAAGCGCAACAGCTTACGTGCGACTGGTGAATGAGTAGCAGTCCCGACGAAACATGAGCCCACTCTTCGCTTTCAAGCTAAAACCCGCTTCCTGCATTGACTATGATAGTGGTCATTAGAAAGTTGAAAGTTACATCACTTATCCGAGACAATGTCATAGGACACTGTTTGCATTGCCTTAAAAGGAAATCATTCGACTTTCTACCTATGAAAATAGATTGACTGCTAAAATCAGTCGATATCAGGCAATCGCATAGAAACAGAGTGATGCGAGTCCTAAATATAGGGTGTTGTTTACATAGAATGAGTGGCATTGTTGTCACATAAGTAGAAGATTGCGGGCGCCTTTCGAGGCATCTTCAGTGACGATCCGATGTTTCCCTGATCGCATCATATCATTTAAAAAGACAAAGGTGGATAGAAACGCCACAAACGTAAAACGTACTGAAGAAGGGCCATGTGAAACACACAATTGGATCGCTGCACGTTTTGAGATCGAAAAAAAGTCGCAAAAAAATCGGTGAAAAAAAGTAATCAAAAATCATCGTTTTCGACCTTTCAAGCATAGGCGGATCCAGCAATCTGGCAACAGCGTATTCACTCCATTTGATTGCATTGGAAAAAATAGATTAGTCACGGGGCCATGGCCCCTTCAAGAATCGATTGTTTATCATACATTCAAATGGGAATAATGCGCAGTTGCCAGATTGCTGAATCCGCCTATGCTTCCAAGCTTGATTTAAAACTTTCCGGTGACACTTCTAGATTTATATCACTTATCAGAAGTGTTCTCTGTCATTACTGATGAGAAATTAACATTCTGACTATACATGCCACTCATTGACAATCTCATTAAGTGAACTGGGAAAGAATTATAGAGACAGAATAACTTGGAACGGTGCTGGACACTCACGCGTAAGATGCGAATGCTTCAGAGTGGCGTCGCATGCAATCTGGCAACTCAGCGTTGCGTCCATTCAAAGCTAGGTAGAACCGTAGAATATCGATTCAAGGGAGTGCACTAAGCACCCAATTGGTTCGACCTTCTTTCCGAGTTTAAATGGACGAAATAGAACGTTGCCACATGTCACGCGGTGCAATGCTACTGCGTGAAAGTAAGCAAATGAACTCTTCGCATTAAACTGAAAATTTTGAGAACTCGAAATCTTTAAAAGCACTGCTTTCTACATCGCATAGATTTGATATAACAGATCAACACTTTTAAACAACTTTACGTGGATTCCAGTCGTTCCCGGCACAGGCTTAAACATCTTGTGGAGCTTCATTCTCTTTTTTCTGATTAATATATTAATCCATCATTGCGGCCAGTGCTGGGAAACATTCTCCACTTACAATTAGCCACGGTTTTATGACCGAAAATTACAATTTGCTAGGTTTTTTTCCTCGCCCTATTTTCTTTACATGTTTATTTTTTTCCTACTAACAATAACACCGCGCACTTATATTATTAGTGTTTTCTTTTTTTTCTCTTTACGATAACGACATGTAATTTGTCAATCACCGTTGCAAACGGCTGCCACAGTCCGCTTCGAAGCCTTTGTTCACTCGATGACTCGTTTTGTGATGACGAGCGTGCTTTTAATTAGCATTGCAGCGCACTTACGTTCATTATCCCGAGCAGTTAGAGAGTATTATGGGCTGCGACTAGGTATCAAATAATTATTACGTCTCTGCGATAGCGATGCATAAAAGGGTATTCGACCCAAGGCCGAAATGCCTCCTGGTGACCTAAGTCATTAATTATAGTTAGGCGAGGTGCATATTAATGCATTTTGTATGCTCACAAAATGATCACTCACTCTCTACCTCCCTCCCCCCTTCTCTCTCTCTCTCTCTCTCTCTCTCTCTCTCTCTCTCTCTCTCTCTTTCTCTCTCTCTCTTTCTCTCTCTTTTCTTTCTCCTTTTTCCACGCTCAGAAAAAGAGTGGGCCTGTATCGTAAGATCCACGCCATGAGATTTCAATACGACATGCAGTCAACTCAAGCAACAAAAAATAGCCAAAAGTATCCTAAAAAAAATAAAATCCTGGACTCGTTGAAACCACTCTGAATACGATTATCAGTTGCCAGAGACAATATACAGGGTGTAACAAAACTATTAACAGTAATTTTCAGAGCGTGTTTTAGAGGTAAAAATAATACTTTTTGCCTATAAACATGGGTCCGAAATTGTAGTCTTTTCGAGTTACAGTGTTGCAATGTTTCCGAAAAACAAATTGAAAAATCGTCATAACTCCCTCGTGAATGTTTCTTAATGCTCGTAAATAGGTGCTATGGTGTAATTTTAGGCGCTCTTGCCGATTTTGCTGTATGCAAAAATTTGAGGGGGGTTTTGGGGGTTTTTCATGATTTTTCTCACTTTTTTTGGCCTATGTGAAAACATGCTTTCGGATTCATGAAACCCAAAAACGATTAGCATTACTCAAAAGTTCGTAAAAAATTATACCTTTTTGGTCTTTAAAAGTTTTTCCTTTTCGCAAACCATTTCCGAGAAAATCGTCCCTAAAGTAGCAGAGGTCGGCCGAGAATTGACAAAATCAAAGAAAATGCGATTATTCCGTTTTCTCCTGTTGAATCCGCCCTTAAAATATTCGGGAACAGTTTTTCAACACCCCGTATACTAACACCAGATGTTTTTTGAGTGTGTCATAGATCCGGAATTTTATCCGAAAATACCGGTACCGGGCACGCTCTTCAAAACTATCAAAATTTCTTTTCGGTACTTCTTGCTATAGAATTTGCGCCATTTTGAAGAGTACTTTCTTCTCGGCGCCGGGTAGTCTGGATCACATATTTTTACACTCTACAGTCAAGGAAGAATATAATGTCAGGTGACTACAGCTATAGACTACACGCAATACTGATCTCAATGAGTTTTAACATTGCAGGAGGCTTACCCAAGACTGAATAATAGGAGTCGCATGACATGATTTTTGTCCCCGACTGTCCATAGCTAGCTAAAGCTTGAATTGAGATAAGTCGTTTCCTGTCTTGGTTACCATTGACATTACAGGGTCGCGTCATGTGGCGTTGCGATAAAGCGAGGGTGTCACCAGTCACCATTGGTGACACCCTAGTGTCTTGGTGGTAACTCACCACCAAGTATCAACGACCATTTGTGCAGCTTCAAGCGGAGTATCGCATCAGCGCAGCGGGAGGAAACACCATCGTCGTCTATTTAAAACGGAAAGCCAGAGCATTACAAAAGAGGGCAGAGAAAATAAAAAAAGAGAAGAAGAAGAGGACAAACAACACAATGAAAAGAGGTACAGATCGAAGCTGCGCCTTTCCGAACGAGAGATGACTGAAGAAAATCGATCTCATCAGATAGTAATCGGAGTGTGTGGTGTTTCGTGTGTGACATGACGCGCCGCGCAGGGGCCCGATGTTGGTTGCCCTGCCACCCGCTGCGGCACAGACTCACCGCGCCGCTCTGCAATGAATGACGCGAAAATGACATTATCTCTGCGTCTCAATTGTCTTGGAGCGACGAGGACGCGACAGATCACCTGATATAAAGCGTCATCACGCTCTTTCCTGGCGCTCGCGCTAATACTTTCAAAGTGAGAGAACTGTCGGACTGTTGCCGCACTGCGTTAGAAATGTATTGGTTAACCCTTATTGGAGGAAAGGACTGAAAAAATATGACGTTACCGTTCCAAAGTGGAGCAAATGACAAATCTCAAATAATACATCTGTCGAAAAATAAAAGGCTAAGCTATTGGGTGAAGAAGCTGTTACCAAGAGGCGCTGATCTTATGACACCGAATCTATCTTCGGGTATAATCTGTCGCAGCGCAGCGTTTCCAAACGTGTGGTCCAAGACGCGACACGAAGTCTCTTCAGGTGGGCCGCGGAGGTTCAAAAAAGGAATGTGCAAAACGTGAATTTTGGTGGGTGAAGAATTTGAAAACACGACTTTCCTGTTTAAGACTGCGGATTGAAATATTTTATTATATAGAGCTGAGTTTCAAGGAAAAAGAACAACTACCAGGTATCTCTCCGCCTATCTTTGGACCCCTCTTTTAAGGACCGAAATTGGATGAATTTTTAGGTACTTACAATATAGACAACTCCTTTTTATTTGCGAATACACATTCTTATTCCTCCTTTAACGGATTGAGAAAAAATGAGCTTTTCCCTCACTTACCTACCCACCCGCCCTCCCAAAATGGAAAATAAAATCATAAAATTGTGTAGGTGGTTTGTGGGATCACTGACGTTTTCCTCAAGCGGTCCATGAACAGCAAAATGTTAGGAAATTGGCTCTATCTTATCAAAATTACCGATTGCTATTCAATGGCATTGCTTGGATAGGGTGGGGGGGGGAGGCAGGGTCTCCAGCTTCAAGCTAGTTGACAGCTGAATTGTCAGTAAGATCTCCGGAATCATACGGGTAACTTCACGGCGTCAGGAATTTCCACTTACGCTAATATTAATTTGTGTTACAGAAACTGTACATCGTTAAAAAGTTCAAAAAGCAAACAAACGATTGAATATTTCGGTCAAAGGTGTTCCTCCTAGCAAAATCAAAAACAGAATAAAAAACGCTTGAATGATACATTTAAATCACGCTGCTTTTGAGGGGTCAAAAGATCATTGAGCCATGAGAAGATGACTATGGTGATTCTGCCAGGTCACTCCGCCTATTTAGACTCTTAAAGCTCCATCATTTTGATTCAGTAAATGTACTTGCGGTCCATTATTGTAGGACTTACTGACTAAAAAACCTTAACGAAAATATTCATTCGGCTTTAGACGTTTTCTTGACGCAATTTGAAATTTTCCGGCGTCTGCGAAAAGTCTTATTACCCTAGACCCATAAGCGTTTACAAGGGAGGCAGATACAAGGAAGTCGAGATTGCGATCGCAAAAGTGACTCCTGTCCTTACAGTGCAGTGTGCATCTGAGTTTTAAATCGTTTTTAGTCATCTCCATCTTGACTCAAAAGGCTAGGACTGGGCTGATCGCAATATTTCTGACGATAAGGGGTCAGCACAATTGCCCGTTACTTAAACGAAAAGTGGACCTTTTATAGGAAAACCGAAGTTTGTATAGCAGTGCTATCATACCAAATGTTAGAGCATCAAAATTGTGATTCATATTTGAGACGAACCATATTGAGGAATTGAAGATTCACTGAGTAAGCAGCATTGGTAGGCGGAACAATATGTAAGTAAATGTTTAGAAACAGATCAAACGATACGCAGTACAAAATGGAACGTTAGATTTGAGTCTACGGCGAAACGCCTTCAAGACACTCTTCGCTGTTAAATTGTAGGGTGCGTTACAAACTGGAGCAAAGTTTATAACCACCCTTTCTTCATCCTTCCTAGTTTCGCGGACGCTCGCGCTATGCCACTTCGAGCTGATCCGTGATAGAAAAGGGCCTTACAAGAATATAGAAGAGAGTGAACGTGATAAAGTACATAGCCTGAATTGTCAACAGCGCATAATGACAATTTAATGGTCTGATTCTCGTGTACAGATTAGGTAGACTCATGGCAGGAGAGCATAGCAGAGTATAAATAAATTATTGTTTGCCTCTCGTCGGGCGCGTATCTCCCTTCCCTCTCTCGCGCCCGACACTCCCGCAAACCGCAAGACAGATTAACTTTCGAGCTACGCCACGCCGCCGCCACGCCGCCGCCACCCCAACCAAGCCAAACTTGACATTATTGAATAATGGTCCGGTCCGACAAATAGTTACCCTTGAAGATCACTGCACTCCCTTTTCCCACAACTCTTGCCACTTCGCGACATCATAGAAAAGTCTTCACAAGTCCAAAGGTTCCAGCACACTCCAAGAGGATCGTGGCCTACGTACAAATCTCTTGATTTTAAAAGATGTCATTCCTCGAATCATTCTAAGGAAATAATGTCAAAGCACGGCAGAAAATGAACGAACAGATTTTCCATAATTGAGGCGTTAAGAAGGGAACTCTTTGAGAGAGCGCTTCATAAAACTGAAGAAGTTCCAAAGCGCCATCACCACCCGCTCGGCTTTACTTAGAGGAAGCTGGTCGGCTTGGCTGGCGATGGCGTGGCGGTTATTCAAGGCAACTAGGCTAGGACTTCGCCAGGCTATAAGTAAAATCAGTTGGCCTCTTCTCTTCCGCCTTTCCTCTCTTCTCTTGTAATCATCGGGATGGACGACGCTCTCACCCTTATTTCTCACTTCTGAAGAGCGTTACAACTTCTCCATCCCCTTTTTCAAAAAATTCAAGTCCTCACAGCTTTAAAATTAGTAGTGAAAAATAAGAGTTCATAACAATTATAGCAAACATAAAAAAAAAACAAAAAAACAAAAAAAAAACAAAAAACAAAACAAAAAACAAAAACAAACAAAAAATATTAAATGGTAACAAGGTAAGTAAAGTAAGATCCTTTCAGAAGTGTAGGCGATTCTATACTCTGTTCACGATAAGAAGGCGGGTGAGAATTCAGGTAGTAATGCACTATTTCGCAACAGTGCGGCTATGCCGGCTACTCCAACCCTTCGCAGTGGCCGTTGTTCTCCCGACCTCTCTCTTAGCATGGAGGATTTCCAAGAACCGACGGACTCTAAAATCTACACACGTCCAGTGAAGATTGCAAACGGTCTGAAATACGAAAAAACGGACAACATTTTCGGCCTTAAAGGCCAAAACTCGGCAAAAATAATCGAGTTGGAATAGTGAATGACGCTCAGAAATTCGTATTTTTCAGTCCGAATTTAATTCAGGATATTTCGCCTAATATTGAATTTCTGAGAGTCATCAATGTTCCAACTCGACTATTTTTGCCGAGTGTCGGCCTTTAAGGCCGAAAATTTCGTCCGTTTTTTCGTATTTCACACCGTTTGCAATCTTCACTGGACGTGTGTAGATTTTAGAGTCCGTCGGTTCTTGGAAATCCTCCATGCTAAGAGAGAGGTCGGGAGAACAACGGCCACTGCGAAGGGTTGGAGTAGCCGGCATAGCCGCACTGTTGCGAAATAGTGCATTACTACCTGAATTCTCACCCGCCTTCTTATCGTGAACAGAGTATAGACCGATAATTGTTGGCAATTTCCAATTATCATTCCTATCAATCAAAACAAAACTTTCTTCCGTTTCTGACCTTTTGATTTTAAAACGTTCCTCGCTGATCAAATTCCATTAATTTTTTTTTGTGTTACATGAGAAATAACGTTGGAGAATTCCAAAGATCGTCGATCTATGTGCGCTTATACTTCTGAAACTATCTCTAATTTGAAATATTCGTATAGTTTCAGTGCCTTGGAGATATACAGCATATGTAATCAAAGGAGTCAATCGTGTTGCATCAATAAGTGGGTAAAATCCCAAAATGTGTTGCTTGGAGGTTGGGGCAGGATTTCGTCCGAGGTCCTTGCTCCACTTTTCACAGTATTTCGCTGATGTCATATTCATGTATAACACCAGTAGAATCTCGGGAATTAAGGTTTGATTTACAGATGACCGATGAGATAACAACTGTCAAGTTTGTTTGATTAAATCAGTGGTCATCAGTAGTTGAATCCTCTTTGGTTTGTGTGTTTTCTGTGTTGAAGGTTTCTGTGATCTCAAGGAATTATTTCATCACTAACCGAACACGATGACCGAAGAAACCTCGCAAACTTGGCGGGCAGGTTGGGGCAGCTTGCCTAGCAGTTAATCGATCAAAAGTTGGGGTGAAGATTTGAGGGATCAAGAGTTGGTGTCAAGATTTGAGGTCCTTTTGGCGGTGGAGCCAACATAATGGGATGACCCGGACAGCGGACGCAAGAGATGTTCTTAGGGAGGGGTGTAGTAAATGGGGTTTCTTACGTTGGTAATGACGAACTATGTGTAGGTTGGCAAAACTAGCATATGTCCAGCTGTCTGTGCCTAACTCTAATTATTTCGTTGCCTATTAATAAAGATGGCTCCTTCCTCAGTATCACGTTCTCGGTTCTTTCAACCCATGCGTTCGCTCGAACATATCAAGGAGAACTGCGGCCCAACTGCAGGTTTGGCGACTGGAAAGCGTAACTTTTTTAAGCGACTTTGAAATAAACCGGCAGGAGGAACATCATTTAATGATAATAACGACAAAAAAAGGGGGTGAGATAAATCAGAATCCGGAATGGCGCCCTAGTCTACAAGGAAATTTTAAAGTATTACTAGAAATAATTCGAGGACGGAACCTTTTGAGGTTTTACGAAAAAAAAGTTCCGCTATTCTCAGCGGTGGGTTAGACCGGGTGTTAGTGAAAATATGTTCCACTCGAAATATCTCGGCCAAGGTTTCAAATGTCGACAAACGCTGAAACACGGGTTCAATTATTTCGAGGGGGACACTTTTTAAGGGAGAGCTGAGGTCAAAAATGATGACAGTGACCTGACAAATGTGATCAACTTACGGAGTTTCGGTCTTGCTCACTTAAATCTTCACCACCGTCAATTCAATTGAAAACGGTACTCGAGCCGTGAACGGCGGCGCACCCAAGCATTTGCATCGCGACACTAGAAACAATTGTCATTCAGGCACGCATGGTATGCCAAAGTGCAAGAAGCGCATCTTAAAGCAGCTATAGAGCGAGTGAAGGGCCCAGAACGCCCGCCGCCACACTCTGGATCGAAAAATCGATTATTCTGGACATAAAAAAATGTTGATTTTCATCGCTTCAGTCCTTCATTTTTGTCTTAATTGTATATATAGCAGAAACCTTACTATTCGACTCATTTTAAGCTCCAAAAGAAGTTATTTTACACGTTTCTAAATTACCTAGCGGTCGTGCAAAATCTTCATTTTTAATCGTAAGATTATGTCCAACAATGTTTTTTTTTCGATTCACTGAGCGTCGCCGGTCGATCGGGCTCAACATAGTAATCACACATGGTTAGCGCTATCACATCGGGAGTTGAGCCATTGCTTTTATCGCTAATTTAAACTCCAGGCAACATGTAAACTCGTGCGGCAACCGCATATTTCCATGCAGCTTCTTGTGTGGGTAAGTACAGGGTATATTGCTCTTTTGCTCCGCTGGCGCACACTTGATCGGAACATGGAATTTTCCAGACATAAGTGTTCGGATAATAATCACGGTCATGAAAAAGAGATAACTTCATAGCGTGTGAAATCAATCATCCTAAAGCTTAACTTAGATTATCGGGGTTTTGGCAAGAAAATATCACTAGTGAAATGCTTCAAAATAAAAAAAAATAAAAAACAGCATAAGTTCATGTCCGGAAAAGTCCAAGTGTGGATAAGGTGTGCTGTGCTGCGCGACATTCCCCCTTCCCGCAAATCCTTCCCCTCGGTCATACAGACTTCCTTCGCAATTTCACCCCCTCCCACGATTCACCTCACATATAACTCCGGCAGAACCGATGTCCCCAGCGAACCCCAAGTTCATCCCACCGAGCAAACACATACACGGGGACTCGCTTCGGGGGCTCAAGCGCTTATGTTCGAATGAAGCGCGCATTTTGTTTTCTTTTTTTCTCGTTCGTTCGTTATTGTATTCGGCTATGCAATGTCGTGAATGACTCCCAACGTTACGAATGTGAAAACAACCTCGATTTGAGGCAGTTTTGCAATAGAATAAAGATCAATATCAGAGGTTCTAATGTGTATTCTCACCGCGAAATCGTGACTTATTTGCATACCCCTACGCTATCGGTATCACACTACTTTTTTCTATGTCTCCGTACTTGCCCGGTTTGCATTGGTAAGTCTTAAAACCGTATAGTTATTTTAGAATTCCATGCGATTACCCCAGTGGAGCAGCCAGTGGAGCCGCCACTGGAGGGGGCGGAGGGAGGGACGATCTGGAATCCCCCCTTCCCCTTGAAATCAACAGTTGCCTTTCAAAAAGGCGATTGTTCGCGTTTTCCGGGAACTTTTTGTCAATTCTTAGCCTTGGAGTCACTTGACTACTTCTAGACCTTAAATCATCCTTCCCTCGAAAAATACATGCCTGAATAACACTCTTCACTACCAAGTGGCGTACGCGGGGGGGGGGGGGGTAATTTCTCGTCAAACTCTCATCAGTGCAAGCCCCTACCAAAAAAATCCCTGCGTAAGCTATTACTACCGGTGGGGAGGGAAAAGGAACGCTCCAAGGCGCTGGTTTTTTTTTTTTTTTTTTTTTTTTTATAGGTGTTTTCACTCAAAGTTACAACTTTCCGTGAACTTTTCATCCAAGAGAATATGTGGTGTGCATGTGCTTCCTCAGGAAAAGCACTTATAAGCACCGAAATACAGATTTAGTGTGGCATGTTACAGGAGTTAACGTATAGGCACTCTACGTGGGCCTATGGGATAGTCCGCTGATCAGTAGTTTTGTTGGAAACGTCCCAACATTACTAAGTTTCATCGGAGAGGTCGTTCGTGGCTCGCGGTCATAAGAAGATGAGAAACACTCCGCGACATGCAGTGCGCTCTCTCGGCAATTGCCGCGTACTTCTCTGACCGACAAGTGGAAGTCGGATGGATCTGGATCGTAGACGGCGCGCGGTCGCCACACCAGCCCCCCACGGAGAAAGGGTGCCGGGGGGCAAAAAGTGCCGAGCGGGGCAGGTGAGTCTGCCGGCTGCGCTCGTGGCACTTGCGCGTCGGCTGTGTCGGCCCACCGCAAAAATCGTGACACAGGCGTGCGACGCAGGGACTCATCACGCAGTGTCGTCATGCTGACGGCGGAGTGCGTGAGTCCGTTGTGACGTGCGAGCACGCGTCGATGATCCAGATGGTGCAAGCATAGGCGTAGCGTATCAGGGGCTAGGGGGGGCTATAGCCCCCCACTTTTTTTGGTCACGCTACGCCTATGGGTGCAAGTTTCAGCGGAGAGGTCTTTCGGTGGTGGTGATGGTGGGAGAAAATACCAGCCGCACAATATTTTAAAGGCATGATGCAGCCAGGCAAGTAATGAGAGATTTTATGTCACCACGTAAACAGTAAGCCGGAAACACAAATACAAGGAGTAAACAGGTGAACAAGTGCATACAAGCTTCAAAAATAATTTGCTAATTATCAATGAAAAGGCTCAGATGGTATCAAAAGCTTGCTCAACACTTGTGATAATATACTCAGACGAGGATCGTTCACATTACACATCCACCACATGCGGCAATATTTACATCGACACACGTTCTGTCTGTGTACCATACAGGGTGATTCATAACTTGTGTGAATAGAGCGAACTCCGGAGGTTAAAAATAAGACCGTTTCTCTTTTGAACATGACTTGCGTCGTTGTCCTAATCCTGTTGTGATTTCATTACTTTCGTGCACTTTGCTTTGGTTGCGATTTGTTGTAGTTTTATTACGATAGTGTCCCAAAAGCTTGGGATTGATTAGTGTCTTTGTCATACAGCATCTTTACGACCGGGACAGGCGGGGGGGGGGGGGCACCAGTAACGGGAAAATGTCAAAATAAGATAGGGAAAATGTGGTAAACAACCGGAATGTGTCAACAAATATGGGCTCCTGTCATCCCCTATGCTGGATCCCGGGTAGAAATGATTTATGAGAAATCATGACCTTTGCATGGGGAATCATGAGTTTCTCATGTGAGCCCTCTACGAACATTTTCATGATTTCTCAAGAGAACTCATGAGAAAACAGTGGTGAAATCATGGGAGCCCATGGGAAATCATGGGTTTCACATGGGTTTCCATGAGGCGCCCACGGAAAGTCATGATTTTCCATGAGAAGCCGATGGAAAGTCATGTTTTCACATGAATTTCTCATGGGAACTCATGATTCTCCATGCTTCGAACTTTTCTCATGGGTCATTTCTACCAGGGGTGCCCCCCCTCCCCACGTCCCCAGGATTTTTTGCTAGCTACGCTCTAGTTTGCATTGTATTTTTTTCTTTCTTTCTTTCTTTCTTTCTTTCTTTCTTTCTTTGAGAGAAGTACAGACAGAATTTTGGCGAACTTGAAGTGAGCGACATGCAAGTCATTCGTCTTGGCGTGTAGTATACCTAAGCCGCATGTTTTGCTTTAGATTGCGATTTCCTTCGTACGTTAGCACTCTCAAGATCTACCTTGAGCCAGAAAATGGTGTGAGATGAAATAAAGTAATGCGACAAGAACGATCGGCACGGGCATGGCAGCCAGGGCTGCCGTTTTGCGTATAATCAATGCTATTTTTCAATTCACCGATGATTCCACCGGTTGAGAAAAGATTACACAGTCCAGTTCAGTGCAAGACTGTAATGAACTAAAATACTCGCATCTGTAATCTTTTCTCAACCGGTGGAGTCGTCGATGACTATAAAAAACTTGCGGATATTTTAATTACTCAACGGAGTTTCCACCGATTAAGGAAAGATTACAGATCAGATTATTTTCGTGCATTACTGTCATACACTGAACTGAACTGTGTAATCTTTTCTCAACCGGTGGCATCATCGGTGAATAGAAAAATAGCATTGATTATACGCAAAACGGCAGCTCTGATGGCAGCCTTCGCTGCGTCTATATGAATCAGCGTGTCTACTAAGGAACTTGGCGCAGTGCGGCGCGTTGCGAGGATTACTTTAAATTGATTCGGGTGTTGAAAGTTTGAGCGGTTCGTTAGTGTCTTATGTGGTTCACAGTTCAAAATCGTGAACAAGCAATTTTTAATTCAATTGCGGCGTTGATGACTTCTTTCGTAGAGCTTCAACCATTTGTCTGTCAGTTCTCACATTAATGTTCGACCTCTCTCCACCTTGTCTACTATAGTGTCTTGTTTCTTTTGGTCCTTCTCTTTTTTATTTGTTCCTAAGAACAGGTCAACAAGCCAAATCATAGAGATACGTGTTGCTTCTGGACGCCAAATCTCGCCGGTGCCCTTAGCTCCTACAAAGAGGTGTAACTCAACACAACGTCTCAAAAAGTAGCATTTCTGTTTCACTTCTATAAAAGAAAAGCATTTTTTTTTATTATTATTTATTTTGCTTCTACTTTTGCGTGTAACCTAACAAATCTCACAAACAAATTACATGGAAATCGGCAGAATTGGTTCACCGCTGAGGAAAGAAACCGTGAATGGAGATTTTAAAAATTTAGTTGGGTTACGCTTCTTTGTGACAACACTGACGATATTTGATACAGTCATGGTTGCGATCACCTTCTAGATGACAAATAAAATTATAATCAAAAAGTAACATACAATAATCAGGACATCTTCCCACATACAACAGCCACTGCCGGGGGGGGGGGGTGTCTTCTAATGTAGCATGGGAGTATTTCCCATGTGGTGTCCAGAACCGTCCCTTCGCTCATTCCATCCACTTGCGCAACAGGCAGAGAGGATCGAGGCATAGCAACAACTCTTGTCAGTGCGTTCGCGGGTGGGAGAAAGCGGGGGAAAAAGAGAAAACGTAACGGGGATCGACCTTTGTTTCAAGCCAGGAGTCGAAGGCCAGCCCTGGGAGAAATCAGGGCTCGAACTGCGTTGCATATTTTAAGCCGAAAGGCAGTCGGATAGTTTCTTGCACAGCGTAAAGACGGAGTCTCTTTCTCCAAAGTAATGTGAGTATCTTTTGGGGGCTAGTCATGTACTTTGTACATGGCTAGCTTTCCATAAAGTTAATTCGTGTGCTTCGGGTTGGGGAGGGATAAAAGTGGTTCCTTGATCATATATCCAAAACCCGTGTTCTATTTATTCCAAACCCCCGTAGCATTAAATGAAAGTAATCTGACAGATCGCGTTCCTATTGGGGGGGCGAGCGACCCCCAAAAAGGACCACGCGACAACATGGCGCCCTCCTCGTTGGCCATCGATGATTAGTTCAATCAATCATCGGTATAACCCAATTTAACTCCCCGAGATAAGTCAAGTTTTAAAAGTTTCTTTTTATTCGTGTACTCGTATTTTTGTGTTTTAAGTGTTATTCATCATGTCATTTCGTGTTTTTCTTTACTTCGCATTTTTCTTAATTTCGTATCGTTTCGCGTTATTGTTTCGAGTTATCTCGTGTTTTCGTGTTTTTTCAAGTGTTCCGTTCTTTAAGTGTTCTGCAGTGTATTTTATGTTCTTACACTTAATTCATGTTTTTTTTTTTTTATGTTCTCGTATTTTTCTCGTGTTTTCGTGTTTTTAAATTTTCAGGTCGAAAAGTATTTTTCGTATTTTCGAGCTCTGACTTTGTTCGTGTTTCTTTTTCCGTGCTCTTTTTCGTGTTCTTTTTCGTGTTGTTTTGTGTTTTTCGTTTTCGTGTTTTTGTTGAATGTTTAGTGAGGGAGTGCACGCCCTTACCACTTCAACTTTTTCTTGTTTAGTACGTTAGTTTAGCGGACAATTTATTCATTGTTTTTTATAGTTTGACTACCCTCAGTCCCGTGATGCCAAGTCTTATTATCAATTAAATGAAAATATAGAATTTCTCGAAAAAAAAGCCGTTCGGTTATTTTCTGTGAAATTCGCCGCATATTATTTTCAATTTCGTGATTTTTTCTAAAAGCTTCTACTACTTTAGCAGTTAATTTAAATTTAAATAAATTAGCCCGTGCTTTCGCTGAGTGAATCCAGCCGATGTTCCAGAACCAGAGTGTGCTTAGTATGATTTCCAATTCCAAAATCACACATTCTGCAACGTGGGAGTTATAATAACAATCATGATTTCAACATCCTGGTCTTTATTAACGTCCAGCTCTCCTCACTTCTATGGATTTTGAACCATCAATGTGGAACGTCTTTTGGAGCCATCTCGACGGACTGTCATGGAATTTCTCAACAAACAATCTTCTCATCGAAGCGCTCTCTTTTTTCTGTTCCAGCCTTCACAATCAGAGGATCAACGCTACTCATCACCAAAGGATTATTTATCGTCGAGTATTTACTAGTCAAGTAAAAAGTTTATATTATCAAAATTCTTCTTTTTCTTGTTAATTTTATTTTCCGTCAGTTACTCGCTTTGTCTAACCAGTGTCACATATAGCATCATGAGTCATCAACAGCACTATAACTTAAGGTCAGCACCATTTAGAATCCCCTCTGCCCACCCGCCCCCTCAAGAGGTGGCTATTAATGTTGAAAATCATCCTCGCCAAGAACTAGTGGCTATTCCGCAAAACCATTCACCGACCGAAATCAGATCGCCAATTGCGGATCGCACTCCTATGCGTCATTTGTACCCCAATGTCCACATGATGCATAGTAGAGCACCGCAAAGTCTCGAAAACCCAATTGCTATCGGAACTCCGAATAATGATTTCCATCGATCTCCGAATAATGATTTCCATCGATCTCCGAATAACGATTTCCAACGATCTCCACAGTCTTTTTCCAGCGGAGCCGAGCCCCAGGTTTCCGTTGCTGCTGGTTGTGTCGAGGGTTCACAGTCCTCACCTAACGTCATGAATACCGTCTTAAACGAGTTGAAAAACATGCAACTAATGATCAATGACCGAATCTCGAATCTCGAGAGTAAAATTCCTGACCTGGTCAAGTCTGAACTTTCCGGACAAAATGGACCTCGGGAGAGAAGTGACTCCATGGTAAGTGCCTCGGTCTCGACTAACAAAGGTAAAAGAGACAGACTTTATGGATCTGTGAACTTTCGAGATATGGCAGCATTTAACGGAAAGTTGGAGCCGGTGCATCCAAAAATTTTCATAAATAGCCTTCGTCTATATTTACAGGTGAATCCATGTTCCGATGAAATTATTATCAACGAAATTTCTAGGTTGTTAACAGGTGATGCTCAATCGTGGTATCAAGTGTACGGGGACTCGTTCAGTACTTTTGATAGTTTTTGCGCAGGATTTTTAAGATACTTTTGGGGGGAAGCTCTCCAAAATAATATTCGGGCATCGATTTTCATGCCTCATCGGTTTGTTTCCGGAGGAAGCCTCGCCAGTTATTTCCTTGAAAACGTTAAAAAGGTCAAATATTTGGACCAACCTCTGCCGGAATCCGTAATCTTATCAGCAATTATCGCCCATTTTCCAGAGCAAGTTCGCTGGACTCTCTCTGAGTCACAAGCTGACACTATCGATAAAGTGTTATTCCGACTCCAATCACTAGATAATTTGAAATTTCAGTATCAAGTCTCGCCGTTTAGAAGTAACGCCCCGATCCAAAATTCGAACTTTTCCCGAAATAACAATAATTCTAGACCTCAAAATCAACGGGTCAATCAGCTTGCTATCGAGTATGTACCCGATGTATCGATTCCACCTCCTCAAATTGGCGAGTCTCCCTCCGAGAGCAACTTGACCGAGTCTTTAAACTAGAAAACTGCTGGGCTACAGTTAATTCAGTAGTTCCAGCAGTTAACACCCAGATTCAAATGGACAAGAGAATAATTGAAAAATTGCAGTCTAAAGCACACCTAACCTTTACTTTCGTGAAAATTCAGGTTACATCGCTGGGAGATAATTCATTCAATTTTGTTATTTTAGCCATCGTTCCCAATTTATTTCAGCGCAATTTTAAAAATATTATCCATGGCAATGCCATTTTCAACTTCGAAATCCTAAATTTCTTTGTATCAATCAACATGTTCAATTTGTTAAAGTTTGTTCAATCTTTAGATATGACCAAATTCAGTTATTTACTTTTATTTCTATCATCCAGCTTAATTATTCATGATCGGGATTTTTTGAGTAACTTTGTCAATCCAGTGCCAGCGAATTCAAAAATATGTGAAAATATGGCCAAAGTTCTTATGCACAATATTTCATTGCCTCTTATTCTTCAACTTTCTCAAAAAATTCAGATATTTTTAGGTGAACTCATTGTGAGAAATGATAAAAACCTGGATGAATTTATTAAAACAGTCAATCAGCGGCTAGTTGTTGGTCTAAAAGCTCAGCACACTGTCAAAATGATCGACATAAATCAGCACTTATTATCCTTAGAACAGTTTGATGAAAATCAGCTCCCCACCTCTTCTTTTCTGAAAGTGTTGAGTGATGTCGTTCGGCAGGTGGTTGAGAATCAAGACCGGTGCAAGACCGTTGATTGTCACCGAATTAGCACCATTCAACAGAATCCAGATCATTTTTTGCTATCAGAAAAAGATCAATCTTCAACTCGTGTTATTAAGCAGAAATCTCCTTACATTTCTGCCATTATTGAAAATCATCCATTTGAACTGTTAGTAGACACTGGCAGTGAGATAACGCTGTGTAGTCAAAATTTCTTCGAAAGTTTAGAAAAGATTACAAACTTCAAGTTCCCAAAATTACCGGTGACTGGTTTGACCATTCGTGGAGTCACTGGTGTTAAATCTAAAAGGGTTCAGTTTCAAATTTTCATCAACTTTGTAATCTCTGGCGTGAGTTTTCCGTCACCCGTTTTGGTCGTCCCAGAAATTCAAGTCCCATTAATTGTCGGCATGGATTTTCTAACTCAATTTGGAGCGTTTATTGACTGTCAAAAGCGCACAGTGACCCTACTGAATGGCCAAATCAGTGTACCGTGGATTTACAGAGAGGCAGTCAACATTAATCAAATCCGATGGGAAATCAATCCAGAAAAGCCCAAAGTTTTGATACTCTCTGACAGTCATGGTAGAGGATTAAGCTCATTAATAATTCCTAAGCTTCTTAATGTGAATATTGAGGTTAAAGTCAAACCTGGTGCTAAATTTAACGATGTCATCGCTGATCTAGAATCTGAAAAGGATATGTTATTCGAAAACGACATCTTAATTCTCATAGGAGGTACCAATAATATCGACTTTCCGAAATCACAAGCATTTCTTAATTCAGAGTTCAAAGTCGATATTTTGAGACAATTAAAGTGTAATATTATTATTTTTGAAATTTTTGAACGCTTCGACGTATCATCCATTAATCCAATAATTTCAGACATAAATCACCATTTGAGAGAAAGCTTAGCGGAGATTAACTGTCAATTTGTAAAAACTGACGAGTTATTTTGCCGCGAAGACTTTTCCTCACATGGTCTTCATTTAAATCACGCAGGTAAACAGAAATTATCCAAAGTTATTATCGATAAGGTCAATCAGATAAATACATTCGAATATTCCGATGTGAACTCGAGTTGTAACTGGCACCTTGAGAATACTGAATTGCTTGAGATGGAAGCTTCAGCAAACGTTGTTACATCGACAACTTTTGGTGAAGCCGAAATAATGGAAAAATTAGATTCATTGCAACTTTCAACTGATCAAAAGACTCAGTTAAGAGACTTACTTTTAGAGTTCAAAGATGTTTTTTCAGATATACCCGGCAAGTGTAAAGTTTATAAGGCGAGCTTTCGATTAACTGACTTAAAACCTTTCGTAAAACGCTCGTATCCCGTGCCTTTTGCAAAAAAGGACATGGTACGAAGAGAGATCCGCAGAATGCTAGACTTAGAGATAATAGAGATAAGCTACAGTGCTTATTCGAGTCCTATTGTGCCGGTTCCGAAAAAAGATGGCAACTGTCGTTTATGCCTGGACGCCAGGACATTGAATTCTAAACTCATAGCGGACGCCGAGAAACCCGAACATATTGACACCTTACTGTATAAATTCCGAAAGCCTGCATTCATTTCGACATTGGATTGTGTATCGAGCTTTTGGCAAATTGAACTTGAGGAAGAATCCAGAGATTGCACCAGCTTCACTTTTGAGGGTGTCAATTACCGATTTACTCGACTTCCATTTGGAACAAAAGTATCGATGCAACACTTCAATAAAGGAATGAATACATCTTTGGGCCCTGAGCTTTATGATTTCTTAACCAAATATGTAGACGATCTCAGAATCGTGTCGGAAACTTTTGAAGACCACCTTAAGCACCTGCGAACCACTCTTCAAAAACTCAGAGATGCTGGATTCACTTTAAAGTTCACAAAATGCTTTTTCATCCAAGCGTTTGTGGACTTTTTAGGCTACATCTTATCAGTAAATGGAATCCAGATGGATCCAGATAAAGTTCGTGCAATCCGTGATTTTCCAGTGCCCAAGTCTCTAAAAGACCTACAAAGTTTTGTCGGCTTAGTTAATTTTTATCGGAAGTTCTTTATCAATCACTCCAACTTAATTGAGCCTTTACTCTATCTCTTTAAAAAGGGAGCGGTTTGGGAGTGGACTGAGAAAGAGCAACGAGCTTTCGAGAAAATCAAGGACAATTTCTGTAATGACGTCATTCTAAGTTATCCGGACTTCACAAAAGAATTTTACATAAACACTGATGCATCGTTTAGTGCTATAGCCGGTGAGCTTTTTCAGTATGACGAAGAGGGTTACAGGAGACCGATCACCTATTTCAGTCGGACGCTGGCCCCGTCCGAAAAGAATTACACTATAACTGAGCTCGAGCTTTTGGCGATCGTGTCAAGTTGTCACAAATTTCGTCAATACATTTTAGGCTTCCCGGTTGTCGTGCTAACCGATCACAGTGCACTAACGTTTTTAAATAGATGCGTCCTTTCATCAGGAAGACTCACTCGGTGGGCTCTGTATTTGCAGGAATTCGATTTGACCATAAAACACATCAAAGGTCAAGAAAATACAGCGCTGGATGTTCTTTCTCGGTTCCCTCCCGAACTCCACTCCCTTCCACCGAACAACACCGAAATCAGTGTAAATAAAGTAAATTATCTTACAGAATTGAAAGACCTGTTTCGAAATTTGGCCCAGTTACAACGAGAGGACTTAAAATTAGGTCAAATTTATACCAAAGTGAAAAATCGCGTTTCTTTTGAGGGTGAAAAGTTTTATTTGATACAAGACGAACATTTATTTACAAATTCATTTAGCGACAAAAATTTTAAACTTTGTGTACCTCAGTCTCTAGAAACCTCTGTTATTAAAACCGCTCATGAAAAGATAGGACATGCTGGCATTAATAAAACATATAATTATTTGAAAAATTTTGTAACGTTTCCAAAATTAGAGGTAAAAATCAGAAGCTTTGTACGAGCTTGTATAGCATGTCAAAAGTGCAAAGTACCAAATAAAACTTTTCACGCTCCTCTTGAACCGGTTTTGGCTTCAAAACCCCTTGAGCTTTTATCGGTTGATTTGTATGGACCTCTTCCGAAGGCCAAAGGAAACTTTTGTCATATTTTCGTTGTACTTGACATTTATTCTAAATATGTAAAACTTTATCCATTGAGAAATGCAACCGGTGTTTTGGTTACCCGAAAATTCATCAATAACTACCCTAATGACGTCGGTACACCTGTTATGGTTCTGAGTGATCGTGGACCAGCATTCCGATCAAAATTCTGGGATCAAAATCTGAAAAGCCTGGGAATAAAGCCTACTCATACTTCAGTATATCACCCGGCTTCAAATCCAGTCGAGCGATATATGCGTACAATTGGAGATATGTGTAGACTTTATTGCAACGAAAACCACCGATCATGGATTGATTACCTGCAATTTTTTGAAGATTGTCTGAACCATTCCACCAATGAGTCCACCGGTGTAACACCCATCGAAATTATGAAAGGACAAAATCCAGACAATTTTCTAACCAATCTCATTAATTTTCCTGACTCAAGTAATAAAGTTAATGTTAAACTTAAACTGTCAATTTTAGAGAAAAATTTAAAAAGAAAAGCAGCAGCTAGAAAAGCAGTTTATGACCAAAAGCATCGCCTGTATCATTTCTCCATCGGTGACAAAGTGTTGGTGAAAACGAACTTTTTATCAAACAGCCAGTACGGAGAGATAAAGAAGTTCTTTTGTCTTTTTGAGGGTCCATATGAGATCATCGAAACAGCAGGGAAAAATGCATTCAAACTGAAAAATGTCGAAAGCGGAAATATTCTAGGTGTATATAATGCGGCACTATTAAAGCCGTTAATCACAATTTGATCTGTATAACTTCGATTTTTTTTTTATTTTTTTTTTATTTTTTGAGAATGTGGGGTCAGTGAACCCCAATTCTTAGTCAAATTGTTGATAGATGTAAGTTCTAATAATTAAGCCAAACATAAGTTAAGTTTCGACAACTCGTTGATTTTTTATTTTTCATTTCTATCACTTTTTATTTTTTTTTTCTTGTTTTACATGTTTGTGTAACCTAAGTTAAGTTTCAACAAATCGTTGATTTTTATATTTTTTTTTTCTCTCACTTTTCGTTTATTATTTTTGTTGTGTAATCTAAGTTAAGTTTCAACAAATCGTTGCTTTTATTTTTTTTCTCTTTCTCATTTACCAATTTTATTTCTTGTCTTGCTTTAAATTTTTGTGTGACCTAAATTAAGTTTCAACAAATCGTTGATTTTATTTTTCATTTCTCACTTTTCATTTTTTTTTTTATTTTTTTTTTCTCGTTTATTGTTTTAATTTGAATGTATTTTTGACTTTTGAAAACTTGACTTATCTACATTAATTCCGATTTCATTTCCTAACTTAAATAGTTTATTGTTTGAGCGATTTGTGTGTTCATGTAAAGCTTATGTGGTATGGGACCAAAAAGCTTCGCAGGAGCGCATACATCGCTCGAAGCTTGCATTTTACTTTGAATTTTATTTTATTGCGTTTATCATGAAAGTTCGTCCTGCCCTAGCATCTAACGGTTAGTAAGAGGTAACTGTGTGGAATAAACGCCTCCTAGCGGGCATAGTTGTGTGTTTCTCCCTGAGGGGTTTAACGTCACTAGGAGTATCCTTTATTTTTTTTTTCATTTTATTCATTTTTTTTTTTAAACTGAAATCTGTCCCCCTCCCCTCAATTTTTCTCCTTGATGTGATGGCTGATATCAAGGAAACCCTGCGGAAAAGGAGCAGACTGGGTCATCCGCAGTTTTATGTCGTTTACAGGCCATTTTTCTAGCCTGTAAGCCAATGTATGTGTATGTATTTGCGTTTGTTTACGATGTATGTCGTGCCGAAAGTCACGCTTCTTCTTCTTCTTTCGTTCTTTCTCAGTGTCACTTTCGGTGCCAATGTATGATTCCCGTGACCATCTCGATAGGATGAAAATGTTTTGGTTACACCCAAGCCTTTCTTTTATTTTAGTCAAGCCCCAATTTTTTTTAACCACAGCTGGTACTTTTGGTGGAAACACTATTTTGAGTTAAGTGATACTTGTTTCCGGGAATTTCACGTGGTATGGGACTCAGTAACTTTTTTGATGGCAAGTATCATGCTCACCTTGATTGTACCCCCAAGCGATTAAAAGTACAGCCATAAGGTGGGTCTCTTATGGTTTCAGCCCCCTTCCCCCCTACGGACAACCGCTCGACCCCGGAGCGAGGCCCAGCAAAGTAAAATGCAATAACTATAAAACCTTAAATAAAATAATGAGCAAGCAAACACTATCCCACCCCAGGAATATTTTATGTAATATTATGTATTTTGTTTTGTTCTTTGTCATATGTTTTTTTTTTTGCTTATTTCTACTAATCTCTCACTGGATTTTTTTTTTTTTTTAGCTTTAATTCTTAAATTCTTAAGTTCTTTTAGAATAAAACTTAAGGCAGTACTTGATTCCTTCAACGGCCCGAGCACTTTTACAAATTACCATCGTTGTTATTTTTTGAGAATATCAGCTTCTCAGTTGAATGCCACGGCATTCAGCTGATAGGCTGGTTGGGGTAGCTGTAGCATGGGAGTATTTCCCATGTGGTGTCCAGAACCGTCCCTTCGCTCATTCCATCCACTTGCGCAACAGGCAGAGAGGATCGAGGCATAGCAACAACTCTTGTCAGTGCGTTCGCGGGTGGGAGAAAGCGGGGGAAAAAGAGAAAACGTAACGGGGATCGACCTTTGTTTCAAGCCAGGAGTCGAAGGCCAGCCCTGGGAGAAATCAGGGCTCGAACTGCGTTGCATATTTTAAGCCGAAAGGCAGTCGGATAGTTTCTTGCACAGCGTAAAGACGGAGTCTCTTTCTCCAAAGTAATGTGAGTATCTTTTGGGGGCTAGTCATGTACTTTGTACATGGCTAGCTTTCCATAAAGTTAATTCGTGTGCTTCGGGTTGGGGAGGGATAAAAGTGGTTCCTTGATCATATATCCAAAACCCGTGTTCTATTTATTCCAAACCCCCGTAGCATTAAATGAAAGTAATCTGACAGATCGCGTTCCTATTGGGGGGGCGAGCGACCCCCAAAAAGGACCACGCGACACTAACAATTCTCGAAAAATTACCAGACAATTTTTTTTTCTTTTAACATACATAGCAACTATACAGGGTGTTTCAGGTTGAACATTAGGAAGTTTCAGAGCCGATTTTTACAAATTAAACAGACACACGCAGATAAGCCCACAGCTCGTTGGTGACAAACAAAGCTGCGTGTCAGCGCATTTACCGACTCTCGTGAGACGAGTTTAGCCAGAGCGTCTTTCCCTCACCTCATGCTGCCAAGTACTATGTCTCATATCCTTATTCAGTGCTGAACAAAGTCCTCCTCAAATTCGATAAATTTTGGATTGCAATGACTGTAAGCTCTGGGCCGTTTGAGTGCGAGAAAATGGTCTCTTCCTGGGTGAGGTGTATTAAAGGGGGGCGGTAGGGGGGGAAGACACAGTGCGGACATCAGACATCACAAGCCACACGTGTCAAGAAAAGAGTACATCCGTTTCGAACAAATCACACTGAAAACATTTGAAGATTGCCAAGCCGCACAACTGGAGACAGTCAATGCTTCGCGTCATTCCATCCGTCAGCCCGTCAAGCGTTGAGTCGTTTGCACCATCCTTCGACAATTGAGGCGTTGGGTGCAACAACAACATGTCTCCCATTTAAAGAACCATTAAACAGATTTGTTGTAGCATGCATCGCCTCAATTAGGCAAGAAACTTGATCATTGAGCGTGAGCATTGTTGTCAAATAAACCATTAAATTTAAGTTGAATCTTCAGCGTTTAGAACCGATTGTTCCAACCGGAGCGCTTCCATTTCATTAGTGTCAAATTACAGGCCAGAAGTAATCCAAATTTTTAAAAAAAAAAAAAAAAAAAAAAAAAAAAAAAAAAAAAAAAAAAAAAAAAAAAAAAAAAAAAAAACGAAAGTCACGAACAAGATAATCATTTACAGAGTGTCTCCCCAAAATAACTCAAAACATTCAGAATTTTCGAAAATTGGTCCTATATCGAACTTCGACCTTCGATATTTAGATATCGACTTCCGGTTTAAGCCAAAATGCTTAGAATTTTACCTTCTTTGAAATGAGGTATCACAAGATAGGGGTTGCTATTTGAAAATCTCGAGATTAGGGGGGTTCCCCCCCTGAAAACCCGCCAAAAACCAAATTTTAGGTTGTGGCAGTATTTTTAAATGAAACTTCAGGTCCGAGTTACTACATAACCGATTTTTCCAGATTTTTTTATCGTCACCCGTTCATGAAAACCATAGTGAGCAGGTTAGTGAAACACCCTCTACACTACACAAGACGCAATGAATCACTCTCATGATAAAAAGCAGTCCGACTCTCAGGCCTTTTTTCGTATCCGACCAATCGGACATAAATGGTGAATTTTTATGGAAATCAAAGGCTCAAGAACTATATGTTCAACCAGAACAAGACATTCTAGTTGATGCCGATTTAGAGAAAGCATTTGAATTGGATGATATTTGATAACGAAGAAGATGGCTTGATAGTGGTCCATACCAATGGATCTGTGACGTATAAAGACCCATCTGGCGTGGATTACATTTTTGAAGATGTGTCAAAATCTAATAAGTCCATTTTAAGTATTTTTAAAAACTTAAAAAGTACAATAACCTCAGAAAGATTTGAAATCTCTGTAAATAGGTCTAAAGCATTTGAAGATCTGGACAAAGGATTATTGAAACTTAGGTTTTCTTTATTAAAAAGCCCTATCCTCGGACTTATCGAAGAGAGTGGAGTGGGGCAAGGCGTTACTCGAAAGGTCTTAACAATAGCTATGAAGCAGTTAAAAAATAGTGAATATTTTGAAAGCACCGAGTTTTGCGAAAGCTTCAAATTTGTCGCAAGTGTTGCCCACAATGGATTGTTTGAAAGAATGGGGGGGGGGGGGATATTGTCGCCCCCTCATTGATGAACGAGGAGCCAGCCCCCTCATTTTTCAGCAAAGTTACTTTCCATCTAATATTCTTCAATGAAACTAAATGCAGTCTTGAATTATCCGATATCATGAACGAGCGGGTAAGAAACGAAATTGAAGGTGTGCAAAAGGTAGAAACTGTCAGAACTATTAATGAAAAACTAGCTGAAGCCTCCATTTTTGATACTGCTGGAACCACACTTCAAGTCTCTGGCGAAGATTTCAACATGCAACAAGAAACAGCGGTTAAAGGTAATTTTATATTTCCTGTCAATTTGCTTTCAAATTCTATTTCGGAAAAAACACTCGAGCGTTCACAATTGAGATGGTGGCTGCAAAAACTTCACATACAGAAAAACCATATTTTGAGAAAACTCATCTCAAGTTTTCATTTGCTATACGCGTTGATATGATTCGGAAATAAGCAGATTTTTTGGTGGTTTTATGCTTTGAATCTTCTTTGAGAACAAAAACCAAGGCCAATTTTTTAAAAGAAAAAAAAAATTGGTTTGGGTTAACTTTCAGTTCTTTAAAAATGTGAGTTACGTGCGGTTTTTGCACCTTTGCAGCTGTCGACCCGATTTCGCCTCGTAGAATCACCGTATGACTGCGATATTTGTGGGGGTGATACTTCTTGAGTGTAATTTTCAAATGTGCAAAAACAGCACTTACACGCATGGGCTGTTAATGTAGGGACTGCCTCAATTGTATTCAGAGTGCCCCAGCAACCTGGGAAAAAAGAACAATTATCAGGAAGTTCTAAAATTGGAATTTAGTGGAAATTGAAATTCCAGTTTAAAAATAATTTTCTTCTCATGTCTTACAAATATAATACTCACGATCAATTTATTATTATTATTATTATTAGTTTTCTTGTGATAATCTTGTAATCAGGATCATATTCAACTGGTTTGACACTCTTGGCAGGAATTTTTTTTTGCTAGTCAGGAGGGGGGGGGGGGCTCCCCCTAGGCCTGTGCGATGTATGATGGTAGGGAATGAGAATGTCAATTATTGATGCATCGAAACTCATTATTTATCAATATTTCGACTGAAAGCAGATGTAAGAGTCATTTTTTCCTCTTCAACCATCTCTGAAGCATTCGATATATCGAAAACTAAAAACGATATCGACCTGCGATTTGCGCCAAAATGCTCAGTTCAGTGTGCCTTTTTGAGCGATGTATCACTCGATAGGGGTCGTCCCTCGGAATTTTTGAGATAGCCCCCCTGAGGGGCAATTTTTTAGAACACTGTTGGGGGGCTCTAAAACCAAATTTGGACTAAATGTATGGCAGAACAGTATGTTTTTCTGAAAAGTAATTGTTTTTTAAAGTATTTTAGACTCCTAGTTTTTCCGATTCCGACTTCTCAAATGGGAGTACTGATTTCTTAAAAATGGGTCGAAATCGAACTTTGAACTTCGATGTATCGAAAAGAAAAACTATATCGACCTCTAGTTGGCGGCAAAATTCTTAGAATTTTAAGCCCTTTCAAAGGATGTATCACAAAATAGGGGCTGCCATTTGAAATTTTTGAGATAGCCCCCCTAGGGGGGTGGGGAATTGTGACCCTCAAAAAAAATAAAGTTCATCTAAAGTTATAAAAAATGGTCCAAACCGCAACTTTTTATCTCAACTCGTTCAAAAGTTTGACGGGGGGGGATACATATGTTATACCAAGTAAAGTTGTACTGTTGTATCTGACCAATCGAACGTAAATGGTGAATTTTTATGGAAAACAAAGGCTCAAGAACTATACAGGGTGTCAATTAAAAAAGGAGCCAGGCTTAATATCTCGAAAACGGCTCCGAATTTCGAAAAACGCTGAAACATGAGTTCGATTATTTCGAGGGGGACATCTTTTGAGGGGGTCCTCAATTTCGAGACCTCCTCTGGGGGGACCCAGGGGGGGTCAAGTCCCATATTTCAAATGGGGGCCCCCATTTTTTATTTGATAATTGGAAAGAGGGTAAAATTTTAAAACTTTTGGCGCAAACCAAAAGTCGATATCGTTTTTCGTGTTCGATATATCGAAGGCCAAAGTTCGATATGGACCCATCTTCAGAAATTCGTAACTTTCCTTTAAATAGTCAAAATTTCAAAAACTTTGGGTCTAAAATGCTCTACAGAGCAAGCACTTTTCAGAAAAAAATTCAATGTTAACAGAAATTTAGTCAAAATTTGGTTTTAAAGCCCCCAAACATTTTTAACGATTTTGGCCCCCACGGGGGGCTATCAGAAAAATTCCGAGAGACGACCCCTATCGAGTGATACATCGATCGAAAAGGCGTAACAAACTGAGCATTTTGGCGCAAACCGGAGGTCCATATCGTTTTTCATATTCGAGATATCGAATGTCAAATGTCGATTTACAGAATGCGATATCTCGAATATGAAAAACGATATGGACCTCCGGTTTGCGCCAAAATGCTCAGTTTGTTACGCCTTTTCGATCGATGTATCACTCGATAGGGGTCGTCTCTCGGAATTTTTCTGATAGCCCCCCGTGGGGGCCAAAATCGTTAAAAATGTTTGGGGGCTTTAAAACCAAATTTTGACTAAATTTCTGTTAACATTGAATTTTTTTCTGAAAAGTGCTTGCTCTGTAGAGCATTTTAGACCCAAAGTTTTTGAAATTTTGACTATTTAAAGGAAAGTTACGAATTTCTGAAGATGGGTCCATATCGAACTTTGGCCTTCGATATATCGAACACGAAAAACGATATCGACTTTCGGTTTGCGCCAAAAGTCTTAGAATTTTACCCTCTTTCCGATTATCAAATAAAAAATGGGGGCCCCCATTTGAAATATGGGACTTGACCCCCCCTGGGGCCCCCCAGAGGGGGTTGACCCCCCCTGGGGCCCCCCAGAGGGGGTCCCGAAATTGAGGACCCCCTCAAAAGATGTCCCCCTCGAAATAATCGAACACGTGTTTCAGCGTTTTTCGAAATTCGGAGCCGTTTTCGAGATATTAAGCCTGGCTCCTTTTTTAATTGACACCCTGTATGTAGTTGTACTGTGCAGTGCACCTTTTTTAGAGTAAAAATTCAAAATGAAAATGAAAATTCTCGATGCAAATGGTTCTTGTCGATCCAAGCAAACCCTGGGAATCATAAAGAAGTATCGCTGGTTTAATATGATCATAGCAACTTAGACATTGAGCATGAAATCGCTAAAAAGGGGAAATAGTTAGGTCATTGCATTTGATTATTACGTGAAATATTGAAGCTGTTATAAGCAAACAATTAGCGCTCAGTGTTCAGTGGACGAAAAATTACGACAGTAGTGATCTTTCCATTACAAGAAATCACACCTGATCAATTCAAGGGTGGGTTCTGGGTATTCATATAGATCGAAGGGTATTGCAGGAAATTCGATGGAAAGCACAAAGTGGTGAGCACCACATATTCTCGGAAAAATGATGGATTTACAAGATTGTATAAATGTCAAAGTAACCAGCAAAGAATAGATTCGAGGACAATACGGTCACAACTCCACAAATCGATGAAACACAAATACGCCTCATGTGAATGTATGCGTGTGTGTATGTGAGTGCGTCCGAAAATCGAATCAATAAAATGAGCACCTCAGGGCAGTCATGGCGAACAGGGACTCGTGGACAGGCCAAGCGACAGGGACAATAGGACATAGAAGGACACCTTACAAACAGATGAGCTAGCCGAGGGTGATTCGGTACATTACGAGAGAGACTCGACACAACTTGTGACAGATTAAAGAGAAAAAGACAAAAGAGAGAAAACCAGTCATCAATCGCGCATCAATTGATGTTAGAGGAGGGAGGTGGAAGGGGGTGTCCAACAAAAGGGGGGGGTCCCAAAAGTAAACGCGCGGACGACGGGTGACGGGGGTCACAGGTCTTAACAGCGTAAAAATAGGTAGTCGATGTGTGGTCCGACCATAAATCACGATATAGACGTTCACTCTGGGTGTCTTGGAGCGGGATCATATTGAATTCAGGGTCATAAATCAGGGATGACCCTGCGCGCGACTGATCCTCTGTCCGTCGGTCGTGCACTCGTGGGGCGGCCAAGTGTGAAGGTAGCCAGGTGTCAGCCGCTGAATCGTGTCCATCGCCATCCTCCACTCCGCTCCGATCCGGTCCGAGAAGAGGAGACCCCTCTTGAACTGAGAGTCCTCTACTCTTTTTCTTTCTTTCACTGTGTTCAAACGGGACGAGTCGCAATGCAAGATGTTGCCAGATCCCGGATTAAATTCAGGGATTTTTATCCCCCTCCCCGACCTTGATTTCAGAATTGAAATAGAGGACCGGAGATCCGACATCTGGCAAAGCTGACAATGCAGACTGGTGGTAGAGCAAACGAATGCCTCCGGGTGGGTGTTCGTGCAAGAGTTGTTCAAGTTGGCAACGCTAAGAACGGAGAAACGACCAAAGACAAGTGACTAGTGATGGTGGGTTCGTGACCACTGACCATACAAACACAACTGCTAAAAGAAAATTATTATTCCTCTTTCCCGACGAACGAGAAATTCTTAATGTCTTTCGGAGAGCTCCGTTTTAGCTCAGGGATGTTGAGAGATCCAAGAGCGTCTGGAAGGGAGATTACATCTGACACCCCCCCCCCCCCGAGTTTGTTCAACGTACGAAAAAATTGGCAGTAAATGCGACAATTTTTGACGATCGATTCAGGACCCTAAACGTTTCTTATAGCAGTGAGACCACCGTCAAGGTTTCGATTTCTTGCAGAAATCATAAAAATATACCATTCTGAGCAAAAGATCTCATGGGCCTAAAAAATGTCTGAGTCAAGTTTAGCCGCTAAGAAAGATCCAAAAATCGATCCGAAAAAAGTTGGTTTACTTCTGTAAATGCAGTAGTAAATGGAGGGTAAATGTAGGATCTTGTTAATGCACCTAACAATTGAACGTGCACTTTTCCTAAGACTTTAATGTTCCCTCGTGTTTACAAACCCATCTGTTTTCTAATACTAAAACATCACAAGAAAGCATATGAAATTTGGGGCAAATATTAGTTAATGTGGGCTTGATTCATACGCACAGCTCCTCCTTCTCACGGAATAGTATGAGGGCTTCTAAAACCAGGAGTTATAATTTTTTCGGTCGAATCACGTCTAAAGCCGTCCAATTAAATTTCAACTTCTTCAGAATCGTGGTTTCCGTGAAAAATGAAGGGGGGGGGGATGCTACCTTACTTACTCTAAAGTATGGTCAAGATAAAATATTCTTAGTTTTACCATTTAAAATACTTAAATTAAAGCAGCACGGGCTTGATATTGAAATATTTTAAATGGTAAAACTAAGATTTTTTTGTCTTGACCATACTTGTCAGTTAGTAATTAATTACTTAAAGTCAGCATTATTTATCTACTATTTTTTTTTTTATTTTTTTTCATTTTATTTTATTTTCTTTATTTTTTTCAGTGTACATCTGGGACATCTTATATTTTGGTATTACCACAGAATAATACAATCAGAACGGAAACTCTGTCGGATTTTGAAGCAAATTCATTTCGCGTCCGCCATGTTGGCATATAGGATGTTTACATTTGGATTCGAACGCGAAAAAGAAAATACAGGACATGATCCGCAAAATTTTCATTCTAAAATGGTAATAGAATAAAAGTGAGGCCGGAAACTTAAGACTTCTTTCCAGAATTTACAGAAATAAATGAGTTTCAACACAAATCACACATGTCCGCCATGTTGGGATATAGGACAACAGCGTTGCCTATTGGTGCCGTTAAATTCCAAACTTGCTTCAATTGGCTCTTATGGCAGTTTCCGTTCTGATTGTATTATTCTGTGGTATTACTTAAGTATGAAGATGATGATTTGGATCGTTTCCTGTTTGTTTATTTTAATATTTCCCACGCTGATTGAGTCCCCTCCGCACTTCCATTGGCTACGATGTTTTATTTTCTGTTTCTTCTTCTTTTGAATCGAACTTATCAATTTATTTGCTCTTAATCAATTGAAGATGTTCTAATTCAATAAACTCGCCATCCAAACAAAATGCTTCAGAACCACCTTCTCTGGGTAATTCAGATGGTCGTGGTAGGCAGTCAGTATTGCTGAATTCATTCGCGCCTTTTACAGGATCCTATAGGGGTGGAGGAGGGGAGGGGGGCAAAAGAGACCGGACAAATTAGAGGCTTTGATCCCTGTAATTTGGACGGGGGAAAAATATTTATTTAGAAAGGTGCAAGAAATAAATCAATGCCTAATGGGGTGCGGGCTGCGGCGGAATGAAAATTCGTATAAAAGGAAGAAAGAAACGAATTCATAGCTATTAGTTATTCGGTTCGCCGACACGGGGCATCGCGTCCATCCGCGCGTCAAGCATAGACGAGTACAGGAATTTGTCTTTCTCTCTCTCCTCCCATTTAAACACGTGCCTTGGAAAAGGACAGAGATAGGGGTTTAAGTCCACGTGATGGCTCCCTCTGCTATCCTTTTCAAACACGCGTGTTCAAAAGACCGGCGAGAGAGAAAGACAAATGCCTGTGTCCGCCTATGGCGTCAAGCACCGACCATGCAAATAGGATACAAGGATCCCAATGTTTAGTTGAATGGGATGGATTGATGTCCTTTATTTAAATTAACCATTTTTGACGCATCAAGCCCCTGCGCAGCAATAAATTAAACGTGACAAGCTCCGCTAATATTTAATGGTTAAAATAAACATAATATTACGCTCCGGGCCGATCTGCATAATTTGTGCGGTTCCGCGAGCGCATGACCCCTCCTCTCTTTTTTTGTCTGTTTCACATCCCCCCTCTTCTATCTCTCTCGCTCTTTCTCTTTCTTCTCTCTGTCTTTATTGAATTTCCTGACAGTTACCACACTCCGCAATGTATACGCCGTATAGCTCATCACTCCATCAGGCATCAAATAGCCAGTCAACGACCGAACCACTAAACCAGCTTTCTTGGGAATTATAATGATCGATGGGAGCGCAGGATTCAATCGATGAGGAAATAATTATTTACTTACGAAAGAAAGATAAAAATGGTCTTGTGAAATGATGGGGCTTCGATTCAATTCCGGTCCCATATATTTGTGTTACATCGTACCTTTTATTCAATCGATGTTTCAATTCCCTTGATTAATGAACTCTTGTTGTACACGATTGCCTCAAATGAGTTGGGGCAGTTCTCATTTCAGATCAGAGGGTCCAGGTCCAGGTCGACTTCTCTATTATTTTTCTTATAGTTGCACGCATGGAATATCCTAGTTCTGATCAATTCCTTGGACACTCCGATTCGTCAAATTATTCCGACGGTCCTAATTTCAGGTGTTGAGATGCATCAAAAAGCTTTTGAGACTCGCCAGCGGTAACTTCACCGATACGTTATAAATTTTTTTGTGAAGCGAATTATACTTTCAATTTTTCTCTCACATGGAAGTATGGTGCGGAAAATAAAAAAAAATACTGTGATGACATATTATTTATGGGTTCGTTATCATAAAGTAAGTAGACTGTAAGAGTTATATTATGCGAAAGCACATTAGGGTCGGGGGGCGCAGACATCATGAAATCACTGCGACCGCCGAGATCAGGTAAACACGAGCGTCCGGGGGGACGCTCCCCAATTGCCCCCAATTGCCCCAAGGCCCGATTGCCTCTTCTTTAAGAAATTTCTTTATACCTTGATTGAACATTTTTTTTAAAAAAAAAAACTTGAAAAATGTGTTTCAGCCCCCCCCCCCAAATTCTCCCAAAGGAACTAGTGGGGGCTTCTGAAAATATCAAAAATGAAAAGTTTTGAGTCAGGTCTCTATCCGACGCTTTTGTTTCAAATCCTTTGGATCTGCCGTTCGTGCGTTAAATGCCCTATCCGGGTAGTCTGGAACGCCCTGTATACAAAAACGTGGTTTCATTCAGCGAATCTACTCGCTCCACTGTACATACGATACACAAAATTACAAGTCATTTCTCTCTTTTTCACTTTTAATACTGTCCGCGTATGCAGAAAAAAAAGAGGGAGAAAAAAAAGCATTAGATCTGTCTCCACTGATTGCATTAATTTTTCTTATTCTTTGTCGAGTTTAGAAAATACGGGTGGATTCTCTTTTCTCATTCTAATCTTGGAGAACACGGGCGAGCAAATCAACCATTCTCGCGGTCTATTTACTCAATGAGAAATGTTTCCCACTGATGTTTCCAAACATAACTTGTGATACATAGCAAGCACACGCACAAACGCTACGGAACACGTTCACGTTCACACAGATGAAGTTGGTAGGTTAGGTGGAATGTAATCCCTTTCAGCTCTCGTTTGGGCATCATTTACTAAAGTATAATAATATTCCTTCCTTTCGAGCAGTATTCAAATAGCCAGAAGATGGATTCACGATTGTGAATGACTACCATCATAAGTTAAACTAGCGACGAAACAGTTGCTCAGCACAAGTTTTGATTTATAGGCTTAATCAGAAGTTGAAAAGAGTTGGCTGTGATGTCACATTTGATTACTTTTTTCAGACGCAACAGAGACCTTGGATTGGGATGGTGATTTAAAAGTAGTTTCATTTTTTTATCCTTAAAAATTAAATCAACCACAGAACAAGTAACTGAGTATGTTACTCCAATTCAAACTTCTGAACAGCGTGAAACAACTGTAAATGTGCCGTGGAGCCCACAGATGGTTAAATAACACACAGTATATTGTATGTGTATCAATCACCAATATTTTGAGCTAATTCTAGCCGCAACGAGGATTAGCTTAAACTACCTCATGTCCCGATAGACAGTGTAGGAGTGGAATACTCTAGAAAAAATTTAAATAGTTATGAAGCTGTTCCGGGACTTTAGTACCATCAAGTATAGTACCATGGCTTTCAAAAGAATGTATCCAGATAGAAATTTTCATTTTTTCATTTCCCGACCAATTTGAAAAATTTTACGGTTTTCAGGGATTTCAGAGTCTCACAGTAGCGCCACTTGTGACATTATGCATCAAAAAATTTAAGACGATGGAAAATAAAAGAAAAATTCTTCAAGAACAATTTCCATGAGAGGACTTTTTTTTTAAAAGTCATAGTGCATACAGGGGTAGGCAAAAGTAATGCACACCTCCATCCAACTCTCTTCTAGTTTATATTTTGATCGGTTTTCGCCAATATTTTCCAAGTCGAGGAGCTACTCCTTCGAGGCTATTTCGGGAGCCCCCCTCATTATGTGGGGGGGGGGGGTCCAAAAGGGCTATCAATATTATACACAGGAACCCCATTCATATTGCATAATCGGAAAAAGCGTAGATCTAAAATTTTTGAACCGACCAAAATTCAATATATTTTTTCATGTTCGATTAAAGTGGAATTCAAAGTTCAATCCCCACCCATTTTAAAACGTTCGTAGCTTCTCTTAAAAAAGACTCAATTTACTAAACTGCAAGTTCTACTACACAAGCACTTTAAGAAAAAAGTCGACATTTCCCAAAAGTTTGTGCAAACGAATTTTTGTGCCCTCAAAAGTTTTCAGTTTTTTTTTTTTTTTTTTTTTTTTTTTTTTTTTTTTTTTTAAATATGAAATCGCTAGCTTTTTCGAAAAACGGTGAAAATGGAGGAAAACGGACTGAAAATTTAACTACGGCGAAAATTACGGCTTTCAAGCTCTCAAAAGCCTCAAAATTGTTATTTAAACCAAAGAATTGCACATTAAACGAATTTAGAATCTCAACATCACTGAAGGCCCATTTTCAAAGCTTATAAGAAAATGTTGAGGCCTTAGAGATCTTGAAAGCAGTAAACGTATCCGAAAATGCGATTTTCATTTTCCACTTCGACCGTTTTACGAAAATATCTGCGACTGCAATTTTTTTTTTAAATTTTCGAGGGTTCAAAAATCGGTTATGGGCAAATTCTGGGGACCTGTCGTATTTTTTTCCTTAAACTGCTTCTTTAGTACAATATTTTTCATATACAGTGTATTAAATTCGGCTCGTTTTATGGTTGGCAACGAATTTAGGAAAATGGGTAAATATTGCACCTATACGAACGTCCAGAATGTCTGAAATCTTCTAATTACTCTATACATATTGTGAGTCGAATCGTATATGTTAACTCCAATGGGCACTCTACTACGCATTTCGAATCCAATGGACCTGCAACTGCGCATTTTGATCTTGCAAGTAGTTACTTTCTCATCTCTTCGTACTTCAGTCGACTGAGATTCCAGACGGTCTAGTCTCGCGGGACACTCTGTCGACGGAAGCACGAAAAATTGAGGAAGTGGTAATTAGCGAGATGAGATGCGTAGTAGCAAGTCGACTTTATTTGACCTACCTATCCGATACAATTCCAATTACGATACGATTCTCCGTGATCATCCTCCAGTGAGAATCTTAATGAGTAATTCAAAATCGTTGTACAAATCAAATCAACCATTTTTGAGTTGCACTACTTCAAATCAGATATCTCCAACAAGTGCTCCTATCCGAAGAAGGACCAAATACATTGCAATAATCTCATGTTTAGAGTACCCTTTAGCACCAAAAAATGATTTGAAAAGCTTCACTTTTTCTGGTGTACCTAGCTGAAAGCATCGAGGGTACGAAGTGAAGTCAAGGTGGAAGCAGAGCTGCCGATTTGCGTAGATTTAATGACATTTTTAAATCCACCGATGATTCCACCGATTGAGAAAAGATTACAGAGTTTAGCTCAGTGTATGACTGTAATGCACAAAAATACTCTGATCTGTAATCTTTTCTCAATATGAGGAAACGCCGTTAATTAAGTATAATATACCTGTTGAGAAAAGATAAAAGACGCTAGTACTTTCGTGCATTACAGTCACACACTGAGCTAAACTCTGTAATCTTTTCTCCACCGGTGGAATCTTCGTTGAATTTCAAAATGCCATTAAATCTACGCAAGTCGGCAGCTCTGGGTGGAAGGTCCCGCCAGACATTGAGAAGCTTAAAGATGATATTAGAAATAATATTACATAATGCACATCGGTTGGGCCGAAAAGTGTAGGAGTAAATCTACATGTATGCAGAAGTACTTACAGTGTGCCCATGAGGTGCGAGAACTATAGGATGCACCAACCGTTGCAAGTCGCACTATGCATATTTTTTCATTCATTCTTATTCGGTGACAGGAAATTAATCCGAGAGGCAAGGGAGTCTGCTGCTACAGAGTTGCAGCGGGTTTATTACCTCCTCGATGTACTTCAACTCCGGCGCGGTTATTCGATGAAGCGATACGATGGCAAAACGCTTTCACTGGGCAACCGACGATACTGCCGTAAAGTTCCTCCATCAATAGATATCCGATTTTTCCGCCTCCTGAACGCAATAACTCACATTAGATGGCCTGGCAATTGGTCCTATTACTGTACGCGAAAAGGCGCAAGCAGGATGAATATGACCAATAACTTATGACCCAAGTCCCTTCCCTACGAGGGGCGTGACATGTGTGATATATGAACCTCCTATGTTTTAGTTCTCGCTCCTGCTCCCAGAACCTCGATTGCTTGCCCTGGCTTCAGCACGGATGTTTTGGTGGCACTCAAACGGCCAATCGTTCGCTTTACCGATGTTGCCAAGAAGTGCAATTAATCTGAGCAGGGTTGTCAGCATGGCCCGGTCAGTATTTTTTTCTTATTCGGGCAATGCTGCTGATCCAGAATTTTTTCAATAGAGGTTGCAGATCTTCGGTGCCCTTTTGTTTCCTTTTCTTGAAGTGTATTCTTCCTTTTCTTTTAATTTTATAAATTTTGTGTGTGTGTGTGTGGGGGGGGGGGGCTGTAGCTTTATCACCCCCCCCCCTCCCCTAGATAGTTGCCGCCTTGAGCCAAGAGCCTTCAGATGGTTGTTTTATTATATGACAGCCCGGACACCCAGGTTAGGCTGATACAAAATATTCGAAATTTCAAGAAAAAACGCCTCACAGTAATAAAGGTCTAACCGTCCATGAAATTTAAGCAAAGCTTTTCAAGGATTCCTACATAAAAGAAGCTAGGAAATCTGAGTTGGAATCCTTCGGTTCACTGCCTCGCAAAGCACCCGCTGTAGGAGATGAGAAACGAATCCACAATGGAAGGTTTACGAATTGCCATCAGATATCGCAGAGCGTGCAAATAACATTGCTTTGCATGATACGAGAGTCGTTCAGAAAGTGAGGATCCCAGTAATTTTGATCAGCCCCTAATTCAGATAAATTTAACTTCAAAGCTTAACCCTTAACCCTAGAAGAGGCGAGCGGGCTACATATGTAGCCAGGTTCTATTTTTTTGTTTGTATCTTTTTACACGGTTCAGAAATTCTTTTGAGGCTCACGGTATCTATAAGACGCACATTTTGCCTATTTTTAGGTTTGAAGTTGCAAGTAATCACCATCTAAAAATTGCAACAACTTTTGGGGATAAACGTCGAAACTCCTCCCCATTTTTGGCACGGCAAAGAGGAGAGTCCAAGGTAATGAGATTTTGAAAAGATCCTAGCTTGATACAGCCTCTGAAACTAATGTAAAAAGCAGGGTTGAAGGAACAGGTTTTCAAAAGCAACAAAATAAAAGCTGTTAATTTGTTGAGGATCTTTGCTTGCGGTGAAAGCAAGTTATCAAAATATAAGAGATGTCCGGCGCCCATCTCAAAGGGCGCGATTCTTAAAAACAGAAGAAGAAGCATTGTTACTTGTTACCATTCAGCGACGGACGACAAAATTCCTTTATGTTTTGAGGTCCTATTGATATCTTTAGTAAACAGAAGATAATCCAGAGGACCTTGGTGGCTCGCACAATATGGAAACAATGAAGATTGTTTCCCAATTAAACCAATTGAACACAATTTTGTTGGTTCTCCTAAAATTCATTTTCATAAATATTTTTGAATGGAGATCGAACAAAGGTGCCAGATCGTACGAATCGGTACTAAGAGGAGAGGGAGGGTAGTCGTTTGCTGATAGAAATGCAACAAGAAACTGCTTAAGTAGTTACTTAAAAATCTTCTGGGACAGGGGATTTCTGTTTCAGAAGACCTGGCAACTCAGCGCAAGATGCAAGCACGGGAGAGAAAGGGCGAGATGAAGCTGTTGATGCTGTTGGTATCGAAACCGGGTATTAAGTGGCTTCTGTCAGAACGGAATCGGAGCGTTTGGAGGGCTCCGAGGCTTGAGCCTTATCTCCCAGTAAGCCTGTATGATGAATGACTCTTCAGGAAAAAGGTAAAACAAACATGCTTACAACCATTTGTGACCAGTCCATGTCAATAGCGATGAATACTCGACAGTTACTAAAAAAGAAAAAACGTTGGTGTTTGTGTGATGTCGGCCATGCTAACTGTCTTAAGTTCCCTTCCTTCTATCCAACTCTACGTCAACTTGGGATGCCGCGATCAATCAAACAGGATACTGCGAAGTATCCTCCCCCCTCAACGCACTATTATCGTGCAGGGTTCTGACAAGGGTCGTTAATTCATCTTGAGCCGGTAACCGTTATCAGTAGGTGTCAAGGGTGATATTACATTCTTTATGAATATTTGCGTTCCTAAGTGAACAACTTTCACCAGCACTATCTTTTTTTCAGTTTAAACCGTTCAGCAAACGATGAACGTGAATGCCTAAACTTCGTTCAAATATATTTTCACTAAACCTAGGTTAGATTAAGTTTTCTCGAATTTGGCTTATCTCCGTCCGTCCAATTATATTTTTAACGAAATACATACAGGTCGGGTCTAAGTTCACTACAAACCCCATGGAACCCTTTTCTTACAGAAGATAAAAACATGCGGTTGCGCATTCTTCATCAGTTGGAGGGCAGGTCGCGACTCCACCCAGCTCCAAAGAAAACCACCCTGATCTAAAAATTGTCAAATAGCGACTCCAGACCTATCGTGTGTTGAACAATTGGAAAAGTTTGCACAAATGAGGCGTGTTCACGGAAATGGATCTTGAAGTTAGGGGTGAACAAGGTTGGATGGGGTTGATCTTTCAATAATGTTTGTCTCTTATACACTGATGAAGCATGGCAAAAACCGCATATTTTTCCCTGCAAAACGCAAAAAAAAAAAAAAATGTAAAACGTGTGGAACTGTGTGCGAACTTTTGTCCCATCCTGAATACCTGATAAAATCATATATAATAATAAGCAGGGGCCAAATGGAGAATATGATGGAACTATGCTTCGAAAAGCTCATTCGCACTTATAATACCATTCTAACCGCGGCACTGTATAGTGTATGGCTAAGTTTTTTCTCCTCTTCCTTTTGGATAAAATAGAGAACAGGACGGACGGGTGAACGCCAGGAAGGTCCTCTACTCTATTTTCAAGTCGGGTATTCTCGCTATGGATTGGTGGAAACACAACTTGCGCCAGATTTTATGTTGGTCACAAGATCAACCGCCAATTTGCTGTTTAATCAATCAATTTTTAGGCAGTTTTACCGGTTTACAGCTCCGTAGGAAAATTTAGCTCAATAATTGAAAACGAAGAGCGATGGTCAAATTCGCCCCTTTTTTTGAGTACTCGCGGATCTTTTCGAAACATCCTTCAAACGATACCTTATGATGAACTGATACTTCGGTGAAAATATTAGCTGGAGTTCTCGCATGATCGCCGAGATATAGCCCCCCAATGTCTCGTATATCTCTTAGGAATTTGCACCGGTTTCCTTGAAAATTGGGATGGAGGAGTGTTTTTATACGCTCATTTCGTTTTTGGGGTCATCACTTATTTTGGGTCAGTTTGGTGGTGGGGGGGGGGGTAATTCTTTTCAATTTAGTGTGTGCTAAAAGTAGCTGAATTTGTAGGAGTAGGTAACCTTATGATGAACTGATACTTCGGTGAAAATATTAGCTGGAGTTCTCGCATGATCGCCGAGATATAGCCCCCCAATGTCTCGTATATCTCTTAGGAATTTGCACCGGTTTCCTTGAAAATTGGGATGGAGGAGTGTTTTTATACGCTCATTTCGTTTTTGGGGTCATCACTTATTTTGGGTCAGTTTGGTGGTGGGGGGGGGGGGGTAATTCTTTTCAATTTAGTGTGTGCTAAAAGTAGCTGAATTTGTAGGAGTAGGTAAAATCTGTACACATATTTGAAAAGAACGTAAAAAATTGAAGAACTTTGATGCGATTGATTTTTCCCGTCCGATCGATATATCTCGAGATAATAAGTCTCAAAGTTCACAAGTTGTGTTCGAGTTATGTATGTTGGATGTCTTGAACGCAGTGGCATGGCACCTGCACAACTTGTTAACTTTAAGATCGATTATCTCGAGATATATCGATCGGACGGAAAAAATCATTCACATCAAAGTTCCTTAATGGGGCTATTGCACACTTTTGCTATAAGCTATTTAATAGTCGATTATGGCGTAAAATCCTCAAGAAATAACGATGGCGGCACTAAAAACTTCCAAAATCCACTCCTAAACTCAATAAACGCAGTTATTTGCGCGAGCGTAATGGTGGCCGAAGGCACTAACAATGGGAGATTCCCATCTAACAATTCTGAAACTCCATCAAGAAGTGACCAATAAGAGACTACTTTCATTTGACACCGGTGTCACTTGGTGTTGCGGTACCATTCATCGGATGTGGATCATCACTCTGATGACTAATTACTCTGTGAATCATCCTTGTCAGCATAGAAAGAGTGACGAAATTAAGATAGGAATCTCCCATTGTTAGTGCCTTCGGCCACCATTACGCTCGCGCAAATAACTGCGTTTATTGAGTTTAGGAGTGGATTTTGGAAGTTTTTAGTGCCGCCATCGTTATTTTTTGAGGTTTTTACGCCATAATCGACTATTAAATCGCTTATAGCAAAAGTGTGCAATAGCCCCATTTGGTGTAGACTTTATACCTCCGGAATATAAATAATGAAAGAAAATTAAAACTATTCACAATAGTCGAATTTATAGTGACCTTTCTATTTTTTTAAGTTATTGTGCCTGGAGTTTTAGTTTTTTAATCGATTACTTACACTAAAGTGTGCAAAAGCCCCATTCTTAACGCTCTTTTCACATATGTGTACAGTTTTTACCTCTTTCTACAAATTCAGCGACTTTTAGCACACACAAAATTGAAAAGAATGACCACCCCCAAACCCCCCTCCCCAAAACTGACCCAAAATAATTTTTGACAAGAACAAAAATGAAAAGAACGCGTAAAAATACACCTTCATCCCAATTTTCAAGGAAATCGGTGCAAATTCCTACGAGATATACGAGAGGTTCGATTTTTAGGGGGGAAACTTGGGCGGGGGGGGGTCTTGGCGACCATGCGAGAACTCCAGTTAATATTTTCACCGAAGTATTACGTCATTATAAGGTATCGTTTGAAGGATGTTTCGAAAAGATCCGTGAGTACTCAAAAAAGGGGCGAAAAACGTTCTGTTTTTGCCGCCGCCGCTCTTTAGTGGTGTGGAACAAAATAATGCAAAAAATACGTCAATGTGTTTGTGGGGAGCAGCAAAATTACTGACGACACAAGACTATCAAAGCTCCAAAAAAAGGCCAAAAGCACAAAAAAGCCTCCGAACGATGAAGTTCCACCATAGAAATATGATTATTGTAGGTTTTTCGAAGGAATTAAATTTTAGGAATCACCACCTGGCAGGCAGTTTTGGGGCCTCTTGCGAGAAGCCATCTGAGAAATTTGGGGTTGTCAAATAGTTGATATAAAATTCCACAGCACATCGAAGAAAGTTTTAACGCAACCTTTTGTAACGTGTAAATTGATTGGTCATTATGATTATACACCATTGCAAAACAGTTTCCTTGCGGAGAGCTTGGATTGCAATTTTTGAGGAGTTCTAACTTCGATTAAAGTCTGAGTTGGAGCAAAGTCAATACCTTGAATGGACAGAAACGCGCGGATCAAGAAGAGAAAAACAATCACTGAAACCCGAACAGTCCCTGGACTCATTCAAATATGCTTACTGAAGTCAGAGGCCCTCCCTCATTTTTCCCCCATTTTAATGGATATAATATAATTAATTAGACTCGGCTCCCTCTCACACGGAAAATTCGCCAAGTTACAGAATAATTAGCTCGGGGATGAATTTAACAAACAAATTGGTTGCGTGCGAGACTTAATAGTCACATACGGCTGTGTTAGAAGAATCAAATAATCTGTAGCCGTGAACCATTATAGCTATGGCTCGTTTGGTAATAATAATTAATGATTTGAGAAGCGATAAAACTCAACAGCGGAGGAGCGAAAAAGAGAGGAGCGCAAATCCTAATTTACAAACCAAATGGCTGTTATAAAAAGACGTTTGAGCATGAGACGGCAAGTTTTCATTGCCTAAGCCTCTTTTAATGTCTTCAAGTTTCCGGGTTTAAATCACACTGAGCGATGCGAAGGGTCTCAGACTTGACACTTGTCAGCCCTTATCATGCATCGCAACATCTGCGAATAACAGGGAGTTGCAAAAAAAAGAACATTTGCTGTCATCGAACAGGAAGTCTCGCGCCATCATCTATCTTACTGAGTCGCTCTGTTGCCAAGTTTTAAGAAGAGAAATAATGAAATAGTAGTCAATTTGCACCAAAACACAAGACTTTTCATGATGAATCAACTGTCTGTTTTAAAGAAAAAGCGGGATGTGTAAGGCATTCATCAAGCGAAGACAGTGGGCAATTGAGACAAAATCGTGCGCGTCTTGAGATCCAAAAAACACTGACACCAAGTTAAAAATGGAAATTAAAGAAAAAAGAAAATGGATTTCACAAAGATAGAGTCCTTATCTATTAACACCGGATCTGAACTTGAGAATGAGACTTTTCACAACAGAAATGTGAGTAAGAGACTTTTTTGTCAGAACTCTATATCTTCAAAACAATTAGAGAGCTACTGTTTTACAGTGATTGTTTTTATATTGTTTTATGTTTCCTTTTTTCAAAAGGTATCCATGATGATGAGCAAAATAATACAAAAAATGGTATTCTTCGATAATTGTCGGTGATAAGATTATTTCACGGCCAAGTATGATGTAACACAAGGTTACGAAAGGCTACAGAAAGTTGAAATCCTCTAAAACAAAAAGCTCGAGTTAAGGGAAAAAATACAATCACCTTAGAACACTAGTTTCACCAAACCTAAAACAACCTCGAAATTTTTCGTGGACACAGATGACGGAAAAGTGATAATACTTTCAAAAACTATTTTAGTTCAATCAAAATTCGATGAGGCACCCCCTTTGAAAATTTTACGGACGCAGAGTCTGAGTTTAAAGTACAATTTCAGTACCCCTTTTTCAGAGCTTGCAGTAGAAAAAAAGACAAAGATCAATCGGTATTTATCAGTCTTCTTAATGGGTGAACCAAAATTCAATGTCACTTTCTAATTATAGATGATCAAACTTTAGCGTGCAACTCCGGAATTTAATGCTGAGGAAACCTGATCGTGAACTTTGGTGGGGGTATTCACTTACGATTAAGCAGAAAGCTGGGATCAATCATCTAATACATAACTATCGATCACCCTCGTGGTCAATTTTTTCGACTTTACTGACCGGAATAAAAAATTGGTTTAGAAATTACTCTCCAAACTTCGATCTCCCCTAAAGTTTGAAGGAGGGGTCGCAGCAACTCTTCCGTTGAATGCAAAAAAAAAAAAAAAAAAAAAAAAAAAAAAAAAAAAAAAACCCATCGTAAATGCTTGTCGATATGAATCAAAATCCTCATTTTATCTTTAATCTAAGAAGTAAATGGGTGGGGTGGGACGGTGAGACGAGGGCCTGCATCAAAATTTGAGTCTCCCCACCCCCTCCAACTGTTAGAAGGAATCGCACAAACTTTAGATTAATACAAAAATTCTTTTCTTGACGAATGACGAGACCTTACGAACGATGTGACATAGAGTTTGCGGTAAAAAATAATGGAGAGGACCATCGGTAAAAAGAGGCCAACGAAAATAGTAAAACGTAACGTAGTAATAGTAACGGTAATAGGCCCATAAATAATTGTACTTTGTAAGGTTAGTAAGTTAGTGAGACACGGACGCCTGCTAACCCCCGCCATTCCTGGCTCGAGTCCACGAAGACGGAAGCAGCCCTCTTTGGACTTCAGTCCAAAGAGGGCTGCTTTGGACTGGGGGCTGCTTTGGACTGGGGGCTGCTTTCCTAATTATTTGTCCTTGTAGGAGCATGGGATTGGCAAGGGGAGGCCACAGCTGAGCCATATCCGCCATGGTTCAAATTTCGCATATAGGTAATCCTAAGGGTACTTATCAACGCATTGTCCATCACCTCTTACAAAAGAGCCCTCAAAAGCTCACGGAACGTTCACGGGGTTTATTTGGCGAAACTTGCAGCTCTTTCGTAGAAACGTGTTAGCGCAGAGGGTGGGGGCAATAATTTTCAATTAAGCAACCTAAGTTCAAATCGCACTACGTTTCTGAATTTTTTGGTGTTTTTGGAATTAGGTCGGATTATTTCCTCCCAACTATAAACTATTTTTTTATAACTAAAACTAACTTTTTATAATTATAAATTTTATAATTTTATAATTGTAACTGACTATTTTTTATAGTTCCTTTTCCAACGATTCATTTTCTGCTGTAAATGTGAACTTTCGATTCTCGTATTAATTGCCACAACAAAAAACCGTTCGGTCAGAAATAAACGACGGTTATCTTCGTCCATTTGATATTGAAGAAAGAAACGAGATGGGAAACAATGTGAACCGATTTCAAACAAACAAAATTTCCATTAAGCAGCGTGACTCAAACCTGGACTGTATAGATGAAAGAGCGCACCTTAGCTCACAGCACCAATATGTCTTCTTTGAATGAGGAGCGCAATTCTGAAAATAGAAACCCCGTGAATTTTCGAAAAAAAATTGAACTTTTGAGGACCCATTCGCAAAAAGTGACGACAAGGTGTAAGTACATACACACCTTCAGGACAACCTTCATGCGAAATTCGAACGATGCCGGAGATGGCCCAGTTGTGACCTCCCCTTGTGAGTAGTTTACACTGTGTAAAAAAGAGAAGTTGTTCGCCTCTGTTTCAACTCGTTGATTGATAACTATCGAATGATTCGAACTTGTTTCTATGTATCTTTACGGTGAACTGTGCCATTATATCGTGTCCAGCATGCACTTTTAGTTCATCCTTGCACATTCTTGGACCGTAGATACATGAGGAGTTGTGCGATTATAAAATCAGTGAGAATGAGATTTTCATTCCGAGGTTTCCAAAGTTTGAAGCACCTAGCGTAGCGCACACTTACGTTTCTGAAAGGCTCTCTGAGAGGAAATCTAGATAACCATTTTATGCAACTTGAAGCCCAATATGTGACAACTTGAAATATTAACATGGGTCATAAGGATAGTCCGAGGAAACATGTCATTTTATGTTATTGCTATCTTCCTACTATGACGCAGTCGTCACAACTTGAGAGAATCAAGACACAACCAGTCTTAAAACTCGATTTCATGAAGTCCAAACTGCTGACAAAGAATTGAAAATAAGGGCAAACTAATCAAAACGACTGATAAAGCTACTTTTAAGGGGAGTTCAAATACAGGCTGCGACAATTGCGAAGAAAAACACCATCACACCCTGTTGCAAAAAATATACCCAGAAAACCTTTCCGACAAAATGCTTGAGGTTCGTGAATGTCATCTTTTTTCAGGAGGGATCTTTAATACGAAGTTTTCAATCGGTAAAAAACTAACCCAAAACCACACGCAATCTCTCTAGCATTCAAAGCTATTTTCTACCCTAACCCGTGCACCAATTTAACCTGACCAAGTGTGACTCAATTTTTGATCTTCAAACATCTGCCCAAATGTAACATTCATTTAATGACATGTCCATATCTTGATGAGACGCTACAAAAGCACTCCGAACTGATATTTTAAAAGTAATTCCGTCGACGTCGACTGCTACCTGGTGTGGCCGAACCTGCGATAAGTGATCAGATTTTACTTCCATAAATAGTTTCAGTGGTTTGTGCACCTGTAGAGAGTTTTGAAAGTCATACCTACATTCAATGGACCCTATAGCTTGCCATCATTTCAATATTAATCGCAGATATTCCAAACAGAAAACCCTCCGATAGTTCAAATGCATTAAAATATCGTTATACTTGGAGACTGAGTACGGAGCCAATAACTGATTTCGATTTACCCACGATTTTAGGTTCTTTCAAGACTAAAGTGAGGCTCCTCAGCAAAACCGAAGCAGAAGAAGTCAGCGTTTGCTTTGCAAATGAAATTGAAGGCAGCTCAGATGTATCCATTGAGTTCCGAAAATCTTCGGGAAGAATACCAATGTAAATTCTTGCGGGGATACTTAAGTATGGAGCCTTGTGCTACTGTGTGGCTGACTTTGGCGTAAAACGCTCGAGGAAAAACACGTTTACAAAATGGTCATCACTTTCGATCGATAGGTCGGTGCCACAATTCTCAACCCTCACACGTAAAAAATATTTGTATTCGGTGAGTACGAATTTTGTTTTCGTGTCAAAACTGGGACTTTGCGGCACCCACAGAATGACTGGTGTAATCATTGTCAGGCCCACTTGACCACAAAAGCGCGAACTCCAATCGTAAATATTTCAAAAACTTATCATAAGATTGAGAAGCAGCCGCTAGCCGGCGTGAAGAGTTTCGCTCCGCATCATCTAGAGAATTAAATTGTGCCAAAAACTTTAAAAAAGTATTTGGAACCATTTCCCAAAAGAAGTGTGCAGGATCTTTTTGAAAATAATGACCTGTCCCGTGGCCGCCTTTGTAAGTACGTCAAAACACCTGCTTTGATTATTCGAGGTGTGCAAACGGCTATCCACCTTTTACCTTCTGATGCGTGGAGGATTGGGGAAAACATGCCCGGATCCAAAATCAAGCAGCAATGTTGGCTTCCACCCGACTTGCCAGGGTATCCAAAAGTACAGCATCGGGACCAGAACATTGGAACGGTTCCACCCAGAAAAACGAAACTTTCAGGATCCCCCTAAGTCAAGGCTACCTATTTTTTTGCGCATCCAAAATTTCCGCGAGGCACCCTTGAGGAGGGAGGATGTTCCGCCTTCAACCCCCCCCCCCCTCCCACAACTAGAAATATTGGAAAAGCAACCCCTATATTTTATTACATTGTTTGAAAGGGCATACAATCTTAAGGCTTTTGTCGCAAACCGGACGTCAATATCGTTTTTCGTTTTCGATCTATCAAAAGTCAAAGTTCGATTTCGACCCATTTTCAAAAAAAAGAAATCCCTTGTAAAAACGGTCGGATTTCAAAAATGAAGGAAAATTAATTATTCCAATATACAGGGTGACCCAGAGCACCCGTATCAGGCATTTTTCTCGAAAACTACTGAACCAAATAATTTAAAACAAGAAAGTCAAATAGGGAATTGACCACAAATTTTCCATTTTTGATATTTTCAAAAGCCCCCGACAGCTCCTTGGGGCGTATTTGGGGGGGGGGTGTCCAAACACATGTTTCAAGTTTTCTCGAAAAAAAACCCCAATAAATAAAATAAGGCGTTTTTGGCCAAATCAAAATTTTGGGGCTTCAATTGGCTCAAACCATAGAATCGCGCCAATTCTGAAATTGAAGCCCCAAAATTTTGATTTGGCCAAAAACGCCCTATTTTTCAAATATAAGGTAAAATGTGGCACATCAATCGAAAGGTCTTGATCTGTTCTTTCAGAATTTGTAAACATTTTCGAAAAATTCTCAACAGGTTGGCTAAAAGGGCCGATTCAAAAAATTTCCAAAAATCCCCCATAACTCCAAAAATTGGGGTTTTTAGGAAAATATTGATAGGAGCAAAAATGTCGGCAATTGCATCTACTTTAGGATTATAAACTAATTTTTATACTTTTATTGGAGGTTTTTTCAAAAAACTTGAAAAATGTGTTTGAACCCCTCCCCCCCAAATACGCCCCAAGGAGCAGTAGGGGGCTTTTGAAAATATCAATAATGAAAAATTTGGGGTCAGTTCCCTATCTGACGTTTTTGTTCCAAATCATTTGGTTCAGTAGTTTTCGAGAAAAATGCCTGATACGGCTGCTTTGGGTCACCGTGTACATGCAAGCATTTTTCAGGGAAAAAATACGGGTTTGACAGAAATGTAGTCAGATTTTAATTTTAGAGCCCCCAACAGTATGTGAAAAAATTGTCCCTCAGGGAGGCTACCTCGTTAATTCCAAGGCACGTTCCCTATCGAGTGATACATCGCTCAATAGGAAACAAAACCGAGCATTTTGGCGCCAACCGCTAGTCGATGCAGTTCGTAATTTTCGACGGATCGAAATTTGAAAACAGGTGGAAATCCAACTTTACCCATTTAATAAATAAAGCTCTAAAACCGATATCGACCTGCGGTTTGCGCCAACATGCTCAGTTATGTGCATCGTTTTGAGAGATGTATCGTTCCATTGGAGTCGTACCTCGGAATTATTGAAATGGTCTCCCTGAGATGCCTTTTCAAAAAAAAAAAAAAAAAAAAAAAAAACTGTTTTGAAGGGGCTCTAGAACAAAATGTCGACTAAAATTTTAACACGACCGTATTTTTTTCTTCTGAAAAACGCTTGCTCATTATAGAGTATTTCCAACTGCTAGGTTTTTAAACTCTGACTTTTAAGAAGAGAGTTCTTATTCTTAGAAAATTGGTTGAAATCGAACTGCAACCATCGATAAATACAAATCGAAAAACGATATCAACCTCCGATTCACGCCACAAGTCTTAGAATATTACGCCCTTTGAAACAATGTATCACAAGATGGAGGTTGCCATTTGAAAATCTTGAGTTGGCGAAAATTCGCTCGAACGAAATACTACAGAGCCTTACTCATTTTTAAAATCATGAAAAAAAAAAAGAGAAAAAATCATCGTTGCCAAGAACGGGAATTTTTAGTTTACTTATTTGATCCAATGTACAGTCGGCGAATTGAATCATGTCAGTCAACGCCTTCAATTTTGGAGCAGGTAGGCAACATACAAAACTTAAATTCATTGTGATAAGTACTGAAAGTTGCACACCTGAGCCAAAAACTGATAAGTACTGAAAGTTGCACACCTGAGCCAAAATCTATGGTGTTGACTGACATTATTCAATTTACCGACTGTTCTTTTGATCCCTGTAAATGCTTTGCTCCTTCATTTCCATTTTTTGTCTTTTTTTCTCTCTTTTCTTTCCTGCTCTAGGTTCGTACCAGCAGTTCTTTTGTAGAGAACTTAATTTTTTGTAAAACAATCTACGAGTTGGACTGCATTCAAATGAATTAGAAATTATGAAAGTTTTTATAGAGCCTACGATAAAACCCCTTTCCTTGGCGTGGAGAAGGCCAAGACTTAATTACAGAGGAGAGCTCCGTTTGACCACCCTAGCCTAGATCCTCTTATTGGGGCATAGTAGTTTTACACTTATTTAGAGTAAAATAAAATTTCAAGTTGTTGCAAAAAGTTGAAATAGCCTCACCAACTTAAAAATCGCAATTTACGGCTCAATGTGAGTAAAAGTTGTGACTTTAACTGCAGAAGTTATCCCTTAATAGAGCACTGTAGATTCAAAATTGCCAATTTGCCCGAATTTTCGAGAACAAATCCTGCACATCCCATTAAATTTCTATTTGGAGAGTGGCCGATTGCAAACATGTTAAAATTGGCCTACATTTTTGCTTGAACTCGGCTCTAAGTCGCGATTTTGAAGGAGGTTAGGTTGAACTTCGTGCAACGCGATGTAAATTTCACTTTACTCATGTTGAGTGTGAAGCTTCGCAGAGTTGGGTGTCCGGGCGGGAGTGTCGGTAGGAGCTCAGATAATTCAGGGAGCATCTTTAGTAACTTTTGCATATTGCTTTACCAGTTAGTTAAACCCTCTAAAATGTCAGATTTTTCTGATCCACCCTCACGTAATGCAGGTCTTGGAATCGATTGCAGTCATTTCAAGTTCACAGTCCATACCTGTTTCAACAAAGAAAGATACCCATTGTTCCAGTTCGTAACCAAGCGACGGATCTGCACCCAACTTTTTAGAGGAGTAAATAACTGACTATCCTAAGAAAAAGTTGAATAAACTATTTCACCAAATTATGCGAGCAGAGCCTCAACAATAATCCAGGACGAATTCACTGGCAGGCTGCACTGAAGAGGGACAGTGAGGTGAGAGCGTCCCTCGAATTTTAGTTGAGGTGTTCGGTCAAGTTCAATGCTTAACAATGAAACTGTTGCGAGTGGATAGATTGGTTAAAAATTATCTTCAAACGAGACCACCAACCCAAGATTTCAACGAGGAGCCGGAAGGTTTGTCAGTACGCCAGGTTCACCACAAACACTTCTCTGACCACTTAATCCACTCGCAACAGTTTTAACGTTTCATTTTAACTTTCTTAAATCACAAAAAAATCTGGTTTCTTGAACTTGACATAACACTTACGACAACGGAAAATTAAATGACACTTCACTGCTCATCTTGAGTGCAGCTCCAATAGAACAGCCGGGCCGGGGTTCTTGGGATTTTTAGGTAATGTTCACATAATTTGATTAACCAACAGATAGAAAGTCATGTACAAACACCTCTGTAAACGCATCCATAGATTCGTTTCAAAGTTGTTACCTGAACATGTCTTTAGCTTTACTAATAATTGAAAGACCTTCGTTAATTAAAGTGCACAAATAACGTTTCGATTTTATGCATTCGCCTGCAAAGACTTGACTTCAACAGAGATTTGTGCTCTTACGTACTTCCTCATTTAAGAGATGCGTGTTTGTTTGCAGGAAAGTCAATTGACTACTTTTTAAGAGTAGCTCAAAAAAAGTTGGGAAAAATTAAAAAAAAAAAAAAAAAAAATACACTTTTCCAGTGCAATTGAGACTTGAAAGATTCAAAACAAATTATGATTTTACATGAATAATTTATTGATTTTCAATAGGCTTAGAGACATAATAGACAGTAACGGTTTGTTTTTTTTTTCTTTTCAATGTCAAATTTGAAAGCAATTGAGTGAAAACTAAAAGAAAGGAAAAAAGAAGAATAAACACGGGGAGAGTGATGAATTTAAAATAAATAAAAGAAGACGTTCAAAGTCTCAGTCAGAGGAAACAATAGAATAACTAAAAATCAAACAAATTAAAAATACAACTGGGAGATAAATTTCAAAAATAAATAAAGTTCAATAAATTGGAATAAACATATTCCAAAAGAAAATTTTGGTAAATGAATGCAACAAAGTGAATTCAGAATATCGAAACTAATTCTTTCGGAGATAGACTTAAAAGATCTTGCTAATTATATTGCAAACAAAATATTTATCACAGCACAAGAAGATATTTTTGACTTATTGTGAGACTTTTTCTGTCACTTAAGGGTGAACAGCGGCTCCAAGTCGTTGACCGTAAAGCGCATACGGAGAATAGTAGGGCCCGAGTGTCGGGTTAAAAGCACTAAATGGAGACGTCGGTGAAGGAAGGCCAGGTTTTGAATACGGGTGATATCTAGCGGCGGAGAGAGGACTAACAGGCGACGGTGGATATCGCATTGAATTCATTAAAGATGATGACTCAGCCGAAGATGTGTGTGTTCGTAGATGCTGAAGTAGTTCATCGGAAGTACCAAATCTTTTACCACAGTAGTTATCACCAACTATCCAACTACACACATAAGGTCTGCCCAATTGATACGCTAACGGATGAGGCGGTGAGACCATTGAAAGAGCAGCCGCTGCAGCTAAATTGTATTTTTGATGGTCGCACTGCGTACAGCCACTAGGACAAGGACCGGATAAAGAATTGTGTAAACTGAGTTGACAACCGGTGCAATAAGGGTCTTTACAAACGGGTACTAGGGCTTCACCTCCAGCTGGGGTTTTGACACGTGCATAACTCAGGTAAGGACTCGGATTAGCGGAGGGAAAACCACTTGCAGCAAGCATGGCTGCATGATGATGTGAGAAAGGACCACCAGCGAAAGGTGGACGGAAGGCGGGGTTAGTCGGATCCAGCTCCGGTGGGCAGCCGTTGCATCCTAAGCCCAAAGGACTCATGCCTAAAGGTTGCTTAAACCCTGCGAGACCAAGATCTTTCGAGTGTCCTTGCAAAACTTCTAGTCCGGAACGTATAATTGGACTAGCACCACCTCCGCTAGTCGCCGGGGAGGCAGATTTTCTTGCTTCGGACGCAGAGTTAGAAGAGAAATTCTTTGATTCGGGGGCAGAATTGTGCTGGGGAGAAACTGACTTCCGACTAGAAGAACGACTTTCGGATCTCCTCTCGTCGTTGCTATCGATGCTACCACTTTTGGAAGAAGGCCGAGGGATTTCACTCTTTTTGGAAACTACATTATTTTCATAAGGTTTGAAAGCTACTTTTGATTCCTGTTTGTGGTAATCATTTAATGGTTTGATACTATAGTTGTTATTATTATTGTTGCTAGGTGAAGTTGCTAAACGGTCTGAGTTGTTGGATAATTTTTTTGATATTTTGTCTAAAGGTGAAATAAGAGGTTTATTTGGAGAATCTGCTCCAATTTGACTACATGTTTGAGCGAGGAGCGCCAGCGGGCTCTTTTTGGCATCGAGCTGTAACAAAAAAAAAAACGAACACACCGATTAAAATTCGATAGAAACAAAAGGGGAACTACTTACAAAAAGATAAGTAAACGCATTGTGATGAGAAAAAAAATAAAATAAAATAAAAATAAGAAAAAAGAAAGAAAAAATCAAGAAAACACGAGAACACGACACCAGCGATAGCAGTGAGTGACGTAGTTTCGATGCGCGTTTCACTCTCATGCGTCATATTTATTAGGGAAAACGAGGAAAACTTTCATTCAAAAAGCAAGTGACAAGAAAAAGAGAGCAGCAGAGAGAAATCGCTTCTCCAGGCAGGTAGGTTAGCTCCGGAATGACTGAGTTCACTCAATACACAACGGAATATGCAAGCCGAGAGCTATACAGGGTGTTACAAAACTCATGAGTCAAACTTCGGGAGCATATATTTGCAGCGAAATAAGACTTTTTTCCCTACCAACATGGGTCTGAAAATGACCCCCTTCAGAGCTACAGCCCCCAAAGTTTTGAAAAATTTATGGCTTATTTGGTATAGCGAAAACCAATATGAACCGTCATAAAAATTGGTGTCCCAAGGTTTTCTTAAGAGTAGAATCCATTGATGACCTCGAGGAAATCAGAAAGTAAGTCTGGCTGTACTTTTCAGGCAAGCTTGTACCTTAAACGGCACAGATTTTATGTCACGCATTAAAAATTTAGAAATAATTACAGAAATAAGATGGGAAAAGCTATTAGATAGACTTTTGGTCCCTTGTAGTTTTTCGATACGACGCGTTTTAAGCAAAATAATTGCTTCACAATGTGTAAAAGGCTGCGCCGTTACCATGGTGGGCGGCCGTAAGTATGCAACCGGCCACTCCGCTAAGCCGATAGTTGAGACTGTGTATGAGAGAAGCTTTTGGTCGAGTATTGCAAGATTTGACCAGCGACTGTATTTAAGTTTACAGTTAGCTTCAGTTTTATGAAAGCTTTTCATGGGTAGCAGTTAAAAACAGGCGGATTAACTATGGTTACAACAACAGTCAAGTCTGGCAATCCTAGGCCAATAGCGTCACTTAAAGACAGTATTCACTACCAGTTTAACGTAAATAAAGTAAAAATGATCGGCCCTCAGGCAGATTTGGTCGAATTGCCTTTTCACACCACACAGTCGAATACTTTTCAAAAGTAATCGAGGTGGATTTTAGCATTTGAGAACTGATCTCAATAGAACTAATGATAATAATTGATGAAAAGCAGTTTATTTCATCACAACGCGTTGGATTGTTGGCTTCATTCTTAGGAATTGGTTCGCCTGATTACCGCAAAAATCCGCCAGTATTTCTTTTGAAAATAAATCGAGAAACAAGAAATCGACTGCCCGTACTTGATGCAAGGCATATACTATGCTTCATTTTTTTCGGTTACCATACGGAACGCAGAGTTTTCTAAAGATTTTGCAATCCTTGGAGAGAGAGAAAAAAAAGGAGCATAATTATATCAATATTTCAAGATTGTCAAATAATACTGGAACGTACGCTAGAACATGGATTCCATCATGGACTGTTTTGATGAGAAGCGGGCAATTCAAAATAGACCAATCAGACTGCTGGATTTTAAATTTCCAGCTCATGACTAAAGCAGTATTTTCTGATGGAAGCATGTTTTAAAGATCACAATTTCTCAGTATTCCGCTTGAGGACTTACAGAAATTGAAAATTTCAGTGTCGCATTAAGCTTTTTGGGCCATTTTTTGTTGAACACAAGGGGGTTTTCAAGTCTTCAAAAGGAGTGCCCGGTGCCTCCCCTCCCCCCTCGATTGGATCTACCTCTAATGAGTTTCAAGATGGAGTATTCCAGGATACATTCTAATGAAAAGAAAAGTCTAGTTGGCTTTTGTGGAACGCGTTCTTACAATTTGACGACATATTTTTGAATTTCCTGTATTTATTTAATCACTTGGATGCAAGAAACCATCCAAAGTGAGCCAAACAATTTATTGTGACACACATACTTGGCTTTCTGACTGTAAACGATTTGGGCTAGTCTTGCAAAAAGTTAGCTCCCTCCAGAGGTAATAAATCATTTTTGAGACATACAGTGAATGCAAGTGAATGCAAGTGAAAGCAAGATCAACTGATTTTCGTTTCATAGAACTGGTAATTTTACTTCTTCAAAAGTACAACATGAGACAGGGAGTCACCCATGACAACGTGCCTTGCTCAATGTGAATACACGATGAGATCAGTGTTGCCAGATCGAGGGCAAAAAGCCGTATCGTCCCGATTTAAATCAATGTAAAACGCACGGCTTTTCCAGCCCAATCTGGCAACACTGGATGAGATCGGTACATGACTGCAACGGTGGCGGATCGTGCAATTAGGCAGCAACGTAACCTCCCACTACAACTATGTTTTATCGATTCTTCTGGGGGGAACTAAGCCCCTCCAAAAATGGGTTTTTCACACTAGTTTAAATATTAAAAAAATTACAAACTAAATGGCCAAAAAACATCATAGACAAATCAAATGGTGGTGCCATTCCGATAGAAACCCTCCCATCCCTACGGAAATTCTCCGATAGTTCAGGAGTCATCGGAGAATTTCCGCATAGATCATCATAGATGTGAGGGTTTCCATCGGAATGAAACCTATCGGAATTACACCACCCATAAGAATAACACGTACTCGATCATCGACTTGGTGGCATTAAGATACGATTGTTCATAACCAGCCTGCAGGTCCCACTGCTGGCAAAGCAAAAATTATAGCGCGATCAGACTGACCTATATTTGAAAGTACCTACTACGAATCAATCGGGAAATCAGCCTCCCATTTCATAAAAGGACATCCCGATTTGGTCAAAAAGCCAACCGCTCTATCGGATCGGACTGACCAGTTTAAATGAGCCTTGCAATCCAACAATTTTATTCCCCATCGAAATGTTCCAATTTTTCGTTACTTTTTATTGCTTACTTACTACTTTGTTTATTTTTGTTTTTGTTTTTGTTTTTTTTTTTTTTCTTAAAACAACAACGCCTGTTGGATGCATTAATCGGGCAGCTTTTAGAATGGCACAACATATTTTCTTTTATTAGTTACATAAGTTTGATTAGTAAGCGGGGGTTACTCAAAACAGTGGCTTAGAAATACTGACGGAGTCGCCGGAACAATCTACTGGCTTTTCTTCCCTGTGCGAAGCTATCGAGTGCAGACCATTCTATTAAATCAATAGATGTACCCGTTCGATAGTCAATCTCGATTAAAGACAAACCCCGGATCAATGTATTTTTCGCACGAGAGCATTTTCAAACGGAAAGTACAGCATCAAAACGGAGAATGGCACAACATTTCATCATGGGGGTTTCCGAGTCTAGGATACACATTTAAATACAAATTTTAAGGCTGAAACCTGAAAAATAAAATTAAAAATCCTGCGATTTCCCTCGAAGGTTTGATTGTAGAGTAAAATTGAAGTACATTTCAGTATCGGGTTCGGGTGAAAATCCGAGGTCCGGAACTTTCCGGATAGTAACTGACACCAACCATTCCTGACCAATCAGAATGTTTTGGCGAGATCTTAGAATTCTAAACGGCGAGACTGAAAGTCGCCAATACATTTTAATTGCTAAGAAATAGTTGTAGACTGTTGTTGTTCCCCGAAAAGTTCTGGACCTCAGATTTGCACCCAAACCTGATGATAAAATTTTCTTTTGGTTTCATACTTTCTAATGTCAAGAACAAATACTGAAGTGTGATAAGCGATTATAAGTTACTTCACAGCATAAAAAAAGTATAAGGCGACGAGTGGTTTGAACGAGCAATGCCAGAAAATATGGTTCATTGAATTACTTCCGGGTACCTTTCGACCTTGACTTTGCGCCAAAACATGTGATTTAAAGCCAAGAATCGATTATCACAAGATGGTCACTATCCATATTTATGCCCTAATTCGCAACCAGTGGCGAATCCACCGAGGGAAGGGGGCGGTGCAGGGGGCACGCCCCCTAAAAGCCTCAAATTTTGCCTTTTTTCAACAGAGTAGTGCCCAAAATTTCTTACTGCAGCGCTTGAAATTTAAAAATTCATGGGCGTATTGGGCGTACCCCCCCCCCCCTAACAATTGTCTGGATCCGCCACTGTTCCCATCTATAACTTGCATTTGTGGGGGAAAACGTATTGAAGCAGGGTTTATTTAGAACCGAAGGTGACGATAGATAGATAAGAATGGCTTTTCTCTAGCGTTGTATTTGGATAATTAATCGAACGTACCGATGCAGAGCATCGTTGGCTAACTGATGACTTCAGTAACGCCTCACGAATACCGTCAGTCAAAGAGATGCTCATTACTGATCTCCTTCAGCTTAAGATTTCATATTAGTTGTTTCAAAACCCTTCGTTCGAAATAAGTCCTAGAAAATCGCTTCTGCCAGACTAGTGAGCTCAGATTTATAGACTTGATGATTCGAAAACCCAACCACTTTAAAGCTCGCCCTCTCACGAACAGTCTTCGCTTCATTGCAGACGGTTCTGATGACAAAGTCAACGAAGCTTCTCCGCCAGAAGCGGCCCGTACAATGCATTTCCTTCAATAAAATCAATGTTAAGTAATACGATTCTTGGTGGGGAAAACAGACTCTTATAATCGGTTTCATACACAAGTATAAATTTCATGGAGTAATAATGCAAGAGCCACCACTGATCTCAGCCCGCAACAGAAACAGACTACATAGATCCAATGAGCTATAACTTTAGAGTGGCACATCAAGGAACGTTCCGCTGGTTCATTGTTGTCACCTAGGGCGCCGCCATCTTGCCGTAAATTCGATTTTGAGGTTAAATTTTGTAGGTTGTTTCTGGTCGTTCCGTAAACAAACTCGGGCATCATCGCCGGAAACGACTTGGAAACGACCTACAAAACTTAACCTCAAACCTTGGAAACTGCCGTCCAAATTCCGCTTTTTCCCGCGATTCCTTCTACCCTGTGTGGCACAAGGTGGACCAATCCACTGCCACTCTAAAGTTGTAGCTCATTGCATAGATCACGATGAGACTGTTGCTCACTTTTGCAATAAGCGATTTAATAGTCGAATAAGGTGTAAAAACCTCGAAAAATAACGGAGACAGCACTAAAAAATTCCGAAATTTACTCCTAAACTCAATAAACGCTTCCATTCGCGCGAGCGTAATGATGGCTGAGCATGGGCGCCCGAAGCGGGGGGCAAGAAGGGGCACTTGCCCCCCCGGAATTCAAAAAAGTCAAAATTTCACGATGAAAAACGAAAGGAAAAAAGAAAATGAGATGTTAATCGAAGGAGTAATAGTTGACAAACTTCATTCTTAGTTTATTTTTTAATTTTAACTCATTTTTGGAAGGAATTATAAATTATATTTTTTTCCTACTATCGTTATCATCTGGCGACCCTTTATCCATTACATCAAACACGTCAAAATTGATATCATTATTTGATACACCTGAAATGGGTTAATAATTGCACACTATTTGGATGAAAAAAAGTTTTCCCTTTTTCCACGGGAGGGGGGGGGGGGTTTCCCTCATAGACCTTCCGTTGTGGTTCAAAAATGTTGACCCCCCCTTGGAAATTTTTCTGCGGGCGCCCATGTGGCTGAGGGCAGTAATAATGGGTGATTCCTATCTTAATTTCGTCACTGTCTCTAATGCGGACACAGATGATTCACAGAGTAGTTAGTCTTCAGAGTAATGATCCACATCCGATGAATGATACTGTGACACCTAATGACACCAGTGACATATGAAAGTCGTCTCTTCTTGGTCACTTCTTGATGGCGTTACAGTATTGTTAAATGGGAATCTCCCATTAATACTGCCCTCAGCCACCATTACGCACGAGAAAACAAAGGCGTTTGTTGAGTTTAGGAGTGGATTTCGGAAGTTTTTATTGCTGCCATCGTTAATTTAGGAGGTTTTTACACAGAATTGACTATTAAATCGCTTATAGCAAAAGTGTGCAACAGCCCCATTCAACTGATAAGATGATGCAATAGTAATAATTTCATGAAAATTTCTTTTATTTTTACTGTGCTAGTGCGGGGCCAGTTTAAAAGTCTCGCTGGTTGTAAGTTAAAAACTGAAAATCCTAATTTGAACAGTAAGTATGTTTCAATCGTAGGTCACTAGGTCAGCAAACCACGCATCCATCGACGCCACCGGTGCCTTTCTTGCAATGGCGTAGCGTGCAATTTGGCAACGTCGTATTTTGTCCATTAAAACCCACATAAAAGGTCGAATGCGAAGGTGTTCACCGAACACCCAATAGTTTGATCTTTTTAATGAGTTTAAACAGATGAACAGCGACGTTGCCAAATTGCACGCTTCGCCACTATTCTTGACCAGACTCTAATAACTCATCAAAAACCAAAACACATGCTTCACTCTGCATGCATCAGGAAATCTGCTAACAGCCAAAAGTGTGGCTGATGGGCAACCGCCCTACAGACGACAAATCCTCAATTGCACTAAGGGCCGCTTTTAAGACCTGTCGCTATGTGAACAGAAGGTTGGACTGGCAGTTCACTACAACAGCAGGTTCATCTGCCTGTCGTCTGAACTGGCAGTCCAGCTCGCGAGAACAATAATAGACATAGGTTATAACATGAGGTTTATAAGAGGTCTTAAAAGTGACGACTGGCAGTCCTGCATGACAGCCACCCGTTGTAACTTTGACAGACGGATGACTGTGGTCTTAAAAACTGCCCTAAACTGCCCTAAGTACCTACTTAGGGCACGATCAATATTTCATTTTTCAGTGGGATTATTTAAAAATATGGAGAATATTACTAATCAATTGCATTTGAGAGGAATGCAATGCGGCAACATTGTATTTTATCAATCAATCAATACCAGCGTAAAAGCTCGAATTTGTTGGTGTTCGACAGTTCAATAGTTAGATCTGATACGTCGAGGCCTTCGTACACGCTCAACGGGATTTGATCAAACTGCAAGAGTGCCAACCTAACACTTTCAAAATTCAAACAAAAACTGGACAGAAACATCTCAAAAACGAGTATAATTGATGTAGTTGACAGATATTGAACAGATGACACACCACCCATCGTCAAATAATCAAGCAGTTTGACGGGCCGTGCAAACGAACGTGCAACGGCTGGCTCACCTGCCGTTCGTGGTGGATTTCGGCTCATCGATTACTTGTTTGATGATCCTAGTTTGATCGTGTACGAAGCGCTTGGAAACGACTGGACAAAATGGGGCAGTTGCAAGGGTCAGAAATGTTGTGTTTTTTATAAAGAAATTGATAGTACTTAGTGAGCTGAGAACAATGGTGCCTTTGGTTTTTTCATAAGTGTCCCGGTTTCGGAGATACAGACGTGTAAAGTTGCATAAAATCGTGTGTGTAGTGACGTCACTACGCGGAATTCCCATTTAAAACAATGTATTTCGGGTCAAAATCTCATCTCCGGAACAATGGGACTTAATTAGAAACCAAAGGCATCTTTGTTCTCAGCTCATCTCGTACTTTCAGTTTCTTCATGAAAAACTCAACATTTTAGACCCTTGCAACTGCCCCATTGCACAGACGTTGCCAGATTGAACGCGACCACTAATCTACTACGATCCGCTATAGTCACCACTGATATCCGCTTCATCAATGGTGGATCTAGAAACTTTTTCGTTGGGGGTGGGGGATGGGGGGTTTCCGCAGGCATTGGAAGATACACCTCCGATTCAAAGTTTCAATCTAAGAGGTCGCAGAGAGCAAAATAGTAATTTTTTTGCTGAGGGTGCACTCCCCCCCCCCCCCCCCCCCCCCCCGAAACCACCGCAACTCTGAAATACGTCTCCAAAAGCGTACGAATGACATTGCAAAACAGTAATTGTTGCGCAAATCAGCTATTTTAACTGACATCGCCCTTTTACAATTCAAACCGGTATGATGCAATGAAATATAGCTTCAAGTCAACTTCTGAGAGACGCCTAGTTAGACGGTTACACTCATTCTCCCTCATCAACTCTTACAAGAAAATATATTTCTGAATGACAGATATCAGGGCGAACAGTTCGTGGGATAAATTTCTTACATGTTTTACGATACATCTATTAAAGTGGCAATTCGTTACATTCCCTCCAGCTTGTGAAATATGTTCAGAATAATGTAATGCCCCTCACAAAGTAATGTAAAGCGTTTCCGGCAGAGCCTCCTCATATCCCAAACAAACGTGCCGACACTCCCCCACCCCCCTCCGGAGAAAATCAATTACCCGCGTCGCACCAAAGGTTCTATAAAAATGCATTATGAATGTACGGTCGGACCTCCGTAACCGCGGAGGAAAATATGCTTGCGCTACGCGACAGCACCTAAAAATGCTTTCTAACAGTCGAAAAAAAGGGATGAGTATACGAAAGCCAAAATGGAACCTGTTCGAAAGAACAAAAAGTTACTAGTCTCAAATTTTGTGTCATTTTTTTTTTTTTTTTTTTTTTTTTGCTGCAGATATTCGACGATGAAGAGGAGACAGAAGCTGTTTAACCATTTTTTTTTTTTTTTTTTTTTTTGCTTGTTTTATGGCTTATACTCCAGTCAAGGAGCCTACAGCCAACTATAGACTAATGTCAGTGTGTGAATGTTTTGTTTAATGTCAGAAGACAACAGGGGACTTGAAACATCCATGCTCAAAGCACTCAGATTTCCACTGTAATCTTTGCCGTGGACCCACTTTTAAGGAGACCGAGCGACAAGACGAGTGAAAAATCTGCTGCCACTACCGGGATTCGAACCCGGGACCTATGGATTGGCAGTCAGGTGTCCTGACCACCAAGCCACCGAGGCCGGCTTAACCATTTTCTTCTCTACATCGTAAGTTAGGTTAGGCATGCTGGAATTTGTTGGTCACAGAGACGTTGGTCACTGCGATTAGCATGCGGATCAGTGCTGGATCCACGGGGGGGGGGGGGGGCACGTGCCCCCCCCCAAAGCCTAAAAGTTTGCCTTTTTACAATAGAAAATGGCCCGAAATTGCTTCCATCGACGCTTCAAATTTCAAAATTTCACAGGCGTGCCGCCCCCCCCCCCAGAAAAATGTTCTAGATCCGCCACTGATGCGGATCCTTGTTCGCGAATGGTCCAGATACGTATACCTACCCCGCGGCTACGGAGATCCGACTGTATTAACACTACATGGAAAGCATTAAACTGTTCCTACGATCTGATGAAACAGCACCATAATCTAAACGTGAAGGTCATACGGGAGTGCTTGACAATTGATTGCAAGACTTCCGAACTTAACCAGAGGGGAGGGGATTTCAAAGTCCCTAGGTCCCCCGAACAGTGATCAACTCCCTCTTCCTAGCGAATACTTTGGGGGCACCAATGTTTACGTTTTGCGTTATAGTAAGTGAGTGTGAGAGAGCAACGGATGGGACAGAAATCCATAGTAATATTAATTAATTACAAAACACTCGACCAATTTACTTGAAGTGATGAAAAGAAAGCTTAATGTAATGTCAGTGGTTGACTGCATCTCTGATCGTCTTGCAAAATTAATTTATACACAATGCACCCCACCCCATTGATAGAAAATTATTGATAAAAACAGTGTCGGTTTACATTCCTGATCCCACTCACTGCATTGTTGCGAATTGAACACAAACCTATAAAAATCAAAGAACTGTTTCATTTCAGATAAACATCACCAAAAAAATAGTGAACAGGTTGGTTTACTATGTGGCAGCTAGATAAATTCCAACGAGGGACTAAAACTGCGAAGGCGATTATGACATCGACTGAACAGCATTAAGTACCTACTTCTCTAGCAACGGACAAACTAAAAAATGTCTCCATCATAGAAAGCTCACCGAGAATCCTTCGCTGCGATTACTTTTCATTCCTGAAAACCAAAATAAAACTTCCCATTACGATACTTTCATACTGTGATTCATCAGCGCTCTTTGATGATAAGCCAAGGCTCTCAATTTCATCACCATTCAATTCTACCGAGCAATTATGAGAGGGGGCGTTGGAAAAATTCCAAAGATTTCTTTGGTCACTGCTGAAACGAGCACAACGCGTCATATTTCCCAGTAGACACATCACCTTCCGGCAAGCGGAACGACTGCGTCAAGATTTGGCGAAGAGACCGTTTCAAAAGTGTGGGCGCACCTAAACCGATAATCTTTGAGAATCTCCAACGTTATTTCTCATGGTATAAGGTAAAACTGAATGACAATTAATTTGAGAGTTGGCTTTACATTGAGGATAGCTTAAATCAAAATTAAAAGTTCAAAGTCGTAGGCAAGTTTTACTTGGATTTGTGGGCCAATGAATATTGAAAATTCACTGAAGATCCCGGGGTAAGCTATGCCTACACATCTAAAATAAACTCATACACTTTTCTTCGTACTTAATTCATTTATTTATTTTTTTTTTTTATTTTTTTTATTTTTTTTTTAAATTAACCACCCCTGAGCTCCCAAACAAAGAAAATGCCTCACTTTTAGAATAACCCTATCTGATTTATGTAAATATTACAAATGGTAAATTTAGGGCAGAATGGTCCAGTTAAAACCCAGCAGCGAAGTATGTGAGTCTAAATTTCGATTTATTTATTGTTCTGTGAAGTATAAAAATTTTCCCACAAAGCGGGCGCTGATACAGTGGACCCAAAATGAATATTAAGAAAACTTCTGGATAGAAAGCTGTGGGTATACAAGCCGTATTTCTTTATGTCCACAATCGTCCACCGCGGACGGGCGGGTGAAAATAGTTCCACGGTCCACAAGCGCTCAGTTCACATGCTTTTAAGCTTGCGAGCGTTCGTGGACCGCAAAGGAAATGATACGGGAAGGTTTCAAGATTCAAATTAGACTAGATGCAATGAGATTCTTTCATAAACACAGATACTTTCGTGACCGCATTTTGTAAATCGCGAAGGACTGTGGACATAAAAAAAAGACGGCTAAAGCGGCGAATATATATCCTCTAAGTAAACAACATGCATACTGTTGTCAAATTTCCAAAAATTCCAATTAATTTCAAACAGCTGAAGAAGTCTTCAAATACTTCGAAATCCCGAAGGTATTGGAAGTAAATGAGGCTGTGTCGTAAAATTGGTGCGGATCCAATAAAACAACAATGGTCGTGGAATATTTCCGAGCAGTTTACTTTTGATGATAATAATTGGTGCGCACCGATCATTATCCCACTAAGGACCAGGGACCAAGTACGGTACAGACGGTTTCTTGTTCTCGACCCCAAGTAGCGAATCCTCGCTACAGATTGGTTAGGACTGCACCTAACGTTAAATAACAAGGACCGTCCGGACCGTACATTTAATGGTCCCAGGTTAATTCAAAAGGACACCACTCTTTCGGTTATAAAGGGAAGGTAGTTAACTGTTCGTACTCGGGGGAGTTGAAATTGCCTATACGATACATTGAAGGCGTCCGAAGACATCTAATCTTGTACATATCTTCATATCAATAGTCGAATTTATCCGGAATGAAGATTTAAACAATGTGAAGTAGACAAGAGAAGAAAAACGAGTATACTCGGACTTGGCTTTAAAGGGTTAAGAGGTTAAAAAAAAAAAAAAAAAAAAAAAAAAAAAAAAAAAAGGATTTAGGGGAAAGTAATCTACTCCTCACATCATTCAATGACACGATAGGATCGAGTTAATGCAACCATCCACACACAGCTCAGTTGAAGAGTTTGATTGGAGTCATTCAATCCACTGCGCATTCTAATGCCGTTTATGTCAACATTAGTGGCGGATCCAAGGGGTGGGAAAGGCTCCCTTAGAGAGCTTCAAGTGCCATTTTCTCAAAAATAACCCGAAATTGATTCGTCCAATGATACAAATTTCATGGGCGTAATCCCTCTTCCAGAAAACGTTTCTGGGCCAGCCAGCCATCACTCAAAACCAAAACCGCACACAGCTTTGGATGCATCAGTTTTAAAGTAATTTAAGTCATAGCTAGACTATCCATTAAGTATGGGCGCGCCTCGGCGCCTCTAGCAACATCCAAAACTATACAGTAAAATTATGTTCAAAAGATCCCACGACACCTTTCGAAACTAAAGAACAGCACTAAGGATCATCATAGCCGAACAGCTTGGGGAGTAATAATGATGGGTGTTAAAGTGCATGCCTGTCGCAAATTAATTCCATTTCTAGATTTGTGATGGTGAATTGTGACGTGGCTTCTCACTTTGCTGTTAAATGCAAACTGTCCCCGAACTCCCAACGCAGAGAGAATGGTGTTAGTTGTTTTGTTCTTGCCCATGTTCCCCATGCCAGGTTGTACAGCAATTTTAAACTTTTTAAGTTTCAGGTTTCTCATGATGTTAAAATATAATCTTAGTTTCACAATTTGAACACATCTGAAAACTCAAACTCCGTCAGGTAATACAATGCGGAGAAAATCAATGCACTGATTTGGTTCTCAAAGCATGGGTTCAAAATGCCTGATGCAACTGGCTCTAACCATAATTCCCTTAAAAACTATATTTCTATATTTTCCCTTCAGTACTTTTATCTGCATGCCCGAGATAGAGGAGTAAAAAGTCAATTAAAACATTAAATTATCTGAATTAATCCATCATGTGTCATGACTCATGAGCAATTTCACCAAGCAATTAAGATATGTTAATTTTTTTTTTTTTTTTTGCCTTGCAGTTATTGAGAAATATGTTATTACACTTCAATCTAGACCAATGCCGTTACGTTAGGAACGAGTGAGCACCATCATCAAATCCAGATACTTTGTTTTTCAAAATTCAATCGGCACACCCCCCCCTGAACTTCAAAAATGAAAATAGTTAAGTAATTAAAAGAAATGTCCTAGTCGCTGCCCCAAAGAACCTTGCCCTCCGACTTGAAACGAATGCGAACCTCTGATCTCCTAGACAAAGATGAAAAATGAAATACTTCCGTTCTGATGATGAAGAAGCCCATGAACCCCGCAGTAAAAGGCAAAAAGCTCATCCATTCAACTAGCAACACTTGTAGACCGCAGCCGAGGCTATAATGTTTCAAACGCACTTAAATCTCATTAGACAAAACTCAAAACAAAAAAAAAAAAAAAACCTTGGCCTTTGATTTTCAACGCAGGTCAAAATCTATTCTGAAAAAATCAGGATATCCGACAATAGTCGTCAGTACGACGCATTGGTTGGGCTGAAGCCGTTTGTACGGAAAACACATCATTCATTTGCGCGAAACGGTTATCTGATAGTAAACACACAAGAAATGGAAATCATAGCACGCGATATTTTGCACCATGGAGCAAGTTGTCGGCGCCTACATAATCTTGAAAATTTAGATTTTTACGCACGAATACAGCTCAATTCTCTCAAGAGACATCGTGATCAATTTTCCATTTCGACTAGAGAGCCATGTAAACTGCAAACGCCAACGACACAGAAAAATGTAAGCCTCTAAGACAATGTATGGGTAGGTGGAGGAGGAGGGGGGGGGTGTAGATACTTCGAGGCCGTATAATTCTAAAGAATTTCAGAGCGAGGTGAGCAGAAATTAAAGGAACGCTGAAATTGACCCCGCTCAGTTGACCCATTGGGTGGGAAAGTAAATAGCAAGTGCAGAGAAGCAAATAGGGCAAAACACACTGGACCTGCTAATAACACGGTGCCGAAGGAGAACAATTTTATAAAGATAAAGATAATATTGTATTGACGATTCAACTAACCGTTGTTGGCAAAGGTGAGAGATAGTCCGGTTGTAAATATTGATTCCCAGGATTAGAATGCATCATTCCTCCCGATTCCAGTACAACCATGAGGAAAGTTTAAACTTCCACACTGATCGGCGACACTTCACAGTTTGATATTAATTTTTCTTTCCTTTTCTTTCACTTGCACCACACGAATTATTTTAACACTGGTATGACACTAAACACTTTGATAAATACGGAAAACACACTTAAGAACGATGATATGAACACAATATTTTCGAAAAACGCAAACGATTCGAATAAACAATTAGATCACACATGAAAAAAAGCGATGATGGCGTGCGTAAATCCTGAGTATAATCCAAATGAGTGGAGAGACACAAAATAGCAGCTTAATCGGTGAGTCGGCGAGCGTGGGTCTCGCGTGAAACAACTCTCGTGATCAACTGAACTCGGTGAGCTCCGTAGCATCAAACTGAGAGCTTGTCGGAGAATCCTACATGGCAGCGCTAGTGTCGCTCCCCCCCACCCTGTCGGCATTACTGTGCTAATATAGCCTGTCAGCTCATACCACCCAGGGCGCAAATGATGATGACAGCTTTGAAGCCGTGCCGTCAACATCCCTCCTTATTATGCTGCCAAGTCTTATTGGACTTAATCAGTAGTCCCCTCCTGACTCGGCTACATTGATAGATGACAACCCGCAAGTATACTCTTTTCTCTCTCTCTCTCTTTCTTTTCCTCTCCGTCTTTCCTCTCTCATTCTCTCATTCACCTGCGGTATCCCTTTTCAGCTGCTATATTGCCTCTTTTTCTACCTGTTCTCTACAGAGCGGCCCTCTCTCCTCCCCTTCCGCCTCATTCGCTCTCTCACACACTAGGCGGCGCAGAATGGCACGGCGCGGCGCGGCGGCGCACACACACATGCCAGCTTTTATGTTACGACTCACGAGACAGGTTTTCAAGAGTTTTTCAGATTGTTCAACATCCTTTTATTCAGAATCTAAACTACGATCTCCCTGATTTGAAACCCCCATCACGATTTAAATAGCGGATAAAACAACCATACCAAGACAGAGAGAAGGAGAGAAAAAAAGGGAAAGAATAAGTGACGGCAAGACGGAGAGAGAAGCGACACCGAAAGAAAACGAGTTTCATCGGTTACTGTATACAGTCGAGCCGGGTCCGATAGATATTATTGTTTCTCTTTTAAATTGGCTTAAAAAAAAACTCTCATAATTTATATCATTCGAACAAACTAGTTAATAATAAATGTCAAACAAGTTGTTATACCCTTGCCGCGACATGATTCAAAGTGAAAATCTTCCTCAGAAATAGATGATAAATTTTATTTACCATCAACACCAGCCTCGGATTTAGTTATCTCGCAAGATTCTTGTTCTTGTGACCATATTTGTTGAGTCGAGCTCTTCATCTTTAACTTGTTGAATAACCCTTTTTGTAGCTCCTGCTTTAAGAGGCGAGTTTTCAGCCTGCGTATCGTACTAAAGTATCTGGGCCTGGAATGTGTGTCACCATTAGGTATCTCGAAAATGTTTCGTGCTCTCTAATTCGGGCAACAGGTTGTCTTAAAATTGCTCCATTTATATTTGTATAGGATCTGGGCGGGCTCAACCTCTTCTCCCTCACACCCAGTGGCAGCTCTTGAACAATAATCAATCGTTTTTCTGCAGTTTGAAACTATGCGAAAGTATCGATTTTTGCGATCCACGAGATCGATTCTAGGTTTATATAATGAATGCAATGATTTATTTAAACTAATTTCATCACATTGTTTATACGTCGTCGTTCTCTGCTTCCGATTCCCCCCCCCCTTTTTTTAAATTAACCCACTAAATTCCATACTTACAGAGTGCGATTCGAAAAGTAAAAGTCGCAATATAATTAAATATTAAACAGCATACACCATGGAATGACAGTGGCGAAGGCTTGGGGGAGGAGGAGGGGGGTTTCCCTCAGAGGGTTTGGACCCCCCAACCGACTTAAATTTCCCTCACAAAAGGCAATTTCTCGCTTTTTCAAAGCAATTTTGATTTTATAGAATGTGTAGACCCTAGACCCCCCTCAAAATGATTTCTTGCTACTCCACTGAGAATTGATTTCTTAGATTTATTAAGAACCTCTCTCCTTCAAATATTTTGGACGAACATTTCTGGCTACACTTTAGAGAGACATACTTTTTTTTAAAAATATAATTCTCATTCATCCGTCCGATGTCCAAAATATTTTTATAATATATGAGAAGACGAGTCTATAAAAAAAATAAAACAAAAAACAAAAAAACAAAAAATATCTAGTAAATAAATAAAACTTAATAAAAACAGGCAAAAGAAGGGAAATATGAGCAAAACGCCGGCAGGAGTCTGACCAGTACTTACACAGATGGGAGCCAGTGGCGTAGCGTGCTATTTGGCAACATTGTGTAGTTTCCATTTAAACCCATGTAAAAGGTCAAATGCGAAGGCGTTCACCGAACGGCAAACACCCAACAGTTCGATCTTTTTCATGGGTTTAAATGGACACAATACAACGTTGCCAAATTGCACGCTACGCCACTGATGGGAGCGTCTTCTTAAGTTTAGTGTGTGTACGCTACTACGCTCACAAAGTCAAACAAATAAAAAATGGACTGCGGACGTTTTCGCAAGAGCCGATTCCTTTTAGAGGCAAGATTTAAAAAAAAAAAAAAAAAAAAAAAAAAAAAAAAAAAAAAAAGTCCGTCTGATTATAGGAAGCAAATTTGTTTGTTTATTTTATTTTGTCATTGATTTTTTTCTCTTCAATACTTTGCCGGCAGCCGGCACAGCTCGGCGTGGCAATAAAATGCATGCGAAAACTTGGCAGACCAATACATTTAAGTAAAAGATTTTAGATCACAGGAAGAGAGATTTGTCGGCAAAAAAACGGGGTGGACAAGAAAGTGCGGAGAATACTTCACACTTCGTGCTTTTGAACAGAAGAAAGGGAAAACGCAGGAATAGCGAGCCTACAAACCAGTACTGAATATTGAGCTCCCTTCAAAAGTGGCAGATGTTTTAGTTTTTAATGTTTAAAGATAGGAAACCCGATGTTTTCTTTATCAAACGTGATAAAGGCAAATGTATATTAATGAATACTTGAGCTAATTGCTGTCAAATAAGTAAGAAAAGTACTACAGCGGGTCCTATTTTGTGTTTCCGGAACTTAACTCCGGCACAATGGAGCCGCCCCTGAAGTGGTGAGTGCATCCTTACATCCTTTTCCTTCCCCTCGTGTTAGTCAGTGTCAGCCTCACCCCACTGAGCCGTGATATAGGGGCTGACGTGTATTATGCAGACTGTAAGTGTATTGTGTGTTCGGCTACCCCTGCAAAGCTCCCTAATTCTAATCAGCCGTATTACCACAATACTCTCGCTGTTGTGCGGTTTGAGGCTTGTCCCCTTTATAATTGCTTAACACGCAGTGTCACGGTTTTGATTGACCCTTTGTCATTTACATTTTGACAGAGATTTTTGTGCATGACATCTCTCAACTTATATTTGTTAGTTCAGGCGTTATCAATTATCATTACTTTATTGTTATAATCGCCCTTCTCCTAAGGCTCGAACATCTCAACTGTATAGTATTTATACTCATTTCGAACATTATTTATTTTTTTAAATGGATATTTCCCCCGATTCTTATTTTACTTTATTTTTTTGAAAAATAAACTTTCCGGTTGTCACTCGCCCCTTTAAATTGTATCGAAACGAATCGCCTGTTATAAACCAGGATCGTTTGTATTCGTATGACACTCATACAGACGGACCCGGAAGCGTATCAATTGTGTTTGTGTGACTGCGCGCCCCACGGTCAGACTGTCAAAGATGAATGGTTTTTATTGACAGCGCAACGTTTTTAGAAAACATTCTATTCTATGCACACTCTAAAAAGCGCATTTGATCTTATCTCGCCAGATATAATAGAATTTCAAAGTAGCGGTCTTATTATATTTATATACCTTGAAATTCTATTAACAATCCCTGTGCGAAGTAACTTTAAAACTTTTTTACCAGTAATGCCCCTACGCCCTACCCCTAACTTTATAACTCACACTTTGTGTCACATACTCATTCTTGTTCCTCCCCCTGATTCGGAGGCTATAAAGGTAAGTTCCCATGTACACATACAAAAAGTCGAGACAGCTGGAAAGCGCAAAACACACGTATCTCATTTTCCAAAGGAAGAAAATCATAGGTTAATATATCAGCCATTAGAGGCACGTTATTAAAAAAAAAAAAAAAAAAAAAAAAAAAATGATAAACAAGACTAAAAATTATACTGAAAGCTCAATCCTTTAGGCCGTCACAGGTCCTGCACACCTACATAACATAAAATAAACAAAACACAGGTACTTTGTTTTGTTCATTTTATATTCCACTATGCTGAGGCTTTCATGATTAATTTTTATCTTTTTTTTTCAATTGTTATGTGCCTTTGTCCGTTTTATCGGGCTGATATTGTCACCTTGCCTCTCTTAGGAGAGTATAGATCTTTCTCCCGTCGATTTATTTTGAGGTATTTGAATTTTTCATTTCTGCAAGCTCCACTATGCATAATTTGAGAGAAAATCGTCAATCAAATTTAGAGGATCTGAGGGGTTAGGGTTTAACAGGGCTGGGTCTATTAATAAGGCTTTATTTTGAACTTCGCAAGAATTTCTGGGACAAGCTGTATATTGAAGAAGGGGGGGGGTGGATGGGGTGAAGGGGGCGATCATTTTCACGCAAGCCCCTGGCTCCACTCCGCCACCATCCAACGTTTACGATGAGGATTGAGGAGTGCGAAAGAATTTCTGAAATGGACATCAACTGAATGAAGTGCATGTACATTTGGACAATCTATCAACCCACATGTGTTCACAAGTCACAACGTATCGTGCCCGCACGTTATTCTCAAAGCGAAATCCGAGAGGCGTTCGACCTTAAAACCAACGGAAGTAGTTTGAAGATTTTTGTAAATAGAAAGATGGAACTTTATAAATGAAAAAACCCTTATTTCATTGTCGAATCTTGCGGTTTTTACCATCGTACAGGAGGCCTTTCAAGTTTCAATCACGAGATTAGTTGTGCTTGTGATTGTGTTGCTTTCGTTTTTGTAATCTTAAAGCGTTTAGTTTCTGGACCAGCAATATATCCTTTGCTACGTTTTCATGATTTTGAAACGTATTATTTTATCTACACATATATGAAAAGCCTACCAATCGTAATGGGTCAGTTGCTAGGGTCTGAAATCGTGTGTTTTTTATAAAGAAAATGATAGTACTTGATGAGCTGATAACAATAGTGCCTTTGGTTTTTTCCTATGTGTCCCAGTTTTGGAGATACACACGTGTAAAGCTGTAAAAAATCGTGTGCGTAGTGACGTCACTACGCGAATTCCCATTAAAATAATGTAATTTGGGTCAAAATCTTATTTCCGGAACAAAAGGACTTGGTTAGAAACCAAAAGCATCTTTGTTCTTAGCTCATCAAGTACTTTCATTTTCTTCATAAAAAGCACAACATTTCAGACCCTTGCAACTGCCCCCATTGTTCAAAATCATTCTCTTATGCGAGACGCAATAATCTAGAAAATTGTTATTATGAAAAAAGTTCGTAAAATTAGATCGTAATAATAGTGTTCTCTTTCTAGAAACATTTTTGCACCTACGTATGACGTGTGACTTATGACATGAGCGTAGTAATATGCCAGATTGTGCCATGGCGTTTTAAGTTTTAACCGTGTTTTCACTGCACACCGGCAAATTAGCCTGCGGCATAGCTGTCATTATGAGTATTCTTTGGTCGAAATATGAACGCATCTCATGCCTCAATTCCTCTACACGTATACATCAGAGTGGTTTGCAGGAAGTGAACGCTAACTCGCTCATTACGTGATTGATTGATTGATTTCATAGCCAATTTTTGGTTTGCCGGCCGATCAGAGCTCAAAACACAGCAGAAACTGCAAACCACAGAGCTACCTAACACAAACACACATATTTAACAGAAGAGTACAAGTGTGAACAGAACTGCACTTTGCATGTTGGGTACACGGAGAATGCCAAGTCGATTCCTGGAGGTTAGGCTACCCTCAGTGCTTATTTCAATGGATGTGGAGTGTTGCAGGTGGCCTACCTGAGCCAAAATCTAAGGAGTCAATTGACATTTTTTTTTTGGTCCCGGGCTGTAAATGCGTGACAGGGCAGGGGCTTTAGAGACGATGCAGCGTGCTAACTAAGAATTGAGAAGAAAGAGGCAATGAATATCCGATGCCTTCAATCTGGGGCGAAAAGCGGGTGGAGAAGGGGGGAGGGGGTCGGGGGTCGGCAAGGAGGAGCATCATAAGGACCGAGTTTCCTGTCGACAACGACGAAGAATAAAGAATAGCGCGGCGTAAAAGTGTGAGTATGCGAGCGCGTGTGTATTTGTGTGTTTGAGGATGTCTGCTATAATTTATGTAACGTTCAAATATACAACCTTGTTTTGTGAAATGCATTAGAGGCAATAAATGGTAATCTTTCCTTTTTAGCGAAGAGCCCGAAGCCGCCTTTTCTCCCCCTGGATACTGGATAGGTGGAAGAGGGATGGACCTGGGATAGGGACCAGGACCGGGACGTCCGTCGAGATAATAGTTCGGTTGGCACCAGGCACCAGGCAGCGTCAGCGAGGCGAGTGCAGCCGAAGATTGAGCCACCTCGAATTTGAGCCAAACAGCGAATTCGTACAATAAACAGACGCGGGGCGCGCCAAGCCGAGAGCCAAGGCACCCATTTCTCATATTTTGTGCACCAAGGTGTGTTATCTTTTCAGAAAGGCTCCGACAGATCTGCTTGACGTAAAACAAATTTATTTTATTTCTCAACCTCTTCATCCCTCTTTAGTCATCAGTCTCTCGTTTCCTCCTCTTCACGCTCCTTTAATCTCTCTCTCTCTCTCTCTCTCTCTCTCTCTCTCTCTCTCTCTCTCTCTCTCTCTCTCTCTCTCTCTCTCTCTCTCTTCGGACTTGCTTGCTCACCAGTCCACCGATCAGTTCCTTTTAAATAACAGCAAACAAATCAGAGTCCATTCCTTTTCTGATTCCACCTTCTCACTGTTCCAGTGTTGCCCAATGAGTGTGAGTGTTGATAATTCACTTACATCGACAGTGTGTCACTGTGTCAACTGTCAGTTGTAAACTTTTGTCATCAGCAAATGAAACACTAGGGGAAAGACTTTTACTTGAGATCAACTTGACTCGACTCGAACTTGAAAAGTCCTCTAGCTTCGATTTACAAGGCAGAAAAACGCTTTTATCCCCAACACCTTGAGATTTCTCGAGGAAGCTCCAAGATATTTTCAAGTAAGAATAGACACATATTGGCAATTCAGAGAATATTTGTAAAAGCACACGGTTTTCTATTTTTGAGATAATTTCATGGTACCTCGCGTTAGCTACCTTGAACTAAACTCATTATTTAAACCCAAGATTTCTCAAGAGCTACCTTTTTACGATGAGGGTTTTTCATGGGCGCACCCAGGGGGGAGGGGGTTAAGGGGGCCGAGGCCCCCCCATAGGAAGAAAAAAAAGGAGGAAAGGAAAGGAAAAAATGAGGAAAAGAGAAAGAGAGAAGAGGAAAAGGGGAAGAGAGAAAAAGAAAAGATGGGAAAGGAAATGAGTTCAAACAAAGTATCGATGTCATGAAACATATTTTTCCTTGGAGGAACACATCTTTCCCGGCAGCAATGTCCTTAATTGTTAATTTCGCTCGATTTTCTTCTGAAATCTAGATTTCCTGAAGACTCCGTCTTTCTATCAGCATGATGAAGATATTTCCGTAATAACAGCATAGTCTCGGAAAATCTTATTTTTCTCGAGAGTTAATTCAAGATAGTTTCTGAATAGAAGTAGCCTAATTTTGTGTCTAAGAAGAGCTAAATTTTCAAAATTTTCCGGGGGAGAACCCCCATACCCCCCCATATGAAATGCAAACTTGACCCCCCCCCCATATAGAAATCCTGGGTGCGCCCATGGGGTCTTTGAATTGCAACTTTCCTCGCTCGGCTCGACTCGACTTGAGTAGTTCGCCAGTACAGTCAAGTCATCGGTCAAGGAGATCTGAAGTAAATCCTCTGAATCACACCCTGAGATTAGAGTAAAATGATGCTAGAAAGTTGATAGTTGCGTGGAAAAGTTCTACTTATTTCACGACTCGTGTAATCCCGAGAAAGCCACTCAAAGGTGGAGTTAATTGTGTTTTAACAATTCACAATGCAATGGGCTGTGTCGTTGAGTGCACTTTTGGCAACGTTGCAGTTTGTCCATTTAAGTGGATGTAAAATATTGATTTTGTGGCATTTCCAAATTTCTACTTTATTCGTGCGGTTTGAAATGAGTTAAAATTAGTAACAAGATTTCACGCTATACAACTATGACATTAGAGTATAATCCTATCGACCTATCGTACTACCTATACTTTGTCTCCTTTTTCACGTTGGCTACACTAACAGAGACCTTTATCATAGAAAAAGAAAGCATTGAACTATCCAGAACCGTAGCCATTAGCCTGCAGGAATTCGTCTCTCTTTCTTCATGCATATATGCAAACACATGGGACAGTAGGCGTAAAATTTGGCAACAATGTATTTTCTCCGCATTTAAATTCACCAAAAAAGTCGAACGCTTCGGTCATCGGCGATGACCAGGCATTTCGACCTTCCTAATGTATTTAAATTGGGGAAAGGAACGTTGCCAAGTCTCACGCCTCGCCACTGACATGGGATGAAAAAGGATGTATAGTAACTCCGGTCCATACATCTGTCCTTCTCGAACACATACGCTCAAATGGGCAAAGAGAGAGAAAGACAAATTCCTGGTTACGCCTACGGCTGGCTATGGGTCTATCTAATGTTAACATGAGCTTAGTCACCTTTACAGCCCATTTGCAAAAGCCTCATCAATCATCACTCAGGAGTATGGGTTGTATGTAAAATTGTAAACTATTGTAAACCTCAGTATCACTATTTATTGTCAATACATTATTATAGATTACAGTTTTTGTCTCAAGGGGCTCGTCGGTATCATCGAAATAGTTTTAACTTAAGTAGTAACCGAGAAAAACAGTAATTATTTAATTCACTTTGCTGATGACGACTGCATTTCCACAAGGTTGTAAGAAGATTTCATTATCAGCACATAATGGATTTAAAGCAGCTTTTTTCGGTTACTATGCTCGGTGGAACTCTTTTTTTGGTATCACCGTGCGCCTTGCAAAAATATCTTTAAGAATCGAGCTTCAAATTCTCTGTTTAGAAACCAAATGCACAGAAAAAAAAAAACAAAACCAGAGAAAACGCTTTGGCAGCGCTGACAAAACCTTTGGTAGAAACATGACCCAGCAAAAGACTTCAATGGAGCTAACCAAAGGTTTGTACGCCACCTAACTAAAGAGATTTGGCTGGGTAAACCGAAGATTTGGTTGGTTCAACGAAAGTCTTTAGCTGAGTAATTTTTCTACCAAAGGTTTTGTCGGCGCTACCAGAGTGTTTTTTTGTTTTTTTTTTGTTTTTTTTTCTGTGTGCAACTGGCTCATGATCCAATTTGGAGGTTATGTTATATTCTTTGGGGTGGGAAACGTATGTAGTACAGTTGGGGACGAAAGAAAATGTCAGAAGACCCCTGGAGATAGGCTACCCGCAAAACTTCTCTCAATGAAGTTAAGGATTGCAGGAGACCTACCTAAGCCATCAGAATCTAAGGAGTCCTTTCACTCCTTTCACATTCTTTTTGTCCCCGACTGCACTACGTACGATCGTACGGTCGCACAGTCGACGAATTAAATAATGCCAGCTGACTCCTTAAAAATTAGCTAGGTAGGCCACCTGCAATATTTCAATTCATTGTGTTAAGTATTGCAGTTTGCCTGCCTAAAACAAAATCTAAGGAGACTATTGACATTCGTCAATTCGTTGCCTGTACATTTCTCACCGCCAACAAAAGAAAATGATCTGCAAAATAGACCAATCAGGCAGTTTTATTTGGTGTTTAAACGGTAGTTGCAAAGCTTGATTCTGAAAGATTTTTTATAGCAAAAAGCGTGGTAAAACCAACAAAAAAGATTACTGCATCTGCATACATGCATAAGCGGATGATTCGTTGATTCATCTGAACTTTGAGCTAAAATTACTCTGAGGTGGTGCGGAAGAGTTTTAGTCACGCCTAGGACGATCGATTTGTCTACGGTCTACCGGGGGGGGGGGGGGGGGGCAAAAACAAATCTCGAAAGTGCTCAATTATTGTTACTAGCAGACCATTTTGTCCAGCCCGCAAAGCCCGAAAATGATAGTCCTCCAGCTGACCGTAAGTCGTCCGTGAGTTGCTTACATCGACCAGAGGATACGATTCGTAACTAGCTTAGTTAAGATTTTACGTTCAAGAAGAAGACTAACAGTTTGTAGGCCAAGTTTCTTTCAAACTAACAACAAGGCTGTTGAGTACTAATGCGAATAGACAACAACGCTTAAAATAATTACCTATTATTTAATAGATTTTGGAGATAAGTGGAGACAGGGGGTCTTTGGAAGATGAAAAGTAATAAGACAGTGAAATACATAGGTTACCATAGCAATCTTTAACAAAGGCCATTCACCAGAAACTTGAAACATAGGCGTATAATTATTAATTTTATTACCTCGTATTTGTTTTTTATTTGGCAACACCGACATCCGAAGGGATTATGTGAGACCAACACGCCTTGAGCCGAGATTCAAACTGCTCCAAATTGTATAAACTGTTTCAGTGGCTCCGGAACCTGCATGTAATAGATCTCCTTTTATTTTCTTCAAGTTCTTTGTAAGCCAAGAAACTATAAAGGAATCAGGGTACCGACTAACTAAGTATTTTTAAGCCCGGCACCAGAATGACTAAAATCCGTCAGAGGGCCAATTATCATCATTATCACTGACGACACGTATAACGGCGCACAATTGCCGGGTCCCGAGCGATAAATCCTCCTTTGAGATAATGAAAATTAGAGTGCAATTGAACTGTAAATGTGTTATTAGTCTATTACCTCTCGGCCTCTCGCGCTATGTCTATCATTACCGCTCATGGCGGCGCTGAAATTTCTGCCGATTATTACCTGGGTTGGTCGACGCGGCCGAAAAAAATATGCTCCTAACCTGTGATTACGCGGCAACCAGCAGGCAAAAGAGAGTCATCGACGCAAGCGTTCTGCTTGTAAACTCGTAATTTCGTTCTTGTATTTAAAATGCTAAGTTCTTGTTGCGATGCCAAACTTTTTAGTAACTTTCAGCGTTAAACAGCGGAGCTGTTACTGCCCGTGATGCCCGTCAATCAATCCAAGTGAATTTGGTTCATTACCGCGAGAGGGCGCGCCTCGGCCGGACCCAACCTAATTTTAGCCACACGCCGGGTATATTTTGGCACTCCGTTCACTTTCGAAACGCAGTATCAGGCAAGTTGAGGTGGCTTGCATAGCACAAAAGACTTAGAAATTGAGGAGACTTTCAGGAAGCATAATCATTGAGAAAAATGACAGAGGTTTGATGTGGGGGGGGGGGGGGGGGTGAATTATGAATTTTGAAAGAATATTTTCCCTGACCAGTGGCGTATGCGGGGGCTAAATCCCCCCAGACCTCCCATTTTCAGGGGCGGAGGGGAAGAGGGAAAGGATATTTAGTCAAACGCTCATCACTAAAAGCCCCTACTAACAAGAACTATCCCTGCGCCGCGCGCCACTGCCCCTGACAAACCTAAACTTTTTCATGTGAAACCTCTGCACGAAACACTTGCAGTAAGTATAATTAATTAATGATTTTAATTCTTTTCGAGCAAGTTCCGAGCACTAACTTATTCATTTTATCGTGTCCCGAGGGAAAATGAGGCTTAAATGGTTTTAGCAAGTTTCTCAGGAGAGTTAAAAAAGTGATATAGAGTCTAAATTGAAGATATCTTTCTAGAGAGGTCCTGAAACAACTTTCAAACAAAAACACTCTAACATCCGATGATGGTGTGTTAAAATCATCCATCGATGCTTCGTCTGTCCAAGTTCAAGGTAGGAGGTAATGAAGTAAAATTGCGTAATTGGTAGTGATGAGGTTGATGACTTACGACTTGACAAAGTTCTGCGGCCCGCAGAATTTTGAGTGCCACCGATGCGATGTTGGACTCGCACCACTTTCCACCTTAAGAGTTAAGACCCACTTTGATCTCGTCAATGGACAACTGAATAGGCGGATTTCATGAATTTATCGCAGAAATCCACCGGAAACAAGGCTTAGAGCTATATTTTCAGAGTAGATATACTCTGACAATATTACTATAATCTTTTCTGCTCCGATGGAACGCTTCGATGAATTTTAGAACCCAGAAACTTGCACCTTCATCCTTCCCTCCACCATTGATCAGCGTTGAGTCTTGAGTCGTCTCGGGAGAGAAAAAGGTTTCAAGCCTGGTTCAACAGTTTCACCGCACACCTTACAGTAAAAACCGTAAAATGAATTCAGTTTAAGAGCTGTAAGTCATTTCAATTATAATTTAAGCCGCAGCAAAGGAAGAGGGGGAAAGAGGGAAGGGCGAGAGAAGGAAAATAATCTACACCGAATGGTTCTCATAACTCAGCTCGGTCGTAAAATATAATAAAAAAACATGCATGCACATCCAACGCAAACGTCCGCATGGTTTTTATGGACAAAATTATTATTTATGCTCTTATGGTTTCCGCAACACCTTTGTCTAAAGTCTGCATAGCGCAGTAATAGTCCATGATTTAAATCATTTTCGCTTCAAAGACAAACGACCATCGTTAAAGACCGAAGCCGTCCGCGAAACTCCCGACTGTCGTAAAACGAAAAAGAAAACAGAGATACCTTTTAACATCACTTTCTTGCTCTCTGCAGGTTCGCGTTGAAAAATTGTGAGAATCGGCTGCATCGTGCGCGTAACTATATACATTTAAGAACGTTCTCCATATCCAACTTAATGTACATTGTACATTGTACGGTTACAAATGCTGTGACCAAGAAATCATAGCTCTTCTTGATTTCATTTCTTTTGTAGGAAAGGATTGAACGAAACTGTGAGTATACAACCAACGAGTTATAGCGATAGAGAGGAATAGCGGGACGTGCGATATTGAGCAGTGACGGCTCGTGAAATGCGACATATCGATGTCCACTCCATTTAAAACTATAGAAAAGTATCAATTTCTCGGGGGTTCAATTGCACCCCTTGATGATCGATACTTTTCTATTGTTTCAAATGGGGTAGACATCGATATATCGCATTTCACGAGCCGCCACTAATATTGAGGCAGCCATGATGGAAATATCTTATGGACTTTTTTACACAGGCTCGGTTTGTGTGTCTCGTATTTTTTAACCATTTAAAAAAAAAAAAAAAAAAAAAAAGTGACAAATACATTTGAAATTGGTTTTAAACGAAAGTGCAAGTGTTTCAGAATTGCTATCTGTACATAGACATTGATCTAACTGCTTCTTCTGGAAGGATTTGCACGATAACGGAACTGCCACGGAACAGAAACGAGACAGATTTTCTCACCCGCGGATCTTTGAATTTGAATTTCTGTGGCCAGTTATTTCTAAAACAATTTTATTGCACTTTCGTTTAAAACCAGTTTCCGTTGGATCAATTAAGTACAAGTTTTCAATAAAATGGGTTCATTTGAGCTTGGAAGCTCAACAAAGCAACAGCCAATAGGTCGCCTATGTAATATTGATGAAAATTGCTCCAATGGAAATCTACCTGAAATTTCGGTTTTGAGCCAAAATTTCAATTAGTCATGGCACAAGATTTCGAGATAATTCGTCAGGAACCGTTATTCTGTCAAAAAAGCGCCAAATTAAACTATGAAGAACCATCATTCAACAGGCAATTGTTGACTAGTATTTTCATGAGTCCCGCTCAAAATTGAGCGAGCAAATTGAACACATGTACGTATGTCGCAAGCTTTGTGCTGGGTGACCATTTGTCTCTGTTTTGACCCATATATATAAAAAAAAAAAAAAAAAAAAAAAAAAAAAAAAAAAAAACATTTTTGCATTTATAAGTTTCTACATTGTACATGTTGGATGAAGCTTGGTGATTCTTAGTGGAGATGTTTACCCATGGTTTTGAGCATTATTTGTGAAGCGAAATTTTACTATACCGTGAATGAAGTCTGGAAGTACATCCTCCTTAGAGCCTCCTTACCTGGTTCCTAATCATACAAGCTCACCTGTAATTTGAAATCATATTGTTTTAGGTCCCATGACCACTATTGATGACTTTCTCAAAAGGGCAACGATTCTAAAGAGAGATCCTTAAATTAAGACGCGAAACGCTTGTTTAACGCAATCTAGAGCCCATTGTCTCATCAGGCAGAAGGCGATTGAAGGGACCAAGGCTGCGGCTGATCCCGTTAGATTTTCTCCTTTTTTTTGTCACTATTCTCGCCCACCCACGTCTTATACATACACTGTCCTTGGTCAACACTGAGAATACTACTCTCAGTTTGTCTATTGCTTTGTTGCGTTGTGAGATTGGGATGAACATGAAAAGAGTTTACTTGGTTTTGCCAGAGTTTGAAAACAATGAAAATCCCATTTTGGACTTTTCAACGTGGGTGATTATTTAGCCCGTAGAACATCCCGTGTGCTCCTCTCACTTCCGAAAGATTTTTAATGTAACTCTATGCTGAATCTTTTGGAAGAACACACTTGATGTTTCGTTGACCCTCCTCATGAAGACCGCCTCATATGCGTTTTACACAGTGGCGGCTCGTGGAATGCAATACATCGATGTCTACTCCATTTAAAACTATAGAAAAGTATCGATCGTCAGGGGGTGCAATTGAACCCCCAAGAAATCGATACTTTTCTACAGTTTTAAATGGAGTAGACATCGATGTATCGCATTTCACGAGCCGCCACTGGTTTTACACTGTCTCCAGACACCGTTTCAGTGTGACTTCACGCAAAATAATTGGATGGCGCACCGTACTGCGAGATCTGCGGGAGCCTTATTTCAGTTACGGTACCCAACGAGGTACAAACATATGTCGACCGATATAAGGTGTGGTACTGGTGTTTGTAACATAGTTTTTGAAAATGTTGAGAAAATTCGGTGACTACGACCATAGTAACTCCAGAATTTTCTGAAAGAAGTATTAGACTCTCATGCGTTGACATGTTGTTGCGATTCTGGTAATTATGTATTAGAATATAGAAATTATGTTTTTTCAGTGCATGGTTTTTTTCTTTCTTTTTTTTTATTTTTGTTTTTTTATACGGCAGTGGACAGTGCATACAGCATGGATCTAGACGAAGCAATGTTTTCTCTAAAATGTCTTCATTAAAAACCTATGTTACCTACATGTTTTGAACAGCAAATGATGAATGAAACATAGCTTGAGCAACGACCATATTTTCGAAGCCTCTGAGACAGGTGCGGACCTGGAAGGATCTAGAATTTTCCGGCAGTGTGATAAATGTTGGCGCCGAGTTTTTGAAAAAAAAATGAATAAAATTACCTAATTAAATGCTTCAATTGGAAAGAAACCAAGATACTTATTAGTTATTTTCACACGTCAAAGATGGATAAAAATACATCATACAGATTGTAAATCATAAAACCTCTTGTCAAGAAATATCCTCCTCTTAAATGTTTTACGTCAACGATCCTCTTTTCTTCTCCTTAAATACAATTACTTTTCACAAATACCACTCATTGAGCCACAGATCCTTTTACTATTTCAAATACTTGGCGCCAACATTTATTACACCGTGGCCGGTAAACCCCGGATCCTTTCCCCCATGCCCACCACCGTCTTTGCCTTTATAACCTCTCACGTTAAAACACCATCATAATAACAACACAAAATGCCTGCGTTTGATCTCCGAAGGGTAGGAAAACATTATTAGTTTGTTTACCTACTCAAACAATGCACTGGACGAGGGTCTCAGTCGGCTTGTGAAAATCAGAGGAAAAATACATATTGAGCTGCTCTTAAAATGTCAAATAGGAGAACGTATTTATGATCCTTTTTCTTATAGAAAATAGGTGTTACTAAAACCAGGGAGAAATTTGTCAAAATATTTAGGGGTCCGTTATGGCCAAGGCCTTTCTCAGTGGAGGTCCTTGCCGACAAAGTGATCGAAAAAGGCAACGAGCGGTTCGCTTGGTGTGGCTTAGTAGAGTTGTCGATCCTCAAAAGGATGTTCCCATGCATGAGCAGATCGAGTCCACGATTTACAGCCCGTGTCCAAAGCCTCCTTTTGATCTGCGTCCGTCCTCGGACTTGGACTCGGCGCCGACCCGACCCATGTCAAAAGAAAAACAAATATGATTTACACATCGATTTCCCCCGATCCCGTATATTTATACCTACTCTTTTCTTTATTATTAGTTCATTTTTGTAACATATTTTTCCCCTCGTGAACTTCATTCATTGACCGAATGTGTCAATGGATGCCGTGGAACGTGTCCCTCAATCTGCTACGGTTGTCAGACTGAACAGTGTTATCAACTTGTTCAACGTCTAAGGATTTCTCCCATTTCCCATCATGTGTGTCTCCAGAAGAAAATATGTGACAACAGGGCTTGCTTTTTTTTTTTTTTTTTCTTTAAAAGAATCAGGAGAAAGTAAAAGACCAGTAGGCAGTGTAGGCCCAGCTCTCTTTCGTTATTTCACACCACTCTTGCTAGTTTTGACAGACGGCGGCTATCTATTTCGAAAAGGTACCGATGGTTCAAAAGAGACGGCAAAAATTAAGCAAGCAAGAAAGAAGATGAGAAGAGGGAAAATTAAATTTATGTGGGTCAAGATCACAAATAGATTGAAGAGGAATGGTTGGAGCATTATGACTACACAATTGAAGCCAATTTATTTCTGATTTCATATGGGCAAAGCTGGGACCATAGTCTTGTTTACAGGGAACAGCGGGACGGGGGTAGTTAAAAGACCACCGATCCTGCCGGGCAAGCGGAGGGAAGCAATGTAATAGAGGGCGCTCATAAGAGGAGAAAAATAAAAATAAAATCATGGATGTAGGATGGAGGCAGTGGCGTCGCGTGCAATTTGGCAACAATGTATTCTATCCATTCAAACTCATGTAAAATATCGAATTCAGGGGGTGCACAGTGCACAAGGAAAATCCGATATATTTAATGAGTTTAAATGGAGCAGTTGCATTGTTGCCGGAGGAGGAGCGATAACGGTCGAAAAAACGAAATGGCGATCAATAAGGCGTTTTGTGCAAGGCTGGTGAACATCCAAAATTCAGATTTTGAGAAAAAGAAAATCCCACTTTAGGTTGCTGTTAAGTAGTCCATAGGGTTTGATGAATTTTCTTCTTTACACGCGGTTCTTTAATGCTCATGAGAGAAAAGAGCGGTATCCACCTTTGAAATTTTTACCAGGTACAGTAAACTATACAAAACCGTTTGAATTTACACTCTCACTGAGTTTGTCAATATTATGATTTTATCTCGTTAGCAAGAAGTAGCTCTGAGCTCATATTTAGAAGGAAAAAATCCGCTCTCTAGTCGCCGAGCTTTTTATTCTGCGTTGTCGGTGACTTACCTATGAATTGATGCCATAATGACATGGAAATGCAAACGTCTTTTAGATTTTGAATTAGATTGCGTTGCAAGATTCTATAGCCATTGCCCAACTTCTGAGCTCACGCAGTTTAGCAGACTTGCCCAGAAATGTAATTTACTTTTATTTTCTCATTTCTCGTGTTGCGCGATGCATTCAAAGAAATATGCGTTAGTTTCATACTTTTAAAAGCTGGCTTTTCTAACACTATTTCCAGACCAAACTGTTCTGTGCAAGAAGGAGGTGGACGCACGGTTACCGATTGTCCGGATTACACCGGACACGCCTGGTTTTTTGCACCTTTGTCCAGCTTCCGGCGGGACGAAATTTAACCAAAAATCTAGAAAATCTAAACGTATGTGGACAAATATTTCACGCTAGATTTTCGCAGAATGGATTTTATTTCTGCAGCACCCTCTTGTAGTCAAAGAGCAAACAAAGAGTAAACAAGAGTCGCAACTGCATTGAGAGCTAGCGTGGTCAATGCTGATAAGAGTCGGCTTCTGATTGGCTGGATTAATGGAGGGGAATGCGTAGCTCCAAACTTTTTTCGGTCTTATGGAAATTAGCATAAATGGATTTTCTTTTAGGTTATTTCTCTAAAAAACGTGGCAGAAATTTCTTTTAATTGATTTAACAGACTTTTCTCAAGAATTGGTAGGTCTTGGGTGCTACTTTATTATGCAAATTCAAGAAGACTGTCTCAGTTGAAAAGGACACATAATAGTGAGTTACTCAACCCACGCCAAGCATGAAAACACACTATTATTTGTACTTTTTCACTGAGACAGTATTTTCGAATTTTCAATAAAAACTAGTAATTATGTCCTATCAATTTGTTGAGAAAATTCTGCTAAATCGACTTGTAATAATTGTGACACGTGAATTTTGCACAGGTTTCGAGAACCCCGTGTTAGTTTCCATAAGGCCAAAAAAAGTTTGTACCCACGCTTACTGCCAATCAGATCCCTTATCTGCCTTGACCATGCACTCGCAGTGGCGGCTCGCCAGGTGAGGCAAGTGAGGCGACAGGGAGCCATCGCCTCACATTTTTAGAAGTTGGAGAAGAAAAAAAATTAAAAAAAATAACTTATAAAGGTTGAAATAGTTATTATTCCATTATCCTTTGTTTCAGTAGTCCAAAAAGTATGAATGGAACACAAAATTTTCAAAAAAGTTTATGTGAAAAGCATTTCAAAAAAAATCCTGTGCACCCCTCATTTTCGTCGCCTCACCTCCACGAGCCGTCAGTGCCATGTAGGCCTTCTATTCAATTGCGACTCTTGTTTACTCTTTGGTTGTAGAGGACCAAAACGATAAACTATGTTTTAACAGCAAAATACGTCGAAATAGTTCTTTTGGGGTGGAAAGCTGAGTGACATTACCTTTACTCAAAAGCCCTGCTGTTTGGTAAGAATTCAGTCTTTTGAAAATGTTAAGTTGGTAACCCTGCAGCCCCTTTGACGCTAACACTAGTTCTCCTTTTCTAAGACACAAGTGTTTTAAAAAAAAATTCCTTGATACACACGCCGCTGCGCATAGGTCATGCTTACTTGCAGGGTTACAAAGATCGGATTTTCTGTCGAAATCGTATCAGAAATATTGAACCATTCGAAATGGACCAACACCAGAGGGCCGATAATTTACTTCATCGTTAAACCGATCGATAAGACTGTCTATGAGTTATTCTATTGGTCGAATTTTGTAAAACTTGGCTGTTGCTATGGTAACCATCGTTATAGTGTCCGTTTTTTAAAGGTTACTCATGAATAGCCTTTATAAAACGAGACTCTTAACGATGGTTACCATAGCAACAGCCAAGTTTTACAATTTTCGACCAATAGAACCACTCGTAGACAGTTTTATCGATCGGTTTAACGATGAAGTAAATGATCGGCCCTCAGATTTGGTTTTGACTATAAAACTATATGAACTTGTGAATGAGTTTATACACCCATACAAAAACCCACTACAATTCACAATCAAAATTCAAATCTAAAGGGTGCTTTGCAAGCAGAATTACGTTCGTTAAATAAAATGGACTTAACCAGTTGTTTGTCTAATTTCAGCTTGAGATTATACCCCAGGAGAATGATTATAAAAATCGTATCGTAATCGTATCGATTTCATGATTGAGAACGTTTATGCGCTTATGAGTGCTGCTTATCGTTCAAGTATAGACATTTTGATAGAAACCCTTCAATCTCTATGATGTGCGCACGATAGCTGAGGAGCGATCTTCGTAGATTCGAGATAAAAGGGTTTTTATCGGGATGACAACGCGGAAGATTATCCACCCATGAGAACAACTCGTTCTCGATCATCGAATCCATACAATTACTATGCGATCCTTCATAATTGGCCTGCAGTTGGAATAAAACCGAAATGTTCGTGAGAGTGCTTTGATGTAGATAAATATTCATTCCAAAAAAAACTCTACATCGAGTTGAGCAGTCTCGCTCAAACGTATATGTATGCATAATCAGCGTCTTCTAAGTAGAATTAATCAAATGACTGAAAATTCGGAAAGAAAGAAAAATCGAGAAGTGTCAAGGCTCAAGAGTCACCCTCCCACTTTCTTTCACGTGCGAAAGCCACTTTCGCTGACTCATGTTTCCCTCCGATGAATGTGACAGGGGACAAGGGACATCTATTCATCTTCCAGTGCGCCAGCTGCAGCTCTTGCTCGTATCCAGTGTTGTCGGTTCGATCATACAATAAACCCGTTAATTTACTGTGCTCCAAGTGCATAAATAACACTATGCTCCTTAGAAGGTTTGGCCGCTTGGCAACCGCTCTCGCTTTAAGCATTGCCAAATTTAAGGGATAAAAATCTTTCATACGTCGATTCAGAGGAATGGGGGGGAGGGGGGAGGGGGGGTTCTCTTTGATAACAGACGATGATTGTTCAGTGTTGTCAGCACTCAGCAGAAACGGCTCGTGCAACCTCGCAACCGTGCTCTTTTGCCATTGAACCCTATGCAAAAAGATTTATTGTAGGCAAGACACATCGATTTCGTTACATGGGTTTAAACGGAGAGAGCCCATTGTTGCCAGATTGCACGGACCGACGCGACTGGCTGTCAGTTTTAGGGAGCAAAGCTCTGAAATTGTAAAATCGTGTATAATAACCGAGAAAAACAGCTCTTAATTTAGTTCAATGAACTGATGCGTTGATTCAATAAAACCTTATGGGAATGACACCTTCAGTTCATTAAAGAAATAAGTACCTATAAGTTTTGCTCGGTTATTATGAGACGTAGAACTTCGTGGCTGCATGGTATTCTCGACATCACCGTGTTTCTTACACCAAAATCTACAAATAATATCATCAAATTCAGTTTTTGAACAGTCTATGCCTCAGCTCACAACTCAGCCGTAATTCAAACTTTAATCTTTGAAATCAATTTCTGATTGTGCGAGAAGACATGATATCAGTTTCTGAACGATGAATTACTGACCTTGAAGTATAACACATAGTTTTCCACCAAAAGAAACGCAAATTTCAAGATTATGTGTGGGTTTAAGCTTCAAACCATAGGTGCAGACATACTAGGGTGGTCTATCTGAACTTTGAGCTAAGTTTCTCCGCGAGGAGTGAATTTTCGACTTAACGACGGTTTTTATAGGAGTGACGTTATCCGATGAAAAAGTTTGTTGATCGTTCAAAACTATCTCTCTCACTCTCAGCTATGACTGTTGGGGGGGGGGAACCCCGCCCCCTTGAAATGTGTGAAAAAAGAAGAAGTGAATAATTATTTCGGAAGACCTTCTAATACGATTTTGGTAAGAAAATGTGAAACAAGGCCCTTGATATGCAGTTCGACACGAGAAAGAGATAACTATGCATGAGCATGAGAGTCACGCGCGAAAAAGAGAGAGAGAGAGAGAGAGAGGGAGAGATCGAGGGAGGGAGGGAGGGAGGGAGGGAGGGAGGGAGAGAGAGAAGAGAGAGAGAGAGAGAGAGAGAGAGAGAGAGAGAGAGATCGAGGGAGGGAGGGAGGGAGGGAGGAGAGAGAGAGAGAGAGAGAGGAGAGAGAGAGAGAGAGAGAGAGATAGAGATAGTTTAGAACGCTATACGCCATTTTTATCACAGCTGATCGCAACCGATACAGACCATTGTTGGATAACCGTTGACTTCGCACTAAAATCGTCTATTTCATGGTCTCACAATTGTTTTGTGTTCTTTTGCTTTTTCCCTTTTTCGCAGAAGTTCACATGAGATCTGTTAGTCCATTTACCAACATGAAACCCATTTGAGAGCTCTGTTTGATGTAGCAAAAGTTTGCAACTGACCTATTCGCGAAGAATAGAGGAATCGCTCGCAGGGGAGAAACGGTAGTGAGCTTCAGAGTATACATTATACATCACATAGTGAAGACCGAGGAGTCGACATGATTAGATCGGTATGAAGTACGGTATACTGAGCTGAGAGCCGAGGGTGCTCGATGAAGAATGAGCACTATAACCCATCGTTTTTAAACAACTCACGTCAAGTGATGTGCAGCGCGAGATGCGTCACTCCACTCCACAGTCTACGTACCACCGCACCGCACCGCCGCGCCAACAACCACCACTCTCCGCGAAGCAGCGCGAGAATGAGAGAGAGAGACGACCTCTCTTTGCAAACGAGCTGTCAAGTCGTGACAGCATGATTGACTGACTTTTTGACTGATGGTTGCCATAACCCCGTCGGCCATCAGCGATGATATGCGATAGCGAGGCATCATTCCTCGTGAATGCCAAATCGCCAATCAGGAGTCCTGACCCCTTGAGCTTGGAGCTCCCCTTCGGTCACCCTCAATTTTTCACGTATTTTTCTACGGTCCTCTCTTGGTATCGTCTATACGGCCACGAGTGTTCGGTGGAGGAGCGACGCCCAGTACATCGAAACATGGAATTTACGGGACATAATTTCACAAATAAAATGAACAATAAAATAGTACGACAAATAAAAAATGTGTAAAATCATTCGTGTTTTAGATTAAAATGAGTCAGATGATATTGTTTTGGCCAGAAAAAATCAACAATATAACATTTTATAAGGTGTTTTTTAAGCGAAAAAGCTGTAAACTTGTTTATCCGGAAAAAACTAATGTTCGATCCAGAGTGCGACGAGGCGAAAGCCCGCAGATTGGCGCAAAGCCCTAGCCGTAGCGCAAGAACCAGGAATTGGTCTCTCTCTCTCTCTCTCTCTCTCTCTCTCTCTCTCTCTCTCTCTCTTCGTCCATTAAAACATATGTGTTAGACAAGGATAATAATAGGGGTTATCACGCGACTTCAGCCCCCATCACAGTGTCCTTTTCTAATACATGCCTTTAAATGGGCAAAGAAGGAGAAAGATGAATTCCTGGATGGGGCTCTGGCTTGGTATAGCCTCAGCCATGCCTCCGTGCAAAACCTCAGATCAGCCAGCCATTAGTGTGAGGTTGCCGTATCCCCTGAAGACTTGTTCCACCAACGTCATACAAGTTCGAGTAGAAGTATGACTGGATTTCACTAACTTTTCAAATTATTGCCCTACGAAATTTGTAAGCACCCTGTTCCGTAAATCAAGATACTTTTCTCCAGCGTTTGATGGCAAGCTGCCCTACTTTGAAAGATTGGTAAACAGCTTTAAATAGGAAACAATTATTTAAAAATCATTTTAAATTATGCGTAAAATCCACCCCATCAGTTGTCCTCAGGGCGGATTTTAATAAGCAAAACATTTTTCTGACTACCGAGGGTCTCCTAAAAATACTGTCAAAGCGGATTTATTTTACTTCAAAAAACGTATCCGGTGCACAGAAAAATTGTTACAAACTTATTTTAACAGAGTTTCGTGTACTTCGCTCATCCGCAAAGTTGTGTCTCTAGATATACGGTGTTTCACTCCGTCCACTATTCAGGGACCAAATAATGTTAGGTCCCGAGCACTGAATTGCGTGCATCTTGCGTGCGGTTTTGAACAATCAGAGAGCTTACGCACGGTCACATGACCATATGCGTAAGTTACGCTTGGGACCGAACATTATTTGGTCCCAGACGATTTTTATTCTTGAAGTCGCGGGCTTTGACGCTTGGGACCGAACATTATTTGGTCCCAGACGATTTTTATTCTTGAAGTCGCGGGCTTTGATCACTGGACGTGCGCATGCACGCAATAGCGGATCCAGCAATCAGGCAATAGCGTAATATTCCCATTTTATTGCATGAGAAATATCGATTATCCACGGGGCTATATACTATATAGCCCCCCTTAAGAATCGATTTTTTATCATACATTGAAATGGGAGAAATGCGCAGTTGCCGGATTGCTGGATCCCCCTATGCATACATGCACGGTGGTGGTAACGATGTTTTGTTCTCATAGAAGATAGCGCAATTACATGGATTACTTAAGGGCGTTTTCAAAAGATTGTCGACTTTACGTTTCAACAATGGTACGAATCATAAGTGGCGGTAGCCACCAGGCCAAGTCCCAAACCCCTCAGCAAAGAGGTGGCGTCCGGGGACACTTACCATATAGAAGAGTACAAGTACCAGAGTAAAGAATTACAATATTTCACAAGTACGTTGCAAATTCCGAGAGTACAAATTTTTAAAATAGTGCCGATTTTTTTCTACCGAGGACCCCTCCTCCTCAAAACAAAACAAAACCCTAAAAAAGTCATACGAAACTCAGTGGCGTAAATAAGAATTTCGCGCCCCTCCGCGATCTCAAAAACAGCGCCCTTCCGCCCTGAGCCTCTCACCCCCCCCCCCCCCCCCCCCCCCCCCCTCCACCTTCCCCTCCCGCCACCAGGTCATATGCCCCGCGAAGGTCTTGGGTATTAATAAACCGGAAGTCCAGAAAAAAAAAAAAAAATCGGACGAAAAATTGAGGGAAGAAGATTCGCAGCCCTTGTGTTGGCTCTAAGGCAGATACGATGCGACAAAGACAAAGTTAATTTTTTTCGGTACTGCATGATTTTATTGCTGTTTTGTTTGGTCACGCACTCATATGACCTGACTCTATTTAGTTCCCAATATGCTCTATTTTTACTTCTCCCGCGCCCCTCTGCCTCTTCCACTGGGGTAGGCTGGCTGACCGCTCTTTTTTTTCACACAAGTTTCAAAACGAGATGTTTGCCTCTTTTCGTTACAAACAATGCAATTATTGCCTGCCTTTTAATATTTCGCCTCTCTCTTCTCCCACCTCCGTCTTTTCCACACTCTCTTTTCTCTGTCTCCAACCTCTAACACGAGGATATTATTTGAAGCCGCATTTTGCAAGGTTTTCCCCCTCTTTTTCTCCCTTGATTTTGCGCCCCTTGGAATGTTGCGCCCCCCGCGCCGCGGGGGCTGCGGGGGCGTTATTTACGCCTCTGACGAAACTACGTCTTCTGCTTTTATGATCGTGAAAAAGCTGATTGAGAATATTTCTCAGTTATAAGAGAAATATTCCCGCCCTATTTATGGTTTTTTATAAATGGAGAGGCGCGGTAAATCGCACAAGCTGGCACCATTGATTTTTATCCATTGGAACCCAAGCAAAAAGTCAAATTGGAAGCTGCTCATTCTTAACAAAATGTTTCGATCTGCGATTTTAAAAGAGGTTATACTCTCGCAGATATATTGAGAATCTTTGGTTGACAATATCAACGATTACCCCTTTGAGGTGCCTTTCAGTGGCAGCTTGTGCAATTTGGCAACAATATTTTCCTGTATTTGATTCTATACATACACACAGAAAAAAAAGAAAAAAATGATTGTTGTACATAAACCAAATTGGAGGAAATACATTGTTGCTAAATCGCTCGAGCCACTACTGGTTCCTTTCCAATCATTGAAAGATTACCTGATGCAGAAGGAAGAGTAAAGGGTCAAAGCAGTTTCCCGGGAAGGGAGGGGGGGGGGGAGGTACGCTCATGATTGAGGTTTGAAGCGTTGCTGGTAAGAATTTGTAGGCAATTTTCTGTTGAAAAAAGGCAATTTTTTAAGGCTTATGGAGTATGGAGAGGGGGATTTAGTCGTAGATCAACACTGAGGACTCATACAAGGACTGCCCTTTAGTGTATAGCCACACTCATTTTTCCTATTTATCTCAAAGTTCAAGTTTTGAATTTCCTGCAAAATGCAGCAGCACTAGCTAATATGAAGTTGGGGAGTATAGCGGCCCGTGCAATTCGACAAATACGTTTCTACTTACTCCTTTGGAAATTATGAGAAACAATCGATTCGCTGGTGAATCAGCGCTTCATCAACAATCGATTGTTTCAAACAGATTCTATTGGAGGACAAACGTTGTTGCAACATGGTGCGAGCTGCCAGCGACGTTGGGCCCGATCCTCAACAGAAAGTAATAGAACGAAAACGGTGATTCCTCGTAGAGAGCTCAGCCTAAGGGTTTCACGACCCAACGTTTGGTTTGAAGATGCTCAATTAGAGATTTTTTATCATCAACGCAACGCTGGCAACGGTGAGTCTCAGGGCAAGAGCAACAATTTCAATATAATCAGAGGAGCGTCGACGGCGGGGGAGGAGAGGGGGATGGGGAGGGGGGAGGAGAGGGGGGGCAGACGCGGAGCAACGAGCAGCTAATGTTGGGAATCATCAATCCACGTCTTCGGCTCGATCAATCATCCGAGCTCCTGACGTCTGTCCGCGTAGTAAGAGCGTCGACGAGGCAGGAAAAATCATTATTCCGAATCACTTTTCTTTTCATGTTAAAGTTGCCTCCTTGACAGTTTACAAATAGACTTAGTTATGTTGTGTCATATAGATATCTTTTAGCCTACAATTCTATCTATACCCGACCATCTATTACTCTACACTCATTATTTCCAGCTCCTCTCTGTCTCACTCTTAATAGAGCGAGAGAGAGAGCGGGGGGAGGGGGAGAGAGAGAGAGAGGGAGAGAGAGAGAGAGAGAGAGAGAGAGAGAGAGAGAGAGAGAGAGAGAGAGAGAGAGAGAGAGAGCGAGCGAGAGAGAGAAATCGAGTCGGTGCGGAGCGCAGGGCGACACGACGCGTCAAGGGCCCGCATGGACCGAACGCAAACCTCTCGCGGGCGCGCGCGGAGCGGATAATAAAGAGCTATGATATAGCGCCGTCGAAGCGACAGCTGACGCACCGCTCTGCTACGCTGCACTGACGCTGTTCAACCTCTCATTCTCCCCGTCTTCGTCTTCTTTTTCTTTTTCTTCTCCTTCTTATTTGCGCCTTCGAAGATTGTTGAGGAGCATCCACAGGAGGAGGAGGAGGAGGAGGTGCCACCCAGGACCAAGTATCCAGGTTCCCGGTCTCCCAGGTCCCAGATATAGCGCCAGCGCAGCCACCCTTTACCCATCCGGGCGGCCCTTGAGTTATAATTAATTCACTCTCATTATTATGTTTCCCTATCAACGACAAATTGCTTCCGACGCGACGCGCCGCGCCGCCGCCGTGTAGCGACCTAACAACACCCAAGCTATCATGCTCATGTCCTGTCGAGAATCTCACTCAGAGAACTTGATTCGCGACCTTCACGAGTTGAAGTCCTTTCGGAGGTGAGATCTATAGTCAGTGCAGGTGGATCTAATTCAGTGAGGGGGGAGGGAGCACAGGGCCACGAATCCACCCCTTCCCAATATCCATACGTAAACACAGAAAAAAATATTTGGAATGGATCACTAAATTTTGGTATGTCTTATTAGTTATTATAGCCCTGTTGTGGGCCCCATCTGAATGTGGTGGTGTTAAGTGTTTATAGTTAAGCAATCGCGCTACTGTTTGCCGCAATTCGGCTCACGTTTCAAAAGGGTTTTCAATTTTGCGTTTCTTTGCCTGCAGTTTATTATGCTTGGATTTTCATCTTATTCCTATAAAATATATTGAGATTTTGCGTAATTTGAACAGAAGAATTCAAAAAGTAATCCAACTCAATTTGGTCATGAACGCTACTCTACTTAACTAGGGTAGCTACCAGGCAGTGTTAGATCTATGAGATGAAGGCAATGGGGACTTTACCTATAGATGACATTTTGAAAGAGCTGCTGCGCCTATACTTTCAAGAGGGGGCACTGAAAACTAAGTTTTCCTCAGTAAAAAATTCCGCAATGAAATCCTGTTGAATTTTGGTACTTTTGATCAGAATTATTTGACATTTTATGGAAAGAATAATCTGGTGGGTGGAAAACGAGTTTTTGGCTGAAAATGCCAGATCTCTTATTATAATAAATGCAGGGGCGTCATTACGAGTTTGGGTTTGGCCTTGTGAGGGGGTCGGATTTTTTTTTTTTTTTTTTTTTTTGGGCTTATCAATATAATTTTAGAGCCCTCTACAGCCAGTGCATTTCACGTTTCCAACGCAACGATGGCAGCGCGTGAGCCAAACATCTTTGCACAATCTTCGGTGATCTTTCCGCGTTTTCTTTCCTCACACCACCGTCCGTTTTCGATCCTGTTTTTGAACCTGACTTTAAATCCTGGGGGAATCCCCCCCCCCCCCATCTCCGCAAATGATGCCCATGCATCAATGCAATAGACTCTTTTTTGGGAATTTTTAGTTAAATTCTGTCCTTTTTTTGGAGAAATTATCTCTCAGCGCGGGTTATCAGAGTATAAACAACTAAGAGAAATGCCATAACTTATGCAATTTTTCTTTCAAAGAGTTGAACATTTAGTGCAGCCCCTTTAAACAATTGAAACCAGTTCAATTGGTACGTACAAATTGAAACTCTACACAGGAAGTTCCTGAAAACATGCAATCCAAAAATATTTTTTTACAACCTTATATTAGCGGCGTGCTGCGGCCCAATTTGCAGGATAAATATTTCAGTTCAACGGCGTTCAAACGGACCATTTTAGAGTCCGTTTAAGGAGCGGTGTAATCTTTGACGAGAAAATCTGACGGATAATTTCCGGCGACTTTCTTTTTACCTGCCTTGCGAGTGCGGGCTCATCTTGTACGCTTAATTTCCAAAGTAAATGGATGTCTGCGTAATGAAATTCAATTTTCAAGAGCACCATCATTAAGCACTTTGAAAAAACTGAGACCTATCAGCGGGGCTAAGTATCAACGCCTCCGAGAAAGTCTGTCATTAGTTGACTCCTTTTGAAAGACAGTCGAGACGAGACGAGAGGATTTAAAATGAGCTTTGAGAGGCGGCATCTGGTCCAGAATAAGACATGGAGGATGAGGGAGAGACGAAAGGGTGAGAGGAACAAAAGGGGGGATGTTAAAAGAAGACTGGTATTAATGGGTGAGTGGGGGAGGGGGGAGGGGGGGGTCAATGGAGGGAAGTCGAGAAGTCAGTTAATGGTTAATGGTGGAGACAAATTGAGGCGATCTCCGGAAGGAGGGCCAAAATAATGAGAGGTGTGCTCGTCCCTGGAGATCAGTTTTATGGTTTCGTTTAAGATATCTTCGGAAGAGCGCACCGTTCCTTTTAACGGGACCTTTTATCAGGAATCGACTCAATTAAAAGTGAATGACGATTAAATTATGGGGTTGGAAAATATTTAGCGGTAATTCCTTGACGGGACGCATGATTACAGGTAGCGGCTTAATGAATCATCGCCCGCTCGCCACCGCGTCGCCATCATCCACCCCTTGCAACGCCTCCCCGCCCCCGCCCCCCCCCTCCCTTCCAATTCTCACCGTCTTTCGCACCGTGACGCCACGGCCACGGCGGCGGGCGCGGTGTGAATCAGCAATCAACATAAGAGCTGTTGTCCCAAGTTAAGTGTCGGCGATAAAGCAAAAGTTTTAGCGGTTGAAATTAAATCCTCGGCCTGAATCTTCACTCATATATATGAGTGGTTATTAAGGATAGTGCAGTAAAGGTGTATCGAGAACGTAAAACGTAAGATCCCCCGTAAGGCCAGTCTGGCAGGCAGCGAAAGAGCGAAAGAAATTTATGAAGCGCTGAAAATAATGACGAAACGTTCAATTTTGTGAAAATAAGTCAAAGCACAGGGAAAATATTAGAGGTTTGTTGGTTGAAAAAAAAAAAAATAAACAAAAGAAAAGAAAAGAAAAACAAACAAACGAACGAACAACGATGTAAAGGTCACTTTGATCGCGCTTTATGACCCACGACCGAGAAAGTCCAGTCTAGCCACAAAAAAAAAAAAAAAAAAAAAAAAAAAAAAACCGTTTTGGTAGCGCGCTGACAAAACATTTGGAAGAAAAACGATCCAGCAAAAGACTTTAGTAGAGCTAACCAAAGGTTTTGTAAGCACCATAAGGTGAAAGCACCAGTTACAGACACCCCCTATTAATGGGACCAGTGACAGACATCCAAAATGTCTAAATTCTTTTGCCACAAATGCACAATTTTCCGGACTTAGAAGACATATTGAAATGCTTATAACATCGAAATAGCAAAACTTGGAAGTAATTATAAGTCCTAACTAACTTTCTCTTTTCAGATCGGGGCATCAGCGTTTTGGGGTGTCTGTCACTGGTACCGTTCTTAGGTGGTGTCTGTTACTGGTGCTTTCACCTTAAGTGCTTCTTTCTGATTTTTCTGTGGCAGGCAGGTGGTGAGCACAATTTACGAAGAGCTGAAAATAACGACGACGTTCAATTTTATTGAAAATATAAAAAAACACAATAAAAACACTATAGTTTGGAGAGAGCGAGAGAGAGAGAGAGAGAGAGAGAGAGAGAGAGAGAGAGAGAGAGAGAGAGAGAGAGAGAGAGAGAGAGAGAGAGAGAGAACGTATTGGAAGGAGTATCGTCGCGTCGCGCGTCGGTAGCGAGGAGGTAACAACTTGACAAGTAGTAAACTATTCGTACGCGACTGTACCGTTTTAGTCTACCATAAAAATTGAAGGCGCACGCATAAAAATAAGACACAGTTTCCCGATCGAATTGCGCGATCTCTTAGGGAAAAATGCGGTTTCTAGTAAAGCTAGTCTGCTCTGTGAGATCGTTCATCTTTCTATTTTTCCATATCTTACTTGTCTTTTCCATTTCTTTCCTCTTTTTCATCCTCCCTTTCCTTCCCTTATATTCTTCATACGGCCCGGCCGACCTACATTGGGCCGTAGCCCACCCAGAAACTTGGGCCAGTCTGCCGCTATGAGAACATAAGTCTGTTTCTCCCTATTTGTACGCATAAAAATTGGAACACTATTTTCTCAAAATTATTTTCGTTTCATCTTAAAATAATTTTCATAGTCTTTTAATTTGCTTCTTTTTTGTAGCTAAAAAAAAGAGAAGCAAACCAATTTATTTATTAATTCATTTTCTTAATTTTTATGACGCGTATTTTGGTTACACCGGGCACACGTAAGTCTTCCTCTGTTCATAATTTATAAAATTATGTGAAAGCCAGAGCGCAGGTGCAATGCGATTCAACGATGGGTGCACAGTTTACAGCGAATCTCAGTGGAAAATTCAGGCGGATTTTTATAATTTCTACTGTCGAGCTACTCGCCCATTAGGCATGCATTGAAAGGGTCACACAGTCACAGTCACACATTCGTTGGAAGAGATGACGATGAGCTAAATCGGTTTGTTGCAGACTTAATCAACAGCCTCGAATAGGTTTATGGTGTATTCCGTTTCCCCTCCTCGGACGTGCGTTCACCATCCATCGTTGACGAATATGAGAAAGGAAGTTGGCAGTAATGAATGCGTCGGCCATTAAATTGGACAGCGAAGAATACAGCATAACATAATGATAAAATCTTTATGTTTGACGAGTCCTGACGCACACGGCACACACAGAGATGGAATGAGTTACAAAAAGAAAAAGAAATATTTTGCAGGATCATAAATTATTGTATCAATTAAAATGCTTGGATAATATTATTAGCGGCTTTCCGACGCTTATAAATAACGCTGCCGAGTCTCTCGGTGCCGTCCCGCGCGTTAATTTATAATTACACGCTTTTTGTTTCATGAAAAACAATAAAAACAAACGCATGACCATGATAAAACACTCATAATTCATCCGAACCGGACAGTATTTAATAACGATTATTATGACCGTTTCTGGCAGTCGAGGTAGAGGCAGCCAACAGTTAATTACCATGCTATGAATCTATTCTGGTCACAGCAGCAAGCCAAGCCAAGCCAAGCCAAGCTAAGCCAGGAGAAGAAGTCCGCAAACGAAACGCGGTACGCGATACGCAGCTCTATCGCGCAGCTCACGGCAGCCTCGTACCATTCGAACGCTTCAACGCTCGAAGCCGCGAGACTCGGCCGCGCGGGCTTCGAGCTGTGCAGTGAGTCCATACTCCTTACACCTTTCCATGTAGTTTATTATCTGCGCTATTAATGTCGGTAATTACGCTAATTGCCTTCTCGAGTCACACAAACTATGCGTGTTTATATCTAGAATTTAACGTTGGATTGCACCTTGCCCCCTCTCCGCTCTGCCTGGTACAGCGCAGAGCGCCGCGCCGCGCTGCCACTACGACGCAACCTGCCACGCATACTACTTACCCGATAAACGTCGCTGTAGCCTGCTATCTGGCATTCTGGCAACGTTGGATTTTATCCTTTCAAACCCACGCGAAAGGTCGAATTCGAGGGTTCTCACTGCGCTAAACTCCGATCATTCTCATGAGTTTAAATGTATAAAATGTTCCGTTATGATATTGAACGGTGATCTTTAGTGAGAAAAGAGGAACACTCGACAATTTTGAGCTATAATTGCCCATAGGGCATATATTTTTGAAATCAACGAGGTTGTTGTGATAAGTGCGTCTAATTTAAATCATGTCGCTGTTATGTAGTCTAGATTGTTGGAATAGTTTCCGGTTATAATGTATTTACTTTTAAAAGCGTGATTTTTATTTTTTTTTCGAGGGGGAAGGCGGGCAACCGACTGCGGTTAAGTTGTGCAGGTAGGTACTAGTTCGTGCAATTTGGCAACAACGTGTTTCTTCCATTTGATTCTATGAAAGACAATCGATTAGATAGTAAGGAGAAGCGTCTCGCCAGGAATCGATTTTTTTTACATAAAAATGGAGGAAAAAACATATCTTCCAAATTGCACGAGCTACCGCTGGCATGGCATTAGAGCATTTCGACGATTTAACAACGGGTTTTGCTTACGCCAGGATGTCATCACTATTCACTCGAGAGAATCACCCGGGACCCAAGCAAATTAATAGCATAAATCACCACACCGTGAACAATACATTTGATCAACAAAGATCGTACTCCGAAGGGTTATTCTCTAAAAGATAAACCACGCGGTTTTCGAACCTAGAGCACAATTGAATATTACTAAACATTCACAATCGAAAGCTACAGTGTGCGCATGCAGCATGCATAGAGCACGTATCTGCAATCTCATCAAATAATCACGTCTCTCCATCTATTGATTGTTACAATGTATTTATCAACTTATACCAGGTGCACATAGTTGCCAAACGAAAAAACAAACGAAAAACCAAAACGAAATACATAAATTAGATTCTGATTCGATGTATGAAAAGCTTGTCCTACGTTTCTAGTTCCTATATCGGAACGTTGATAAATGAAGATTCCATATGCAGGGGGAAAACCGTAAATGTCACAATAATCATAATTAAAGTTTTCATAGTCATCTAACGGGATACAGAAGTACAAATTGAATAGATCTACAGAGGTGGCGTAGCGTGCAATGTGGCAACGTTGTACTTTCTCCATTTAAACCCATTAAAAATATCGAATTATTTGGTGTTCAGTGAAAACCCTTGAATTCGACCTTTATTACATGGGTTTAAATAGACAAAACACAACATTACCAAACTGTACGCTAGGCCACTGATCTACAGAAGCGCAAGACAATTAATTTTGATGGATGAAAAACGCATTAATTCTCATGAGAAATAAACTTTAAACGTTATTTCCCGCGATCCTTCAGCTTTAAAAAAAAAAAATGGGTTTTTGTGACATTTATCGGTCTTCCCCCCTGGACTCTTACCATGTTACTAAAAACCGCTATACTTTGTACTGATTCACATGGAAAATTTGTGACCATTATTCAGGAACTAGATTTATGCGATAATAGAAAATTCGAAAAAATTAGGATTTGGGGGGGGGGGGTAATAATAAAGTATGAACATATGTAAACATTATTTTACATTTATTTATTCATAAGTTAGATACTATTTTACCCTCCAAAAATGTCATCAGATTTTTTGAAAGGCATTTCCCCCTCCCAAGACAAACACCTGAATGATGCCTGCGTTTTACTTTTCACCGGACAATAAAACGCTTCCCGGAATGAGTTCATTTGAAAATAGAAAAGAGCCAGTGCTTGCGATGAACGAAGAGTGAGTAGTAAAGCTTACCATGGCAAAAAGTTTACAGCCAAACGGTATGAAAAGAGGAGCTGTTGATATTTTACGTGTTGGAAATTCTTGACGATTGCCGCAGGAATTTGAACATTTTTGCTGATGAATCTCAGTAGTTCTTAAGTCATTTTTTGCACTTTTTCACTCCCTATAGAGTAGAGAAAATATTTAAATAATTTTCAAATGCAATTTTATCATTAGGAACGGGTGTAATTTGCTGTTCACTTACTCTGAATCTCATTATTCAGAACTCATTTGTAAAAACTTAGTAAATTAATAGCTTTGCCATGAAGATGCTTTAGGGACCGTATAATGCAATAAATAGCAGAGTAAGGCGTGCAGACGGCAGATTACGTTTTTTTTTCAGCCTGCAAGATGAGATACGGGAATCGATTAATCCTTTTAGTTTAAACGGCATCACGTGGCCGTGTGAAAAATACATACTGTCTACCGCTTCGGAACAAATGACTATCGTTGACGTATGGCCACGTGTCGCTTTTTGAACTAATCGGATTTATCGATTCCAGCTATTTCTTGTCTTGTCGGCTGAAAGTACTTAATCAGCATACAGGATCAAGACCGGATGGATCCATTAACAGTGGTGCATCTAATTGTAAGACCTTTGTCTTTTTCCCTCTTTTATCCATTGAAACGCGTGTGTTAGAACAGGGTAGAAATAGGGGCTACATTTACATGCTAATCCTACATTCTGTCATTTTCTTATACATTCTTTCTTATGACTAAAGAGAGAGAGGGAGGCGAGATCTTGTATGAACCACCGACTATTCTAATGTTTCAGAACTTCCCCAGGTAAAATATTTTCATGGAGAAAAAAAAAATGTTATTTTCTAAACTTTATTTTTAAACTTTTTCGTGTTTTTTTTTTTTTTTTTTATAAATAGCATTTCACAGTGTGCAGAAACATCATATATGCTTATACAGACATATTATTACGTGAGAAAAAAACGAACGCCTAATCCTTCTGAGGAAGAAACGGTCCGAGGAGATTTTTAACTTAAACAGAAGAATCACCAGAATCTATCACGATTCCAATGTAAATCATTGGCGCAGCGTGCAGTTTTGCAACGTTGCAATTCGTCCATTTAGACCCATGAAAAAGATCGAACCATTAGGTGTTCGGTGAACACCTTCGCATTCGACCTTTTACAGGGGTTTAAATGGACAGAACACAACGTTGCCAGCTTGCACGCTACGCCACTGATGTAAATATCATGATTTATAATTAAGATCCGACAACCATGTCTACGATATATTCTTTGTTGGGTGTATTGTAAGTATCAGTGCTGCCAATTTCTCAACAATTTTACATTGAGTAAAAAGGGAAAATTCGTTTGCTTATGCTGAACGGCGGCCATGGTAAGCAATGACATCAAGTTTTTTCAGATGGTAACACTCAGTGTACGACGCTAGAGCGTTGCTATTCTGATATCGATAACAATAAGGAACCAATGGGGATGGTGGTAATGCGTGGAGTAACCTCTGAGTATAAGTACACTTTGCGCAATGCTAATGCTTTATTTTAGCAATCGTTTTGTGTGTCCTTGAGATATTATAAATGAAAATGTTTAACCAAAGGTCGCCACCCGTCCTGGTAGTGACTTTCTCCAACCGGAAACTCTGGTTGTGCCAGTAGAGTATAACATTTTTAGGTATCTTCAGACGATGAAATTGGATCCCCAAAGTAGCCTCCAAGTGAACATCTGTTGATTTGGTGCGCACAATGCAACATAATAATTTGGCGGCCCGCAAACCTTTGATGATCATCGATGTTGTCGGGTATCATCATCAGATCTTGGCACAGATTCGTTTCCCGTTAAGATATACATTTTGTAAGTTTTGACGACAAATGCCCGTTGTTGCGAATATTTGCAAATGATCTTATGAGTTACCCACCGATCACCGAAATTCCCACTTGGGAGCTACTTCGAGGATACAATTTGGTCGTCTGAAGAGGTCTTATCAGCTTTAGGCTTTAGTACTGATGACAAATAGCGCAGAAAATCTAATCTTCTGTTTTTTTTTTTTGAAGAAACAAAACCGCGTTTCTCCAAAAATCATGTTTGTTTCTCATAACAATGAAAGGACCATTTTTGTCTGTAAATTGTTCAGGGAACAGAAATCGTTTTTCTTTTGACGGCAGTTACTGTTGAAAAATGACTTATTTTTCACCCTTAATCATTTTCAGAATATCTCCTGTGGTCACACAGCTCCTGGAGACAGTACTTTCAATTTTCGTGAAATCACATAAAAGGCTAAATCCAGCGATGGTTTAACGGGTAAACCGACAAGATTACATATTCGAGTAATTTTCATCAGATATGATTTAATTGAAGAGAGCAATTTTTGTACCCACCGATGGAACCAGAGTTGAATTTAGGGATTCCCTTAATTATAACGCAAATCAGCAGCCGCATGACAGAGCATCACTTCTTCTGTTTATCGCTGCAAGTACAAATATTTGTCTGCAGGCTAATTGCGTCATTGTTTAGGACCATAGTGAATCGATATGCTATAAAGCTTCCACAAAGCCGCCGAGATAATTAGAGAAGCGACAAAGGTGCTTCGGCCGAGAGACAACTTAATTGGGCTGAGTTAGATTGGTTCGACGTTAATTATTTTTGCTAGGCACGCGGGAAGACGACGGAAAATGTCGAACCGCTCTGTTGAGCAACAAACCGCATCACACCAACTTTGGAAGTGTTTAATAACTCGACTACGGTGTTGTCGTGTCATTGGTAGAAAAAAAAAAAAAAAAAAAAAAAAAAAAAATTGGATGTACAGTCGCTGATTATAGCAGGATTTGTCAATGAGTGATGTTTGAAGTATGTCATTTATTTATTGAAATCAGAAAATGAAAAGAGTTTCTTTGAAAACCAAAGAAAGATATCCGAAGAAAAATAGAATTTCCCGAAAATATGCATCGTGTCCGTGAAATTTGCAATCCAATGAAATTATCAAAAGAAATCTACCCTGTCTCAACTGATTGTTTGAGAATTGAAATTCTGGAACACTGAAAAAAATTTTAGTATCTATAGATAGATAGCCAGGATAGTTTACGCGAAGAAGAGATAAGGAAGGCGTCGAACCCAGCTCTCATAAAATTAAATAAATTAATGCAGTCATAGATTTTTGTGAATTGAAAACCACAAATTAATCATCAGACTTGAGTTTTCGACTGAATTTCAGATGTAATATGTTATTTATAATTTGGTGTAGACTTTATACCTCCGGAATTTAAATAATGAAAGAAAATTAAAACTATTCACAACAGTCGAATTTATAGTGACCTTTCTATTTTTTTAAGTTATTGTGCCTGGAGTTTTAGTTTTGTAATCGATACTTTTGACAAAAAGAAGGAACGGCGCTACCCCGACACTATTCTCATTTGACTGTTTGGATCTGTATTTGTCGGTTGTCGGATCAGACTCCCCCCCCCCGTAAATTCTGCCTTTATTCGGGGATTTGCCTTTTTTTTTTTTTTTTTTTTTTATTAGACAGTTCAAAAGAGAAAATTTTTTCTATGAACTTTGATGGGTCACACAATTTTTTCCAAAATGTATATTTAAATTCCATCGGATCCCATGTTACATAAAATGGTCACATGTGTACCAGCTCCCGTGAAAGAGTTCACAGAAATCCAAGAAAGCGATCATCTTAGTGGATCACAATGATGAGGGAGTCCCATTTAATCGCTGCTTTATCTATGATGAATTACTTTTCTCGCTGTGGAAAGTGACGATCAGATGGGACTTCCCCACTGTGCGACCCGATCATTCGACCGCCATCTTGGAAATTTCTTCTTAAAGTCTACCTTGGAACATTCTGATGTTTCCAACATTATTTTTGGGTGATGTCACATCAGAATAGTTCCTCTCCGTAGCTAAGGCAACAGTTGCAACAGACTCATTGCATAACCACAGAATAATACAATCAGAACGGAAACTCCCATAAGAGCCAATGGAAGTAAGTTTGGAATTTAACGGCACCAATAGGCAACGCTGTGGTCCTATATCCCAAAATGGCGGACGTGTGTGATTTGTGTTGAAACTCATTTATTTCTGTAAATTCTGGCAAGAAATCTCAAGTTTCCTGCCTCTCTTTTATTCTATTGGCATTTCAGAATGAAAATTTCGCGGATCATGTCCTACATTTTTTTTTTCGAGCGCGAATCCAGACGTAAACATCCTATATCCTAACATGGCGGACGCGGAATACATTTGCCTCAAAATCCGACAGAGTTTCCTTTCTGGTTGTATTATTCTGTGGTATAACCTAGAGTCCCTATATGTAGAGAGTTAAGACAAGAGGGTAGTCAACTTCTGATTGGTCTATGAATTTTAGGCTCTACGGACGCCGCCATTGGATGCGATTTTGCACTTTTGTTTTGTTTACCAACGGTCTTTTACAGATATAAGAGTTAATTTGCGACGAATCTGTTAATTTTAATCATAATGCACCACAAGAATGTCCATAAATCTCAAAAGAATCATTAGAAAGCGTTAATACATGTCGATCACAAAAGCAGGGAAAGATTACATCGTTCCAAACTTAGCGGAACTGTAATCTTTGCTGTGGCGCAAAACACAACAACGGCCTCAGAATTTAAACAAATGTGCAAAATCGCATCCAATGGCGGCGCCCATGATTTAACTTGTCTTAACTCTCTACATATAGGGACTCTAGTATAACCTTATCAGGTAGTTTCGTCTTCTTTAGTACATTTGGCAACTACGCACATGGTGGAAATCCTTGGCGCGGCGCGCGGCATTTTGAACCAACAAAAAAACAATGCCGCGCCACAGCACAGGACACAGCGTGCAGCAATGTGCAGTGTGTGGCTAGTCTCGCTCGGTTTAATAAAGATGCGCGCGGTTGGTGCACAACTAAATAGAGGGAGAGGGGTGTCGGTGGAGGGGGGGGGGGTGGAAGCTGACGAAATGCAAGATGGCAGACAAAGTAGGCAATGAGTAGTGGGAGAGAGATACGGCGCCGCGCTCTCGCGGTGATCGTGAGTTGTGAACATGTTAGTGGATGTTAAAACATAATTATTGTAAAGAGTTAAACACGACTACTTTTTCTGGTCGCTGGATCAGATAAAACTGCACACCAAGAGCACCAAGCAAGAGGAGCAGACACCACCGAGCATCAAGCACCAGGCACCAAGCACCAAGCACCAAGAACCAGGGAGCAGGAGCAGCGAGGAGCACCACTCGACACGGCAGAGAACTTAACTACGACATAACTCTCTCTTGAATCTGTATCAAGGATCAAGATATGGAATTTGGTTAACATTGGATTTGGTGTTAGCTCGTAATTAATGTTTTTAGCTTTTATTTTAACAAACTAACAAACGCTCCTCCTTGGCTCAGCTCAGCTTCGTTGAGAACATTCTTTTTGTCTAGATCAGATATCCTTTTTCTTTTTCTTTTTCTCCTTTCTTATTTTTTCCTTTTTTAATCTGAGAAAACCGAGTCCCGGACCCGCCACCAGTATTGCCGCGTTCGTCAAATAGAAATGATAATGAAGGGAAAAGGGTTCTGCTGAGATAGAGTAGCCAATACGGCGCTTAAAAGTCATGTTGAATGTTATCTTAGGCGTTGCGTATTCCATACTCTGGTCAAGCTTATTTAACCCCGCGAGAACAGCCAAAGAAGGCTTCAACAAGGCATTTCAGAAAATTTTGGAGAATTATGAAACTGCAAGAACTATTTTTTTCTTCTCAACAATTGCAAATCGTCACTGAACTCGATACGTAATTACTTTCAGTATTTAGAGGAGCTATATTTCTCCGATTTTTTGTATAATTTCTCGCACGATCTTTCTTTTCAGCGCTTCGAAGGAAAAAGAAAGAAAGAAAGAAAGTTAGTTAGTTAAAATACCTCAGCAAAGAAAGAAAAAAAAAATCTGTCAAATTTGAAAACTCATTCAAAATATCCTCAAAGCTACGCAGACCAGCTTGATAAAAATTGTCTGAGCCTGTTAATCTTAACCCGTTCAGAATCAAGACTATCAATTTAATCAACTCATCGCGCACTCATTCAAATGAAGTTACAGCAGATAAATATTCCTAAGGTGCTGTACTCGTTTTGCCTACATCATCACTTGAAGGCTCCCGATGAAGCATTATTTCAAAATGTCCTGTATTAGATGCTCTTGTTTTCTTCATTTGATTAATTGAACCGCATGTACAAGCAGTGCCATAAGACCTGCGTCGACGATTCGACGCAACCCGCATGACACGTAAAATTAAAGCTCTCTTACCTTTATTTCCTTTTGTTCTCTCAAAGATAAGTTCGGGCAACGTGTAGTGTGGGTTGCGTCAAATCGTCGACGCAACCCGCACTACACGTAAAATGAACGCTCTCTCCTTTTCTTTTGTTCTCTCAAGACGGAGAAAGGTTTGGGCTACGTGTATTGCGGGTTGCGTCGAATCGTCGATGCAGGACTAATGGCTCTGCTTGTACTTACATGTAACACTGTAACAGAATGTGAAACAGCTTAAAGTAAACGAATATGAACGTGTGCGGTAAGTAAAGGGTTACTCTCGGCATCTTATGGGATTCAGCAGCACACTTCATAATTGACTACAAGAGTCTTGGGAAGTTTTTCAATTCCCTCCGAAAATAAGTAAAAAATCCACCCCTTAATGCATCATCTCCCTAACGATTTCTTATTTTCTCAGTTCATGAAAAAAAAAAAAAAAAATTCTCGAGCAGATCTGACACCACTGTCATCCGCTCTTTTGTGCGCTCGAGTATTATTTATTCACACAACACCACTTTCGGTGTGCTCGGGGCCCTTTTGTGTTGCGGGGCGTTCAATAAATTAATGTTATCACTAAAGAGAGTCAACATGCTCTTCTTTTCACCGAGCACTACATCACTTGGGCTGTTCTCCTCTCGCCCTCCGCGCACAAGAAATCAAGTCGAAGGTCTTGGTCTCTCCTCTCCCCCTTCCCCTCCAACCGCCCCTCTCACTCTCTCTCTTTCTCTCTCTCGATAATTTTCCCATTTATTTTTCACTTGCCCGATGCGAAGCACGCAGAGCGGCGCTACCGGCTACCGCCCGTTCGTCCTTCCGACAATAATAGACTGTTTTAGTGAAGAGCAAGTATACTTTAAGTGGACTAATTAAATGATGATCCAACGTGTGGGAAATTTAAACGGACCGATGGATCTTTGCACACTTTTCTGACTGCAATATGCAATTTTCCTACGAGCTATACCAACAGCAGTGGCGCAGCCAAGGGGGGGGGGTCCAGGGGGACTGAACCACCCCCCCCCCTTGACACCAAAATGTGTCCTAAAAAATGTCTTTTTTGCGTTTTCAGACAGATTTGACCAAATTAGTATCTTTGAACCTCCCCCCCCCCCCCCCCCCCCCCCCATTGACAATTTTCGGACCTCCGACACCCCCCCCCCCCCCCAGAAAAATTCCTGGCTACGCCACTGACCAACAGAGAGGCTATACTATGTTGTAAGTCCAATCCCAAAGTGTGACAGCATGAGCGATCTGATTCTGGTGTGTTTATCTCAGTTTTTTAACCTTAAATAAAAAATTGAAATTGATTCGGGGGAAATCGGCTTCAAATGAAAGTGCAAGTGTTTTAGAATGGCTTTCACCTGGACATAGAATTTTAATACAGCTATCCAGATGAGAACATTTTGCTTGTTTCTGTCATGTGTCAGTTTCTTCATATAGTGTAAATCCTTCCAAAAGAAAAGACAGTATCGGTTTATGTGTCCAGATAGTCATATTCTAAAACACTTGCGCTTTTGTGCAATAAAAACCCGATATTTTTGGCAGTAACTCAATATTGTTGACTTGTAGTGTCACCTCTCCTAATCCACTTTTTAGACAGATTTGAAGATCATTAATCCATGGAATCAGATAATGAATTGGAATTCAGTAGCAAAGGGTCCAAACCAGCAACGCATCTGGAAGCTAATCAGGAGCTTCTTTTTCGATGGGCATAAAAGTCAAAGTATAATTCGGATGAGGATTGAACTGCAAGAAGATCACTACAGGAACAGCCATGCAAATCAATCATGTCTGAGAAATAAGTTAGGACGAATTTTCCCTCAATCATATTTTATCTCTTAATGAAGTTTGCGTAAAATATCACGACCGGATTATTTTTTCAACGAAAGGCAAAGCCCATTGCCGGGGTTGAATGAGAGTGATGGAAAGTGATGGCCCAGGCTCGCTCTGATAAACCTTTTTCAAGCGTACATTACGTGCATTATCTTAAGCGGAAAAATTAGAATCAGCAGTGATGACGTTGAAAAGTATGAAACCAGCAAGAAAATAAGTGCTTATTATATAATTCTTGACGACTAAAAGTGGCCAACTGTCGCGACTTAAGCTTTGACTCGCGAAAGATCGCACGTTTTCGTTAAAAGAAATCCTACAGGATCAAATCAGGGAGCGAGGGAGAACGGGAGAACCCACCAATTGGATCTCTTTTGATGATAAGGGAAACAGACTCAGACGGTTGGCAGAGGGCTTGAGTGGGTGACGGTAACACATTCATAAGCCTTCCTATCAGAAATAACGAAAACTTATGGTCAAACAAGTAAAAATTGTCTGGTTTTCATAGCAGGTTATGGATATAAGGGTTTTAGTAATGGCGGCATTTGATGACGAGCGTTCCAAACAAAGACAAACAGCTTCTGCTTCTCTCGCTCTCACGTAACCCCCATGTACTGCCATTTGCCAGCTCACCTTAATTTCAAAAATCGTTTATAAAGACATCTTTCGTGAAATTTTGGCTGAAATGAATTCCTCGAGGCATTTTAATGCTATGTTGATAAAAATATGTTGTAAAACAAGGCCCTGAATACGAATTTCGAAACTAGAAAGAGATGGGTATACATGAGGGTCACGGGAGAGTGAGTGAGATAGTTTGGAACGCTACGCAAGTTTTATCACAACCGATTGAGACCGATGAGTGCATTGTTGCGGTTGTTGGCTAACCGTTGACTTCGCACTAAAACCGTCTATAGAGAGGCAGCGAAGCAGTCACCTCGCGAATCGCCAGAGGCAGTTCTATTTAAATCTACGTAAAATAATCAATCTTCAGAAGAATCACTGAATCCCTGAGAAAACGATGCTATTGTTTAGATTTAAATGGCAAATACATAATTGCTAACTTGCACGAACCGCCACTGGCACCGATAGCTTATGCAATTCAGCCATTTGACTATGAGGTACACATCACAGAAAAAACAGCAAAAAAACATTTCGGTAGAGCTGACAAAACCTTTAGTAGAAAAATAACCCAGCAAAAGAATTTATAGTTGAGCCGCAACCGAAGGTTTCATATTTAGTCTAACTAAATAAAAGATCTTGCTAGGTGAACTAAAGCTTTGGTTGGCTCAACTGAAGTCTTTTGCTGCATCATTTTTTTACCGAAGGTTTTGTCAGCGCTACTAAAGCGTTGCTACCCCTATTTTTTCTGATGTGTATACGTGTCGTACGTAACAATGTTTTTTTGAGACTTTGAACTTTGTAATGTATCTTGTTGGTGTTCCTCAGTGGCGTAAACTTGGGATTATTATTGGGGGGGCAGACCAACTTTTGAGAGATGCACTATGGGGGGTCTGGGGGGACACCCCCCAGTGAGAGGGGGGGTCCGGGGGTCCTCCCCCGGAAAAATTTGGAAATTCAGGCTCTCTCAGACGTTATTTTAAGCAATGTTATCGCATACAAATGCCACAAAATTTAAACAAATTAAAAATAGATTTTACGTTTATTTTCTTCATTTCTCAGGCAAAAAGAGAACTTTTCAGTTAGACTTTCAGCTTATTGATGAAGGTGATATTTCTAGGCTTTGGGAAACTGTTCCTCACGGTTAGAAGTCATCTGGAAATTTAAAACTGCAGTAAATGTAATGTTCCACTTGGTGGCGTAAAATTTTAGATTCTTTTTGAGGGGAGGGGGTAGCAAATAGTCCGATACTTTGGGGAATCTGGGGGGGGGACATTCCAGTAATAGGGGGTCCGGGGGTATTCCCCCGGAAAAATTTGAACATTTGGGTTCTCTCAGACTATATTTTATGCAATCAAATCTTTCAAAAATAACAAACCGACAGAACAGAAGTTAGTAGACTCAATGTATATTTTCTTTATTTCATTGACAACAGAGGAATTTTTTACTTTAGATTTACTTTAGGTGCAGTTTCAGGGTAAAATTGAGCCACTTATTCTTGCCAATGTTTGCTTCTCGGTTCCTGTAATTATTCCTTTCTTCCTTTATTTTGTTGTATTTTTCCGTCTTTTCTTTTCTACCTTCCTCTTTTTCATCAAATTATTGGGGGGGCAAAATGATACTTTGCCCCCCCTTCTCAAATATTGGAGGGGCAAAAAGGTCATGCCCCCCCTAAGATTACGCCACTGGTGTTCCTTATTGAAAAGCTGAAGACATATAAATTGTTGATAATAAAGGGGTGTTAAAACCGTTTTATAACCATAGCTTTGAAAAATGTTTATACAATTTTCAGATTTATCGCTGAAGAACAGTCTGTCACCGACTTGACTAATTATTTTTGTCTGGTAATTTTAATTCCGTTTTCCGATCTACCCGGGCTTAAAAGTTGACCATGTAATGTTTGACATTTTGAGGAATAAAAGAACACAGTCCATAATTTTGGACCATTTATTTTCCCAATTATTCAGGTTAAATAGTAAATTAGTAACTATTTTTAAAGCAACGCTGATGCAGAAAAATGCCGTTTTCTGAGGTCTTCGATTTACATTGGTGGCTGAATTCTGAGTAAATTATTTCGAAGAAACGAGACAGTTCCCATTTAAAAAGTGATTCTGGAATGAAAAAATAATGGCTAAAAACTGCGGTCCTGATAAGTCTTTTCTACATCACATGTTTTGGGAGTCACTTTAATTCAAGGTAGGCGTGAAAAATAAAGGGCCCGGGCAACGAAGCGAATCGAGGTGGACAAATATATTAAACATATAAAGGCTCAAAGCCGAGCCTTTTAGAGGCAAAAATAAAATAAAATAAGAAAGTATTAAAAATAAAATAAAATATAAAAGTATTTATACAAAAAAAAGCCCTGCAAAACATGATCGAGAGCGGCACAGTGTATAGTATGGAGAGTATCGATTACTGTTCATATAAAATAATAACAGATCGAATATATCATTTGCGGGCAAAATACATAACACATTCGTAAAGATAATGAAAAAGTGAAGTATCTTAATTTATGACTCCATTAATCATTAGATTATATCTGGAACAAGGAATGGGCGCTTAGGGAGCCCTTTAGTCAATATAACATTGCCATTTGAACACGACCAATTCACAAGATAAATGCTTCGAGATATATCAAATGATGCGCATTGTCTGTTTTTATATTGGCAAAGATAGGCTACTCCCCGCCGACAGCCATGTGCGATAAACCGCACTTTTTGTTGCATTCTCCCTTCCCTCTACACACCCATCCCCATTTTTCTCTCTCTGTAAATATACTCAGATAAAACCAGCACCAAACCATTCGTTCCTCATTTTTTTTTCCCGGCATGTTTTCCCCCCTCTCTCTCCCTCAATATTTTATTCTGATGTTTTTATATCCATATTTCATCAAAAACGCGCTGTGCGATAAATGCAGTTTGTTTTGAATTTGTTCGCCACGCTGTTTGTTCAATGGCACCATGCAAGCCCGCAATCGGTTTCGTGTCATCGCCATCTTTTGTCATTATCAATCAACGCATCCCATCATTCTTGTCTCCAGAACATTCGTTCGGTGAACTACACGGTGTATGCTTCCCCCGGTGAAAAGTCACAGCTTTTTTTTTTTTTTTTTTTTGTTCGGTGCAGTGTTTTCAGGATTTTAGGAATCAGTTACGTCCTGCTTCCCCGATTCGATGCATGCGTCCCGTCCGTTGCGCACTTTTGCTATTCATATACAGAGATATAGCGCGTTAATTACCACCGAGACCAAATCGGCTGGAAAGAGGAGGGAGTAGCGAACTTTATCTATAAATGCTTTTAACATCAATGAAAAGACCAAAAAATGCAGCTTTGATTAAGTATACATGAGCGCCGTTCAGCCGACCAAAGAGCCATCCAGCAACCAGAAGGAGTGTGCCAATCACAGAAATGGATGATATGAACTTTCAGGATTGCAGTGGTGACTTTTGAAATGTGTCAACAACTGATTCTCTCCATTTAAACCTACTTAGAATAAATAATCGATCCGGAATTCTCTGAATCCTTGTGAAGGTGTACTTTCGCATATGTTTAAATGGCAAAAAACATGGTTGCCAAATAGTACGAGCCACCACTACATAGGAATTGTAGAGCTATTGCAGGAATTGTAGAGGGGGTCAAAGTCAAAACCTTGAATGTCCCATAAATTTTGATTCAAACAACATGATCAACTTGAATTTTACGCTCAAAGATCCGTCCATAGAAGAGTTTACGGTTGGACGGCTTTCTTCCGAAAAGAAAAAAAAAACTTTTCCGTGTCAGTAAAAGGGAGCCAACTGCTATGGGTTTTCTATGTATTTGGTTCCATTCCTCTGGCATGGAAGTTGGTTCACTCCTGCATACATAAGTCTGATTGATTCGTGTAAACGTCTATTTCTGTAAAACTTGAGTTTATAAGTTTTTAGTTAAACAAGACATTAAAGGTTTTGCCTATGAGCCCCCTCCCCCGACTACCTTCAGGTTCCCCCCCCCCCCCGGGGGGGGGGTGGCAAATAAATAGTGTTGCCATGTTCTGACATTTCATGCATAGCTCAACCGTTTCTGAAAAGTTCACCCATTTCAGTGATTCGTATACTCCATATAGTAGCTGGATAGACCCCTTTCAAACAAAGTTCGAACCAACGGACTCTGAACAACGAATAATTATTTTGCGATAATTTTACAAAATAATAGGCAGGAGTGTTTCTTAGGCTGAGAAAATATGTTTCATGACTTTCATGATCAGTAGCGTAGCTAGCTGAGCAAGCGCCCCCCTGCCGATTCGAATGCTGCGCCCCCTCTTTTTTAAGGAAAAAATTAGTCTCTTTTAAGGAAAAAATTAGCCGCTTCGGTGGACCCCCCACCCCCTTTCTTTAAAAATTCCTTTCTTTAAAAATTATTGTAAATTATTGTAGAAAAATTATGTTTATTTATTCACAATGATAAAACTAAAAAACATATATCACTATCATGAGTGTGGAAAGATGACAGAGAAGTTGAAAGATGGTGGGTTATTTGAGACCGATAAGAATTTGAAGAGGAATCCTAATTTTTCAGTCAATGTTCACTGAAATCGAAACCGCATGATCTAGTAGAATAACGAAGCAAGCCCTCACTTACTCTGAGCTGCAATCAATTCTACCAATTGCGCGTGAAAAAGGGAAAGAATATACACGACGTGTAAGTAGAGGAGAATAAGAGGGATAAAAAAGGAGACCACAATAAAACAGAGAGCTAAAAAGAGAAGCAGGGGTTGCCGCACGATTTGAGGGCGCAGTTCGTTTACAGGCCCTCAAACTGAACCGTCCAATTTCGATTGTTGAATCTTGGCCTTACATTAGATCTGGGACTCGTGGCAACGCTGTAGCTCGGACCATAAAGATTTGAGGGGAAAAACGAGTAATCGGGGCCATTTCCATGTTGTTTTACAAAAGGCGCAGCACAACGAAATAAAACCAGAATTTATGAACAAGAAAGAAACTAGTAATAAAGTGAAGTGTAAAGAAATAGTAATGACGAGCTGGGGAGGGGGAGGAGGGTTGGTAAAGGGCGGAGGGCTAAAAGGGACTCCCGATTCCAAGCGAGGGAGGGAGAGAAATTGTAGTGAATTGAAAACGTTATCTGAGGTTCAACCGAGGGCTGTAGAGAGAGTGAGAGAGGAAGAGAGAGCGAGAGAGAGAGAGTAGTCTTTGAAAACGATGTTGGAAACCAACCCCCTCTCCTTTTTGTTTTACTACATTAACTCTTCTCGCCGTGTAATTCACTCGCGAAACGAAACGTGCACATATGTTATATATACAGATATAAAGGCGGTAGTAGATTTATGGGGTTTCCATAAGGAGTCGAAAGGATGGATGTAAGGTATTTTCGCCCGGAATGATTCATTCAGAAAATTGTTATACGATTCTCAATGCACGATCCTCATATCTTTATATTTTACCCCAGATTCAAATAAATGGCACATACATGCATCCAAGGCAGCGAATTTCAGAATGTAAATCCGGATGATTTAATGGACGAAATAAAGCGATATACCATCCAAACGAACACACTGACACCCCCATACATACGATATCGCATAAAATGTCTCGTCCCATTCCTTATATTCCTTATCTTGTTCCGTTGTGTATTGCAGGCGATCATTTCTCTCTTGAAAGCAATGAGCGTTCTCGATATTGTTATCCATTTAATAGTGAGTAATTGCCACATTTATTAGATTTGATGGTGCTTCTCCCCCGTTATGTACAGCTTTAAATTTAGCCATTTTTTTTTGTCCATTGCGTAGTAGAAAATGGGACGGGCGCAGCGACTACTCATCTTCAAAACCCCAAGGGGAGTAGTCGAGTTTTTAGACTCACAAAAAAAAAAAATATATAAAATAAAATAAAACTCGGCAACTTTGATGGCCAATCCTCCTCTTGAAGCATTGCCTAGAGAGTTTCAAAGATTTCAAGGGAAACACGAGTATTTGTTTTCTCCCGAACCAAAATCTCGTACTTATTCCGAGTTTCTGATTGGTCGAGATGCTTTGGATGTAGTTTTGGAGTTACCTCTGTCAACTGGCGCACGTATAAAGTACAAGGATCGTTGCTTTAGGACCATACACCATGTCTTTACGTTAAACTGTAACAAAACTGAAGTATACAATACAGTAAAGTTTGTCAAGTTTTTGTTTTTTACTTTTTTACTCTTCATGGGATGGAAAAATAATTGAATTCATTTAAAAACTTGAGTTTTCTGCATACCGTAGGACAAACGTACGAAGCTACGTTTAAAAAACAAAACAAACAAACACAAAAACAAAAGCGAAGAACCGCGAAGAATCTTTTAAAAATCTGGGAAAAGTTTGGTAAAAAACTTTTTCAAATGAGAACAATCGAGACCATGTACAAATTAGGGGTCAAATAATAGTTTTTCCGCCTATCAGTATGTTTGCAATACCGAGATCCAGAATAGACCTCTGGACAGTCAGGTCACTAGACAGCAAAATAAATGAAAATACAACTACTGATCATTTTCACTCTATTTTTTTGTTTCATTTTGTGTCTTCATAAAAATTTGGTAAAAGACACACTTGTTAACGCCAGGTCAGTGATGCGCATATGTGCGCTTTGCTCAGCAATCTGTGTAATTGCTTCTTCATACCTTCAAGAATGTTCTCTGAAAGTTTCATACCAATTGCTTGACTACTTTTGTAGAATAATATTTATCTTGAGTTACCCACTGTGACTGCAAACCACGAATCAAAACTTTAAACACATTTTTTCTCAAAAATGAATTTGTCAAGATACGCTGATAGGTCGGCAAGGTCCTCATATACATTTTGCCTCGATCTTTAAAACAACTTGAAACAAAACATTGCAATGTTTTGCTTCATTCATGAATAAAGTATTTTCGGGTTTCAATGAATCGATCCATTTCTGAAAGAGTCACTGAAAGGAGAGAAAAAAGGGGGAGTGTTTGATGTCAAAAATAACACAAGACTGATTTGTGGATCGGAAATGAAATAAGCTTTTTGGCCACAGTTGCATTCTGCAAGCGTTTGTTAGCCTCCCACCGGCCCACTCTCTCATCCAATGACTTGAAATAGGATGTTGGTAGAGATTCAGCTTCGAAAGGATCGGAGGGGGGGGGGCGGAGATTTCAGGCAGAGCTTAGATGAAAATAAAGAAAAAAGGAGAGGGTAAAAGTGATGATTTTTCTCTCGACCACCCCCTCGGCCTCGGCACCCACTGAGAAAGCAATGGCTCGGCGGATCTAGGAGTTTGCCTCTCTCTCTCTCTCTCTCTCTCTCTCTCTTCACCCCTGTGAAAGCTTTTGTTGGAAAAGGACAGATTAAAGATAGTCTTGTGATTTTCACCCCTTTCTCTATCCTGTTCTAACACATGCGTTTAAATGTGCGTAGAGAGGGAGCATGAAAATCTCCTGGATCCTCTGCGGCCAGTGCGAAAGAGAGACCTGAACAAGTTCCAAAATCTACTCAAAAGGAGTAAAAGTGCAAATGAAAAATCATTTCCTCATCGAGCCAAGTTCTGTTTCCCGCGATCCTTACAAACGACGTACGAAAAGTGTTGAATTTGATGGAGTATGCAGTTTAATTCAGTAGATTGCGTGGGCGGCGCACAGTAATGAAAAATGAACAAAATCCAACTTGGGAATTACATGCAATGAGCGTCTGACTGTATATTATTCCCCTCTTCCCTTTCACCCCTAATAATCTAAGGTCGGGGGGATTTAGCCCCCTTAGCCCCCCCCCCCCGCTAGCACCACTACCACCTTCAATGCTTAAATTCACTGATGGGTATTGCAGGTAGTCGACCTTAAGGAGTCATCTGATATTTTTTTTTTATCCGATGTCCGATGTACGATGTAAATGAAATCTGGTTGATTCCGCACCCTCAAAAAAAAAAACATCCACCAACCACCACGGAACATTCTAACTGTAGGTGGAGGTAGTGTTGGTCGTGGAGTGAGGGTGGTAACGACTAGATTCCCTATATACTATGAGAGTTGCGCCATTGCTGAATCCATTTCTGATTGGCTCTCAGATTTAGGCAGTCAAGAAAGCTCCAGGTGGCAAAATGCAAATGGCGGAGGGTTTGTTTACTTTTCGCGAACTCGCTTGTATTACACATTTGAAGTAACAGTGACCGCGGTAATTTTTGTGAATTTTTCCTCTACTTGAATTTTATTACACAGAACATTATCTCTTTCAATAACGACCGTTATTGTCGAGAATCTGAACCTAACCTATAAAAGATAGCGAAATAGTGGCAACAGCGTAGAGGCAAATGGCCAACCACCATTTGTAATTTGCCTCTTGGGGGCTCCATTGATCCGCTTCTTCTCCTTCATTTTGAGAGTCTTGCCGCAACTCTCATAGTATATAGGGACTCTAGTAATGGCAAGAAGAGTTAGATTTTAGCCCTTCCCTCTTATTTGCGATAGGTCGATTGTACCCATATCCGAAAAAAATCAAGAAATTTTCCAAAGTGTGGCGTATGGAGTGGTGTGGAAAAAGCCACGTTTAATTTGATTCGAACAAGGAGGTGGGGTCCGATGAGGTGCCGAAGGGTGGAGGTGGAGGGGTCAAAATAAATCGTGGTAAAGGCGGGCAAACTGAGGAGCGGAGGAGTAAATAAAAGGAGAGAGAAAGAAAGAGAGAATGAAAGAGAGAGAGTTCGAATGACCCGTTGAGATCCCAAGGGAACTGTTTAAACAACTTTACACTCTGTCAGACTAGACCCCCACTCCTTCTGTGCAATCATCCACGGTCACAGATAACACATCCTTCCTTTATTGATCTCAGCTTTTTCCACGATTATATAGACCACCCGGCTTCTAGTGCCTTCTTTTCTTCCTCGCCTTCTTTGACACCGTTTTCATTTCCTTCCCCATCCTCTTTCATCATCACTTTTTTTCCAACTCTCTGCCCTCAACCATCATCCTCCTTTTCTTTGCATCCTCCTCTTCTTTCTCCAAGACATTATCTGCTGTTGAAAGAACAATGTGAAGGCGGGGTTTTAATCAGGATGGATCAAAAGGTGATTTCAGATCTGACCAGAGGATTCACTTTGATTTTGACACCAGGCGTATTGCACTATATCAAGCATTCTACAATCCATCGGTGATTTCAACCACTTAATGCAAAGATTACTGACTTGAGTATTTATATGAGCCATTAGTGCTTTTCTCGACCGATTTATGTAATATTTACTCGAACTGGTTGTCTGCAATGGCTTATAGCATGCCATTAAATACCCGCTAAACGGAAATGTTATTCTTAAGTGGATTGTTATCGACTGTGTGGTTGCAGTGCTGCCGTTTTGCGTATAATTAATGCCATTTTTCAATCCACCGATGATTTTAATGGTTGAGCAAGGATTACACAGTTTGGTTCAGTTTATGACTGTAATTCATGGAAATACTAGCATATGTAATATTTCCTTAACCGGTGGAGTCGTCGATGACTTTAAAGAAACTTGCAGGTATTTTAATAACTAAACAGCGATTCCACGGCCGGTTGAGAAAAAATTACAGCTCAGAGTATTTTTGTGCAGTACATTCACACACTGAACTATGTAATCTTTTCTTAACCGGTGGAAGGAACCATCGGTGAATAGAAAAATGTCATTAATTGTACGCAAAACGGCAGCTTTGTGTGCTTGTAAGCTGCCCTTCGTTTTGCAGGAGGCATTTTAGAGGCAGCGTACTTATAAAATGCAGATCATGGTCAGAAATCTGACGATACGCCACTGAGAGCCTAAAATTTAAGAATTGTTTTCGGTGAGAGAATGATTTCAGGTGCAATCAACTCGAAGAGATTTGGAGCGACAAAAAGGGGCGAACGGTGACATTCGGAAACGCGGCATTTTGTTTATTCAATCCCTCAGAAAAGGTCATCAACTGTCTTTACCAAGCAAGCACCCCACTTTCGATATTTGCAATTGGTTTAAATGGACAAAACCCAACGTTGCCACATTGCACGCTCCGCACAGAAAAAACGCTTTGGTAGCGCTGACAAAACCTTCGGTAGAAAAATGACCCAGCAAAAGACTATCGTAGAGCTGACCAAAGGTTTCGCACGCCTAACTATAAGAATTTTACTGGGTGAACTAAAGTCTATCGCTGGATCATTTCTCTACCAAAGGTTTTGTCAGCGATACGAAAGTGTTTTTTTTTTTTTTTTCTGAGCGTCGTTGCCGCAAAGTTCATTTTAATCGCCAAAGCGCAAGCTCAGAGGATCAGCGCACTCACAGTATGAAATAGCATCGAACCGGATCAATACACATCGTGCACACCCCCAAGGCCATAAAGACACAAAACAGATTGTCACCGAATGCGTTAACGATAACGGCTTGAAAAAGGTCAAGTATACTGAACAAGATCTTAAAGCGCCGAGGGAAAGAGCTAAAAGAACGAGACTCCGAGTGCCGAGTTTCCGAGTCTCCGAGGGAGGCGTAACAAGCCTCTTTCAATTGACATTATTATTTAGGAATAAGAAAATTTATTTTTTCTCTTTTTTTTTTTTTTCAGTGGCATTTTAACATGGTATGCCCCCCGTTGGTTAAATGGTAGGTAGGTAACCTTACTGCCTCAACGGTGTATAATGAGCCAAAGCGACGAGGGGCGATCGCGATGGAGGCAGTAGCGCACCGAGAGTTTCTTCATCTCTCTCTTTTCTCCATTAAAAAACGTATGTTAGACAAGGATGGACAAGGGGATAAAACCCACTCTTTCTGTCCTTTTCCTACTTGTACATTCAAATGGGAAATGAGAGAGATGGAAGAGATCCTGGTTGCGCCAGTGCGATGGAGGCATTGCTCACTCACGCTGTTGAGTGTTGACTGTTGAACGGTGTTCACTGGTGTTCAACGCGTGCGCCTGCTGGAACAAGACGCGACGTCAACGTGGGAAGTCGAAAGCCACTCTAGTCTTTAATGAAATATAAGTTGTCCGATGAGGATTCTTCAACTGGCAGGCGCAGGATCACGGCGCAGGCTCACACAACACAACACTATACCCAACGCCATAGTGCAATGCTTATAAACTAACTTGAGCAAGTTAAACAATACAACGGCAACAGGCGGGTGGATCAGGACCAAGCGCGGGCGTCGCTCATTGGGATGAAACATGGTGAAAGCTGGCCCTGGCCGCACAGAAAAAACAGAAAAAACACTTTGGTAGCGCTGACAAAACCTTTGGTAGAAAAATGAGCCAGCAAAAGACTTTAGTTGAGCCAACCAAAAGGTTCTTTACGCTTAACTAAAGAGATTTTGCTGGGTGAATAAAAAATTTGGTTGGCCCAACTAAAGTCTTTTGCCGGGTCATTTTTCTACCAAAGGTTTTGTCAGCGCTACCAAAGTGTTTTTTCCGTTTTTTCTGTGCGGATGCTGATGCGTCGCTTGATTCTCGCGATAGTTGCAACGTTGCATGGTTTTTTCCTCGAACTCGTTGAATGGAGCTATTATGAGGTTTTGCTGAAGGCAAACAGACTATTCATAGCTTTGATGTCAAATACTGTGAAAGTAACGCTGAGACTCTAGAGACAAGTAAAGATCAAGCGCAAATCTTGAGACAAAAAAATGTCCAATTTTCGAGCTCAAATTTTTAGTCGGGACTCCTCAAAACAACATCCAACAGTCGCCCACATATTTGTCACCAGTGATGAATGTAGCTCAGGTTAGGTTAGGTTTTCTTCGTGGTTTAAATTAACGGTCTTTTACAGAGTAACGGGTTCTGATTAATTATTCCTTAATGGTACATGCCATAATTAATTGAAATGTTGACTTTAAAGTGAAGTTTCTGGTATAATTCGATTGGAGAAATATTCACCATATTTAATGTGGTTGACTGTTGGCGGCTATTTTGTTGGCCCGAACAAAAATGATTTCATTTTCCTCGCCTCACTTACATAGCTCGGGAATAATAGCATGTGTGTCTCTATTTGTCTCGGGCTGAGACCAGGTAAGACATTCTGGGCACTAAAGCCTGGAAAGGATGTCTAAAACTAGAGGAGCTACCTAGAGTTCTCATTGCCTTCTTCGGATGGAAAGATAAGTGGGACGAGTAACTTAAAAATTGACTTATTGAACCGTGGTTACGTAGATCTTTATGTCTCAGTGTTTTTGGGTTTATTCTGCCACCGCACCGTGAAAAAGAGAAAGAAGATAAAAGTATAAAGCTCACCACTCCTCACAGAGGAAATTCAAGTCAAATTTCAGTCGGACTAGAATTTTCTGGTGAAAATATTGGACATTTCTTGGTTGACACATCGTAGTGCTTTTACAAATAATAATATTTGGATTTAAAACCCTTGTAGGCCTGACCAACTTTTTCTACATGAAGGCCTGACATGGGTCATTTAGACCCGTATTGAAAATACATGCGTTTTGTAGGTTAGGTGCTTAATGTTGTTAACATGCTCCTCTTTTTTAAGGGTTTTGTAGAGCTATTTGTAAAACACAAGTTTCTATTGCAGTTACACACAAATGGCACATGTTTTTAACACATGATGGGCCTAAGTGACCCATGTCAGGCCTACTTTAGGTATTATTTTTTTCTGCGCAAGAAAAAAAAAATGATATTTGATGAAGGTTTTTTTTTCTTTGAAGAATGACGGGCCTGTGTTGTGTGTACGCTCACGAGGAAGGATTAAAAACTGACCTATGTCAATGCGCTGAAAGTTGCCTCTTGTTGTTCCACAGTGCGTTGTGCAAGCGTTGTGAGTTGGACGCGCGGCACAGTGCAGTGCAGGCAAGGAAGGAGACTGCGACTGCCGCCAGCGGCATGGGTTGATCTGTATCTCTCTTAATATTCCTGCTCGATACTCATTAACATACTGTTATTTAAACCTTTTTATCTTGTGCTCCTCGTTGTTGGGTTGGCGTGAAGTGATAGTCGCTAGTCGCCGAGTCGGGTCGAGCCGCGGACGCCTCGCTTGCGATATTGGCTGTAACTTATGAGATCCCGACCTCCTGCCGAGCAAAACGAAAATAAATAACAGTAAAGAAAATATATGGCTACTTTTATGAACGTACTTTCAACTCGGAATTATATTGCTTCGGGGACTGGTTAGGAGTCAGCGGCGGCGTGGTGGAGCCCCCCTTCCTCCCCTCCCCTCTCCACCCTCTAGTTTTTGAGATGCCGTGAAATGTCAAGCAGCCTGTGTTAAAGTGTGTTTTTCATACGCTCGAGCCTTGAATATATTGTTTTAAGTCTTATAAACACATACACCTCTTTCACACTATGTTGCCAATTCAAATGCGTCTTGCATGAAGGGATTTGGTCGCGTCAAATCAAGCGCGCTCTCCCCAAATGAGTTTTTTTTGTGTGGATTTACCCTTTCCCACTTTTTATTCTGCTCGGGATATTTCACATCCGAGTTTAATTTACATAGAAGATGAATCTGGAAGGATAGTATTTTATGCTCTTACCTGGGATTTTGAGGCGTGTTCATTCTTTAAGGAGTTCACGTTATCCATGCTGCCACCCTAAAGATCGTTCATAGACTGATTTAGTGTGACGTCACGATGCATTATATTGCTTCAATACATCAGTTTTGGACCAAACAAACCATCTCTCACTCAGCCACACAAGTTACCTACTTATTCTTTATTAAAAAAAATGGATAAGCGAGGTTTGTTTGGTCAGAAAAAAGATAGACACGCAGTAACGTCATCAGTAAATGAGTTTACTGTGACGTCAAAACCTACGTCTACCACAGCCTATTACAACTGCAGTTTGGTTCAAAAGATATACATTATACCTACCTACAGTATAGCCAAACTTACAAATACTTAACTTATTTACTCATAAGCGCGCGATACTCTGCCAGCGTCCCTGGTAAAAACGTGTCCCTGAGCATCCCTTACTTGAGAATCCCTTGAACCTGTCCCGAGAAATTTGAGGCGTTTTGGTTCAATATGTGTTTCTAAATTGCAAGGTGAATTAGAAGGACTTTTCAAATTCCAGTCAAGTCAAGTATGAAGAATTTCCTTGAGCCGTAACTTGGCTTGGATGGTTTGGCATTAAAATCGGGGAAAGTTTTGTCTGAAATTACCTAAAAATCTCAGAACTGCATCACCCCTAAGACTCGTGCTTGACGAGCGGCTATTTTTGCCTTGCAAATTCTAATGTAAGTGTCTTGCTACGCCTAGCACTTCGCTCTGCGAAACAGAAATGAAGTTTACCGAACTCTCAAACCTATTTTTCAAGAGCGAAAATTGCGAACATAAAATCCTACGGGCGGTATTTTTTGTTTAATCCTCCAGTCAGAATTGAAAGCGTCGTTAATGATGCACGACACGGACCGGATGATCATACCTCCGTTTTGACGGGGCAAGAGAATGCAATAATTTCTTCCAAAAACCCGCCGGAAATGTAGGGTATATTATGAGTTATCGAGTCTACTCATTTCAGTCACACCAGGCTGAATAATGCGAAGCAACTGTCGAATATCATTTTGCAGTGTAATGCTCCGATCATTTATTATTCGAGGCTCTGACTTGTCTTAAAAACCACCCAAACCCTATCCGTTTGTCGCCCTCGTTTATACATGGTGCATTGCGCAGGCGCAGGATGGTTTACGCCCGGTGATCCTCCGCGGTTTGTGAAAACACGGGAAACACGTGCACGATTTGACTCATCCCATTCATAAAACGACTCGTTCAACCGTCTCATTGGTCTATCATTCGTCAGACGCGCTCGACGAGCTCTGGTCGGTAGTGGATGAACCGCTAATTGCATAGACCAAAGTGTACTTGAAAAAATTGAAAAATTGTATTTTTGCGGGAAATCCTTCTTCTAGCAGCGTCAAAATATTTCATTTGCATACCAAAAACTAAAGTCAAGGCATGGCTTCAAAAACCCCGATAATTTCAAGAATCAAAAATGTTCCGGACTTATCAGTGATTTTTATCAATGATTGACGTGTTCAGGCAAGTTATCACTGTGAATATTGTGTTGACTAAAAAATTGGCCTGCGTAGGTAAACTTACCCAATGAATTAAAAAGAAAAAAATAATTGATGATTTGAAAAAAGTTTTCACATCAAATATGTTCTTATTCAGAAGATTATTGTTTGTTTGCTTTACATCAATACAATGCTTCGATAGTGAGTCCTTCTTAACTTCTTAATTTTTATTCATTAACTATGAAAATTTTGCTCATTTCAATTGTTAGTTGCAGAAAAGAAAGTTATTCATGAACATTTTTTTTCAATAGCGCATGAATTCAAACGTGATAAATGAGTAAATAATAAAATATTCCTTTACAATGCAACCGAAAAATTAGAAAAACAAATTATGTTGCAATTTTTAAAAACTTAGTTGGCTTTGAAACAGTTCTTTGTTACTCCTGTAAAATTCAATTTTGTGGACTTCTTGGTCTCTGCAATAAGCGGTTCAGTTGGTTTTAGGCAGTAGCGAGGCGCGAGAATTCTCCAGAATGCTTCGGTCCAGGATGACCAGGTATTTCGACCTTTCTAATGTGTTTGAAGGGTGACAAAGAAACGTTGCCAAATTGCACGCCTCGCCACTGGTTTTAGGCTTTCATGGAGGCAAAAGGGTCGTAGAAATCGACGGCTCAACTCCAAAGTAAGCTCGGCCGTTAGTATCAAAGTACGTTAGTAGCTAAGTAATCTCTGAGTTTTGTTCCGTTTATACGAAATGTAAATATTGCGCGTTAGGCCAGTGACGAAGCGTGTAGCCTAACTTCGCATTTGTTCCATTTAAAGCCATAAAAAGTATCGAATTATCTAGAAATTGGCGATGATGATCGAATGACCTTTCACAGTGTTCAAATGATAAAGAGAATGCAATGTTGTCAATTGGCACGCCTCGCCAATAGTTTCGGCCGAAAATATGGCATATCGGTGTTAGGCGCAAACACCAACTGCTATTTGACGGATAAATCTTTCAAATAACATCATCAAACGCACCACTTCTCACCATTAATAGATCGAAAATTTGCGGTGAAAGGTTTCTCATTCTCCCTATCTATTTCTCTCCCCTCCTTCTTTTCTCTCTTTCTCTAATCATATACTTCACAAGCGCTAATACGGTGCATCCAAATGCGCCAATTCTGTGGATTTTGGCGTCTCCATAAGTGCCAAAAAATTGGCGGTTTTGGATCGGACCCTTTCGAGAATTGGCGGTTTTAGATTCTTACCGTCGCAATGTTGCATCTCGTCAATTTTAAACCCATGTAAAATATCGATTCAAGGTAGTGCACACTGCACCCCTATAGCTCGACCTTTTTCATGGGTTTAAATGGCTGGAATTCAACGTTGTTGGAATTCACGTGATGCCACTGGAGACGGCTTCAACGGATTGTGTGGTGCTGATTCATCAACTAAATAACTGATCACCGTATAGGAATATCGCGGTTCATTTCAACTCGAATTTGTGATTCACTCGAAAAGCAGTATTCGAAGCTTAAAGAGCAACTCATCAGCTTCGATCTGACACGGTATAGTAAGGGAGGATCCTGAATTATGCGCAGGGATCGTTTTTAATTTTCATCTTTGATAGATTTCATTCAATTGAGGCTTCTGCTCTGGCTTGGGGCCGGAATAAGATTGATAGGCTCCATATATCCATTATCACTGGGAACGGGAGCCTCTCGTGTTCCTTGTGCTCGATATAATCTTCCTGCATGACTATGCATCCTGCAGAGAATGATGGCATAGCATACACTCCTCTCTCCAACCATCCCTCCCCGGGGTTTCAAACACGGTTCAGCTCACATAGACATAGCGCCACTTCTCTAACTCACGACGGGTCCATTATTGTTATTGATGAACCTTTCGCCGACTAGACATGTGATAACTAAGAAAGACCGACAATTAAAATCATCAATTATTTTTGTTCTATCACATTTATTATATTACCTAGATCGGTGTAACGAGGGTACGTCTTGAAACTTTCGTCAGGCGTCAGAAGCGTTGATGGAGCGGTGTTTAGTGTATAGCTTAATAAGTAGGGTCGCCCTATTCATAAAGGAGATGCTTCGTAAGAAAGATCACCTCCGATTGGCTCTCATATTTAGGTTCTCGTGAAATTTTAAAGAAAATATGGGATGGTTAAAAATAGTCGACTGAGCGAAAGATTCTTCCGTATTACAGCATGACTCACAAAACTTGAGGTGGGTTCTTCCGAGAGAATTTGCACGATAATGGAACTGGGAACTATAAGAGATCATTTACAGTAACAAAATGATTTAGTTCAATGAAAATACCATGTGATTTTAACTTATCGCTTAGAAGCCGCATGTCAATTTTTTTGTCACAATAAACTAACTGATTTTGTCCAGATAATTAGCAGTTTTCGTGCAGAGCTTTTTGAGGGTGGTTTTGCGGACAGATGGTATCAACACGCCTCTTCATGCATTTAACGGATGTTAAAAATTGATGGTTATGTTTCAAGAATAATAATGAAAAAATAAGAACCATGCTCTAGATTTGTCGGAGAGAACGGATACTTTTAATTTGGTTAAACACGGGTGATTTTCAGAACGACTTTAAGGCAAACTGAAAAAGAAACAGGGATAATTTGAGCGTTGCATTGGTCTAGGTTGCGAACTCAAGCCTCAGCTATAATTTATAAAAAATCATTTCAAGTGTCTCAGGGTGCTGTGAGAAACAGAAGAAGGGGGAGACAGTGAGCTCACAAAGTCTGCAATTTTTTTGTCATTTATTCAAATTTGTCCTTAGATCTGTGTATTTTTAGGAATATCTACCTCCACGTATGAAAATCACAATTTCCAACATTGCGAAAAGAGTTAGCCACCTGAACGAATTCGAAGGTTAACCCTTTAACAACCAGGTTAAGGTTATCTGAAAATAAAGGAAGATATAAATAGCTCTGTAAGTAGTAACTAGTTAAATAGTCGTACTCCGCTGTGTTCATTTTGCCTATCTCAGGAATTGAAGGCACTAGATGAGACATCAATCTACAAATGTTAGCAACTTGGGGTAGCCTTAACTGTCAATGAGGGATTAAAAGTTACGAAAACGAATAACTCGGGCGTGGTACTGAAAGGGTTAAGTTCAACGGTGGACCAGCGGTGGACAGGTGGGTTTGCTGGTATTCCGTTCCGTTTCTAAATGTTCCACTTCTCCTCTTTCCCCTCATTGACTCTTTGGAGTGGAGTCTCTGATGTCTTCGACTCTTTTTAAGCTTCATGAAAGCCTGAAAAACCATTTATCAATCAGAACTCGTTGAGCTCGTGCTCAGTACTCCCTATACAAAACTTCCATCTATGGACGCTATTTTGGTGCCGTCCAGACTTAACTTCTTTTTCACCGAGGCATCAACTTTTTTCCTTTGCCACGCACTGAGTCGCTCGGAAGAATCCGGATAAAGTTGTCTCCCTCCTTATTTTTAAGGATCGCATCTTTGACTTTAGGCTGCTCGTCTACCAGGAGCAAACTGCCCTGGCTGCATCCTCCTCCCCTCCTCATTCGGCAACCTTGATTTACACAATGCACATGCTTCTCTAGAAATCTAAAGATGGTCCGTTTGCAGTCTTATTACTTTCTACCTCACCAACTTGTAATTAGTCAGAATCCATAAGACGAAAAAGAATTGAGAAGTCGTTGAAAGATTCCTGTCACGTTGTAATGACCAATTACGATCTAGTTCCATTTCCAGAAAGGAAAATTCTTCTTCATCGATGCCCTTTTTGTTGTTTTCTGTAGACTGCTTGGCATCGTTTCATTTTATGAGTGGTCCTGAGTCGTTTCAATTCCGTTTAACTGCTTTTATTATTTATTTACCTTTTCTATTTTTTCCTGTTTGCTCTTAGCCTTGCCATTTGTCTCGGTCGTACTCATTTAACTCTGATCACGTTGAGGCAATTTATGAGATATTTGACTCTTATTGCTTATACACATGTTGTCATAACTCCTTTCTTAAAAGCTATATTTTCCTGCTGTCTTTGGAATAGGACAGAGCTAGAAAAAGGAATACATACATACTTTATACTTACAACACTCGCAACACTTTTCAGGTCTTGGTTTATCCCTGACCGGAGAAGGTATATAGTAAAGATGAATTACGTCCGTTCAAGAGTGATCGGTTTCCGTTAGGTAGTCGAACAATTTTCGTTTGCACTAGAGTTTTGGAAGCAAATGTATTGAAAAGGGGACGACGTGCAATGCTTTTTTTTTTTTTTTTTTTTTTTTTTTTTTTTTTCGATTGTTTAGACCGACCCAACCTTCGTCAAAAATGCTATAAATGCAAATCAAGAGAAATTGTTTCTTCACTCATTTTTTTATTTTAGCCTTCTCTAGGAGTGTTGGCATAGGGGGTGAGGAATGAAAGTTGCCCCCCCCCCTACTGGATTTTGGTGAATCCCGATTTTAATTCCAACTTTAACGCCAAAAACGATAACGAGCTGAGAATAGGCAGAATTTGCGAAAATCAAGGGTTTCCCCGCGCACCATTTGGTTTGGTTTTCTCCTTAACCCTTTATGGACCAAGTCCGAGTCTCCTCGTTGTTCACCTCTGGTCTCTTTCATATTGATTCAGTCTTCATTTCGGATAAATGCGATTAACGATGAATTCACTTACGAGATACGGCGCCTTAAATGCGTCGTTTATGCAATTTCAACTCCCCCGAGTACGAACAGTTAACTACCTTCCCTATTCAAACGGAAGATTGGCGTCTTTTCAACTAACCTGGTCCTTAGAGGGTTAAAACATTCTCTCATTTATTCTATGTCTAAGTCTGGTCAAAAAGTGGAACTTTTGTTATAAAAATTATTAGAACTTTTTTTTTTTTTAAGTATCACAAGTTTTCCTCTAGTTTTAGCTTTTTGCGTAGCGACTCGTTAATCTCACTGTGAAAACAGAACAGTGCGTAGAGTCACAGAACAAAATACGTGATAGCGTATGAAAGAATTTTTTTTTTTTTTTTTTTTTTTTTTTTTTTTTTTTTTTTTTTTTTAAATGTTGATGTTTTTTCTTTCTTTCTCTTATCTAGCAATTATGAATTCAAGGACTCAGCAAAACTGTAAAAAGACGCGTTTGAATTGTTCTTTAAAATTAAACGCATACTTTGGACCTCGATCAATAAAATGAACAAAATCCTGGCAGTAATTCAGTGGCGTCGCATGAAATCTGACGACGCGCAGTATTTTGTCGATTTAAACCCATGTGAAATGTCGATTCAATGGAGTGTCCTAGCTGTGCACCCCATAATACGAGGGGCGTTCAATAAGTCATTGCACTCCCCTTACCATTTCTAGAAAAATCGTCCGATTTTCAAAAACTAAAAATATTATTGAAACTCAGGGTATACCTGACAAGTTGCTGAAAACCCGGACCCGACCCGCGGATTTGCGCCTGAATGCAACGCGCGTTTATCTCTCGCGCGCGTCAAGCCTCCCGCCGAAAATGATACCTAACAGCTCCCGCTACGTTCTTCGGTCGGATTAACTAAGCTCGCCTGTGCTTCCAATTGTAAACGAATTAAGATCAGATAAGATGCACCAAATCAGTGGACAGTCTGTGGATTATCATCTGTTCCGTTTTTGAAGACGGAGCTTGGTGTTGCCCATTTTTAATCGATGGAGGATGCAAAGGAAGCTGTGCACACTTTTTTCTCAACGCAGTCAAATGAGTTCTACGCACGCGGCATCGGAAAGCTCGCAAATTATTTGAAAGACTCTTTCTCAAAAGGTTGCAGTTTGTTCTTGACGAGAGAGGAATTATTCCTGGACACCAGTTCGGCTTCAGAAAAGGACACTCAACCACTGAGCAGGTCCACCGTATCACCGCGTTGATAGAAAGAGCAATGGAGAACAAACTTGTGTGCCCCGTTGCTTTTCTGGATATAGCACAAGCCTTCGATAAAGTATGGATCGAGGGACTTGCGTTTAAGATATATAAAATGTTACAATTTAATTATTATGAATTGCTCTTATCATATCTGAGTGAAAGATCCTTTCGTGTCAGACACGAAGGATGTGTATCCAAATTAATGCAAATATTAGCCGGGGTCCCTCAGGGTAGTGTCCTTGGGCCCATCTTATTTCTGATATATATGAGTGACTTCCCGGTCATTAAAGGAACTCGACTAACAACCTTTGCTGATGACACCGCAATATCTGCGGTGGGGCGGGACCCAACAGAGGCTAATATAAAATTACAGAGAGGTTTAGATGCGACCTCCAAGTTTTGTAAAGAATGGCGAACCGTGCTCAGTGGACCCAAATCGCAACATTCCATTTTTACGAATCGAAAGACCCCTCGCTTACCTGTCCATCTAGATGGAGATATAGTTCCTAATGTCAATATTGCCAACTATCTGGGTATGTGGCTCGACACAAAGCTTTCGTATGGGCCACATATTCAGAAGAAGCGGCAAAAAATAATGACCAAATTCAAAAGTATGTGATAGCTCTTTCGACGTAATTCTGGGCTGTCGTTATCAAACAAAATGCTTCTATATAACATGGTTTTGAAGCCGGTCTGGACCTATGGATCGCCTCTGTGGTCCTGTGCTTCCCGAACACATATTCAGAAAATCCAGACGGTGCAAAATAAAATTCTCAGGGGACTCACAGGAGTAAAATGGGACGATTATATCAGTAATGACACAATCCACCAAGTGCTCGGTGTATCCACAGTGAAAGATAGCATTAAAAAAGTGACAGATAGATACTACCGCCGACTATCTGAACATCCAAATCGCAAGGCATATAACCTTACTAAAATTGAAAACGTTAGACGTCTCAAAAGACGCAAGCCTTTTGATGACGTCGCACGTGATTTCTGATAAAACTAAGTAACAATTCTTTCCCCCTTGCCCTCTTCCAAGATAGGGTTTGGCAGTAAACTTGACTCGTCTCAAGTAGAAATAAACTATAGCCATGTAATTAGCCCCTAAATTGTATTTACCTATATACACTATATACTATGTCAATATTATTCATCTACTCTAGTAAGTACATACATAAGCAAAAAGGTTAAATTTTGTCCCAGAATTTAACTACAATTAGATATGAGTATAGCATATACTCAAAACAACACGATATATATATAATTAGTATAATGTACAATTAGTTATAAGAAAATGAATTAATTCCAACTGTGGAAGTCTTCATAAAAATAAATGTTTAAAAAAAAAAAAAAAAAAAAAAAAAAAAAGGAAAGCTCATTTCTCGCCATGAAAAGTGCTTGGAAATGGAAAGGGACTACGTTGAAAAGTAAAGTGAGTACTCCAAATGATAAAAATATGATTTCATTCATGTTGCATGATTTTTGGAAAACTTCGGAACGCGGAATCTTGTGTACCGAGCGGCGGAAATAGGCATTGCTCATTTTCGGCGGGAGGTTTGACGCGCGCGAGAGATAAACGCGCGCCGCATTCAGGCGCTAATCCGCGGATCGGGTCCGGGTTTTCGGCAACTTGTTAGGTATACCCTAAGCTTCAATAATATTTTTAGTTTTGGAAAATCGGACGATTTTTCTAGAAATGGCGGGGGGGGGGTGCAATGACGCCCCTCGTAGTTCGACTTTTTTCACGGGTTTAAGTATGCGGAGTCCGATGAGGCCGAATTGCACGTAACGCCACTGCAAAAAGTATCTGGATAGAAAGAGAGAGAGAGAGAGAGAGAGAGAGAGAGAGAGAGAGAGAGAGAGAGAGAGAGAGAGAGAGAGAGAGAGAGAGGGGGGGGGGGAGGGGGGAAATGTAAATGCATTTAATCTAATTTCAGATGACAAAAAATTGTCACAGATCACGATTTGGCGTACCTGTAAAGTGTTTGAACACTCCTGGGCCAAAAATATGTCTCATCTTTATTTAGCCATCCGTGGACCGCGAGGTAGGGTTACAATTTGGCGGCCGGTGCGGGGGCGAGGGCGGGAGTGTTTATTGTGCTAGAGGCTCGGAAATCGTAATTGGCTCTAATAAAGCCAATTAATTATAACAGCCGCGTTAGCAAATACATGCTCGCGTCGCGTCGATGATTTATTCCACCGGGTCTTTGATAATAAAGTCAGCTCGCGCATATTTAATGGTGAGGTTAAAATGCTCCTTTCGCTTAGCTTAGGAGATATGAGGCGAGGTGGAGGGGGGAGGGGGAAGGGGATGACACTACGGAGCTATTAGTCGCGGCTCACAATCTGAGCTTTGGCGCGGCGTTGGCCGATAGCTGAGGGGAGCCAAAAGACGGTTGATGCGCCTTGAAGGCTTGAATTGTGTGAGACGTGTGAGACGTGTGAGATGTGTGAGATGTGTGAGTTGAGGAGTGAGAGCACTTCAAGGCGAGAACGAGAGCTGTAAGAGGGCGAATGAGTAGGTATACCGCGGAGCATCAGCACACCATCACACACACTAACACGCACACATATACATACATATATAAAGCGGCCGCGGCAATGGCTCGAAGGCGGTCTCTTTTCCTTTTGTTGTTTCGAATCATTGCCTGACATCAAAGAAAACACAATCACGCCGCATAGCATGACACGGCATGGCACATAGGCACATGGCATGGCACCGCGCGTCAGAATGGAGCATCGCAAACACAAACAATTCTGACATTTCATCAGAATTACAATCCCAGCGTGGACGCCCCGGTCCCCGCTCATCACCCCGCGCCAAGCCGTGACGCGCGACGCAACGTGTTGAGAGTCGAGCAGCGTTGAGGCGCAGCGCTTTTCATTCACAGGGTGTCCACGGACGGTCGGATGGACCGAAGAAGAATCGCTCGTATCGAACGATCCAGCCTCTAAGTAGAGGTAGAGATAGAGGTAAAACAGCTGATTATGAGTGATACTTTACTTTCAAAAGTGTGATCCTGCGATTACTATCTTTCGAATCAGCTCCGTTATCCGCTCGTTACCACCAAAAGTTGAACTAACTTTTCGGGAGGGGGGAGGGGGGAGCGGAGTTGCCAGGTCCAAGCCGCTGAAAACTGTCATCTCCATTGCCAGCAGTTATGTCTAAACTTGGACAGAACTGTCCACGTTTGGCAACCCGGGGGGGGGGGGGGTAATAATGCTTTCAAGGACTTCCGCTGCCGATGAACTTCCGGTCTTGTTGCATTAAAAGTAAACAATCAACGAGATTCACCCAAGATCGTAAAAAAAAAAAAAAAATGTTAACTTACAGGGTGGTACAGGAGTTACGAATTAATAACCCCCTCTTATCTTCCTTCCAAGTTTATCTCCTCGAACCGAACAATGTTGAGTCGTTGAGTCCTCACGGTCCACCCCTTCGTAGATGGAAGGTGAGCTTTTACGGAGGGTTCAATTAAGGCCCCACTTAATAGCTCATTATCCAACATTTATCGGGGGCCGTCAAGTTGCAACATTATTCTGTTTCCTTGACCCCCAATAATGGAAATAAACGAATGAAGCCTCAACAAATTAGAATTAGGTCTTTGATATGATGTGAACGATGACTACAAGCAGCATACTTCTACCCCCCCCCCCCCAACCAATAAGAAGTCCATGTTAAATTGTTAGATTTTTCCAGCACCCTGTATCGTTTTGAGTAATTAGTTATCCCAATATCGCCTAGTCCTCTTTCTTCCCTCACAGAATTCTGGTAAACACCGAGGTTTTCACCCATCGCAGTGTCCAAGGATTATGGAATATACTCGGGAAGTGGGCTTTTCTAACACCCTGTACATCATTTTGCACAACCTCTTTAAGACCCATGCATCATACACCCCTCCTACATCTCGGTATTTTCCTTTGTTGCATTCAGAGCGCTTTTCTCACCCCTCTTGAACTCTGCGTTTGCGGGCCCAATTTCATATTTTGTGTGAGGGTAATTTTTCTCGGTTATGTTTTCTTCTTCTTCTTTGCCACCTCCTTCTTCTTCTTGCTCCTCTATTTCCTTATTCTTTTTCTTCGTCTTCTTCTTTTTCTTCTTATCTTTTAAGGTTGCTTGCACTTACAAACAGCGAGCGTCTTGTCGCGTCGCTCTCAGAGCTTTGAGACTCTGACGTTCGGCACCTCGGCAGGTAGGATTGCCCCCGTGCCACTTGCCCAGGAAAGCCGACAGGGATTCCTGTCTCGGCTCTTGTCTTGGCTTGACTTGACTTGACTTGACTTGACTAGACTTGACTAGAAGCGACATCGACACCGTTCGCCTGGCTGCTGTGCTGTTATGCGGTGTCGTCCATGCTACGCCTCATTCCCATTACGAAGATCAACGTTGCCAAGTAACCCGAAAGAAATGCTTCAAAATAAATCTGCGTAAAAAGTATGAACACTTCACTGGCGATCTTTATGGAATGGGAAGAGGGCAGTGAAAAAATCACCAAGGCTGAGATTCTACGGCGCAGAAAAAAATGGACGTGCTCCAGACACAAACTTTCCGTGTTCTAGACACGAATGTACATTGTACACACCAGTACGGAAGCGAGTTCTGAGCGCAATCTATTTAGGTTGAGTTTGCGTCTGAAACGCATCCCGTCGTGTCCAGAACCTGAAATGTTTGAGCTCTGAGCACGTTACGTACTGGTGTGTATATAGATCGTGTCTGGAGCAAATCCTTTTTTTTTCTGTGGGTGAGGGAGAAAACAGATACTACGCACTACCTTTATCGTCCCTAGCATCCTATGGTGGCATCTTACTTTTTCGGGGTCGCATCAAAGTTACTTTGTTGAGTTCCCGAAAGAAAGTCTAAGAGTTTACGGTTCCATTGATATTGTCATTTGAAACAGAGGCGAGAGGTGGTCACTGTGGTCAGATGATACCACCAAAAAGTTCGACGTGTCAACATTTTTTAAGCAGTTTTCAAGCACAACCGAAATTCGAGATTCCAAAACAAACTTAAAACGTACAATCAATAGATAAATAGTATCTCCAGCCCATACATTATCAATGTTTCAAGTCGAGTGGTTTTCTACAACTCATTCGAGCCTCGTCAAATCGACGAAAAACGCCGAATAAATACAAAACCTTCCATGGTTAAGAGGAAGAAAGGAAGGAAAAAGGAGAACAGGGAGGAAAAAAGAAAGTGGAAGAAAAGCAGAAAAACAGATTATTATGAACTAGGAAATTCCTGGATCAGTGAGAAATCTATTTGCATGATCTGTAGTGATCTAGAAGTAGAGTGGGTACTCGACTCGCGTTTCTTTTATAGCAAATGTGTATTTGAATCGGTGAATGTGACGACACAAAATCTCGTTTTGCTACAGTCATCTTCAAGTGATTCTGGAGTGCACATATTATATCGATGCCCGGAACACTTGAAAATGCCTTCAAAATCACCAATCATATAGCCGCAAGTCTTAAGCTTGAATCACAATAATTCACAATTACAAGAAATTGGACTGTTAATAAACTTTGGTGTGCAAATTATAACGTACGAGTAAATTTTAAACAGCACTCCTCGCTCGACAACTATCATGTTTTTTTTGGATGCGAATATTAATTACAATCACGTCGAAGATACCCCAAAGATCTACTGTACTATGCAAATGAGCCTGATGATAAACTGGGAATGCGACAGTAAGACACGCTCAAAACAAAACAAGTGTGAGACACATTGCATTCTCAACCCTAGAGCGAGGTTTTTATTAGCACAACACTGTGATCACCATATGAATGCGTGGAAAGTCCAAAGAATTGGCAACATGTACGCTTCAACTTTGACGGGACCGACCTGAGCTGAGAGAGCTGATTGAGCATTTGCATTCTGCACTACAGCCTAGCAGCGACAAACGGCTTAGTTTCATGCCCCATCTCACGCGTTTTCAGCGCAAATTATTTTAGACTTCTACATCAGATAAATTTTTCGACATTGGAAATGATAGCTTTGACACCGCCTGTCTCGACGACCTAGATGCCTCCTCATCTTCCTCTACTATAGCCTACAGACGAGTTGCATTTAATGATGACGTCATGGGGTCACTGCAATATCTTGACTGTGACCAAAAAAACGAAAACATCCCTTAAAAAGGTGAAAAGGTTGAGAGTATACGCCCTGAGACACTCTTTAAAATCTACGTTATTTTAAGTTTAAAGAGGCTTGTGGCTGCATTGAAAGGATTTCTTGCGAGAAATCAATAGATTATTTTTTCCAGCCGCGGTTTGTTTATCTGCTGGGTGACAAGGTTTGATGTGGCTTATTACAGAATATCAGAAAAATTCAATGAGCTATAACTTTAGAGTGGCAGCGGATTGGTCCACCTTGTGCCACTCAGGGTAGAAGGAATCCCGGGAAAAAGCGGAATTTGGACGGCAGATTCCAAGGTTTGAGGTTAAGTTTTGTAGGTCGTTTCCAAGTCGTTTCCGGCGATGCCCGAGTTTGTTTACGGAACGACCGGAAACTACCTACAAAATTTGACCTCAAAATCGATTTTTACGGCAAGATGGCGGCGCCCTATAGGTGACAACAATGAACCAGCGGAACGTTCCTTGATGTGCCACTCTAAAGTTATAGCTCATTGGAAAAATTAGATGATACCTCACTGTGGCTCACAATTCACAACCATACTAGAATTTGGTTTATTAACGCGCACTTATTGAATTTGTGAGTAATTTTCGGAATTTTGGACGCTCACAATAGAATTTTCAAGTGATTTTACTGTAGAATCGGCCCTATTTTCAGCTGTAGGAACAATTTGGGAAAGACCGGTTGTGCTCAAGTTGTGTTAAGACCCGAGTATTCACAACTTGCGCATACTATGTGCGGGCGAGTTCAGACCAACAATTTTCGGTCTACAAATAAACGAGCCGTAGAAATTGAGGCGCTCTAGTTATAATTTACCTCTCAAGAATTTTCGCCTCATCAATCGGACATTTCCTGCGGCATAGAGACGAGCGGCAGTTTATTGCCTATTATTCTGTTCGGTCTTCATTGTTTTCTCTCGGAATTTAATTCGATCGGACTGAATAAACAATTCGATTAGAGCGACTCAAATCCAACGCGAAGGAGCCTGAAACAAAATCGCCTCTAGAGCTCGAGTGATTAAGCCGATCAAAGAAAGAAGACGATACGGTTAAAAGTAAACCTGTGTATAAAGACGAGCAGGATACGTGACGGCATGTAACTGCAGGTAACAGGTAATATACAGGTAGGGGACTTGACTCAACTTGACTCGATGGCGGAGAATCACGCGTGGATTTATACTAGAAAAAAAGGAGATAAATAAAAAGGCGCAGGCAAGGCAACCGACCTCGGTTGATTTGTCTGAAAGCCCGGTAGCTGCGGCGGTTTCTTGTGATCTCTCACCGGGCGCGCTACGCGGGGTTGACTGCGCGGGTCTTTGAGCGGCTCAAGCGGCGAGGTTTTACTTCAAGTCACCTGTCGAATCAACTTTTCGGTTTTTAAACCGGGAATTCACGATTAATTACATGCTTTAAACAAAGACTACTCACTCTCTCACCCCCTCGACCCCTCACCCCCTCTATCTCTCCCTCTCTCACTCTCTCTCTCCCCCCCTCTCTCTCTCTCTCTCTCTCTCTCTCTCTCTCTCTCTCTCTCTCTCTCTCTCTCTCTCTCTCTTACACACACACACGCACATCGCACACTTTGCTCTCTTGGACTTGATTTATTTTGGCATCTTCTCTTTAATACGATATTGACATTAACAAAACTTGTCCGAGCGGCAGAATTAAAAGAAAGGATGGAAATATGTCTCCTCGATACTTACTTCTCCTCATTTCCCCGCCCCTCTGCGCCCCCTCCCTCTCATTTTCTCTCTCTCTCTCTCACATGAACACACACACTTACACATGTACTGTGCACACACACACACACACACTCACACCGTGGCGCGGTCATAACGAATACCACCAAATGCCAGTGACGTCGAAAGTTAAGGGAAATATTTTCGAATGAATCAAATTAAAAAGCAGCTTTTTCTCCTTTTCCTCGAGTGCTCTGAGTTTTGTAAAATTAATAGCGTTGAAGGGCAGAGCGATGTTGTAAAATTGTGAAGAAAAGTCGATGGAAATTCATAGGAGATCCTCTAGATTTGCACTTCATTCCAGCAACGGTGTGGCAGAAAGATTCGGCGTTGAGAGAAGAATGCGCGTCGGTATGCCGTTCATCACCAAAAAACCCGCGAAACAGGAAACGGTTCCGACCAATAAGAATATTAAAATGTTAATAATAAAATAAAGACGTTATAGCACCATTTATCCCATTATTTTGTCGCCGCTTTAATTAAAAATATACATTCTGCCTAGAATCGAATTTTACACACCAACGTCTTCTACAAAGAAAGTTATTTCTTATTAATGATGATCCTTTTGATGTAACAACCGATAGCTGATTTACGAAACAAAACAAAAAAAGTACAAGTCAGAATTGAAATAAATCACAAACTTTTAGGATTAATTGAGGCTCTCTTCGGGAAAGGGGCTTATTAAATGATACGTGTGCTAATCTGAGTAAATGCAAATGAGACTGGTTAGGCATCTACCCTAGGAAGAGCAGATTATATTGATGGAAAAATTTTCATCAATGCATACATGTTTCCGCTTTTAAACAAAATCTGAGACATGCATCAGATTTCTTAAAGTCAAGGCTATCGACTTGGTTACCTCAATTTTGTCTACAAAATTGTTTTACGGTCGGAAAATGCACTTTTCCGAGACCATGTATAAGGACCGCTTCTGAATACACAGTTTACACATCCGCTCAAACATGCGAAAACATGATAAAAGTTTAAATCGTCATAACTTTTGAACTAAAAGAGTGAAAAATATTTCAGAGCCAGGGTCCAATTTCTCATACTCTCTAGTTTTTTATACATAAGCTCAACTTTTCTTTGTGTCATTTTCACGCCCGTGTGAAGAGTTTTTTTTAAACGCTCGCGAAAACTGTTTTTTTGCAGCACATGCATTTCTAATAATGTTCAGAAGCGGTGTTTACATGGTCTCGGAAAAGTGCATTTTCTGACCTTACACAATTTTTTTTAGAAAAAATTGAGGTGAGCAGGTCGATAACCTTGACTCTAAGAAATCTGATGCAGGTTTCAGATTTCGTCTATCTATGCTACTTTTGCCCAAAGAGATGTGAGAAGTTTGAGTAATTTTTTAGAGATGTGCTCCAAAGAAATAGTTTTCGCGAGGGTTTGGAAAAACTCTTTATACGGGTGAGAAAATAACCAAAAGAAACTTTGAGCTCATGAATGGAAAACAAAAGAGTATGAGAAATCCGAAACTGGCCTTTAAATATTTTTAGCTCTTTTAGTTCAAAAGTTATGACGATTTTAAATTTTGTAATTTTTTCGCATTTTCGAGCGGAATGATCCAGCGCGCGGGGTGCGCCGGCGCCGGTTTTTTTATGGGGCAGTGTGTATCACAATATTTTTCACTCTTGAATGTTTTCAATGTCTCAATTTTCAATAGCAAGATGATGAAGGGACATATTGAGGGACGAAACAGAACCAAAAATTTCATTTTCTATTATTATGTAAGGTATTTTGTACCGCAGCGCTATTGCTAAAAAATAATTTGATACAAATTTAATTTGGTTTTGACACGTTATCAAGTTTACAGAGGGAATAAAGAGGGATCGGAGGCATGGAAGATTAAATAAATCGATCTAGTTTGGGTAATTTGTTCGAACCGTAATTCATGACCGGAAGCAAATAAGGCTCTCAAATGATTAGAAAACTAATTTTCAGTACTTGATGAGAATTGGTTAATCATATTTAACCCTTGTTACCGCAAAGGACGGAGGGGGGTTCAAATAAATCTCCGACCAGTTGTTCTTCAAAAACTCTCATTTTTATTTATGAAATTGTGGGACCAATGTGCTGAATTTGCTGACCTTCATGTGAATTTTCACGTTTTTAGGACAAAAAATGTGAAAGCTTTGGGATTTTTACGCTTTTAAGCTTTTTAGGCTCATTCGGCTCCAATGCTACTGATGTAAGTCGGTTCAATATATGATTTTTTTCGAAACTTAATGATTGATTAGATTCAGAGGGTGATTTTTTTATATATTTTGTTGGCAAAAACAGAGGAAAATATAAAATTGAAAATCGTCTTTTTTTACTATAAATTGTTCCATTTTTTTGGAATTGTTTTATATATATTTTTTTTTAAATCCCTAGTACAAATTTTCCGTGTACTTTGTTCCAATTTCCTATGAGAACATGGAAATCATTGTGATTTCCGTGTAATTCACACAGAAATCAACCTAATTTACATGGAAAATTGGAACAGAGTTCATGGACCATTTTTACCAGGGACAGAATATCCTAAAACTGGTAACATGAGATACAAAACAGACAGTCTAGAATATTCAGTAGTATGTGCGCTGAAGCACTTGGAATAAACTAAACGTAAAAAAAAAAAAAAAAAAAAAAAAAAAAAAAAAAAAAAAAAAAAAAAAAAAAAAAACCCTTCACGCAACGAAAAACTAGCTGTGTAATTTTTTTAACCTCATATTTGATCATAGACGTTGGTCAAATACTTAGGGCTCACAAGGGATTAATAATCTTCAAAGTCCTAATATAATAATATTGTCAGTAATATCGACTTAGGGGGGGGGGGTGCACTGTGCCCTCTCAATATCTCGACCTTTTTCGCGGGTTTAAATTGACGAAATGCGCTGTTGCCAGATTGTACGCGACGCCGCCTCCACTGACAATTTTAATTGCGACCGACCAACGGGCAACGCAGGGCACACAGTGTAAAAGGGAGTCAACAAATAACGCATCTGAGCGTTTGAAACACATCCATGAAAACTATGATCCAGAAAAATGTTACGACAGCGGACAGGCGGACACAGCCGTGTCAAACTGCAAAAGCATAAACGTTGTCAGCTCATACAAAAATAGATTCTCAAGTGGGTTGACAAAAAGTTACACTCGAAAATAAGTGTTTATAATAGAGATGATAATAGCTGCTTTGAACATTATACTCGGCGCATACACACTCTTTATACACGGCCATAGGCAGAGCGGGGGAGCGCGCGGGAATTTTTTTCAGAGCTTGGGCTTCGCCTCGCGGGGTTTTTACAATTCAAGCCTATAAACCTGTCTGCTTTGTTAACGCGACTCTTTATGGTCGACACGCCATTGACTCACTTTAACCAGGGGGGGAAAAAAGGAAGTTAACATAGATATAAAAACAATCGTAGCAACAATAATGGCCGTAAAAATGGGGAGGGTGGATTAAAAATATCAGTTCATTTTCAGCGTTGGCAGTTAAATGTTGATGTGTTTTCAGAGAGCTGGTAAAAGCTGTCATAAATCAAGTAGAGAACCTAGAGGCAAGCATTAAAATAAATATACTGTTGAAGCGTTTCCAGCACCCTTTATAGCTTCTAGACAGACTGTTGGAGGTTCGACTGAGCTTGGCTTTTTTTCAACTCGTACTCTTTGTTTTATATATTATATTGATTCACATTTTTTTTTTTTTTTTTTTTTTAATTTTTTTATTTTTTTTTTTATTTTATTTTATTTTTTTTTTCTGTGTGGAACACACTCCGGATCAATAATTTGGATTTGTGATTGACAGGAATCCTATAGTCTAAATATGTATAATGTTTTGGCCGAAGAACGTTCCTCCTACTTTCAAAGCATTCGTCAAATTCAGTGGCAAAGTGTGAAATCTAACAAGTACCATTTTGTCCATTTGAACCCGCATTCAAAAGGTTGGATCCGTGAGGAATTGCCGATTCCTCAATAGTTCGATATTTTTTATGTGTTTAAATGGCTCAAGTGCAACGTTGTCAGATTTCACGCTTCGCTACTGGTCAAATTAGCGATTAAAACTTCACCATATAATGACCAGAATTTACAAAATTTCATACAATCTAAGATAACAACGTCTTAGAGAAAAAAAATCCCATGTTCCGCTAGCAAGAGGCATTTTATTAAAAGCAATGCATAAATGTACAAAAGGCGAGAAAGTAAAACTTCCTTCATTCGAAACTTTGTTACCTTGATTGAGGGTAAAGAAATAAAACCTTGGATGAGAGACTTTTCTTCGATGAAGCTAATGAAATTGTCTTGGCCTAGGGACTAACCTCAAAATTTGAAAATAAGGAATTTGCGAATGAAACATCTCGTCCTGAAAGAAACCTTACCCTTTTAAAATTAAGATATTACTCCTTTGGAGGCAAACTTTTGAACATTCGCATTTTAATTTTTAATTTTTAACAAAAGGACTAAATATGGGAGTAAAAAAGAATTTTACTTTTTTTGTTTTGTTTAGGGACAGTCATTTTTCAAAGGGAATCAAGGGCAAAGGGCGTTTGGCCAAAAAATTTGAGAAAAGAGGGGGAAGGAAAGGTAGAGAGAATAAAGAGTAAATGGGCCACTGGGGGACAAAAAACCCAAGTCCTCCCTCAGTTTGCGAGGGCTGGATCCACCGATGCGTTCACATACGACGTTACATGCATGCATCGAACGGCATTTAATTGCAGATAATGTTGTAAGTGAACGGAGTCTAAAAAAGGGAGGATTTCAGCATAGTTGTGATAGTAATTACGTCCATGTACTACAAGTGTATATTCCAGAAATGAGTTTTACTTTTGGCAGCTATCAGTGGCGCCTTTTGGCCGCTTGCAATGTGGCAATAACGCATTCTCTCCATTCAAATCTAGGCGAAACAATTAAATTTGGGAGGTGCATTTGTACCCCTCAAGATATCGATACTTTTGTATAGGTTTAAATGGCAATTGGCAAGTAAGTATGGTTGCAAAATTGCACGCGCCACCATAGGTAGGCATTTTTTTATTGATTGGACGGTCGTCTGACCGGTACTAAAAAAGTTATGGATGAAAACTGTAAGGGGTCTCCTACGTACCTCGTACCTTCCGTCGTCTCTTCTTGCAAGCCCTTCGCCCAACCACGCGCCCATCAAAAACACAGTGGCACCATCATGATACTGAACGACCGCTCCTACCTCATTTGCGCCCATCTTTACCAAGTTTAGATAACATTTTTTTGACTCATCTAGATGATTTCAAAAAGTGGGAGGATGCAATCGAAAAGATTAAGTAAGTTTGGAATTATTCTTATTTAATTGTATACATAACCGTCTAGTTTATTTTTGCTGATAATGTTGAAATGTGTCCTTAAAAAAATATTAAGAGATATATACATATTTTCCGCGAATATATCTGGCGTTTCTCATTGAATGTATCGGATATTCAAAACATCCTAATATGTTAAGAAAAATTGTTCATTATTTTTGCCAACCAAACTGTTACTTAAGTTGACGCTATTTTCAAGGGGTTAAATCACCGCCGTTGATCTGGTGGATAGTTTTATGAGATATGAAAATGTTGAAAAATTGTGAGCTTCGTAGAAAAATCCGAAGTCATTATTTTTTTATTTTATCAAGATTAATTTTGATAATTAATTTTTATTTTTGTGAAGATTGATATTTTTTCTACCAGAAAGATCTGTAAATTTTCCATCCTCATAAATGCCGAAAAGTGATTTAAACGTGCGCGCATGGATTCATGAAAGTATTTCAGAGCAAACTCGTTGGGAATATAAACACAAGTAACGCATTTTTGAAATAAAAGAGACAGAGAGTGAGAGAGAAACTAGTTTTAAGCGTCGCGTCGGTATTGAGGACATTGTCGTTTTTGACAACTCGATGCAACGTTAACAATTTTTTCCCTCAGTTTTCCCTCTAATATTTCTATTAATTATATGTGTCACGAGGAATTCAAAGGAGGATGAGGAATTTCAAGCCTGCGACTATTTCGTGATTCGTCCGACGAGGCAACGGCGGCGATGGCTTGATGACATTTTTTTCTTCTTTATTTTATTTTATTTTATTAACCGGAATGTATTAAATTGGCGCACGAAAAGTTTGAAATATTTGGTGTAAGAAATGTCGAGAATGTCTTTGAAGCTGCGCCGGATAGTGCAGCCTGCTATGCCGCATTAAGCTTAGCGACAAGCCGCGCAACGCTGCCGCTGTTGAGAGGCGAGAATGTTGAATGTTGAATGTTGAATGTTGAATGTTGAATGTGAACGAGACATTGTCAGCCGTATTAAGGATGGATGAAAGATGGAAGCCCGCATTTCTCCTATATGGCGCAATTTACTTTCGTATTAGGAGCCGTGTTCTACATAAAATATACACACAAAATCAAACTGAAAGAGACGAAAAACTGGTCGGCGATGCCTCACAATGTTTTTCTTTTCTGAAAGAGACAACAATGCCCATCATAAATTTCAACCAAGACATTGTAAACATAAATACAGTTTACAGAAGTAGAGTGAAGGCTCGTGGCTGCGAAACATCGGTGTCTTACCCGTGTAAACTAAATGGTTAAGAATTGATTATCAAAAAACTCAATTGAACACCCAAGAAATCGAGACTATTGCGGATAGGTTTCAAAGAAGAGAACCGCAATCGCTTGCTCACGAGCCACCATGTCAATGGTTGTCATGTATCGATGTCTCCTCCGTGTACTACATATATGGAAAAGAATCGAAATTCAATCGAATCCACCAAGAAATCGATACTTTTGCCTGGATTTAAAAGAGAGAAATTCAACCATCGTTTGCTAACGAGCCACCAATGGTTGGCATTTATCGATATCTCCTGTCTCCGCATGTAAACTTACGGGTGAGAATGATCAAATAGTTAGGCGGTTCAATTTAATTCTCAAGTGGGTGATACTTTTACACTGGAGCTTACAAGAGAAAAACAATAATCGATTGTTGAGAGCCACCACTAGTTTACAAAGTGAGTCCATGGGTGACCAAATTACAAGGGTTAAAAGAGATGGCGCAAAGGGTAAATTTTTCAAGGAAAAAAAAAAAAAAAAAAAAACGGATTCCAAATTGGGTTTCAAATATGGATTGGAAAAAGCTTCCAAAACGTGCAGTCCATTAGTTGCGTGATTCTCTGCGTGACATCAACCAGTTCACCATCTTTGTCGTTTACGTATCCTCGCAGAACAAACGTGACTGATGTGATAGGATCTGTTCCAAATTTGTTACTCGACTTTAGCATGCTGAGTTATAATTAGATCACCGTTTGCGCCTTCATTCCATAATGTACGCAATACCAGCACTGCAGAGTAGGAATAGTTGACCGGATTCATTTCCGTTTCGTTTCAACGGTACAAGCAGAGCCGTTAGTCTTGCTTCGACGCAACCCGCACGACACGTAGCCCGAACCTCGCTCGGTCTTGAGAGAACAAAGGAAAAGAAAGATAAGAGAGCATTAACTGTGCATGTAATGCGGGTTGCGTCGAATCGTCGACGCTGGACTTATGGCTCTGCTTGTACAAGTTTAACCCTCTAAGGGCCAGGTTATTTCAAAAGGACGCCACTCTTCCGTTTATGAAGGGTAGGTAGTGGTAGTTAACTGTTCGTACTCAGAGGAGTTGACATTGCCTATATGATACATTGAAGGCGCCCGAAGACATCTTATCTTGTACATGTTTTCATTAATCGTCGCGTTTATCCGGAATGAAGACTGGAACAATGTGAAGTAGACCAGAGAAGAAAAACGAGTATACTCGGGCCTGGCCCTCAAAGGGTTAAGTTAAACTAGCTATAATGACTTATTAAGGTCGTATCCATGGGTCTTCCTCAAATATCATTTCTACTTGAAGCAGCTCTGTGAAAAATACATTGAGAGATTGAGATCGGTGGGTATGCAAGCAGAGTTTGATGAAAGGTAATCGTGCGATTACTAGTTTTTCGATTAATTTTCAAAAGTTTAAATAGAGGTGAATTTTAGCGGTAATCAGGTATATATATTTTAACGAGCCACACATGTTAAGATGAAACATATTGCTGTTTATCAAATAACATTATAGGCTCATTGAAATCGGCACTCCTCAACACTGCTGGTAGTGCTGGTCGCAAATGATGATTGGCAAAACTCAGTATGCAAATACGTCCGCAAACCATTCCGATAAGTTTTTTTGCATTCTGTCTGTAACGGGAGCTTTTGAACTATCCGAGCGCAAATGGATCATAGAATCTTTCCCTAAATTCTGCGAGAGTAACAAGGAGACCATAAAAAAAGTCCAAAACTCATTTCCTGGGGAGAAACTTGCATCAAAGTCTAAAGTGGTGGTCTACTCGCGCACGCATGTATATGTATATTACGGGCTCAAAGATGGATGGATGATGGCTCAACATATAAGATGGTGGTTGTATAAATTTTGGTTGCGGGTACGTCATTAGCCGCGGTCAGAGATGACGGGCGTGGGTATAGATATACAAATCGAATCTTTAAGTTTAAAGCTTTTGCCCGAGGCAGTGAGCTTTGGACTCACTTGATGGTCTCATTTTTATCTTCGGAAAATTTTACTATATATTCGATGATCCACAAGAGCTTCTTTTTTGACGACTTAATCAATCAGACATTCTATAGATATGGGTTTATTCATTCGTCCGAAAAATCCGATCATCTTCTTTAAACAGTTTAAACCCGCATTATATTTTGTTTTTGGGTTTATTCATTCGTCCGAAAAATCCGATCATCTTCTTTAAACAGTTTAAACCCGCATTATATTTTGTTTTTGGAAGTCTCACCTGAGCCTCGATCAAGTTTTATAATGAAAGGCATGAATGAAAAAGAGAGTGTTTGCAGCAGCAGTGGTTGGATGTCAAGGATGTTGGACCATGAAAATGAGGGTCTTGATCTTTTTTTTTCATCTTTTAGTTTCATTGAGTTCTAGCACGCAATATGGACCCACTACACGGCTGTCAAAGATTATGTGTTGGAGGTTGGCGTCAGTGATGAAGCGGTTTACCCTCATCCCCCCTCTCACCCTCTCACCCTCTCTCTCTCTCTCTCTCTCTCTCTCTCTCTCTCTCTCTCTCTCTCTCTCTCTCTCTTTCTCTCTCTCAGAGCTGCATGCTGGGCGAGAAAAGGGGAGGAGAGAGAGGAGAAAAATGATTGATGTGTTGGAAGAGGAATTGGAAATTAGTGTCTGTCATCACAGTCAGAGGCCGACACCGACCCGACAGCAATGCCGCGCTGCCGCTGATGGCAAAGTCAGTCAACCGTTTCAGGTTAAACTTTGATTAGCTTTGGCTGTCCTCCCCATTAAACGGAATCCAAGCCCTTTAATTTTCCTGATCAATCCCTTATCCTTCGGGCTTGACGCGCATTGATTGTTAACGCCGCCGCACCGCTGTCGAAAGGTCAGCCCTTCTTTAGACACATCGTTTTTTTTCTTTAATTTTTTTTTTGGTTTTGGTTTTTTTTTTTTTTCTCTCTCTCTCTCTTTTTCTCTTTCCCCTGTCTTCATTCTTCTTTTCAAGCGACACGCAAGTAAAATGAAGGGACTCTTTAAAATTACGAATCATGAAAAGCATCACGTACGATTTACCTCTCTCGGTCACGGTTCCCTATATGCGTCATTAAAATTGAATAGCTCTGTTTTCAAAACACGACATGTTAGCTGGGTTTTTTGAAATGTAGGGCAATTCTCATGGTTTGTTCATCCTTCATGGCTTCTGAATAAGATTTTTTTTTGCCTTCAGAGCCTCCTAAATGAGCTTACAATGAAATGGCATTTTGAATGTTTTCTTTTCCATTAATTTTTTTTTTCAAATTAAATAATTTTCTGACCCAGTAAAAAATTGTGCAAGTCCCAACTTCTAGCAAAATCCGCAGAAAGCAGCCCCCAAAACCAAACCAAATTAACATCGGTTCTCAGAAGTGATCCCAAAGAAAAAAAAGGGGGAAGAAAGAAAAATTCAAAAAATTTAAACAAAAAATTGCATAAACGTGGAAAAAATTATACGTATACTTTCATTAGAATAAAAAACCGGAACAGCATATTTTTGAGATCTGAATTTTTGTCGGACTGTGTAAATGGTCCTGATATTCTGTAATGTACCTTATAACGAATGTAAATATATGGATGGATCTTGGTTGGTGGGGGGGGGGTGTCAAAGATGGGAGAGGTGGGCTTAAAAGTGATGACTTTTATTCTACTGGTACTGGCATTCGTATCAGAAGTATAAGAGCGATTATTCTGATTTCTTTCTTTTAACAAAAGTAATAAAGGAAAAATAAATTTAAGCTACATCCTTCCCAGCAAAGCATGCAATATTTAGCCAACATTTAGCCACTATTGCTGCTAGCTTTATGCAAATATTGAGTGAATGTTGAACCAATGTTGAGCCAATATTAGGTCAGCGGTAAGAAGAGAACAATTTTTAGCTGGCTTTTCAACATTGATGACTTCAGTCTTTGTGAGAATTTAATTGTTATTGTTTGAGCACTTGTGAAGTATTCGACAAATGTGTTTACATTCCAACGTTATCTTATTGGTTGCTGTGGTCTCACGCCATATCTCTACTCAAGCGAAGTAATGGACCCTTTCTGATTGATTAGAGGTTTATCACTTTTCGGTCCAAGGTCCATATGTAACGAGGGTGGAATGGTGTAATCTATACCACTACTACAGCATTTCACTTAAGTTAACGACAGGAAGAAAAAGTTTGTATTTATATCAATTGAAATGGAAATTTTGTTCTTTGGATTGAGGTGATCTTAAAACTACAATAGCCTCTAAATTAAGTTATCATGGTAAATATTTGTTTTTTTAAGAGCCGTGTGAGAGGCAATTAAATTAATAACTTTGTTTCATCAAGTTTAACATAATACTACTTTTGATCTTTTGAGAGCTTCCCAAAGATTCGAAGATCTCGCACGAGACAACGAAGATAAAAAGTATTTGTTCAATTGATAATATTTGGGGAGTCTTGTTAATTTTTATATTCATTCAATCTTAAAAAATCAATCTTTAAAGAATATCGTTATTTTTAGACTTTGTTAATAAAGTATTTAAATAATATTCCACAATCAGAATTTTAATAAAATCATTAATTCGAACATTGTTTAAATATTATGACTAAGAATATTAAACTAAAACATATTTAATCAATATTAAATATACATATGTATGATACTTAAGTATTGATTCAATAATTGTTCAATATTAACATTTTGAGCATTTATTGGAAGTAATTACTCCTGACACAGTATGCAATACTAAACAAAATACAACTTTTAAAAAAGTTATTGATTCAATATTTTGCTAATATTTTGATTTAATATTGTTCTAATATATTTTCTTTAATATTTAAGGAATGTTACAGTTGTGAGTTTTAAAATTATATTGTTGGTTGAATATTTTTCAATTATTTAAATGCTAAATATTTTGTTTTTTCTTTCATTGGCAAACATTTGAACAATCTTATAATTGACAATGTTAAAATGTTCAGTATTCGTTGAATATTTTTGCAGTATTTTTATTTCAATATTTTAATTGGATTTAATAATCAATATTGTAAAGGTATTAAGTAACGTAAAGTTGAAACATCAACATTGAATCAGTATTGAGTTCACACAATTAAGATTTTTCTTGTTTGAATATTTGCCAAATACTTTAACTATCAATATTTTACCCGACAATTCTTACAATGTTGAGGCAATATTGGGTAAATATTGCATCTTTATTGGGTTGAATTATTCAGGGGGAGGGGAGCTTGAGCCATCTCCCCCAAGGCCCGAAAATATGTGCATGCGTAAATTACCTACTACTATTTTTAATCGATACGAATTTCCATGAATTGATTTCTCGATTTTCTATGACTTGACCTGACCGTACTAAATCTCTCAACAAATAATTTATGCAAATACATAAAAATCAAAACTATTGAGGCTTCCAGGCTATTATATTCTACAACGTAACCATTAACGACTAAATTTGTTGCCGAATTCTTAAACTTGAAATGTTTACGACATAGGTAATAGAATACAAGAACAAGAAGGCTGCAGCAATTTACAAAGGGATCCTTTCCTGGATACAAGATAAATGTGACGTGCACAGGGGAGGCCGAGACATGAGGGACTGAAAGACACCGAAAGGTCAGAGGAAAAGCTAGTTTTAAAAATGAGGGCCGGAGTAGTTTCCGAGCATGGCAGGGTGCGATCGGCAGGGGGGGGGGGGGGGGGACAAAGAGAGTTGTTTTGGATAGGAAATTAAATTGAAAGAGGAAGTATACAAACCACTTGAAACATGGGGCTGGCACTGGTTGCAGTGACTGGTCAAAAAAAAAGGAGACGTTTTGTCATCGGGGGTCAAGTCAGAGGGTGGCTTTGCTGAATCAAGGCCCCCTGCCCACATCACGGTTTCTCTCGGGGAAGGGGGAGGGGGTCCATGGGTGAGCCAGCCGTGATTGATGCGATCCTACTTCACGAGTGCCGTTTTAACACATTTATCATTTCCCCCATTTCCCTCCCTTATCACCCCCACCCTCTTTCACCTCTTCACCCCCTTTCTTTCACCCTCTCTACCAACTCCTTTCTTCCACGTACAGCTCGTTCCTTGAGCGTTGTTAGCCGATCAACACTCTTCACCTTTTCGTCCCCCGTCTCTTTAACGCACTCCCTCTCACTCACTCTATCTCTTTTTCCCGCTCTCCCTCTCTTTCTCTCTCTCACTCTCTTTCTCTCTAACTCTCTCTCACTCTCTCCCGCACCCTCTGTCTCTCTATTTCTCTCTCTATCCTTCTTTAGCACAACAAAAAGGCGCATCCATATTCTCCATCCCGCCATCCTCAGAATTTCAGATTTCTACATCACGATTTGACAGCGAATACTATCCGCACAATTGATCATCATTGTCATGATTTATTGGTAATGGCCTTTTTTCAGTTGCTCTTGCTCGCTCTCGCGCACGCTTTTGCGCGCAGGCTCGCACGCTGCCGCCTCGCCGTTTGCGTCCATCTGAGCCGCGCCGCGCTGAGTCGAGACTTGTTACTGACTCTGCGGTAATATTTCATCTCTAAAGCGTCGACTACTTTACCGACACGCGCTATCTCTCTCGCTCTCTCCCTCTCTCTCTCCTCCCCCCTCTCTCTCCCCCGCTCCCCACCTCTCTCTCTCCCTCTCCTTCTATCTCTCCCCCCTCATACTCTCTCTCTCTCTCTCTCTCTCTCTCTCTCTCTCTCTCTCTCTCTCTTTCTCTCTCTCACTCTTTTCCCTCTCTCTGCCTCTGCCCCTCCCTTCTCTCACTCTGTCTCTCTCTCTCCCTCACTCTCTCTCTCTCCCGCCCCTCACTCCCGCCGCTCTCTCCCGCCCCTCTCTCCCGCCACTCTCTCCCGCCCCTCTCTCCCACCCCTCTCTCCCGTCCCACTCTCCCGCCCCTCTTTCCTGCAAAGAGTACAAGTTTGAAACCATTAGTTTACAGCTTAGTTGAGGTGAAAGCACGCAGCATTAAATTTGCTACTAAAGTCAACAATTAGTACTGATTAAGAGCTAGATTTAACTGTAAACGATTTTAACTCCAACATGACATCTGTTGGCCTCCAATAGTTTCTGAACAACAACCCCCCCCCCCCCCCCCCCCGCAGTCCCGAACAGCAGGACTTGGGAGCCAGAGCCCCAGTGAAAATTGAATTTTGAGTCTCTCTCTCTCTTCAGGAAACCACGTAGTAAGAACTTGATGACCGGCAATTCATGGCTCGAAAATGAATCCAAGTGTCCTCGCACACACGGACATTTGATTTTAATGATTTCAATTCGAAATAATATTCCAATGAAAGCTTTTTAGGGAGTTCTTTATGTGAGCTGCTGCGGCCTGCAGCTCCGGTTGCAATAGTTCAAACTGTAATGTTTGAAGTGAAAGTACAAGACCACCTAAAATGAGTTTTTGAACTATATTTCTCTGATCTGGGAACACTTTTCATGGAAGTGTACTGCTAGAGATGTAAAATTGTATTTTAACAATGGCTTTGGCTCCAAAGCCCTTCCCAAGAGGTTCACCATCTTATTTTGGTGCGGCGCACTATGGTTTGAAATCATCAAAAATTGGCCAAAAGTCAGAAAGTAAACATCTCATAAATTCGTCAGTTACAAACTTTCAGCTTCAATTTTATGCACATCAAGAGAACACTTTGAACACGTAATTTAAACTTAAAAATGACATAGACAGGTTTTAAGAATAATCGTAAAAACTAGAAAAAGATTATTTTTGACGCCTTTTTTTCACCGAGTTTTGGCCACTTTTTTCTGATCTCAGACCATAGTGCGGCGATGCGACGGCGACGGCGCGGCGCGGCGCACGCAGGATCGAAACACGGCCCAGCCCAAGGTACTTATATTTAACAGGTATGCTCGACTCGCTTCCCGCGTCATCTTCAAGGGCGCACATTTCAAAAAGCATTCCAAGATGGCCGACAAAAGAAGAAAACATTGTATACCTACTCTTTTCAGAAAACATTGGGCTATTTTCTGCTTTTCTAGAGAGGGAAGCCCAATGTTTTCTGAAAAGGGTATAAAATGTTTTCTTCTTTCGTCGGCCATCTTGGAATGCTTTTTGAACTGCGTGCCACTGAAGATGACGCGGGAAGCGAGTCGAGCATGTCTCTGAAATATATAAGTACCTTGGGCCCAGCCTCTGTTCGTTGCATCAAAATACATGGAAATATTTAAAAAATTACTCGCTTAAACCTAACCTTGAAATCCCGTTACACAGGTTACCCATTAGACTATACCACTCTTGATAAATGTATAGCTCGTTGGGATCTACCTGCCTGTACTACAATATACTATCGACGAATTAGAGATTGTCTCGAGATTTTCACACATTTTCAGCTACGGGCGTGAGTGGGGGACTGATCTGCAACGGCTTCCCCGCCCCACCCGCACTGGCCTCACACCTGCAAGGTGTAAGGAGTATGAAGAGTGGCCGAACCAGAACATTGAAGGCGAAACTGAACTCGTGAAAATCTCGCGACAATCTTTAATTCGTCGATAGTACATTGCCCTTGACTGAATATCCATAGATAAATGTATGAGACTCCTATATATAACGCTTTTCACTGCTCACACCTTGACATTCTAAATCCTCTTCAACCCTGCGGAAAAGTGGAACATTTTTGAAATATCTTTCTGTTTGTTTCTTGCAAAACACAGTCGAAATGACGAAAAACAGAGAAAATTGAAAATGAAAATAATGAGGATTTGTGAGCCGCAGCTCGCAACATTTTCAACATAGGCTCGGCTATTGTTTGATGTTTGCAGTGCAGACCATTATTTATGTCTTTTTTCACGTACCTACGTCCTACTCGCCGTCATCTTTCCGAGAACGCATGAATTATTAAATGCTAACCGCACAAGTCTCCCGTCGGCCAGGCCGTCTGGTCGTAGTCCATCGGCCCATCGGCTCATCGGCTCATCGGCTCATCGGCCATCGGCCATCGACCATCGACAATCGGTGATCGTCCGGCGTCCATCCGTCTTCTCGTTTGTTATTTCTGACCGCGTCGAGTCGCGCGCGCTTTGCGGCTGCGTTGCGCTTCAATCGAGGCACGCGGAACGCGACGTCCGCCGGTGACAGTCCATTGTCAAGTGTCAAAACAATAAAGAAATAAATTAAAGGCTGTGCGGTGAGTTGTGAGTGGTGAGCGCGGCATGCCATTTTTCCTCGTAAATCGTCGCGAGGTGGAATTAAATATGGCGACCGGTGACTGACTTTGGTGCTCGGGTTCTTACAAAGTTTATGCGGACGAGGCCGTGCGGCGCGGCGCGGCGAGCGCGGAGCAGCTCATGGACTGTAGAAGACTGCGCGCGCGCGTAATAGGACCCCTCTTGGGACCACAGCTGCAGAGCTGCGGCTAAAGTTGCCCGCGATGACAAGTATTTAGCAACAACGATGCCAAATTTTGTGGTTTTCCGGTCATTTTTTTTTTTTTTTTTTATCAAATTTACTAGGATGACAGCGGATGGACAAGAATCCTATACACGGAGAAAAACAAATCGGCTATAAGAACTGAACTTCGGCTCATATGGAACACCGAGGTGTTCGGTTACAGTAACCAACGTTTTCGGTTGTGAGTACCGAACTTCAGTTAGGAGCACCGAAGGTTTCGGTAAGTGTAACTAATGCTATGACTCACTTACTTCAGTACTCCTAACTGAAGTTCGGAACTCACACCTGAAAACTTCGGTTACTGGAACCAAACACTCTCAGTGTTCCATATGAATCGAAGTTTTTTTCTCCGTGAGTGGTAAGAAACCCTATTGATCCCCTGCCCTGAACCTTCCGAATATTTTTATACAAGCAATACTTTTTTAGAGAGTTCTTCCCTATTTATCCTTCTTCCTCTCCACCAACCTCCGATAATTCGAGTTGGACAAACTGTCCTGGGCAATATATATATATATATATATATATATATATATATATATATATATATATATATATATATATATATATATATATATATATATATATATATATATATATATATATATATATATATATATATATATATATATATATATATATTCACCTGGATCCCCCGATCCTGGTCCTGGCAGCAACTTACAATCAATCCCAAGCCTTTTTGAACCCCATGCTATAAAGGCTGCAATTTTTTTTAGCGAACTCAGATTTGTCACACATATTAGGATGAAAAATCTGGTTCCATATATATCCATTAAAAAAAAAAATTGACCTTCAAAAGCGTTATATATCGAGTGACATTAACAATCAATTCCAATCATTTACGGCATTTCTTAACCGTATAGCATTTCACCCTTAATTCCAATCCCTACGCGCAGCAATTAACGGTTGATTCTAAGCCCATTGGGATTTTTATACGTTCGCGTGTCTCATCCTTAGATTCCAGTCCTAATGCGCTGTTGCATGAATGAAACGACGATTTTTCCAACCTTTCGAAGCACCACACCCTCGTCTTGGTTGAGAGTTTTTTCCATTGTGCTGTAGGTATAGACATGCTATATTCTGTCACATTTTCGTTGCTTTCTTTGGTTCCGCGCGTTCTCATTTAAATGCGCCCCTTCCCACCGTTCCCTTCGTCCGCTTCAGTTATCGAATCGTATTATTTAATTTTATACCGAATATATTCTCCACCATATTTATTTGCCTGCATCAAACACATAAGATATCACATATTTACATACTACGCATTTATTTTTAAGAGGTGGAGAAGTGTGACGAACCAGTCGATGAACTGTTGATTAAAAAAAAAACAAAAAACAAAAAAAAACAAAAAACAGCAACAACATTCAATAATAGAAACAATTGATACCACTCTCATGTGTTCTCTCTTTCCTGCGCCACCCACTGTCTCTCATTATAGATATCGTATAAGTCTTCATTTTATTTGAAATAGTATTAATAGTCAACTTTTCAAGCCTCCGGGTGAATATAAAATATTTTGAAAATAATTGGTCGAAAATTTGATGCTTGAATAATCTATTACTTGCGGCCTATACGAGGTATTAGACTATGGTTTGGACTTATTGGAATTAAGCAGGCAGATGTTTTATACACCTATCATAATAAATCATTATCGAATAATGGGCTGTTGCAAGGTTTTGCCACAAAAGAAGTACATTTTTAGGGTAAAAAGGAGCGAAACTGACCATAATGTTGCTGAAAAACTATAAAATCCCCTCAATAAACGCTCTTCAACTGTATGACCTTTAAAGGCAGAGAACGCGCTACGGACTAGAACATATACCGATAGAGTTTCTCATCTTTCGACCAACACTTCATACCACGGCATCAGTTTTCCCACTTATATCGTTACTTTCAGATAATCTAAATGAAACAAACAAGATTATTATACATCGGCTTCGTAATAGTTTTAGAAAATTTTTGAACCATCGACCCATTAACCATTAAAATCTGTTCAATATTAAAGTCGTATCTATTGACGCAGTTTCGGGCTTATGTTCAATGAGTGCGAAAGAGATTGAGTTAGTGTGGGAAATGACCGAAATAGCTAGACAAAAGGTATAAAGGCGGGTAACAAAAGTTACGATCTAATAAAAATGAGGTTTCGCGGAAAAATTACGTCTAAAAACCATCACTGTTTCACAGCTTGAAAAAAAACTTTAAATACGGTCTACAATGAAAATTAATGTGTCAAAACGCATCTACATACCTTCGTCTACAATATTCATTCAAAAGTTGATTCGTTTTTTTACTTTATTAGACTGTAAATTGACAGAAACTATTCAGCGTTAACAATGGCTTCCAACTGTTTACATCAATACGACAATCAAGAGTAGATTTCAAGCTCTGTAACTATTTGCCTCATCATAAAATCGTAATATCGATGCATGATCAGCATACTCTCAGCTATAATTTAAGACCAATTTTACCTCATTTCGATCACATTGTTTTTCGACTTTTGTCTTGCTATTTTGGCCATATCCCACTCTGTGCGGCGTAGGGTTCTGATCAAAATACTGGTATTTTGAAACTTGATCTGTATACGTGCAATTCAATCTCTTTCTTTATCATTAAGGTTGCATTATAAGACGTTTTCCTTCTGACACACCGTCACAGTGACCGGCCACACCGTCTTTGCTTTCGCTGCTTTTTACCCCAAAACTGAAAGTTCGCTTGTCTGTAAAAATAGTTTTCAACTGTATCATTGAAAAGATAGACGGCACGGCCGGAGGCGCACATTGTTCGGAGAGACCCGGATCTGTGGCAGAAACCTCAAATTTGAAATCGGCTCGGAAGTGGGTTTAAAGGCCTTACCTCCCTTCTAAAGGGTATAGAACATGCGTTTTAGCCATATTTGATGAATTTGGAAGACCCAATTTTGCCCTCACAGGCATGTGAAAGTACAGGTTTTTACGCGAATTTTGAGTCAACTTGGGTGGGTTAACATATGATTGTAAAAAAACAATACTCTTTGTCTCATAGTCCAATTTAGACTTCATTTAGTACTTCATTTAGAACACATGTGTAGACTCAACTAATTTTAAAGAGGGTAAAATTTCCTACAAGATGGTTTAATCAGATCAAAACAGTCACCCGGAGGGCGGGAAACAGCCGATTTTCATTTCGCAAAAATTCGAGAATTCGCAGAAAAACGCGTTTTTCGGCGATTGCTCGAGTAATTTGACTTCCGCAGCAACGAATGTGGAATAACCGTATTCTAGGCACCAAATACGTATTATAGGGGCCTATATTGAATATAATGGAGGTGCGGAGGGACCAAGGTCCCCCTTGACCCCCCCCCCCCCCCGACCCGACTCTCAATACATAATAAATAGAGCTCACATTCTCCATAAACTGTGAAGTAATGGGTCTGTTGCAAACTTTTGCTACAATGATAAAGAGTGTTTCATCGTACGTAAAATCGCCCGAAAAGTCCATTGGTGGCATCAGAAAGTCATGAAATGCAATAATAAACTCACTAGAGACGTTTAATGAAATCCAAGATGGCGGTAAAATATCGAGCAATCTGTATGCATGCAACTTTAACTTCCAAGGATTGCCAACGTTGACAACCTCACAGCTTCAGAGGTTATGTGTTTATTTACGTTGTGATTGGCTGTGATCAATATTGTGAGGTTGGCTATACTTGGATGTTCGTGGTGCATGCATACAAATTGCTCAATATTTTACCGCCATCTTGGATTTCATTAAACGCCTCTTGTGAGTTTGTTATTGCATTTTACGACTTTCTGATGCCACCAATGGACTTTTCAGGTGATTTTACATATTATTAAACACTCTTTATCGTTGTAGCAAAAGTTTGCAACAGACCCATTCCTTTTTTGCTCGTCAAATGGCTTGTTCATTTTTTGACTTTGCGTATTTGGCTCAACTAACTCCCCCCCCCCCCCCCCCAAGAGGCCTAGCATTCGTGAATGCTCAATTTACCTCCTTTTTCAGGGGAAAAACGTACGCTTTTTTGACCTGGTAGGAATCAACCGTGGTCCTGGCAACCGCTACAAACGTGGCGTCACGTCAGTACATGGCAAACCAATTTTTTTTGCAGCTGCAATGCATGGTGTCACACAGTTTTCAACATTTACAGAGGTCGACTAATGAAAGAATTTAAGGAGCAGAAGGGCGAAGGCTTATCCGTGAGTCTAGGTAGATATTTTTTGCACTCGGTGATCCATCCCCATGAGATGGCATCCAGGTCCAGGTCGTTTGTGCCCATCCACTCCTGAATTTGAAAATAAGCTCGCTGCTAAGAGTGATTCTTGATGGCCGGTGAAGTGGGTGGTAATTTTTCCGGTTGGCCGAAAGTCTTGGTTGAGGCGACCTTTCCTTTATAGAGACAAAAACGCAGAAGCTCTATCGTATCATCTTTTTTGCCTCCATAAAATTGAAGAATCGCCAACTTATACCTGCCGTTTCAATATCCGAATGGGTTTTCTTCGGGGCTCAAAATAATACATCAGCACATTTTTAAGTGTCACAAGTCATTTATAAGGGGCAATTTTGCCAATTCCAAAAATTTGCGATGTTGAGTCACAGCCCATGAAGCACGGAGAAAAAGGAGGCTCTTGTAAAGATCGGCTCCTATTAACTCTTGAATTTTATGCACTTATCTACGTCATGTTTTTATGTTTTTTGTGCGTTGAATGTCACTTTTTAAGTGCAATTGAAAACTGCTATCTAAGGATCTATTAAGGATTAACACAAGTAAAAAGATTTGGATCTTCACCAATTGGGCTGATGCACACTTTTGCTATACGCGATTTAATAGTCAATTCTGGTGTGTAAACCCCCAAAACTAACGATGGCAGCACTAAAAACTTCCGAAATCCATTCCTAAACTCAATAAACGCTTTTATTTGCGAGGACGTAATGATGGCTGAGGGCTGTAATGATGGGAGATTCCTATTCTTTCTTTACTCTATGCTGACAAGGATGATTCACAGAGTAATTAGTCGCGACACCTAGAGACACCGGTGTCACATAAATTCGTCTCTTATTGGTCACTTCTTGATGGAGTTACAGTATTCTTAGATGGGAATCTCCCAATATATCCCCGAAGAAAACCCATTCGGATATTGAAACGGCAGGTATAAATTGGCGATTCTTCAATTTTATGGAGGCAAAAAAGATGATACGATAGAGCTTCTGCGTTTTTGTCTCTATAAAGGAAAGGTCGCCTCAACCAAGACTTTCGGCCAACCGGAAAAAGTTTGCAACAGTTTCCCTGTGACTGTAAATTATAACTTGAGATTTTTCAACAAATTGGTTGAAGCGAATACATGTTTCAAGGTATGGGCTTTGCCGGTTCAATAAGATTTTAAAGAACAGGTTGCTTACTTGCATGAATTTGCATTGGAAAATATGTGTCCAATTTCTTTTCGGTAACTCTACGAGAATAAGCGAGGAAGAATATTTAATTGATTCCAATTTCGATCGTGACGTCATCACTAAAAGGTTCTATGAATTCACCAGGATTCGGCTGCGCGCCGTTCAGGCTAGCTTTTAGCTCTGACCGACAAAACGTCTAGAGCTCGACACTGGTGAAACAGCTGATCCAAACGGTGATGTTTTTTTGCCGAGACAGGATGTATTTTGAAGAATCCTGGCTGAGTGAGGTGAAGGAACACTCATTTCTTCCCTGGCCCCCGCGCCGCCGCCGCGCCGGCGCCGTGCCGAACCTTTCTTCTAAAAAGAATAGAAGGGGAAATATCATAAAACCTTAATAATTGACCGTGTGATTGTGGATCCCGTTGTTACTAACTGCCGCTGTGTTTCTTTGGGTGCCCGCACACTTACCCCATTCACCCTCGCTTTCTCTCGCCTGTCTTCTTTCTTCCACGATTCCGTGTGAAACAGTGTCGCCAGAGATTAAAATCTGAATAAATTATGCAGCGCTGTAATCAGGGAATTTCTTTTTTCTAACTCTCATCGTGACAACACTGCCTTTTATAAACGTTTTGTTTTGACACAAATCATCGTAAGCACTCACTGGCGGGCAATGTTATCCTCTCCTCTCCCGAGGAAGCAAACATTTCTAGAGGGAGAGAGAGAGAGGGGGGGAGAGAGAGAGGGAGAGAGAGAGGGAGGGAGAGAGGGAAAGAGAGAGAGAGAGAGAGAGAGAGGAGAGAGAGAGAAAAGGAACACTATAATTGTCCTCTCCCTTGTGAAGCAAACAGATTTTTTGGAATTTTTCCGTGCCTCCCAACCTGGATTGTAACAAATGGGCGCCCATGAACGTCATTGCAAAAGAGCCTAAGTGAATGTACTAAGGATTGGGTATTAATGCTGTGCATGCGACCGTATCTGTTACACGATCGAAACTAAATTCTTTGAAAATGTCGACAATTTTGATCGGTCATCAGTGGCGCCATTTCAGATTTTCCCTGGGGGAGGGGGGGGGCAAGGCCCTCCAAAAATTTGGATGACTTTTTTTTTTTTTTTTTTTTTTTTTTTAGCCGTGCATCTTGAAAAAGCTCTCTATCTCTCTGACTTAAATGGGGGGGGGCTCCATAAATTTGGATGACCTTTTTTTTTTTTCCCCCCGTGCATCTTCAAAAAATCTCTCCGACTTGATCTTTCGGCCTCATTGAAAATCCTTAAAGGGGGGGGGGGGCAATTGCCCCCCCCGCCCTCCCCCAAGTGGCGCCACTGTCGGTCATAAAATTTTCGAAGTTTCAATCGATCGATCGATCGAGCGGACCTTCCGAAGAATTTTTTGTTTCGATCTAGGGTTGTTTCAGTCGAATGAACACATTCCTGCATTTTCATGGTTCTGTAACAAACAATAATACATTGTGCGACCCCCTCAACTTTAAAAATTAATTGACTACACATGTTTTGTGCGAAACAGTAGCGCGTTACTGGCAAAAAACTACAAGCTGGTTACAGCTGATACTGAACAAGTGAAATTCTTAAAATGGGTCTGTTGCGTACTTTTGCTACATCAATATAACTCATTGTTTCCAACGTAACAGTTGGCGAAAATAACGATGCGCACATTAAAAACTTTCAAAATCCACTCATTAACTCAGAAAATACCTTCCATTTCAAACAACCCGCGCTTCACTAGACACTATATCACCGACTTATAACTACATAAATGGAACCATCTCGTTTACGTAAACATGAACAGAACTTACACACATTTGAATGTTTCGATTAGATGCGTACATTTCTCATATTATTTTGTAATCTTTGATAAACCGAAAAGACCAGACAGCAAATGCAGCCAATAGCTCATGTATTTAGAAGGGAATTCCATCATTTTGTAGTTACGATGTTGTTTACTCATGCACAGTGGTTCCGTCTATGTAGTAGTATACCAGTGCAATAGTGTCTAGTGTAGCGTGGGCTGATTGAAATTGAAGTGATTTCCTGAGTTAATGAGTGGATTTTGAGCGTTTTTAATGTGCGCATCATTATTTTCGCCGAATTTTACATAAGAATGAAGGTTCTATATTGTTGTAGCAAAAGTATGCAACAGACCCATTGCATGGAGGCGAATTATTACGACGCCGTTACCCAGAAATGTGCCATCCTCGTAGGTAGTTGGTATACTTTGAGAAAATGGCAGCGTTTGACACATGCTTTTTTTAAAGAGTGAATAATACATTGGTTGAAATGCTTCGCGTTACTCTTACGTTATTTGAGTATAATAATGTCAACTGGTTCCTAGAAAAGTAATTGCATTCGCTTTACTCAATTTTTTTTCGACCCTTGTTGATGGGTAAATGGTCCTAATAAAGAATATTATATTAACATTAAATCAGCCCGTTCATGAATCGATAACTTGTAGCCGGAATTTTGCAGGAGAATATTAATTGTCAGATGTAAATGATCATTCCGGGACCCCAAAAATAAAATTAAAACCATCAAAGATTGTTGAGCCATAGCTGCGAACAAAAGACGTCAAGAGCTGATGTAAAGTAATGATATAGTTACATGGTCCAACGATTACACTCGATTAATCAGCCTAGCATGCTTCAGAGTGTAAAAGCCTCGGTCGTGAGCATCACTGAAAAAAAATATATATATATATATATATTGTTTGAATTAACAATAATTCAATTCGTCCAGAATGGAGCCCTCAATTGGTTCTGTTAATTCAACAAAACAGAATGGTGAATCATCAAAATAAGATTGTTAATCTGACATAATGGATTGTTAAATCAACAAAATGTGAGGCAAACTCCCAAACAATTTGATGATTCAACAATCTATTTTGTTAGTTTAACAATCTTATTTTGTTGTGTCAGCATTTCGTTTTGTTGAACTAACAAAACCAATTGAGGGTTCCATTCTGGACAGTTAAATTGTTAATTCAACAATTTTTTTTTTCAGTGCAGTGCTGAGACTGCGTTAATATCCACCAAGCGTGCAACTAACCGTCTTAATGTCGAGAAAATATTGCTCGATCATAGTAAATAAATAGTTGAAAATGTAAGCAAATATGAAAGACAGAGTGTTACGTAGAAAAAAGAACCGATTGAGTTTATGATTAATACTTCTAAATGACAAATTGCTGGTGACCGCAACGCGGGTGCAACCCGTAAATTCAAATCGCGCGCGCTAGGAAAAACAGAGACTGGCCTCTTACCGTTCACAACTGTAGCTATTTTCACTCCGGGAGCGGAACTGAGGGGTCCGAGAACGGCACATTCCGGCGTACGATGTGAAGAGAGCCTCAATCGCTCAGACTCATGCCATTCAAAGGTATTTCCGGTCGCGCTCGTTTAATCAGCAGCTCTGTATAATCGATGCGTTCACTGACCGTCGTTGTTTGTTCCATGATTTCTGAATTGAAATGCTTGACTTGATTTGTTCGCTGCTCGTCTGTAGGCCGAATTTTGTTTCCTTTAAAGTTAAGTTTTACCTAAAAAGAGGACTTTTCAGGAAGATCATTGTGATCATTGTAATCCACAATCTTTAAATGTCACTTTGAAGTTTCCGTGCAGGCTTAGTGATAACAACGCGAGTCCTTATATTTTTTGGATATTAAAATTTATATTTATTTACTATGCGTATATAAAATTAGGAGGATGCAATCCAGAGACTTCACTTCAGATCTCTTTGGCTTGGCTTGGACTTGATTCGTCCTCCAGATTCAATTTGCTATGCAGAAACACACATTGAACCAAAATGCCTTGAGATTTCTCGAGGATGTTTCAAGAGGGATTTACAAACAAGAACTGCCACTAATTGGCAATTTAAAGACAATTTAGAGCAATTATTCTGAGCACAGGCTTTTACCACAGAATAATAGAATCAGAACGGAAACTCCCATAAGAGCCAATGGAAGCAAGTTTGGAATTTAACGGCACCAATAGGCAACGCTGTGGTCCTATATCCCAACATGGCGGACGAGTGTGATTTGTGTTGAAACTCATTTATTTCTGTAAATTCTAGAAAGAAATCTTAAGTTTCCGGCCTCACTTTTATTCTAATGGCATTTCAGAATGAAAATTTCGCTTATCATATCCTATATATTTTCTATTCGCGCGCGAATCCAGATGTAAACATCCTATATCCCAACATGGCGGACGCGAAATGAATTTGCTTCAAAATCCCACAGAGTTTTCGTTCTGATTGTATTATTCTGTGCTTTTACCAGCTAATCAGGGGCTGAATTGTTGATACTAATGGATACCCGAAAATTGCCACGCTCCTTCTCCATCTCGTTCAGTGGCGGCGCGTGCAATCTGACAACGTTGCATTTCGTCTATCTAAATCCATGAAAAATATTGATTCGAGGAAGTGCTCTGTGCACCTCCAATATTTCGACCTTTCTTATGACTTTAAATGTATTAAATCCGACGTTGCCAGATTGCACACCTCGCCACTGATCTCATTGCAGGGACTCCAGTTTACTATAGCGTTCTCTGAATCCCGTTGCTAGTTTTGACAAATCAGAGGTTCTAAAACTACCTCTGTCGATACTCGATGTCAAAGGGGTCACAATGGGTTCGCACACTATAGACAAAATATTCATTTCTCGACCATTCATGGGCCATTTCTTCGAAATTCCTATCTTACGTCGAACATTTAGAAAATCGATCTCTCGCGATCTATTCGAGAAAAGACACCGCGGTTTGGACAAATGAAAAGTACATGTCTTGTCGTACTGCGTGTCTACAATACCCCTCGCTGCCTCATCTACGATTTAAATACAGCAAAATCAGGCGCAAAGCTTATGTCAGCTTATGTCAAAGTTGAAATTGACGAACTTAAACGCAAGGTTCGGTCAATTTATCCGCTATATATTTACGATAGAAAGTACGGCAGATAGGTTACTGGTGCTAAAGTAAACAATGACCGACCGATCGTTAACTTCGATTTTTAAAGAACGGGCGCCTTAAATTGATCCAAATTTTCAGTTTAAATGTATGTTATACTACACAGAATAGCATAAGTGAGACTCGACATTGTTATTCGCTAAGATGATTGACTAAAATAGGTTTGAAGAGCGAGGCTCTATAAGAGCTGATGTTAAATTGGTTCATATCCCCGCGCGGGAAAGTACCCTGGCCATCAGCCCGTGCCAAGGCCTGCTTCACTTTTCCTCCGTGCAAAGAGAGAGCAGGGGCCAGTCTTTTTCTATAATGTCCTTGGAAAAATGATAGAATGTTAAGATAACCAATGCCACGGCAATCAGATGTATAATCAATCGTTTTTTTTTAATAGGTTCAGGCGAGTATTTATCCCATTAGATCTTTGTTTTAGGTCACGTGATAATGTTTTTTTTACTGAATGTTAAACTCTTTTTTCGTTGCTACTCCAAGTTCTATGGAAGAAGGGGGAGGGCACTCCTTTCGCCAACCTTCCACCATAGTTATGAATAGTAAATCAAAGTTAAAAGAATTAATGCGTCCTTAAAATCGACCTTAATTATTGTAAAAGGCACACCCACCTCCCACCTCATTATACCCAAAATTTTGAACAAGTGCATATTTTTTCCTTTCGTAAAAAATGCAAGTTGAAGTTTTCTGCGCTTTACTCATAGCAAGGTTTGAAATGTGACTCCCTTACACCCAACGCCTCAATCATCACTGATTCTCTAGGTGCTGTATTAATTTCAAATTTACATCTTCTCATTGTATCTTTTCTCAACAGAGAGGCTTTCTTAAATTTTGCATTTTTTATCAGAAAATAGTTGACTAGGTACTACAACACTTAAAATTTCAACATTCATGGGCGTGCCCCCCCCCCCCCCCCACCCCACCACACCCGAAAAATATTCTAGATCCGCCACTGGCATGAATCATCATAGTGACGCAAATTGGGAATTGGAATATGGCAGCGTGCACCTGCACCTATCTAATTAGTTCACTACGATGTAATTAATATACACAAAATGTAAACTTGCAAGTTAATTGTGATAGCTTGGAACTTTTCGAAATCACGATTGGAGCTTCAATTCGGCAAGAATAGTATATTTTAATCAAAAAAATCTCAGGTGCCGCCGCAAAAATCAATCACAACAAGGGCACAGAAAACGGCTTACTCTGTTGGTATAGTTTTTGGGAGGAACGAGAGGAACATTAATGTGTTGGCGCGCAGGATAGTTGAGTGGAAGGGGGAAAGACCTTGAGTGAAAAATAGGACAAACGAAGGAAGTCTGAGGATAACAAGCGTGAGGAGGAACACCCTTTCAAAAACACAAATACCTACCACGCTTAGAGAATACGGAACACGGCAACGTTGTTAGCGGTCATTTAGACGAGGACCAGAATCAAGCGTAGTTTGCTAGAGACCTGTATAAGTGCTCCGCGCTGGGACCAGAATCAATCCTTATTTGTGACGCCGATTCCGGACCCGATCCTGGTCCCAAGACGACCAGGATCACGTCAAAAATCTATCCTCTTTGACCAGGATCGGGGGATGCAGAAAACTATATATATATATATATATATATATATATATATATATATATATATATATATATATATATATATATATATATATATATATATATATATATATATATATATTATATATATATATATATATATATATAGTTGCACGTGTGCAACTTCCGGGCAGACGTTGAAAAATTGAGTGTTGCCTATCACCAGTTTTTTCCTAATAACATTGATAACAACTAATGTTCCTCTCTATCTCCAGTGTCTCTGTTTATTTGTCTCTCCTCTTGTCGGTATGCGGTCTGATGGTCAGTCCTTGCTCCAATGTGATTTGGAACGGGCTCACCTGCTCTTTGTTTTTATTTTTATTTTTTTATTTTTTAATTGTCCGACTGATGAAGATCCACGTTGTTTGTGTCGAAACGTTTCGGTATTATTTTAGCTTTCTTTGGTCTAGTTCCCATTTCACTGTTGTATATTATAAATTGTTTTGGCCATTTAACTTTTTCTCTAAGTGTATATATATATATATATATATATATATATATATATATATATATATATATATATATATATATATATATATATATATATATATATATATATATATATATATATATATATATATATATATATATATATATATATATATTATATATATATATATATATTTGGGGGGCTTTACTTAACGCAGCCCGCTTTTTCCAATCATTCAAAAAAAGTGGAGAGGCTGAAGCCTGCCCTAGCCTCAATGACGCTACGCCCTTGTTTACCATTACTAACCTTTTTACCACTAGGTTACGAAGAAAAATCTCCACTCGCTCGATCGCTTATACAGGGTGTTAATTAAAATAGGTTCCACTCAAGTTATCTCGAAAACGGTTGCGAATTTAGAAAATCGCTCAAACACGTGTTCAATGATTTCGAGGGGGACACCTTTTAAGGGGGTCGCCAATTTTGGGGCCCCCTCCAGGGGGCCTCTAGGGGGTGCACCACCCCCCTAAATCCAATACTTCAAATGGGGACCCCCATTTTTTATTCGATAATTGAAAAGAAGACAAAATTCTAAGACTTTCAGCACAAACCGGAAGTCGATATCGTTTTTAGTTTTCGATATATCGAAGTTCAAAGTTCGATATGGACCCATTTTCAAAAATTCACAACTTCCTTTTAAATTATCCAAATTTAAAAAACTTTAGGTTCAAAATGTTCTATAAAGCAAGCACTTTTCAGAAAAAAATACAAACTTTCTGGAAAATTTACCAAAAGGGGGTTGCTGAACTCCTAAATTTTTTTGAAAATTTCGAACTTTTCAGAGGCTGTAGAGAAAAAACTACTTCAAATTTCAAAAAACGCTGAAACATGGGTTCGCTTATTTTATAAGTCGAGCATTTTGGCGCAAACCGGAAGTCGATATCGTTTTTCGTTCTCGAGATCGAAATTATTCGAGCGAATTATTGAAATTTGATCAACATCGAACTTTGACCTTCGATATCTCGAGAACGAAAAACGATATCAACTTGCAGTTTGCGCCAAAAGGTTTGACTTGAGACGTGCTTTCGAACGATGTATCACACAATAGGTTTTTATGACATCGTCCTTTAAAATTGTCAAATTTGGGGGGCCGTGACCCCTGCTCCCGCCCCCCCTGGGGGGCCTAAGAATTTTTGATCCCCTGAAGAGATGTACCCTTTCAAATAAGCGAACCCATGTTTCAGCGTTTTTTGAAATTTGAAGTAGTTTTTTTTCTACAGCCTCTGAAAAGTTCGAAATTTTCAAAAAAATTTAGGGGTTCAGAAACCCCCTTTTGGTAAATTTTCCAGAAAGTTTTTATTTTTTTTTGAAAAGTACTTGCTCTGTAGAACATTTTGAACCTAAAGTTTTTTAAATTTGGATAATTTAAAAGGAAGTTGTGAATTTTTGAAAATGGGTCCATATCGAACTTTGAACTTCGATATATCGAAAACTAAAAACAATATCGACTCCCGGTTTGTTCTGAAAGTCTTAGAATTTTGTCCTCTTTTCAATTATCGAATAAAAAATGGGGGTCCCCATTTGAAGTATTGGATTTAGGGGGGTGGTGCACCCCCTAGGGGCCCCCCGGAGGGGGCCCCAAAATTGGCGACCCCCTTAAAAGGTGTCCCCCTCGAAATCATTGAACACGTGTTTGAGCGATTTTCTAAATTCGCAACCGTTTTCGAGATAACTTGAGTGGAACCTATTTTAATTAACACCCTGTATAAAGTGAGTAGACAAAAATTCCTACTCCAGGATGTTGATTTTGCCTATCCCTCTAATTGAAGGCTCTAGTTGAAAAAAAAACATTTTGCAAATGTCAATAAGTTGGATTCGCTTCCATCAAAAACAAAAAACAAAAATAGAATGTTGTGAAGCAGATCCATAATAACTAAAACAAGTTTACTCGGGCGGAGTACTGAAAGAGTTAATGAGCCTTTGTAACTCTTATACCAAAGTTGGTAAGGTTTCAACTGCACTGAGCTCTTTCTTGCAGGTATTCCTATCCTGCCGTGCTTTACATTCTATGCTTTCTCGGAAAATTGAAGTTTCATCATATGGCAGTTTACTCTCTTCAACTTCCTCATAGTAAAGTTAACTTTATTCATACTTTAACTATTTTTAAAAACAATTAGTCGGACATTATTTACCTCCGAATAGTTAACTATTGCGGGTCCGTTCACGGCTGTACTTAGTTTGCCAACATTAGAACTTGAAGGACAAAATTGAAAAAAATTCCCTTCAACCATTCTTTTATTATTTGTCTGTATGAATTCAGAAAAAAGACACCTCTCAGTTTGCGGCTGCATGCGCGACTTTCGGAGGTATAGTGATGTCCCAGACCGTTTAACAGTTTGAGTAATGTCATTGATCGACGCGATGTTGCTGTTATGAGTATTTCTGATAGCTGCAGTGAAAATGAAATATGTCAAACCTGTTGACTCTTTCAAACCTTATTTAATCATTTAAAAGTACGATTTTTCGCTGCGAGTGCAGCTTTGCTGGAAAAAAGGGAGACGGCTGAAAATTCACCGATGAGCTTGACGAGCTGTTGACTGGTGACTCCTGCTTTTCGTGACTGGTATCCTGCTCACTCTCAGTCTTTTTATCTCTTTCTCTCCGTCAAAATGTAGACGGTGGATAGGCGGAAGCCTTGTTAAACGGATCGATTGACAAGTTCTTAAAGAGATGCCGCTTCCAATAGGAACGTGAGTTTTGAACTAATGTCAATTCCCCCACATTGCAGCAACCATCAACCAAGAGCAATCAACGACCATCCACCGAACATAGATTCAAAATTCATCACTCTGTCTGACGCGGTAACTGGCGAGTGGGCAGAATTTTAATGTTCCGCCGCCTGATATTTATTCAATTATCAACATCTTCACTTCCAAAACAATTGAGCAACGAGCACGCATCTAATTAATTTTTTATCCGTTCCTTTTCCACTGTCCACCCGGGGGGGGGGGGGGGGGCTCACCCACCTCTTTGAGTATCTCGAATCCATCCCTTTGTTCTTCATCGTTTGACCGGTGTCCCCTATAAATCCTCTTTTACGCCGCCATCTCTGTTCGTTGAATCACATCCATTCCATTTATTCAAGCCCCCCCCCCCCCCCCCCCCCCACTTCCACTCCAAAAGTGAACTAAGATGACTGCATGACAAAAATTGTCAAGATAACAGAGAGATGATGTGGCGGCTCGAGCTAATTCGCAACCATGTTTTAGCCATTTGAACTTATGCAAAAGTATCGATTTCTACGGGATTCAGTTCTTAAGATCGTTCATTTTAGGGATAGGCATGGCTGTAGCCAGGAATTTGTCTTTCTCTCTTTAGGCCCATTTGACTACATGTGTTAGAAAAGGACAGAACTAGGGGCTGAAGTCAAGTGACAGCCTCTATATCCGTCCTTTTCTAACACAAGCGTTCAAATGGGAATAAAGAGAGAAATACGAATTCTTGGCTACGGCTATGGGGATACGTATGCCCCCCCGGATCAGCCATCCGTATAGGTCTAAATGGGGATAATGCGTTGTCGCTACATTTCACGAGTCACCATTTGAGATGGTGGAGTTCGTTTAAAAGGTGAGTGTATATAGTAAATTTTGTTTGGTTAGCCTCGGATAATTCAAAATTTAAGAAGGGAACACTACTTTTCAATGATTTGGAGTCCCAATTATTGTGAATAAAACACTAAAATTATGTGAGGCAGATCGAGTCAATCAAAGAAACGAATATATTCAGATGTGGTATCGTAAGGCCTCATAAGTATGTCAAAAACATTTCTTCCACGAAAACAAGGCTCACTTTAACAATATAGTGGCGGGCGGAAACACATCGGATATAGTCATATAATAAAACATTAAATCGATGCAGAAAAAACTAAACCATCAGTACCAATCGAAATCGATGCGAATAATTATGCCGGATCAATGGATTATCTCATTTTAAAAGTTTATCGAGCTCGAATTCAACGAGGAAGTAAAACCCAAGAGTCAATCGAATCGAAAACGTATTGGGGAGGATTGCAGAATCCGAGAGGGGGGAGGAGGGAGGAAGAGGCGAAGGAGGGATGGGGGGAAGAGCTTAAATTTATTTATCTCCGTTCACGGCTTACCTAACTCTCAGTCTACGAGTTTGATTTATCTGTTAACATCAGATGCGGTATCTGTCCTACCCCCTTCTTTCTTGTTTGTTTTTTTCTTCTCTCTATCTTCGTGTGTGGGGCGTGGGGAGTGTAAAGTGTAAGTGTGTGAGTTTAAGGGTTAAGAGATCAATCACGGGCATGGATGGCAATACAAGCGAACAAACAGTCAGCAGTCACTCCTCAGTCTTCAGCCCTTCAGCAGCGTCTAGGGAATGAACTTCGCCAATAATAAGTCATCCCCTTTTTTTTGTGCCCTCACGCGCGTTCATGCTTTCATGAGAATGATCAATCAAATTACGAGGCAGAGAGGGGGAAAAGATGGCTCAGAGCGGCATCACAAATCGATCTGATGGGTAATCTTCACAGACAATTCTAACTATCTTCCCTCCAAACAATCTAAACGGGTGGCGATGGAGACTCTTTTTAGACGCGCACGACTAAATGCGGCAGTAGCGGGCAACAGTGCTATTTTGCCATTTAAATCTGTGCTAAATGATCGATTCTAGGTGAGGCACAGCGCCTCGTCAAAGAATCGATTATTTTACATAGGTTTAAATGGAGGGAGTCCATTGCTGCCACATTCCACGAGCCGCCACTGCTAAATGGCTGAGATCAAGACCCGCGTGTGAGAAAGTGCAAATAGCAATTTTTCTGTATTTAAATTCATCGATGACTCCCTCGGAAACAATCGTGTTGTCCGATGTGAATTTAAACGTTATTTCAGGTAACATGAAATCCCCTAAAACCGTCGGTTGAAATCGTTTTGGTAACACACAGAGTTGGGCAAATGGGAATCGTAATCGTTCACACGATTACCGAGTAATCGTAATCGTCAAATCTTTGAATGGTAATTGAATCCATTTTTCACAGATAAATAGTAAAATCAAGGGTATTTTTGATTAGATCTAATACTTCTGCAACTAATATGATGGATGGCTTGTAAAAAATCAGCCTTGATTACCATAGAATCATCCTCCGAAAAAACGACGATTACGATTACTTGGTAATCGTGTAATCGATTACCACCCCCATTTGCCCAACTCTGGTAACACATCATTTAAAGATTTTGAAAGATTTTGTCATTTAAAAGATTCGTGATGATTTTGCTCAAAATTTCTGTTTAAATATAGCGATGGTGTTTAGTGATGTATCTCATCTATCATGTATTGCATCAGTAAAATTATTTACCAAGAGCTCGTGCAAATGTTGGTATATTACAGTAAATAGCTCTTCAATAAGATAATAATATTACCGCATAACATGATAAATATATCTCTAAACACAAGGATCATTCAGAGCTGGTATGCATATCATTTCAAGGCATACCACACCGGAGCGAACGCGAACGAGAACCCATTTGCGTTCGCGCTCGCCCGGTGTGGCACGGGCTTTTAACTCACATCCGTTGCAAATGAAACAAATGTACCCGGCTAGACGGTTGAAAAGGCTTGTAAAGGCTTTGAATACGGAATCTGCATGGCCTCTTCTTCCTAATACTTGAAATATACTTCTTCTGCACCTGTGTATTTCTCAGAAGGCAGTAAAAACACTTTTTCTTAATCACCGTCCAAAAACATGAGCCATTAACCTTCAATATTCGGATCCAGCTCAAAAATAATCCGACTTCATGAAGTTGAAAATTATTAAGGCTATCAAGATGCTTCCGACCTGAAGTAGGGGATTGTTTGATCCACTGTAGCGCCATCGGCCACTTTCCAAACTGTCGGCTTTTTTAGATGGTTGGGATTATTGGATGCTTATGCTGAGTAACGGAACGTTACGGTGTTCTTAAATTTTTTTATGGATTTTTTGATCCATCAAAGATAAAAAAATTGGTTGAGAAATAAAGTCATAATTTCGAGCACAGATTTCAGACGTCTTTTTAATGGGTGCAAGTAAGATGGATGGCGGACATCAAATCATTAAAGAGATTCGTTCTGAAACTTACGAATTTATTTCTCAACCAATTTTAATTGTTGATGGCTTAAAAAATTCATAATCATTGAAGAGCGCCATGCGTGGCGATCCGCTTAGTAGCATAATCATCTGTTATCCAATTCAAATTACCAAAAAAAAATGACATTTCGGTAAATGGTCAGTCAGTGGCGCCATCTGGCATAATAAATTATCCCCAATTTTTGCCTGGAATATCCCCTTGAGTTCTCAGAATAAAATTCAAGTTTGCATTGATAAATCCTGAAATGGCACCTCTTCTTTCCTGAAGAAATCTATATTATAAATGCCAGTTGGGTGGCTCGACATCGTATAATCATTGAACAGGGGCTCTCACGTAGCTTGATCTAATTGGCAACTAGAATCGAATCTGTGCGTTCTCCATTCTGCAACATGAGATTTTTTTCATCAGATAGAGGGAAGAATAGAGATAGGGCAATGAAAGGTGGCAGAGGCAAAGGAAGAGGGAGAGAGGGAGAGGGAGAGAGAGAGAGGAGAGAGAGAGATAAAAAGAGATCTAGCTTACAAGATATGAGCTCTTTATTAAGTTCCATCGGAAGGTTACCTGTCCACCGACAGAACAGAGCGCAATACCGTCCTCTTCCTTTTGAAAATAAACTTGAAAACAATTGAGCTGGTATCTCGTGGTGTAAGGGCTCATAAAACCCAAGGCGTGCTTTTAACTAGGAAATAGCATTAGGTTAGCGTTGACATTTCTGGTGAGGAGCAAACCACTTATTTGATAAGCTCTTGCTCAAGATATTCCGCCGCAACTTAGCTGTGGATGTGCTCAGGACGAAGTATAGTTCGCTGGACATGGGGCATGGAGCAATAAGCTCGAACGGCGAACGTAGATGCCAAATGTCGTCAAACACTGAGCATCGGTGCTTCGCTTTGCTGAAAGAACTGAGAACGATCATATTTTTGTATGGCTTATTTTTGTAAGAAGGGGGAGTGGGGTAGTAATAATAATAATAATCATCATGTGATTCTTATTCTAATGAGAAGAAGGTGGAAAGTAATCGACACTAATGTAATAATTTGAATTTTTGAAACTCAAGATAAGTAATAGTTACCTGGAATCTATGTACGAAAGACAAAATTAAAACAGTCGAAAATGCCATTTTTTTTTTCATTACATGATTTTACTTTTTGAAGGAAAAACTTCAGTTAGAAATTTTGGTTACCGCTCAATAGGAGGTCACAGATTTAACTTTTTTATTCTGAAAGTTGTTGATGTTGATTCATTTGGCGTTCTCAGCTCTTCCCAGATAATTCTTGTAAAAATACAGAAATAAGAATTTTATGCCCATGCGACATAGGTCTTTGTCCGCCCCAAATGAGCAGAGAACTACGGTCCCTAGACACATAACTAATTGTAAGTGTTTTTTTAACGATTATATAGACTACTACCCGCGTACTGAGCGAGGCCTTCGATTTTAATGTTAAATGACCTGCCAAATTCGAGTTTAGCGTTAGTTTTGATCAAAATATCCTATTTTTTTAAGTTTACGGGCGAGTTGACTAGAAAATTATATCATTTTTGAAATTAGCGTCCGAAATTCCAAAGACGAGCTGAATTTAAATAAAGTTAATGAGAAAATTATTAAAATCCACTAAATTTTAGTTAAAAAGAACACTTAGTACGTTTGGTGCATGTTGCGGACAATAGAAAGGCCTACTTTAGGAATGACCACATTTCATAGCGGTTAATCTGACAACAATGTTGGCCACGCAATGGTCCGGGTTTGCGACCGCGGCGATGATCACGTGATAACACGCGACTCTTGGGGCTCACATACACTCAGCAGACACAGTAGGAAGTAAAAGGGTCAAACAAATGCGATACATGAGCCCTCCAGCTATAATTTATTGAAAACAAATATTCCGAAGAATATTGCATTAAACTTAATTAGCTGATAAATATGCCTGACAATGAGTCATAAGGGGGAAAGGGAGGCTAATACAAGCGGAGTATATAGGGTGTCCAATAGTTCACATGAATTCTCAGTCACGTTTGGCCCACAAGATGTAAACATACACAAAAAGAGGGAGGGTAGCCCTGTTTTGAAGCTTTCGATCTTTGTAAAACTAAGCTAACATAATCGGTGACAAAATCTTAACTCTTTTGCATTATGACCTAGACCTAGCGTGTTTATGGTAATGGAGAATGGAGCTCTTGCAAGGTTTTGCTACAGGCAAATGGACTAGCAATTTCAGTGCGTAAAATGCTGCGAAAATAACGAGGAGACCATTAAAAACTCTAAAACTCACATTCCTCGCAGAGAAAACTTAATCCCACCGGATCCGGATTGATCTCTCTCGGATCCGCACCTCTAACAAGCAGCCGTCATCTTGCTTGTCAATCGTGTCACGTGTATCGCCACTATTCGCGAACCTTCTGTAAGGAAGACGGCAAGATGGCGGCTGATTTGTTTGAGGTGCGGATCCGAGGTTGATGCATACATGCAAGGGTGGCCACTCGAAACTTCAAGTTAAATTTTCCCTGCAAGGAGTGAGTTTTAGAGACTTATTTAATGGTCTAATCGTTATTTTCTCAGCATTTGACACTATAATTGTGATAGGCCATTTTTCTGTATCAAAACCTTGCAAGAGCTCCATTAGCGTCATCAATTTGGAGGATTTTTTAGTTGAGTCCAAGGGGGGTAGTTTTTGCTAACCGACCCCCCCCCCCGGACCATGATTTAGTCGAGGTTTCTTGTCACTTTGATCGCTTGCGTCGAGACATCGCTAAAATATAAGGGGAAATTTGTACTTGAATCCTAACTGAATAACCCTCTCCGTCAGTTACGCTTGTTACCATTAGACTGTCACGCGCAGTTTTTCTTTCGCAGCAGGTTGACTGAAAAATTTGGTCCAAAACTGACACATTAAGTGGGTCGTTAACAACCCACTGATGTTATAAAGGTTTTCAACTCCAAATTCAGCTTTTATTAACCAAACGCAGTCGGTTTACCGTTACACACTGAACTTTGAGCTTATAGTCTTGACCGTGAGGCGTTTAATCCAGACTTTTTTGATGGTACGTTGCATTGTTTTTTCCACGGACCTTTATCCAAAATTCACAAGTGCTTTCACTTACAGAAAAACTTTGCAAGACCTCTATGGTGGTTTCTGCTGACAGCTATTTCACAGAGATGTAGACACACTCCCCAGAAACGTGTGACTAAAAATTGCGGAGCCCGCATAACATCTGGAGCCTTACCTATACAGCGATATAGCCTCGGTCGCAAAATACTTTTTTCCGTTCCAAAAAATCACAGGTTCGCTCGTTAGCTTGAGTGTCGTAGAATTACTCATAGAAATCAATTAATTGACGAATCCTCCAACCAACTTCAACGAGCAGACCCGATTTTAGGGAATGACGTGCCTCTTTTCCGACTTTGATCCATGATCTAATTAACTACATTTTTATACTGCACATAGAGCGGATTTTGATGAGCACCCTGTATAGTGTATGTGCTCTACGAAGAATAGAGGTAATTAAAACACGCGTCTCACGTTTAAAAACTCTTCAGCGCGCGGTGGCGGCGCGTTGCGCAGGGCTAATAGGAGCACGAAATGTTCGCCTGCGCTTGATTTTTTACCGATTCTTCACTGATTTATTGGTCGGCTGCTGCGCGCCACACAGCCGCCAAGCTCTCACCACTCTTCCACATACACATTACCACTTTCATAATACATTCAGCTGTACTTACATATGTGTATACGACACCCTCCCCACTCCTCCCGCACCTCCGTGAACAGCGCACTTGCAACTTACTCACACTCTCTTGTAGAGTAAAGGTCTTGGCAGGGTTGCCAGGTTAAACAGAGGGTGAATTATCCAGAGACAAATAGAAGCCCAGCGCAAAGCTTGCGACAGGGAACAAAAGTCTCTTTTTCCAGCTGAAATTTGGTCGGGGCTCATCGATACAACAGCCAAAAGTCATCTAATGTTGAATGGTGGACATAGATTATGTTTCCTAATTCGTGGTTTAAATTGGCGTGTTTTTGTTGCTTTTTTTGTTTGTTATTCTTCTTTTTTTCTTTCCATACTTACGGTTACTGATTAACTATTTCTAATTTTGTTGCCTTAAATAATTGAAATTTAGTCTTCGACTGAATCAATGTTCACCATTCAACAGTAGGTGACCGTTAGCTGTTGTTGATGTGTTGAGACTCCGAACGGAAATGAACCTATTTTACTTGCCTGAATTTCATAACACGGGAAGCGTATAGAATGTGCTGGGGTCTCCATTTTTCTCTAAAATTACTACCAGAAGACCTTTCAATAGTTGTGCGGAGTTAGAGGGTCATTCAATGAGTTGAGTAAAATGAAATATGTAGACACCTTTGATTACCTATGCCACTTATAAGGAACAATGTTCAGCTTTGAGTGTATTTTTTTTTTACATTTTTGAGAGAACTGATTCGCACGGATTATTAGGTTAGATTAATTTTATTTGCGCTTAGTTAATTCGTATATTCTCCTGAGTCAGTGGTGGCTCGTGAAGAATTGAACGGTCGTTTTTCTTACATTTGATTCCATGCAAAAGTATCGATTATTTGTAGGCGAATTGTGGGTTCAATATAAGGGTCTACGGATTGATATAGACTTATACGGTGAAAGTATCGATACATTGAAGTTCACGAGCCGCTATACTATCTTAGATTGTTTTGGAAGGCGAGACAGGTTATTCGTCATTTCTTGGCATTCGTATTTTGTCATTATTTCCTCGAAATAACTTTTATCCTTCACAAATATTTATAATCTTTATAATGCTTTTTACTAATTGTGATTTTTGATTTTTGTTTTTTGACGATGAATAGACTACTATTACTTATTTACTTTCATACTCATCTGCAGCTGACCCATGCCTGATAGTGTACTGTCAAAAGATTCCACTTTTGATGGTTACTTCTGACGTGAAACGAGAAGAGGTATATACACTACAGTTTAATAAGTACATTATGCAAGGTGTAATTATGTATATACTTTACGATACAAAAAAGCAAAAAGGCAAGAGTTGCACATTTTAAAATTTCAAACTGAAACTTGGCAACTTTGGCTCTTAGAAGCCACTCAAACAATATCTTCAGGGAGCAGGGGCCATGTCTCCCGCCCTGATCGCTATCACTTTCTGCGTCGTGTTAAAAGATACATTTTGTTAGTGCATTGTCTGTGATATTTATTTCCCTTACTTTGCTCCCAATATAGAGCCGCGGCTGTATACCAGCAGATTTCTATCTGCAGTACCTTCGACTAGTTATAATTTTATTTTGTGTCCTCTCTGCTATCTCAATATCTGTGCGCGTAAAGTTTGCGAATGTCTATGGATTGTGTTGAGATGATCACTCGGAGATGTGATTACAGCGAGGTAATCTCCAGAAGAAGGGCTTATGAATCAGTGGGGGTCGTATTCATAGCCACTCTCAGTAGCGTACGCAGGGATTTGTCTGTCTTTCTCTTCTCCCGTATGAATGTATGTGCCGGAAAAGGAAAGAAATAGGGGCTGAAGTCACGTTTTAGCCCCTGTTCTTGTCCTTTTCTAACACAAGTGTTCTAGTGGGGCAAGAGAGAGAAAGACAAACTCCTGCGTACGCTACTGCCACTCTACAGTAAGGATTCATGGTTAGCAGTATGTAAGTTGTACCGGAGCGTAGCAAGTGGCTGCGGGGGGGGGGGGGGTGCTGTTAAATTTTACCGATTGTTTAAATTTCAAAAAGTGGCAGCTACCTTCTTAAGTTTATGACTTCGATAGAGGATTTTAAATTTTAAGTTGCACATACATTTCATTTCATAAATTCAACAAAACAATCATTAAAAATTTAAATCAACTTTGTAGATTGTAGACCCACTTCACAACTATAAAAATATAAAATTCAACCTTTTTCAATGTTCAAGTGCAAAGCCTAAAAGTTCAATTAAAAGATCTGAACAAAACACAACCTTTTGTCGTTTTTGATATAGGAATTTTCTAGATTTCTGGGACAAATTGATGCTCAAAGGAAAGTTCTTTGTTATCTGCTTAGAAAGCGAGCAAAACAGCACTAAATGCAATGTGCTAGTGACGTTATTTCCATAAGATCCTCTCTTTGGGAATGAGGTCATTATAGTACCATTAACTTAGAGCTGTTTTTCTGGCTTACTACACAACTTTGAGCATCTCTTTTGGATTGGTGGCATATCATTGTGTTCCTCACGACCCAATCTGTAAGAATTGACTTTCAAATTTACTGTTTAGAAACCTAATGCAACCGTTTGTTTGTTGTAATTCAGAGGTAACGTTCTTTTATTTGGGAGTTGCGAAACGTACTATCGGGGATAAAAGTACCTCGCCAGGATATGCAATACGCATCACACCCAATGCCCATGCGTTGAAGGGTGTACTGTGCATTGCGTATTGCATACCCTGACTTATTTTGAAACATTATTTTTTGGTCCACTATTTTGATGACAAAAAACAAAAAAAGCATAACACCACAATTTACGTTAGATACAATTCGAAATATCGAGAGATAAGTCTGCCTTTTGAGAAACTTTCAAATGTTTCCACTGGCTCTTAATACAGTTTTAATTATGACTGTGTTTATCTGCGACGTCTGGAGTGCGTAGGAACAGGAACACGGGTGATTCCTTTGAACTTTGAGCTAATTTTTCATCATGAGTAGTGAATTTGAGGGCCAAATTTTAACACGCTCGTCATTTGTTCTTCGAAACATCTTTGCCTTGAAAAGTGACATTCGGAATGCATAAAAAGAGGATGAGGATCAACTGGAGAAAAATTTAGGGGAGGATTCGGAAAATTTTAAAATATTGAACTGTGGAACTGACAAATTACATGGATATTTAGTGAGGAAATTAAAACTTGAGAATGGAAAATGTTAGGATTTTGAGGTAATCTCAAGGTTAATCCTGACTAGCCTTGAGATCTCCTTCAAATCTCGAAATTTTCCATCCTCAATCTTATCTCTAATATCCTGAATAAATATCATTCCGCGTTTATATAAATTTCATTTTCTTTTCTCGCTGCAGTATTCCATCAGTTCTATAGTCCAATATTTCACAATTCCCCATATTTACCTTATTCTACCAAAATCATTCTCCAGTTGATCCTCGTCCTGTTTTCACCCTCCATGTATTTCAAATGGCCTTTTTCAAGTCAAGGAAGTTTCGAGGAAAAGTTAAGGAACGTATTAAAATTCAGTCTTTTAACTTTTTCAACAGGCTCACCATTTCCATAGCTAAATTTTAATTAAGGATTTGACTATACATTTATTTACAAAAAAAAAAAAAGCCTTGCGAGAGATCCATTCTAATAGATAGGCAATCTTATGTTGTTTTACTGCTTTATTAAATGATTTATCTGTCAAAAGTTTCAATTTTTCGAGCCACCGCTCGCTAGCTCGCGCCGAGTTCGATCGGCACCCCCTTGACCTTAAGAGCTGGCACTCGAGACAGCCGAGATATCAATTATTGCCGCTTTGTCTAAAAATTGATGGGTAGCACAAAAGGAGTGAATGGGCAAACTAATAAGGTCGGGAGAGAGAATAATAGATGTTGAGGAGATGATAGAGTGAAGCGAGGGGGGAGAGAGCGAAATCGAGAGGGGAAAAATAGAAAGAGAAAGAGAGAGAGAGAGAGAGAGAGAAGAGAGAGAGAGAGAGAGAGAGAGAGAGCGCGAAAGAGGAGGGAGACAGAGAAGAATGAGCCAAAAGTCACAAATCATCACTCCTTTTGAAAAATTGGTTTCGAGTAGGAACATTTCCATGAAATATAGCTACCGGTTTCTCCTGTGCTCTGTGCTACATTAGCCCCTCCTATTTATATAACTCAAAAGAGTACTATCCATAACTTGAGTTTGGAAAGGGGACAGGAACAGGGACAGGGATTCTTACGTACACTCTTCACAAAACCATTACAATAAATTAAAATTAAATCTATCCCCTCGGTATAGAAGTAGATTACACGCTAAACCACTAACCCACGGAGGAGCAACAATTATGTTATGGTTAATAAATTTATACTTCTGTGACAGATTTTATACGATAAAAATACTATAATAACTTTTATAACTGCAGAACACTGGTTTTCATTCCGTATGAAAAGGTGAACATTTGTGTGTGTTTAATAATATAATTTATTTGACTGCTTGGGTCATGTTTCTTTTATTTCTTTTGTCGCGTTTTGGTCAATACAGTCGTGTTAAATCAACCTGAATCTAAAAGACATTTCACTGTCGTCCTCTTTGTAGTCATGTTTTCAACATTGCCAAATTAACGATGTAACTTATGTTCGCGCCTCAAACAAAGGTTAAAATGGCACGGTGAAAATTCAGACCGCACAACTGAGATCATTTCAACACTTGGTACTAATGTATTGAGTGCCAAAAGTACATCAAAGTCACAGCGATGGCGTAGCAAGAATATTTGACTGAGGATGACACGATTTTTAATCAGGGCAAATGGAAGATTCGAACCTCTAATAGAAATAGTGAACTTTGAAAGTCTGACAAAGCAAGACAGAAACGATTGGAAATTCTACAGCTGAAAAGTTGAATGTACCAAAAGAATATCAAGCTGTAAAATTCATATATTACGAGGATGATGCATCAAATCTACCTCACTCATATTGACTTATACAATGCGTCTATTTTTGAAGCAAGATTTCACAATTTTTACTATCATGCTCGCTTTTTGTTTCGATTCGGTAATGGAGCTGTTGCAAACTTTTGCTACAGGCTTATTAATAGTTGATAATGGGGGTAAACACCTGTAAAAATAACGATTAGCTCACTTAAAAAATCACGAAACCCACTCCCAAACTCATAAAATGCTTCCAAAGAGACCGTAATGGCGGCCGAGGCCGCCCAAATCTAATGGCGATTTTATGCTTCTCCTTCTTCTTGTGTATGGTGTTGCAAGAACACCTCGTGTAGATGGCGCTGATTGAATATAGGGAAACCCAATGCAAACCGCGGCCCCCGCCGCCATTACGGTCTCACGTTTAAAAGCATTTTGTGAAATCAGGAGGGGTTTCGTGATTTTTTAGTGCGCTAATCGTTATTTTTACAGGGTTTTACCCCTTAATCAACTATTATGAAGCCTGTAGTGAAAAGCAACAGCTCCATTTGAATCGATTGATATCAGTAAAATTCTGCACACACAAAAACTTGAGCTCTAACATGGAGACTGGAGACTTTGGTGAAATCTCTGCACTGCTGTGAGTATATTCTTTTGAAATAACTTTGTTAGACTTCAAGGTAAGTTTTTACCCCCCCCCCCTCATTAGTAAAACTGCTCCCTAATTTTTTTATTTTTCATACTGAACTGATACATTTCATTTGTCCCTAGTAATTGTGGTGAGAAAAATGGTTCTACAGGAAGTACGGGGCAAAGCGTGCAAATTGTCAACGTTGCACTTTTTCCCATTAAAATGCATGAAAAATATTGAGCCATTAGATGTGCAACGAACATCCTTAATTCAAAGTGACCTTTTACATGGGTTGAAATGGACAAAGTACAACGCTGCCTAATTGCACGCTCTGACGCAAGGGAGTAGAGCCTGAATGAAAAATGATTCGAGTACGTATTCTTATGCTTGTCATGATATTATTAATTCAGGTTCTCATATCACTCTGCAGAGATTTAGTGCGTACAGCACTTAAATTGCCGATCAATTAATTAAATTAATAAATGTGTGAGCCGGATTAAGCGCGTACTAAGGATTCTCTATATGCTTTCTCATTATTGCTTCTTTGCACAGCAGATCTACCGCTTTTTTGATTATTCAATTAGTTTCACAGATTGACCAAAACACGATAATAGTTCAGTTTAGTGTATGATTGTGATGCAAGAAACGCTGTGTTCTGTAATATTTTCTCAACCTTTGGAGTCATCGCTGACTAAGAAAAATTTGCTGATATTCTGATAATGTAGCGGTGATTCCATCGATTCAAAAAATAGTCACACGCTAAACTGAACAGTGTTAATTTTTAGTTAAACGGGAGAATCATTGGTGAATTGAAAAATGTCATTGAGCCATTGAATAATGGAGCTGTTGCAAACTTTTGCTACAGGCTTATTAATGGTTGATTATGGGGTAATACCCAGTAAAAATAACGATTAGCGCACTAAAAAATCACGAAATCCACTCCTAAACTCACAAAATGCTTTTAAACACGAGACCGTAATGGCGGCCGGGGCCGCGGTTTTCATCGGGGCTCCCTATCTTCAATCAGCGCCATCTACACGAGGTGTTCTCGCAACACCACACAAGAAGAAGAAGAAGCATACAATTGCCATAAGAAAACCGCGGCCTCGGCCGCCATTATGGTCTTGCATTTAAAAGCATTTTGTGAGTTTAGGAGTGGATTTCGAGATTTTTTAGTGTGCTAATCGTTATTTTTACAGGGTATTATCCCATATTCAACTATTAATAAGCCTGTAGCAAAAGTTTGCAACAGCTCCATTGAATGTACACAAAACGATAGCTCTTTTATGCAGTATGGTTTTATTTTGTTGATTTACATCTCGTTTTTTTCCCTTTTTTTTTAACCGTTCGATGTGGCAATGCGGTGACTTACGCAGTATTCGTGTTGGTATATCACCATGATAAAATTGAGACAAAGGAAAGGTGTCTGGGTCTGGCTAAAAAAGCTAAAGCTCCAGCTGAGTTCGGAGGCGAAGTCGATGGTATCTTATAAGGTAAGCAGATGGTATTTTCAGAGCGTCACTATTGCTCTCCTGCCGCCCATAATACTCGACGATGCTTGCGCCTCCCCTCATACCTCTTTGTTATTTCTCCAAGATATCCCATAGGGACAGTTAAACGAAAAACTTCACCGCAATGAAAATATATTTTTCTAAAAAGCAATGAAAAAGATAACACACTTCATCGATAACTTTAAACCATTTCTCTCCCGATTTTATCCAGCCACCTTAAATTCCCGTTGTAATTTTGCCCGGGCAACGCGAATATGCTCTCTCACTCTCACAACTGTATCCCCCTTCCCTCTGTCCCAAGCACATCTTCTGCTCCACACTTTGTGTCTATCACTAGCCTATAAACATTGCTCCACCTTTCCCTTCGGCAATTTAAAACTCCCTTAGCTCTCTATCCTAGGCACTCTGCGTCGCATAAATCAAAGGCGAATTCCTCCTCTTGAAAACTCGGAGCAATTTGAAAATGCGAGTGTCATAATATTGCTGAGAAAAGAAAGTGATTGGATACTGTCGTGTCGTTGATGGGCGTTCAGAGATACTAGTGCGGAAAGAGAGTCTGTCGGAGGTTAAAAAAAATGAGGAGAAAGAGAAAAAAGTGCACTTTTACCAAAGTAGTGATTATGTTTTATTAAAAAGGTTGCTTTTAACACAGGTCATTAGCAGTTCCCAACCTCTCTGTGGTCGTAGCTCGTAGCCCCCCCCCCCCAATTCAAGATAAGATCCGACCGTGTACCCCTGTATATTTTTTTTTCGGGCTCTGTAAGAGGGCACGCAGTTTTTGGAGTTTCTGACCGCTTTACCGACGGAAACTCGATTTTTTCATTCAGACCCTATCGTGTTCCACCCAGTACGCTGAACAATTTAGAAAACGAAAATTCGATATTTTCCTCAACTGATTCAGCAGATCAAGATGAACAACATTTTTCAAATGAAAAAAAAAAAAAAAACTATCGATTTTCCTTTGGGAATTAAAGAGGTCAAAAACTCATCAATAAGGGCGACCCCCTGCAGCACCCACGTATAATCCCGACCACTCTGACTGAACCTCAGAATGGGTCTGTTGCAAACTTTTGCTATAGCGCTATAGAGTGGTCAATCTCATGTAAAATCGCGTGAAAAGTCCGTTGGTGGCATTAGAAAGTTATAAAATGTAATAAAAAACTCATAAGAGGCATTAAACTGAAATCCAAGATGGTGATAAAATATCGAGCAACCTGTATGCAAGCATCATGAACATGCAAGATGGCCAACCTCACAACATCGATCACAACCAATCACAACGCAAACAAACTCATAACCTCCGATGTTGTGAGGTTGTTAACGTTGGCCATCATGGATGTTCACGGTGCGTGCTCACAGATTGCTCGATATTTACCGCCATCTTGGGTTTCAGTTAAACGCCTCTTTACTGCATTTTATGACTTTCTAATACCACCAACGGACTTTCTTTCCACTTGATTTTACTTAAGATTTGACACTCTTTACCTATCGCTGTAGCAAAAGTTTGCAATAGACCCATTGTCCGCACTCAAGTTCGTTTTCAAATGGTATTGATCAAACCTTCCGTAACTCGTAAAATCGCGTATTTTTTTTAAACCCCGCGTGGCCGCGTCCAATCGCGCAACAACGGAACGTAGATCAAAGGATCCGATTCCAGGAGCGTTGATGGCATGATGGCACATCGCAACGCAGCACGAGTGCCAAGTTTGGGCCACAAATATTTATCGTCTCGTCGCAGAATATTGATCGGCCTCCCTTTCATCTTTAGCCGCGATACATCATGAGTCACGCGCTTTTATAATTCCTCTCCCGTCGAATTAAAAAAAATAAAAATATTTGAGGCCGGACCTAACGTCGAACCCGCCTTCTCAGTGCGCATTTGAAAACAATAGAATATAAACAATTAATCTGTCGAATTATGCACATAATGATGTCCCGTCGATTCAACCGTCCGGACAATATTAATGAGACGAGAAAGTTGGATCACAAAACGCCCCGTGCGCATTTGGGAAATCCATCGACCAACGCGGCATCGCGCATTCATAATATGGTCGTCATCATCAGTGGCGTATTAAAACCTGGTATCGCCTGTTGTGAACATTTAATTTCACCCTAAAATCTAAAAAAAGGGGCGATCTTTTTCAAAAATGAACACCTAATATAATAGTTGTCACTCACAGAGTTGCCGTTTTGCTTAATTTTATTAGAATTCTCAATCTAGGCGTGAATTCCTTTTTTATGAAAAGACTGTGGCTGCAATTCAGAGACTTTACTTGGGATCCAATTTCCTTTCTTTGGCTTATAAAATACTCGAGTCAAATGAGAACATTTGCAATTACTCACAGTAAACCTGCAATTCTTAGAGAAATCTTGAATTTAATTCAAAGGTAGCTAACCACCTACCTCGAAATTATCTCCTGAAGGTTTATTCTGAAGGGGTTCTGTCTCTGAATTATTTTGAATCTAGAGAATGGTTTAAGTCTAAGCCAACCCAAGACAAGCCAAAAGGATCTCAAGGAAAGTTTCTGAATTGCACCCTAAATTTTATGATAAAAATGTACCTTAACTGTTTTGAGCAAAATTTCCAGGAGCGTGGAAAAAGTGATATCTATTGGGTTGAAATTGGTGGAAATGTGATTTTGGTAAAAAATTAGCTCTGCGTTCCCTGGTGCTTTGATTGCACTGAGTGACAGTTCAGTATTTGGCCTGTAATTAGCGCTAGTGTTAACTTAAGTCATTAAAAAAACAAACATGTACTTTTAAGTGGTGGTTAACCTAATTTATCATTGTTTACTACCGGGTTTAAATTCAAATTCAGCGTAAAAAAGAATGAAATTCGACATACTATAAATTCGTGGTCGACATTGTTGTTTTGGTATTCTTTGAAATATTCTCATACATTAACATACCATGTTTATAAAATTTTCTCAAGATTACCTTTTTTGTATTTTAAATCTTCGATCCCACATGGAATTGTCAGAATTCGGAAATGTTTAGCTCACGAGTCACGATGGCTTGTTTTAACCGTCATATGGTGAAATTGGCCGAAATTCGATTTCGAACCGGGATCGGTCAACACTTCCACGATCAGGTCAGCTGATAGACAAAACAACGATTGCTCGTTTAACCCATTTATGCCTAGTGGTGCAAAAACGCACCAAAAAACACGGTGTTTTTTATACATTAATTCCCAAATGATATTGTATGTGGCTAGTGGTGCGTTTTCGCACCAAGCGTTTTTGGCTGTAAAAATGCATGGGGAAAAAAAAAAAAAAAAAAAAAAAAAAAAAAAAAAAAAAAAAATTGGGACCAAAATGGACTAACTTTGAAAATTTCACAAAAATCTGAGACCAAAAATATTTCTGGGCACAAATGGGTTAAATTGAGCGCAGGGTAGTTAACTATTCATGGTCCGCGGTGTTCATTTTGCCTATCCACCCAATTGAAGGCGCTCGGAGATACGTTGTTTTTGAGTCAATTTCAATGTCATTAGGAAATTGAAATTTTGTAAGACAGAGCTAGTTACAAGAGCAAATATACTACAGTGACTATATAAACCACAGTGTGGTTATTTTGGCCGAGTTGCTGATTGGCTGGCGTTAATGTACTCAAGCGGCCTCGTCCGCCCACAAGAACGCGCGTAAAATACCTGATTTTCCACACGAAACACGTTGATGAGGCGATTGGGCGAAGAGATTATATGAGCGGAGAGGAGTTGAGAGAATGTAAACAAACTGGCCGCTGACGCCTAAGACGAAAGGATCCTTTTACAGTGACTATGGCAAAATAAGGGCTAAAGTTGGAGTTTAAAGCTCAGTTTTATGATTTTGACACTGTAAGCTTTCGATAGTGACCTTATTTTTCAAATTTGGTTTGAGACAATAAAATTAACGATTTTTTGAAAATCGGGTGTTTTACGTGCATTCTTATGGGCGGTAAGGTCGGCTTGGTGACCACACTTTGTTTTATCTAGTCATCGTAGAATATACTCGTGGGTGGTCTCGAAAGGATTCAGGTACATTTTCGCAATGTAGCACAACGATGCAATACAGTAGTTTAACTGTCTCGAGAGAAAAAACTCAAAACTGTAAGATGTTTTTCCACCAATAGACACACCGTTGGATGTGAGAGTTTCTTTAAGTTCACGGCAAACGGCAATCCTGAATCCTGATGGCAACTCATCCAATTTGAAGTGATAGCTCCATTCTTCTGCTGAATGAACATAAAAAAAAAAAAAAAAAAAAACGTTACGTGTTACCTAAACGTAATAATCTTGCTATATCATTGTTCAAGTTATTTTCTTTTTTTCTTTGTTTTTGTTTTCGAAAATTTCAATTTACTCCTTTAACCTGTTTTCGTATCCCCTTACTCTTCAATAGCATGCACATAAGCTTTTCAGGGACGGTCCTTACTTAATTTTTTCGGTCACAATGGAGCTGTCGCAAACTATTGCGACATGCTTATTAATGGTTCATTAAGGGGTAAAACCTTGTAAAAATGATGATAAACGCACTAAAAAATCACGACATCCACTCCCAAACTCATAAAATGCTTTGAAATTCGAAACCGTAATGGCGGTGATTACCGCCTTATACATTGGGGTCCCCTATCTCAATAATAAGCTCCATCCTCATGAGTTGTTCTCGGACACCACACAAGAAGAAGAAGTATCAAACAATTTCCATAAGATTTAGGCGGTAATCACCGCTATTACGGTCCCGCGTTAGAAAGTATTTTATGATTTTAGGAGTGGATTGTGCGCTCATCGTCATTTTATGGGGTTTTACCACTGAATCAACTATTACTGAGCCTATAGCAAAAGTTCGCAACAGCTTTCGTCTCTTTCGGTCATTTTTCGCCGAAATCTGGTAACAAGAGACGCATGGAAAAAAATTTTAAAAAAAAGAAAAGTCTTGGTGCAAGAGTATCATTGTAAGTACTTTTGATACACGGAAAAAAAACTACGGTGAAAATAACCATACGGATACCTGATTTTGGCACCTGCTAGATGTTATGGTAATGTTAACCAGGAGTATACTATGTTTTGACTATAGGCACTAGGTGATGTTACCTAATTGCATGTTGAATTTACTCAAAGTATCGGTAAATGTACCATACTTCTGGTCAAGTTTACCATAACATCTAGCAGGTGCCAAAATCAGGTATCCGTATGGTTATTTTCACTGATCTTTTTTTTCCGTGTAGGTGGGAGGGAGCTCTGGGGAAGGTGGGGAGAGAGACCGAGGCTCGATACGTGAAACAGAGACAGAACGGCACAGGAAACTGTTTGTTGCAGAGGTGGATCCAGGACTTCAAACCCCCCCCCCCCCCCCCCACAATCCGCAGCTCTCCTTCTCTTGTTACGCATTTGGATGCACTCAATGCAATAAATATCGTCCCATCGTATGAGGTCACATTTGAAGATGCTGTTTCTTCAGAAAGGGGGTTGTTGTTGATGCTTCGATTTCATCAGGCAATTCGAGTTTAACCTTTTTAGGGGGGGGGGTGGTTGATCCTAAATTTCCCGTATTTCGTTTCATTTTATTTATAATTATTTATTTTTATTTTTTGTGAGGGGGGGGGCAAAATGGTGAATTATTTAACTGAGATGTAAAACTTTATCCGGAAAATAAGCGAAATATCAAATTATTTTGTTTTTACTGGTATTTGGATCAGTTTCGCCTAAAATTTGTCTAACCTTTCCTGAATTATGTAAATCATAAGCTTAAGAATGGTCTCATAGCAACGAGCAAGAGCGGAGACAATTATTCAAGATAGCACGCTGTCGCATTCGATGTATTACTTTTGCAATATTCGTCCGCTTCTCTGGAATTTTCAAGTGCACCCAAATTGCGCTGGGGGGAGTAGGGTCTCTCCGATTGGCGCCGCTGCCTAAAGGGCCCCAGCCAGTTTTAATTTTGGGGCCTAAACCCGTAACTTCAATGAGCAGCCCTGTCTCGACGTCCCAACGATTTGGAAATACATCAATTTTCAGCGTCGGAAGTTACGTTTATTTTACGTGTAAATGAACGAGAATGGGACCACGATCTATTCTCGGATTTTCGAGTGGACCTGAAACACGTTGCACCCCCGTTGGCGCCTTTGCAGTTGAAAGCAAAGCTTTTGAAAGATTTGACCCTATAAAACGACACAAAATTATTATTTATTGTGATGATAACACTTGCCGCAAAAAGTGGCGGAAAAACACACTTTACACGTGCCGCAACATTCTTCTGAGAAGAACTCTACCAGGAAATCAAAAAAAGATAAGTTCCGTTTCAGGGACCGAGACCGCCTATGTGCCTACGACATATACGAGTCATCAACTTAAATCCAATTCCAGGTAATACGGTGGGCTGTGAATTCAACCAAAGCTCAAAATGAATTGCTCATACCACTGAAATCTTAATCCTTAATCGTTCAAGTGCTCGCAAAAGATCGTTTATGTACTTATAAGCATGGTTTTGTTGCTGTATCTTAAATTTCTAATCTTGTGAGACTTTCAAGGGAACAAATCTGTCCAGAACTCTAAAAGACTACCTCCCAGCTGGCACATAATCGCAAAGGGCGGTTCCAGAAATTTCTCTCTCTCTCTCTCTCTCTCTCTCCCTTAATTTTTACCTATTGTTAAGTATTATTTATTCTTTTTTATTTTTTATTTTTAGTTTTTTTATTTCTTTAAGTTAATTATGTTAAATAATTTGTTGAATAAAAAAAGCGTATCATCATCATCATCATCTCTCTCTCTCTCTCTCTCTCTCTCTCTCTCATTTTTTATATCCATAAGATTATTTTTGTATATAATTTATATTTATTTTTAATTGTATATTCAATTATCCTGGTTCTAGGGTAGAAAGGACTACTGAAAGTCTTATTAGAGCCAGGCTAAATAAAATCAATCAATCAATCAATCAATCAATCTCTCTCTCTCTCTCTCTCTTCTCTCTCTCTCTCTCTCTCTCCTCTCCGCCCATTTGAAAGCGTGTATTAGAAAAGGACATTGAAAGGGGCTAAAATCACATGATGATCTCTTCTCCGTCAATCCTTTTCTATGAGGTTAAACGGGCACTTCCGTCTTCTAGGTGGAATTATAGGTATATTCAAATGTAAGGAAAGTACTGGGAAGGGGATAGGGGCGATCACCCTTTCCTCCAAAAATCAATGAGCCAAAAAACAAAAAGTCATCACTTTTCACCGACTTCCTCCCCCTCTCGCCAGCAAACTCTGTATTGACGCCACTGCCCTCAAGTGCCATTCAGCCTGAGGTTTTTAATTGCTCCTCTACCCGATGTCTCTATGCGTGGGCGGTCCGCGACACGAATCAGGCGAATCTACCCCTGCCTCGAGATGCGCTTTGATACGTCAATGACTGTATTCGGCCAAAACTTTCTTAAGGTAAGTATATACATCGAATTCAAAAAGGGTTCTATCAACAAATCCAGTAACTATTGACATAGTTGCAAACTATCCGGTCCACAGAGATTAATTTTTTCTTGCCTGGATTCACGTATAGGTCTAATTGAGATAAACTTTTCGGGACCTCTCTTGAGTGGAATATTAAAATAAGTCACGCCCGGAGTGAATGATAATGAAAATACACCTTCTAACGTGCGTCAATCTAACGACATATGTTATGTTCCTCCGCATTCTGAGTAATTTATTTTCATTGATATTTCAAATATTTTTTTTTCTTTTTTTATAAACTCTTTGACACATTCTTCGGTCTGGAAAAAAATCGGAATAAAATGTGGCAGTTTTTTTTTAAAGAAATAGTGATGAAACGCCAGTTTGTTTTCGTTGAATGTATATTTGGCCAAGGTTGAATTTGAAACAGCCGTACTTATAAACGAGGAAAGAAAAAGAAACGTTTTAAATACATCATTTAATGGAATGTCAAAAATTACTCACATACTTTGAACCGAGAATTTAGAAGGATTCCTGTGGTATTTACATATTAAAATTGCCCAAACTGCATAGCTGTGTTCCTTTTTTTGACGCGCTTGAGAAGATAAATATTTCCAAAGAGTCAAATTCTCTGAACTCCAACTCAGTCAATGTCGACATTTTTACTTAATCAGAACATGACATACTCGGATTATGTCCATTTTTATTATAATTTTGGAGCAGATTCGGCATCTTATGAAGAAAAAAAATGTGAAATTTCTACTCTCGCCCATCTCGCTGTCTTGTTGACCGTTCAAATTTGAATTCGACTGGAATTTTTTGTCTCTTTCAGAGAGGAGATCTTTTCGAGGGCAAAGAGAAAGAGAGGGATTGAGGGGGATAAAGTGAGAGAGAGGGGAAGAGAGAGAGAGAGAGAGAGAGAGAGAGAGAGGGAGTGGGAGAGAGAGAAAGAGAGAAGTTTAAGGGGAGGGGATATAATTTGTTGGCGTGATGACATCCTTAGATGAATAAGTAATATAACAAGAGCGAGCCGACAAACAAACGGGGCATATCGGATGAATTCGTGAGCATCTTTGGCTTCTGAAATTGGTTACGCTTCTTCCAATTTGGAATTAATTACATATCCATGTTTAGTACCCGCTTAACCCAACGAAGAATGCACAAATGCGCGATAAAGATTAACTCTTACCTCGGGCCGAAATGTCTCTCGAGTCTCAAACTTCACATTCGTGCAATTTTCGGCGTTCCATTAATTATACTGCAACTAATCTGCACTAATAAAGTTGGGGAGTCCTCGTCATACCATCATTTGTAAGAAGGAAAAAGTCGAATAAATCTTGATGGATTTGAGGCAACGCAATCAAACAGGAATGTTCGTTCTTCGATTTTTATGAGGCCTAAGCTGTTTGACACTCAGGAATAAAGAGGAGACATACCCTTTACGGCTCTATAAAATGAGCTGTCTAAAAACTGAATAGCCTTAACAGTTTCAAAAGAAGATAGTGATTTTAATTGAAAATAAGATGTTTAAATGGTTGCAAAAACATTTAATTTCTATAAACGACAGCTCGTAAGATCATATTATTTCAGCCTCAGATTAGCCGAGAGCCGCACAAGTTTACAACCAAGCAAACGTTATTGGTAGCGTAAACGCGCATAAAGACTGGGCAGACCTGGGAAGAAAATACACAATACTACAGCATCAAACGCAGGACGTTTCGTCCAATTTTCAAAGTCCACATTTTCATACGTTCACTATAACTCCCTCCCCCCATTACTTAGCGTTAAATCCATATTCCAGGCGGTCTTTTTTTTTTTTTTCTTGGCCGGGTGGCTACCGCCACTTATGATTTTAAAAGTCCAACACTCCATCAGCGCCCATGGCGTATCCAGTGGGAATGTCCAGACCCCTCCCCCCCTTCCTCACGCCACAGAACCGTATCCTAATTAAAGGTAATTTTTGCAAATTCAGAGACCTTTTTCCAAATCGTTACCTTCGAACTGAGGTACTTTTTCAAAATAATACACGTGCGGAGCTCGTAATTTTCAAAAAGCCGATTTTTTTGGTAAAAAAACGTAAATTTGGCAACGTTCCCTGGGAGTTTTTGGTGGAAAGTTGATAATTCGGAATCAGCGAACAAAAATACATAAAGTTCCGTTAAAAAACCAACTACCTCCATTTTTGCAGGGTAAGCCACTTTTTTCGTCTCTATTGCCTGGACTATCTAGACGCAATTTCTTAACTCCGGACCTCTCCCCCCTTCCCCCCTGGCTGTGCCAGAGACCAGCGCGAAAGGCATGGATAAAAGTTGTAAATGTATAGTAAAAAAATAATGGTAACAGCTTTCGCTGCTGCTTGGTAAGATACATTTATTTTATGAATTATTTGTTGAACTGTGTGTTGGATTCAATTGGAGTAACCTCGAATGGAGTCACTTGATAAAACGCAGTTACCATTGTATTCCAGTGGCGTAGCGTGCAACTTGGCAACGTTGCAGTTCGTCCATTTAAAGCCATGAAAAAGATCGAACTGTAGGGTGTTCGGTGAACATCTTCGCATTCGACCTTTTACATGGCTTTAAATGGACGAACTGCAACGTTGCCAAATTGCACGCTACGCCACTGTTGTATTCGGAAAACAACTCGAACGATTGAAATAATAGAGTTCACCTTATTAGATGAAAAGGATTCACTTTTCAATTCATCGAAACATCATTGGCCGAAATTTTAGATGACCTTTTAGAGGGTGTACAACGAATTTTAATGAAAGAACTAAACAAAAGAAAATTAACTCGCACTACTCGCCCAGTTTATCTCTGATCAATACTTGGTGTCTTTTAAACATAAAGAGACCCCATAGGTACAATACTTTTGATGCACCGAAAAAGTTTTTGAACGGGGATAAGTACTTTCCAAATTATTCTGTTGAAAAGTTTTCCTAAGTCTTCAGTATGAAAATGGATCCTTGGCAAATCAGTTTCTTACTTTTGATAAACTTGTTCAAAATTTGAAGGATGATGCAGTGACGCTAAAAACAGACCGTTTATTGCCTCTTACGTAGTAATCACGGATCTTTCCGGAACTTGTCTCAAATGATACCTGCGTGATAACTGTGGTGAAAATATTAGCAGGAGTTTTCGCACGGTCTCCGAGGTACAGCCTCCCTAAATGCCCCCCTAATAATTGAATGTCTAGAATTCATGGATGATTCAAAAATTTTGAACAATTCAATCCATTGGTATGCTTTTTTTATTTAAAATACTTTGATGAGTTATATATTTTAGTTCTCCGGTTGATTAACCAACGGATTCGTGAATAACTTTAATAGTATACGCAAAACAGCAACATACTATGTTGTAGTCAACTTGATTGTGGATGTGGAATAAATGGTTTGCGGCTGGAATTAGTCGTGCCAAATCACGAAATGGTTGACTTGTTTGGCCGCCAAACTTTGGAATATTCAACAGCACCAGCTGTTATGCAAAATGATGAGCAACGGTGGTTATTCTGTGGAATGGACATCTGCGCCAGTTATTATTATTAGTTACTATTAGTGGAATGGTAATAAAAACGAGAAAGTTAAAAGAAAAACATCCATTTTGTAAAATCACTGGTTCCGTTTAAGAGACGTAAAACACTTGAGTAAGTACTACTGATTGACACTAATCAACCTTTAGGCAAGTTATTAAGTCCTTTCACCACGGTCCGACGAATAGAGTGATGAGCGAAGATGAGGTAGATAATTAAGAATACATGTCTCTACAGTTTTGGCCTACATAAAAAAATGTTGTTCCACGCTTTTTGAAAAAGTTTCGGGGAAACAATTGTTTCACTAGAATTATTTAGACCTACCAGATGATGACTCTCTTCTAAACGTTAATTTGTTTAACCTATGATAATCGCAATTTATCTTGATTTTCATTATAAATGTGTTCTAATAAACGCCATCTTTCGGATGTGTCTGCCTTACTAAACATGATGCCTCGGACAAAGCTTTAAGTTCTAAAAATAAAAAAAAATCATTCGTAGCATTGCACTGTCACGTGACGTGACATGCATGTCATCAACGAAGATAGATGGATTTATAAATTAACAACCTCGGACCCTCGATCTCATTTCAAGTGATATAACTTACAATTTTAAGAATTTTAAAGAAGATGAAACCATTGCTTAAAATTAGTTGTAACAGAGACATAGTCAAAACCAAGATCAATCGGCGAGACTTGTCTCGAAAGTTGATAAAGGGATTGGTGCCCAAGAAGGTCATGAGGCAACCAATCCAAGATTGCTCTAGAGTGAGCCGCTTCTATGTTCGTCGCTATTGAAGAAGTTTGTCTGCCGAAATAAAACCTAACAATGGCTATCTTCACTTTCCAATTACGGAAAGAATATCTCAATGAGAAATTGCGAAACCTTGCAAGTTTGGCTCTTTTGAATTCAAAACGACCAAGTTGCTTATCCCAGGCGTCTCAGCAGTGCCGATCTGTGAACGTTTGCTGAGAGATGATTGGTCTGTAAAATCGAACATTTTTGGGCTCACTCTGTAAACGACTAACTTAATTATTTTGAGCATCATAGCTGTGCTGAGTTGCATTGCCCAAGTTTAACGTTTTTAGTGATTTCAAAGAAAATGTTAATTTACTTTAAAATTATGTAATGTTCCTTTAATTCCCCCCCCCCCCCCAATGGATTTTTGTTTATTTTTTATAGTATGTTTCATCAAAAGAAAATGCATTGCTACATTTTTCAAATTTTTTTAAAAATCTGTAAGTAACGCAGATAAAAAATAAAAAAGGATCGCTTCAAAGATAGTTGCTCTCTTTATTTGCAACAGATCTCTCTGAAACCTGAGGTTCCATTTTTCTACAGAATCGGAAAATCTCGAATCATATGCAAGATATTTTCAACTACCTGGGACGTACGGGACACTCTGTATAGTCCATATTTTCAGCGACTTAGTCGACCTCTAACCAGTCAACCCTTCCTTTTTTCACCGATCACCATAATCAAGCTCACTCGTTGGCGGTGAGCAGACTTTGGTGACTGGTGAGCGGTGAGCAGTATTGCCAAATCTCTAGAGTATCCCATCCAGGACCTCGCCTTTCTCTTTCTGTGTCCATAATAATGAGTGAGTGAGAAATGAATTGATGGAGGGTCCATCACGTGCGACTATAGCGATTACCAAAGACATTACAGAAGAAGAAACCAACGCCGAAAATTGACGTCGGGTATCGTAATGGGCGCCCAATTGAACGCCCGTTAAACGAAACGTTAAAGGCTTACGGAGTTGTGACATAAAGCTATGTTTCAAAAGAATGCATTTAACTTTTTGTTTTCAAGCGCGCAAAATTATGTTATACATTTAATATTAAAAATGAAACTGACGACCTCAAATGAAAAATTTGGTCAGTTATCTGCTAGATATTAAAATGATAGAAAGTATATCAGAGAGGTTATGTGCACAGCAAAGTGAACAATAACCGACCGATGGTTAGCTCCAATTTTCAAAGAACTGGCGCCGCTTTTCAGTAAGGTGTGTAATATGCTGTGCTGTGCATGTTTTTATAGAACAAAGCAAATGTTGCTCCCCCCCCCCCCAGTATTCAAACCCACCCCTTCAACATAACGACCATTTAAAGATTCTGAGGCTTGAGGGGGGGGGGGGTCAGAAAAAAGACCCAAAACTGAGCGAAACATGGCTAAGACGATCTTAAATAGAGAAAAACAATGGCGCAAACCGCGAGTCAAACCGAATTTTCAATCTAAAGTTACGGTCGAGTATGAATAAGGGTGCCCCTTCTGGGAGACCCAACTACCCCTTTTCAATCGGCCTTAACTTTCAATTGAAAAGTAGGTTTAAATCGCGGTTTGTGCCATCATTGTTTTTCTCTATTTATGATCATTTTAGCCATATATCGCTCAATTTTAGGTATTTTTTTCTGAAGGTCCCCCCTTAGGCCCGGAATCTTTAAATTACCGCAATTTTGAAGGGGTGGGTTTGACGTGTTCAATGTTGAATGTGTTCAATGGTTCATCCCGCGTCTATTCCCCATTTCGATCAATGTAAAATTATATATGCATTTTAACCTGAAATCTGACAACATTGCCTATAGTGAGTAAACACATCAGCATCTCCATCTCCTCAACCGTCGCGGCCGGTCCCTTTTGACGAAATCGGCGAATCGCAGAAGACTGATGCGACTTCACCGGGTAACGACAGACTAGTTTTCTTAAACAGTCGTCGACGTTTGACGGTTCGATCGGTTGACGTTCGGATGTCTTCTGAAGTTTGATGTCGGATGTCTCTTCGCTGACTTCTCGTTTTAATCCGTCCTGTCCCGGGTCCCGTCTCCTCCGTCGTCGGTTTGACTCTGCTTGCTTTGCTTGTCTGCCTCCCTGCATTGATTTATGCTCTAATCTGATCTCCGATTTTGGTCACAATCGGGAACTGGTTTACATTGTATGGTGTCCGTTTCACAAGTGCACTGGCACTAACCGCGAATCCCCGAGCCCCTGCGGAACCGCCGCGCGCCACTTTGAACTACCACCGCCTAAAGCGCAAAAACTGAAAACTTCATAGAAACGTCGTAGCTGTAAATTCATCACCGTGTTTATTTCTCTTCCCTGTAAAAATGAACGTTTGACTTCTTGAAACAAAAGAAAAATTATTTACTGATTTTATGAGTATTTGTTGCATTCTCTCCGTCCCTGACAGACTCTCAACGCTCGATGAAGTGGAATTTTTTTCTTATTCAATGATGCGGGGAATAGAAATAATTGAAACATCAATTGATCCATGGTTCCATGCTCCAGAGGTAGACACGTTATACAGATAGTAGCATTCTTACTGATGCATGAATAGGGTTCGTTGGTATCCTCAAATAACGAGGCGGGTCCTGATTGAAAAGGAAGAAAAAGGTATAAAAGGGACCGATCCCAGATCCAGGTAGGCTTCAAAACAATTCCAGAGGAGGATCCTTAAGGTGAATCTACAGCATTTAGCGTTATGATGCCTGCCACCAGAGTGTTTGATGCCACCATTTGATAACTGTCAAATTACTCACCAATAGTAATTTATATTTAAGAAAACGGAGTGTCTGGTACTTATGATTACTTTATTACCATTAGAAGGAATAGGAATAGAAGTCTCAGCAAGATATCTTGTCAAAAACTTTGAAAGTATGGCTGAAAGTACCATGCATAAAATGAAATACCCATCGCATTTTGATATACAAACTTGAATCAATTTGCGACGTTCCGTTTTATGGTACTTTCAATTTACAGAAGCAATGACTGGGGTTATTATTGAAACTAATCCATTCAGTGGCGCACCGAGAACTTTAGTTTGGTGGGGGTTTTACCGCAAATTTTCCATTTTATGAGGCCTTAGGGGGGGTTTTGAAAGCAATTTTGGCCGAAGATGATCTTTTTTAGGGAAATCTTGATGCTAAGGGGGGGTTTTGACCCTAAAACCACCCCCTTCGGTGCGCCACTGAATCCATTTATTATCTAAAAAGAATATTTTGCATTGGTAGAAATTAACCAAATTCTGAATGCAAATGCGGTTAAGATTGAGAAAAATAAGGACTTTGGAAAATCAGTCAATTGATTCATCAAGTTACAAGAAAAAAAAATAAAAACGGAAACAGAAAGAAGAAAATGAACTGTATCAAACGTAAACAAAAAACGAAAACAAATTATAGATGAAATTTTACTGTCAACTGAAAATAAAACAAGGGAAAAACTATTATTCCTTGAAGCCAGTGTCGTACACGAAGGGGGGGGGGAGAGGCGGCAGACCTCATATTTATAGGGGTGGAGGGGAAGACGGGAATAATTTTCAGTCAAACGCTTATCAGTGAAAGCCCCTACCAAAAAAACCTGCGTGTGCTACTGCTTGAAGCCCTCTTGGTAGATGCGACGGAACGTCCATTTACTCCTTGTTCGGGCAAAAATGAGAGGGGGGATGTCATGGTTTCCCAGGAAACGTAAAAAATGGAAAAAAGAAGAAATTCTCAATTGAAAAAAATTCCTGACAAGAAATTTTTCTTTTCAATTCTAGAGAACCGAGCTAGCTGGTGACCATCTTGTGCAAAATCATCAAAATCACCATCTGAACCATCTCATTAAATTCACAATCAAAAATAAGATTCAAACCAATTTATTAGCCAACACTCAAATTCCAATTTACGATCAATTTTAAAAGTTTCTATTTATCAAAGTTTGTTCACTTCTCTCATGTATTCATTATGTCTTTCATAGCTTTCTCCTCATTATGTAAAATATTATTATTTTAGATTTAAGTTCAAAATATTCCTGTTTTTTAATTATTTTAAGAGGAAAAAAGAGTATCGCGCATTAGCAGGAGTACATACAGGAATTGCAGCCCTGTTGTTAGAAGCGGGTACAACTGTTAAACTGGTATAAGCTGTTCGGGTGCCTCTGCCATTGTTACTCGTTTCAATATTAACAATGAAACCAGCAACTGAAACTGAAGATATTTTAACAAAAGCTTCAACTACACTGTGCAACAGCCTGTCTGTCCCCCTGACGAAACCTATTTTTCTCGATCCTATGGGTGTTAAAACGAAGGAAAATCGCCGTCAGAACCCCACATCTTGGGCGGGAGGGCTAAAAACCCGCCATTTTTGAATTTTCGCCAATTTTGCATACCTTTGATCGATTTTTCCAATTTTTCGGTACAAAAACCAATCGAACAAAAAAATCTAATTAATGCATCTGAAAGAGCATTAAATTTGCTACAAATCCGTGTAATCAGATTCATTTTACTATATTTTTTTCTTTGGAATAATTACGCATATTCCGAAAAATTACCCTCAAAAATTGCCCAAAAAAATCGACTTTTCCTCAGTTTTTCCCTTATATATTCAGATCCAGAAATTCAATGTCAAATCCGTTTTCATAGTCTTAAAGCGCATAAAATTTGCTACAAAACTACTGCAATAATCATCGTTTATTTAATTATTTGGCGTCGTCAGGTGCCATACAATGAGTGCTCAAAAACGTCAATTTTTGCGATTTTTCTCCTCATATAGACTACCATTCAAACCCAAATCGCTCCAGGTCAACCCTATGAGAAGAATGTACCACTTTGTTTTTGAAAATTGAAAATATGGCTGATAGGAAACAATAATTGAACACCTTGGAGCCCTCTGCTTTCCGAAAAACTCCAGATTTTGAGAGAAAATCATCTTTTTACATACTTCGAAAGAGCTGTCAATTTTCCCCTATTTTCTCTCGTTTTTTAATGCGGTGTTACCTACTACGCCCGAATGAGCAAAGTTTCGCAATGATTGTGCAGAGCTAGACTTCGAATTTCTGCTCTCCTCAGTGAAATACCGTATCTTAATGGTTTAAATTTGAAGGTTAAAGAAGGTATTTCGTGTATTGGGTAATCGGGAGTTGTGTTAGGCTCAAGATTAGGTGGCCCTGAAAAGGGCTGTTTTGAAGGGGAAAAGAGATGGGTTGTTTCATCTCCCACAAGGAATGGGCTGAGAATAAACAATTTTCATTTTTTCAGGGATGAAAGAGCGATGCGTAGGGAGTTTGAAAATGCTCATTTTTTGTTTTAGCCCCCCCCCCCCCAAGATCCGGGGGGGCGGTTGGGGGTCAATGGAAAAACAATGTTTGGCCATAACTTTTAAAAGCTTACAGATAACAAAATATTTTTTTTTTTGCAAAGAAAGAATCATTGAAATACCTGTCTGTTGATGTATAACATGGGTAACAAGTTGTAAAGCCTCCAATTTTCATCAAGATATTGCCTTTTCAAAATTTAGAAAATTTGAAAAATCAGATTTTTTACAATTCTCAATTCGGATTGCACGGAGGAAAACCAAAATCGCCCAAAAGAAATCTCTTGTCTACCCAGTTAAAACGAGTCCACGAGATTGATTTCGGGAAACCGTTCGTCTTCGAGTTATGAAGTTTTAAAGTCAACCTCTAGCTGCTAGGCAGCCATCTTTGGCTGTTAAAAAGTTTCAAAGTGTCAGAAATTGCTATTCTTGCGTTTTCAGGGATAACGTTGTTATCCGTTACCGTAACGACGAAGCCGAAAAAAATAATTCCTCCGCATGGAGTCGACCAAATTCGATGACAATTGAAAATGGCGGGCTTTTTAGGTCGCAGAATTAAATTCCACCATCAGGTTTGAAAAAATGTTAAAACCATGGCTGCCTAGCAGCTAGAGGTTGACTTTAAAACTTCATAACTCGAAGACGAACGGTTTCCCGAAATCAATCTCGTGGACTCGTTTTAACTGGGTAGACAAGAGATTTCTTTTGGGCGATTTTGGTTTTCCTCCGTGCAATCCGAATTGAGAATTGTAAAAAATCTGATTTTTCAAATTTTCTAAATTTTGAAAAGGCAATATCTTGATGAAAATTGGAGGCTTTACAACTTGTTACCCATGTTATACATCAACAGACAGGTATTTCAATGATTCTTTCTTTGCAAAAAAAAAAATATTTTGTTATCTGTAAGCTTTTAAAAGTTATGGCCAAACATTGTTTTTCCATTGACCCCCAACCGCCCCCCCGGATCTTGGGGGGGGGGGGGCTAAAACAAAAAATGAGCATTTTCAAACTCCCTACGCATCGCTCTTTCATCCCTGAAAAAATGAAAATTGTTTATTCTCAGCCCATTCCTTGTGGGAGATGAAACAACCCATCTCTTTTCCCCTTCAAAACAGCCCTTTTCAGGGCCACCTAATCTTGAGCCTAACACAACTCCCGATTACCCAATACACGAAATACCTTCTTTAACCTTCAAATTTAAACCATTAAGATACGGTATTTCACTGAGGAGAGCAGAAATTCGAAGTCTAGCTCTGCACAATCATTGCGAAACTTTGCTCATTCGGGCGTAGTAGGTAACACCGCATTAAAAAACGAGAGAAAATAGGGGAAAATTGACAGCTCTTTCGAAGTATGTAAAAAGATGATTTTCTCTCAAAATCTGGAGTTTTTCGGAAAGCAGAGGGCTCCAAGGTGTTCAATTATTGTTTCCTATCAGCCATATTTTCAATTTTCAAAAACAAAGTGGTACATTCTTCTCATAGGGTTGACCTGGAGCGATTTGGGTTTGAATGGTAGTCTATATGAGGAGAAAAATCGCAAAAATTGACGTTTTTGAGCACTCATTGTATGGCACCTGACGACGCCAAATAATTAAATAAACGATGATTATTGCAGTAGTTTTGTAGCAAATTTTATGCGCTTTAAGACTATGAAAACGGATTTGACATTGAATTTCTGGATCTGAATATATAAGGGAAAAACTGAGGAAAAGTCGATTTTTTTGGGCAATTTTTGAGGGTAATTTTTCGGAATATGCGTAATTATTCCAAAGAAAAAAATATAGTAAAATGAATCTGATTACACGGATTTGTAGCAAATTTAATGCTCTTTCAGATGCATTAATTAGATTTTTTTGTTCGATTGGTTTTTGTACCGAAAAATTGGAAAAATCGATCAAAGGTATGCAAAATTGGCGAAAATTCAAAAATGGCGGGTTTTTAGCCCTCCCGCCCAAGATGTGGGGTTCTGACGGCGATTTTCCTTCGTTTTAACACCCATAGGATCGAGAAAAATAGGTTTCGTCAGGGGGACAGAGCAAAACCCAAATTTTGTTGCACAGTGCTATCATCATAGATAAAGCATCAATGATTCCCGCGGCTGGCTATAAATTGTATTGGTAGATTATTGCGAGATGTAATGAGAGACTCGAATGAAAATCTTGAACGCATACCGCTGGGTGGAAAAACGATAGTGGTATTCGGAAGAGACTTTAAGACAGGTCAAACCCAAATTAAAACTCGAACTTTAGAAAATCGCATCTAAAGACACAAAAGGGCAATTTTAAAAAATTGCACCTTACTCAGAACATCTGAACGAATGAAAACTAAAAATGGTTTTTCCAACTGTTCACTGGAACTTGGAAATGGAACGTTAGAAACTTTGAAAAAAAAAAAAAAAATATCAACATACCAAATTCAATTCAATGTAAAACTTCAATCACAGAAACGATTTTTGGAAAAGCTGTGAAATTTTATGAAATTAAACATTAACAAAATTAAACAAATGGAAAAGAGATCACAGTGCATGAGATAAAAAAGAACCCCCAGAAAAAGAAGCAGAACAAGAACCAGTACAAAAAGAGGGAGAACTGCACGCCCTCTCGTGACAGAAGAAGAAGATAGACAAACGGAAACAAGAAAACCAAAAAAAAAAAAAACATTATAATAAATAACAAAATTCAAAATAATTACTTAATAAAAGATCATCATTTTTATTTTCATTTAAGAGTAATAGGCCTATTGCAAAATTTTGAGCTGTATACAGTGGGTCTATCCTTGTGTCAATTTACTTGAAAATAACGTTTCAAGCATCAGACAAATTCAAAATTGAATGAACAAAATGCGTTTAATCAAAAATTAAGATGGTGGTTAGATGAGTGGCCTTTGATTTCTCTTAAAACGACTTTGGTGGGTTCATGAGTGAATTTTGAAACTTTCCAATGCTTCTGCTGTGACTTTTACGCGATTTTACATAGAAAGCGACTCACTTTAACACTGTTGGAAAAATTTGCAACAGACTTATCAAAAAAAATGGCCGCGAAGCGGCCACAAGCCACTAGTTTGAATAATTCCTGGTTGATAACCTGGTAAATCTGGTCCAGTATTCGTTTAATTTGTTACAAAATTACAGCTCATATTAAATTTTTGCATTATTATTTAAATACTTTACAAGGCCTTCTATTCAAAGAATTAAACAGTACGCAAAATATTGCAAAAGATCAAGAGTCGGTCAACTACTAATAAAAGATGGTGCAAATCGCGATTCGTCTTATAAACCAATGAACAATTGAAACCTGCCTGAAATCAATCTGAAACCAGTCATACTTATCGAAAAGAGGCACGTGGCACCCACCAGGTGAGAAAGTGCTTAGCTTTATTTTAATAATGGCCTATACTTCCATTGATTTCACAAAAGGAGTACAATTTTGAGAACAAACTTGTTTACCTCATCTTCTTCACAATTTTTTTTCTTTTTTTTTTCTACGTTGACAGCTATACACAGAACTGCTGTGAAAGAAGTTTCAAATGGACTCATTATAGTATTTTCAAAGCTTTAGAACCTCGCCTCCGTGTGATTAATCGTCATTATCATCCTCTTTTGCAAAGCGATTTTCACGCCTCCCCCTTTTTTGGAAGAGCTGAAAAATACGAAGGCGATAATGTAGTGAAATAAACGTGGCAAGAGAGAAAGGAGGGACCGTTTGGCACAAGAAGCGTCGGAGGCAATAATTTTCAGCTGATGAGCGAACGAGCCCCAAGCCTCGTAGAGGCAAGATGGAGTGAGAGGGGTCAGAGGGTGAACATTACATGCATTAAAATTAAAAGGTGTGAAAAGCCACGAATAGACTGTGAAATAAATACTGTGCATAAGGTAATGAAAGAAATGGGAAATTAAAACAAGAATCAAAGGAAAGAAAAAAGGAAGAAGAAAGCACGAGGAGGGAAGGGAAGAAAAAAGAGAAAAAACGCGGACGGAAAAGAAAAATATAAACCTCTGACGTTGAAACGCTGTGTTGTGTGTCGGGCTCATTAATCTTCTTCTAACATTTATCTCTCATGGTTGTGCTGCTATACAGTTCAGTGTTCATGGTTGCCAGATGAAGGAAAATATGAAAAAGAAAGAAAAAAAAATTAAAGTACGTTATACCTCATTGTCAATGATAGGAGAGCAGGTGTGCAGATTGTATTTTCATTTTTATTTTCATATGCAGGGTAATTTGGTTAGACTCGGAAGTCGTAAATCGTTTATATTTTGTCGGAACACGACGTTTTCATCGATGACAGAATAGTATATCACACAGTTTCATGTTCATTGTTCATGCATCATCTATTTTCGATCGCAACGTACGCTTTTTGGGATTCCATTTCGCTGTCAGCTCCTTCATAAAAAATGAACGCCATCATATCAAAACGGTATGATAGTGGGCATTATGGAACCTAGTAACTTATACTTATATGCTCATGTTTATTGTTTGTGTCAAAGCTGTGTGATGTTGCGATCAATAAGACGACAGCTTTGAATACATTCATTGAAATATTGTGATGGTGTAATGATTCAATGTAGACCGTACGACTTTCACGTGGTTGTAGTAGGACTTTTCGTCTTAGTCTTTTTCGTTCACTATCTTATTGTCACTTTACTTTCTTTTCGTCCTCAGACATGGAGTCCTTGATTATTCGTCCGAGCGAGTTTAGTTGTAATACAACAAATTAATCCAATTCCGTTTTATTTCGTCCGTGACAACACCGAGCATTGTTTTTCAAGTCCAAATTAGGTCCAGATTATGTCTTTAGTCCCTAATTACAGGTTCAAATTTTTTAGGCCCCAAAACGAATTCATTTGCTCCAATGCAGGAAAATCAAACAAGGGAATAAAAAGATGCCTGAAACTAAGTAAAACGTTGTTTTTTTAGGGAGCTGCTGTTTCATTTACGAGGGTCGTCTCAAAAGTAAGTATCAATGTTAAAAAAAAAAAAAAAAAAACAAAAATAAAAACAAAAAAAAAACAAAAAAAAAACCAAAAACGCCCAAGAAAATCTATGAACAGTGTTCGACGCCTCATATTTTCAGCTTTAAGACTTTTTTCTTATTTTCAATATCTTAAAAAATAAAAAAATTACGGCGATTTTACCGCGACCACCTCCCGTCACAGTGGGCCCAAAAATCTACGCAATCGGTATTTAGATATAGGAAATGAATATTGTAAATGAATATTGTCTCAGTGAACAAAAAAATGGTAAGAATAATGTAAAAACGGATAAAATTACGTCGCACCATAATTTTCGAAATAATTTTGTGCTCTGCGAGCGATTTTTGATACCTTGGCACCAGTTTTCTTAATCTGTCAGAAAAATAAATCTTTATCCTGATTTCGGATCCAAATAATGTTGACCGCATTTTCAACTTAAATTACTCACGGAATTTTGGCGATCGAGATTCAATTTCAACTGAGAGAAAAGATAAAAGTCACTGGGTGCAAGGTCCTGTGGATAAGAGCAGGGGAAGGGGGGAATTTCTCATTTAAATTGTTGCAACAGTGATTGGATGGTTGTGTAATCAAAAACGCGGTCAACATTTGGATCCAAAACCAGGATAAAGCTGTTTTTATCGTGGATGGAATAAGAAAACTGGTGCCAAGGTATCAAAAATGTCTTCACACAGCACAATATTAGGTCGCAAACGAAGGTGAGACGCCATTTTGTCAGTTTTTAACATTATTTTTACCTGTTTTGGTTTTCTAAAACAATATTCATTTCCCATGTCTGAATAACGCTTGCTTCGATTGCGTGAATTTTTGGGCTCACAGTTACGGGATGTGGTCGCGGTAAAATCGCCGCAATTTTTTGGATATTGAAAATCTAAAAATAAAGGACTTAAAGTTGAAAATATGACGCGTCGAACGCTGCTTACATAATTTCTCTAGCGTCAATACTTTAAGAAAAAAAAAAAAGAAAAAAAATGATACTCATTTTTGAGGCGACCCTTGTATTTATCCATTTATTTATTATTTTTTTTTCCTTTTTTCTTTTTTAATTTCAATTTTTAATTTTAATTTTCAATACTTTTCATTATTCTTAAGTTCAAAAGAATAGACTAAGTGAAAAATGACAAGATGAGAAAAACGGGCTGCACAACCTCGGGATCACTAAGGACCAAACAACTGAAGTGGAATTGGGCTGGGTATGTGGGAAGACAGAATGAATCAAAATGGACCAAAATAACGACAAAATGGAAACCGAGTGGAAGGAAGAACAGAGGAGGAAAATCGTTAAGATGGGAAGATGAGATAACAACAACAGTAGGAAGCAAGGATTGGATGAGAGCAGCGAGTAACAGGGATAACTGGTCCATGTTGGGACAGGAACACAGTATACTTAGCCCAAAACTCCTCAAACTCCTCAAATAAAACGAACTCCAACGCCTCCCGCAAGGGAGCGGCCAGGCCCCTTGACCCTTCAATGACCAGGTTAGTTCAAGAGAACACTACTCCTCTAATTATATAGGGAAGATAGCTAACTGTTCGCACTCGGGGGAGTTGGAATTGCATATACGATGAATTGAAGGATCTTGACGAGACCTTATATCTTGTAGTGTTTTCAACTATAATTGATTTTGTTCGGAATGAAAACTGAAACAATGAGTAATAGACTAGAGGATAAAAACGAGTATACTGGGGCTTGGTCCATAAGAAGTTAAGGGCTGCAAGAGGCTTTAATAATAATAATAGTAAAAATAATAGTAATAATAATTTTTAAGAATGAGAAAATTTAGGGGAAAATTACAAAATCAAGGGATCTGCTAAGATTTGAGAGTGAAACGGGGAGGCGGCATCTCATTAAATTACCAGAGACCAATAATTAATTAGAGACGAATGCGGTTAGTAGACAACCAAATCAGTATAGGCCTCTTTTTCCATCAATATTCAATATGAAGTGTTTTCGTAAAATTTTAAAGGTTGAGAATCTAGTTTCCCTCCACCTGAAAAGTTTCCCAACAGCGCTCTCGTATCTTTATAAAATTTCTTCTTTCTTGCGTAATCAACAAACAAAAATAATGTGAACCAGTTTTTGCAGACAATCTTTGACGGCGGGTGCCGCGCCGGGTGTATAAGAAAACATACTCATATCACAGAATACATACTCTAATCAGAACGGAAACTCTAATTCATTTTGAAACATTCTTTACTTCGGGCCGCCATGTTCGAAAGTGAGTATCTTCGGCAATCTTCGGCAGATCTTCGGCAACTGGCCGAGTTGTATAGCCTGAAAAAGCATGTCCGCCATCTTGAGAAGTGAGTAGGCACAGTTGCCAGTTTGTGCCAGTAAATTCCAAATCTTGTTTCCATTGGCTTTTATGGGAGTTTCCGTTCTGATTAGAGTATTCTGTGCTCATATGATGTGCTCAGAAAAATGCGTTTACATATTGTTTATAGATTAATATTGCTGCTTTAGTATAGTAAGCATAGATCACGACCTGGAAACTCAGCATGGTGCAGTAAGTAAAAAATACCGACTTATTTTGAATAAATGTCTCACAATCAGCAGCAAATAAATGGATTGACGGCGGCGATAGGCGATAACTATTCCTTAGTTCCTGTGATGGAATTGCGTCACCATAAAATGAAGGCGCTTTGAAATAATTGTAATGCGCACCGAATACAGATCTAGAACCAAATAATTTACATTGGACAGTCCCCACAGTGTGCGCAACCAAAGTTACGTCCGGCCTCGATCAATCAGAGAGCTTACGCAAGTCACATGACCGAGCGCAAGTTACGCAAGGGCCCTTACATTATTTGGTCCCTGCTGTACGAAAGCTATTATGAACTTACTAAGCTGCGTCAAACTATAGTCTGTTCGTTCTAACTTGAGACCTGAGCGGGCGATAAATGAATTTCGGAAAATAGAGAATGTCAACACTTCAATAGTTGAAGAAAATCATTCTGAGAGAATTGACTCATGTTCGTCCCTATTGATAAAATTTAGAGCAATTTAGACTAATTCCATTTGATAGACTCTTGGCTTGAGAATTGTCTCAAGCACGTGTCTTTAATTTTTTATGCTATGATGTGCAGTAATGTATTTGCTAATAATTAGAATATTGTAAACATTATGAGCAATGTCGTAACGACTGTTTTGTCTCTTCTTTTTTCATGTCTTCATTCATCTATTAACTTTGATTCCCCCCCCCCCTTCAAAATTTAAATTTGTTGTTTTTATGCTTCAGAGCAATATTTGAAGGTGCATCATCATTGTGATTCTCTCCAAAAAACATTACCAAGCTGTCTATTTAGTTGCTGAGGTACTTAGCTCTCTCTATGCCGTTCTTTATTTCTCTTATTTATAGTATTCTTATGTTTTCTCTTTTGTTTTGTTTTTTTTCTGCAATTTTTATCTCGTTTTGTTTTTGTTTTATTTCTTAAAGCTGAAAAGCTCATTAATAACTTATATGAGTCATCTAGTTTCTAACCTAACCAATGAATAAATTCATATTTTGAAACCACCCCGTCTTTGTATATAAAGTTTATTTTTATTTTTATCGTGAAAATTTGAAGAAAAAAAATTTAACTTGTAGATCTTGCCATTTTCTCCTTATTGCATTGTGTCATCTTAAATCTAGAACTAACGTGCGCACAATCGTAATTTTTTATCCTGCATGAAAGTGATGTCGAATGTTGATAAGTTTGATTTATCAAATTTTTTACCATGTGAGAAAGTAATAGCAGTTTGAGTCAAAACTTGAGCAAAAAAGGAGCTATTATCAGGTAAAGTTGTGTCTAAGCGGTCTTTTAGAGTTCGTTTCAGAGGTGCAGGCGCAGCTCAACGACAATCTTTGGCGAATTTTAAATTTTCATTCCTTCATATCAAAACAAAACTTGCCTCTGACATGAACTTTTTGAATTTATCGCAGTTTTCCATGAAAAGCCATCACTCGAATTCATTTTATTCATTTTTATTGGGTAGTATGAGAAAAAAAGGTTGAGCAATTGCAAAGATTATCAGTCTAGGTGCACCTACACTTCTAAAACGACCTTTACCTATTTATTTGTTTAAAAAATTATTATTTTTCACGCGCGAAACTACAATTTTTCTTTGCTACAAGCCGTTTTGGAGATTTTCCGTGAGATCTGGGATATACTGGTGATTTTTCACTAAATCTGGGATTATCTGGGGATTTTTCGTAAAATCTAGAAAATCTGGTGATTTTTTAGAGAAAAACGCCTTGGAGATTTTCTGTTTTACATCTGGGGATTTTTTTTCTCAGGTCTGAGGATTTTCAAATCACCTTCATCTGGCAGCCCTGCGAGGCGTCAATCAAACGCTCCGAAGACCTCCCACATGGCAACAGTGTATGAAGTGTGTGCTCCTGCAACTTTCAGCTTTGAAGACAGGGTGCGGGTGCGATCATCAGATGAGTGCGCGTGTTGCTCACTCACCTCTCCTTCGCCGCTCACCGCGGAACGCTCACGCTATCTAGCGACTTATCGACTTAACTACTCGTCTCGGAAAATAGTCGCCGCTTCACCAGTAGTCGCAAGAAGCGCGAAAGAGACGATGTATCTGTTTCTGCCCGCGCCCGCTTCAGTCCCATTGCGGTCGAGTTCAACTTGAAGGGAAAAATATCACGTCAGACTCGTGTTCGCGCCGCTCTACGCCGCTTGCCCCCCGCATATCAAATCAGGATTACCGATTACCAAGTATACAACAGCCACCATTTACTTTTACCAGTGGCATTTAACCGGCGCTAATTATAATTCACAGTTCAACTTCACGTCGCCCCGAGGTTTTCGCATCCGCCGTTTTATTGCCGTTTCGTATAATATGTTCCTTCATCAATTTAATCCGTTCTCGGCGCTATTATAAACCATAGAAATCTCTTCATTCGTTAATGGTGAATTAGTAACAATGTTTGTTTTTACTCGTTTTAAGTATGGTAGGTTTTTCACGGACTTCATAGTGCGCGCGATTTGTCGGAGTAAGTGTGCATAAAAAGTTTGTGGGAAATTTGTGAAAGTGTGGATTAGCAGTTTTTCTTTTATCTTTTGAATATATCTTTGCAAACGGCAAGATATTTGGTGCTCAGCAATCTTTTTTCTTGGTTGTACCTACTAGTGTAAGCTCATAGTGATTCCGCACTGAGCAAAAGTGTGCTTTTTACTGAAGGAAAGTTAGCCGAAAAGGAAATTGTGAAAATGATTACTTCAAATAATGGAAACCAATATTTGACCCCGGATTATTTATCTCCTTTATCAACAACGGTACGTATGAGCTGATAAGGCTTTTCTTCGTTTCAAAGTTGATGTACTCTTGTTTCTCCTCTTGGTTCGCGTCTATCTCACTCTTTGTTTTACCAGTTTTTCCAGAGCAGGTTATTTGCTGAAAATTACACGAGCACTTTCATATTGAGCGTATTCTACATTGCAAGGGTTTTCTTACCTATTTACCGTACAAAAACGGCAAATGGTTTACGGTTCAGTAATTGATTTGAAAGTCTACTGATTTACCATCACAACCATTTTTGTGCTTGGGAACCTGAAATGTCCGGTGTAGGAACTCATGTCAGTATGCGAGGGCTAATTGTTCAGTGGGTCGGTTCCCCCCTCTCCCCCACTTACAGGAGCACACATTTTGATAGCCATGTCTTCCTTACTATTGGGTCCTTAATTTTGAGTTTAAAGTTCAGCTAATGATTAAGGGCCATCGCTTTCAAAGCTTTATGCATTTCATTGTAAAATTGAGATCACAAATTGTCATAGCGAGAAACTGAACAAGGCACTTGTTGAAGTTTGAAATTCTGGAATTGATGGTGATTCTTACTTTTCGTGAAAACGTAAAAATAGTTGCGTAAAACGTAACGTAAGGTACGAAAAACCGTGTACAACATTTTTCCTCAACAAACCTCAAATGTCTGCCTTCTTTCTGAAAAATATCGTCCATCAAGCATTGCTCTAATGATTGATTTGTAGATTCACAACTCAGTAAACGCCAGCTGAAAAGTTTTATAAATTTACGCCTTGAGTAATATTGCCTCTATTATTTCAATAAGCCATCCTTTTGTTGCATTTGCCTCTGAACGCATCGTCTGATTGCCCATCATTATTTATCATATGTATATGTATAGCTTTCACTTATGAAGCGCATTACTATTTACTATAAGAAAAAAGAGGGAGAAGAAGAAACAAGTTGTTTCCTTCAGGGTTTGTCATCACGAATCACGATATCGAGCCTGTCTTTATGCATTCAATAACGAAAAAGCGGAAGAGAAAATGATGAAATCATGCAAATAGATCAAACTGCTGTATGAAGATACTTGGCCACAGTTCGTGAGAAATCGTGTTACTTTCCGTTTAGTTAAGAACAGCGCATGAATTGATATCATCGAACAAAATTTGAACAGTGGGTGGCTCGCGAAATGCAATGGTATAAACTGTTTTATCGAGGAGCGGGAAATTCAAAATTGACCAATCAGATGCTGAATTCACAATTAAAAAAACCGCATCTAAGCATGATATCTTGATTTTAAATTTCCTGCTCGTCACTAAAACAGTGTGTTGATGCTAATCTCATATAAACCTATGGAAAAAAATCGATCCTCGAGGGAATCTCCATGAACTCGATACTTTTCCACATGTTTAAATGAGAGGAAAATAAGAAGCGATTGTTCACGAGCCGCCACTGAATGCGATGGAATTTGTCAATTTCAGAGAATTTTTACTGTGACATAATTCCTTTGTACCGCTGTGCACATTGAGACAGACTCGAGGGTTGGGTATGCAACTCTGCACACATGTAAGAAGAACACAAGCATGACAGGTTGCCTACCCTGCTGTTACGACAGTGTCAGAGTGCACGCCGCGCCCTTACTGCATCACTTTACTTCAACCCTTTTAGATTTCAACAACATTAGACAGAACCCTTTTAGAGAATCCGTAATGCGAAAACGTTGCCGACCAAGCGTTATACGTTGACGATTTTCCAACGAGTCACTAGAGTTGGTGTTCAACCGTAGGTTTAAAAGCTGTGTTTGCAACTCAAGTTTACGTCTCAATGCGAATTGAATAGTTTCTCACGGCTCATCTCAAAGCTAGAGTCCCTTGATGGAAATATTGTATAGGGAGTACCGACACGAGCTCAACGAGTTGTGATTGGTCGTTGGTTTTAGGCTCTCACGGAGTCGAGCAGGAGTCGACGACATCGAAGGCTCCACACGAAAGGAGTCGATTCGTACAGGAACGCATGGGAACGGACCGGAATGCCGGCAAATCCGCTAGTCCACCACTGGTCCACTGTCGAACTTAACCTTCGAATGCGTTCACGCGGTCGACAAAATCGACTCCTGTCAAAATGCATAAAGCGTCGTGTCGGTACTCCCTATACAATATTTCCATCAAGGGACTCTACTCAAAGCGTGCATCGTAGCAACCTGAAATTGGAGCTTGTGACCTCGACTGCAATCAGCATCGACCTTTGAACCGACCTCCAAAATAAACCAGGCCTACTCACCCCCTGATAATCAATCATTTAGCCGTGACCAGAATTGATTGACAAATGACATGGGGCGCACACATGTGTCTCCTCCTTCTCATTAGATCCGCCACTGGGTGGGAAGGAGCTTATAAGGACCAGAGTCAAGCGTCATCACAAACGAACTGCATCCACAGGGATTTTTTTAGGAGTCCCTTTGATGTCCACATGGGGCGTTACATTTGCCCCATCAACTTAACTCCCAAAATACGCAACTTAAAATGCTACTAGTGCTACAGCTTAAAATACTAGTGCGTATGTGCTAGTGCTTGGTTTTAATCAAACTTGTCTCAAAGCCAAGGAATAAGTTATTGAGCTATAGTTGCTAAACACAGAATTCAACGTGAAAATTTCTTTCAGCGAACATCCCACCGTAAAAAAAGACTGCATCTGAAGCCGTAATATTATGCTCAATTATTAAACTATAGTAAGATACAGACAAGGGTCAATATTAATATCTGAGTCCTGTTTTTGTGCCTGTTGACAGCTTTGGGTACGGATGAATTAAGTGTCAGCATTCAACATTACACGAATGCCAGTGGCGACGCGTGACATTTGGCAACAATGTAATTTCTCCATTTAAATTCACCCAAAAAGTCGAACGCTTCAGTCATCGGCGATGACCAGGCATTTCGACCTTTCTAATGTGTTTAAGCCTTTAAAAACCAGGTTAGTTCACATGAACGTCACTTTTCCGTTTGTTTAGGGAAGGTAGTTACCTGTTCGTACTCGGAGGAGTTGGAATTGCATATACGGCGGATTGAAGGCGCTAAACGACATCTAATCTGTTTATACTACTTCGAGAATCGTGTTTATTCGGAATCCTGATACTGGAACAATTGGAAATAGACTTGAGGAGAAAACCGAGTATATTCGGGCTTGGTCCATAAGAGGCTAAATGGGGGAAAAGGAACGTTGCCAAATCGGACGCCTCGCCACTGACGCATGCAAAAATTATATTTACAAAAAACAAATTACAGAGAACTTTCGAAGCCGACTCGTTAACTTTGACGGAAGCTTTTATCAGCGCGACCGTAATCGCAAATGCAAGTACCACTAAGGATTCCCATCAGAGTTTTGTCACTTTTTCTGCACTGGCAAAAAGATATGTATGAAGAAGTGACAAATAAGACATGAATGCACCCCAGGGATCTCAGGGTACCTGCGGGACGTTACCATTAATCTATTTTGAATAGATTTACTGTCTCTGGAATCCCTATATTCTGGCTATTTACTCTATAGTTTTTTGTGTGCAGATTATACTTAAAGAAAGAGACGAATTAGGAAAGGAAGTCCCTATGGTACTACCGTAACGTCGCCACAATGGTCGCGCGTTTACAAAGGACCAATTAAGCTTACGAGAGGGTTTCGGAAGTTTTCAGTGTCACCACCGTTTTATTTTTGCTAGAGGTCTCTACACGGTAGTCGACGCTTAATATTCATCTGTAGAGACGCTTGCACCGAAAAAAGTTAATTTTTAACCCATTGCCGCTTGCACCGATAAAAAGTTCTTTTTTAACTTATTTTGTCACGCAATTTATTTAACTAGAAAAGTCAAGGTTTGAAAAAAGAGTCAAACAAACTGCTCGTTGCTGACGTCACATGACACGTCATGTGATACGTCACGTGAAGATAAGACCCAATATCCATTGCTGGGCCTGGGGGTTATTGTTCGTTGCGCGTCGCTCGTTGGTCACCACGTATGACGTACCAAATTGCGAATTTGAATCATGCAGCTCATCACTCTTAGAATGGGTCGCGATTTTCCCCCAGTTACCGTAAATTGTGAATACATTAAAATTTAGAAGAATTATTATTATTGATCGTCAGCACCTCTCTTGCCTCCTGGACTAGTCCTGACGTCACGTTGTTGTTGTCACACGATCGCGTTTGAGAAGTGGATAAACGACCCATCACCGTCAGTTACCAGTCGAAATTCCAACTACTTCAGGGTGAATAATGGAAAGCATATTCGGATTAAATATTGATGCTCGAGCAAAGCACTCGCTCATAACATAACAAAAAACAGCGAGTGTGGTGTGATTCATGGCATCGTCGCACAGTAGATCAAACCGTGGATTTTTTCCGAACGGAAATAATATATTTTGTTCATAGCTTTAGAAACTATTCAGTGGTCTTATCTTCTTGTATAGACCGCGAAGTATGTATGACTCTGTTTAAGATATTAAATTAAAAGTTCAACTAACATTTTACGCTTGTTTCTCTATTAACTGCATAGTTTTTATTTTTGTTCATGACTTGTTGTCCGGGGAATCCCATGCTTCGGTTCACTGAGCGTCGTTTGAAATATTGCCGACTGGCACATCTGAAATTTTTATCTGAGTTTCATATTTACAACATGACTCAAAAAATGTTTAATGTTTATCGAGATGCCATAATTCACAGATTTCAAATAATTAAACAACAGAGACACTGACACGTGGGCCGAGCCGAGGGGTTCGCGTGTTAACTTGGCGAAACAAAGCGATGCGGCCGCGACCACCGACACTCAGTGGGTCAAATGTTGATATTTTCTGAACATCGTCTCATGAACGAAAGACAAGATTATGAACAATAATTGGCAGTATAACTATATATATAAAAAAAATAAATAAAAAAAATTCAATTATACAGCTAAACTGAGTTTGATGTTATGACTTTCCAATAAAATATTGTCACCAGGGGCAAAGCGTGTAGTCTGACAACGTTGCTTTAGTTCCCCGATGACTATCGAATTCAACTCTTTGTATGAGTTCAAATGGACAGAGTGCTACGTTGCCAGATAGCACGCATCTCTATACTTATCGTCACCAAAACGTTTCTGAAGCGATCAACAAAAACTTTTCATCTACGTATATCAAACATTCAAAAGGCACGTTTTCGAAAAGGTACTTCCCAGAAAGGCAAACAGATTGATATAAGATGTTAAAACTTACAAATTAATTTAACTTAGTTCTCATCTACAACGATTAGTTCTCATCTGGTGATAGAAGCGACGCAAAGATTGAGCATCAAAGCTAAGCTCAAATAGTTTCGGTTCCTCTAGAACCAGTTCCACTTATCAAGCAAGTAAGTGTTGAATGGACTAGAGTCCTTACACGTAGAGAGTTATGGCAAGAGGGTTGTCAACATCTGATTAGTAAACGATTTTTAGGCTCTATGGGTGTCACCATTGGATACATTTTTACGTACTTGTTTACTAACAATTGTCTACTAACAACGAGTCTAACGGTGTTTTACGGATAAAGGAGCAGTTATCGATGAACTGTTAATTTGTTAGATGCATCTGATGCATCTCAAGAATGTGTAAAGTTCCCAAAAGAATCTTTAAAAGCGTAAATATAGCTATCGACCAAGAAAAGCAGTGAATGATTACACCGTTAGAAACTCTAAGGCACGGTAATCTTTGCAGTGGACCAAAACACAACAACGGCCCTAAGAATGTAAAAAAAATGTGCAAAAACGCATCCAATGGTGGATCTCATGGTTTCACTTGTCTTAACTCTCTACGAATAGGGACACTAGAACGGACGATCCAAAACTATTGCATCAGGCCCGTAACCATGCATGTTGTCCAGGAGGGGCTCGTGTGTTTTCAGGGGGGGGGGGCTGTTGTGGTATAGTTTCTAATACACTACATGATAAAACACATTTTTCCAGGGGGGCTCACAATTTTCTGGGCCCCCCCCCCCTCGCCCTTCTCTGGTTACGGGCCTGTATTGCATCACAAATACCTGTCATGAAATTGATCCTGAACACTAGAACGTAACACGAGAGGTGAGGTTCGTACATTGTACATCTTATGCATGGGGAGCCACTTACTTACGCGAGGTCATGCTGGGTGTGATTCTCTCTGCACACCGTAGAAGAGTATAGACATTGGCCATTACATAGGGAGAATCTTCTTCCCTACGCTCTTCGAGGCTTCACTTTTCACCGGCTGCCGTCGAAATGTCGGTTAACCCGAATCAACGACCAGCGGGAGAGGGCAACATCCAACATTCAACATTCAACAACCCGTCGTCCAACGCAACGTCCAGCGTGTGCCAAAATGATAAATGACCTCTGATTAAATCTTTCGCGGAACTTCCGTTTTTCAATTTTGAGCACCCATAACTTGCAACTGTCATTTTTGCCGCTCTCGCATTCAGCCACGCTCAGTGAACCGAAAAGTCAAGAATCTTGGACACATCAAAAAAGTAAACACTCAGACCAAGCAAATATAATGTACTCCTTTATAATGCGCACAGTTTCAAAAAAACGAATGAAAGGAAAGGACGAATAATGTATCATTCAACAGAAGCATAGTTTTATTTGTTAAAAATTTTGCTGAGTCATAAGATTGTTGTTCGAATTTCTCCACGATCCTTTATTAACTAAACTATTCTCAGCTGTTTCAGTAACTCAGGGCAATACATGACCCCTCCCCCCGAAATGTATGATGTAGTGATAAAAAAAGGCAACACCAACCATCAATCCATTCTTGCATATAGCGCACGTATTCGAAATATCTTGTCTGTTTTGCGGATTCACCAATCACCATCTAAGCTTAACTCGTGCCCATATATTAACCTCACTATTCTTTAATTCAAACAGAAAGGCTGATGGATAATGGATTTGATCCATCTGCGATCATTAAAATAACGCCTTTGCTTTGATTCATTTTGGTGAATCTTTGGTGAATTTTGGTGAAATTATTTTTTACCATACACATTGCAGTCATGAGAAATTATTCCATTTTTCTTTTTTTTTCAATCTCTTAAGCTGGTGAGCTGAATTCTTTTTTTCAATTGAAGTTATATCTGTCCGTGGAGAAAGCTTGTAGGTATGAAAAAGTGAGACTAATTAATTTTTGATGCACATCAATTTTGTTTATTCTTTCTGAGTGAGAATCAACAAAGTTTGAATGATATTCCTACCAATTCTAATTCACGCTTTGCTTTCCCCAATTTTTCACTTCTCAGCTCATTGTAAACAAAGATAAATTGTTTCAATTAAAAATGAAGATATTCCATTTTCCTCTGTCAGAGGGAGCGCTCGTAAGCCCCATTCTTTATACTTGGAAATATTTGGGCTCAATGATTGATAGAGGTTTTTCATTAAGTAAATCGAAGTAGCTCTTCGTACAATTTACTGGAAAAGGCAGGGAGGGGTGTGGAGGAGAGAAAGATTGTCTCGTGGATACAAAAATGTGTCTCGTTTGGAAGACAATGACAGATACGAAACGATATACTGCAGGGATGAAATTAAATCAGGGCAATAGAAAAAATGTCATTGCATCTAACTGACTTAAAGCCTAAAAGAATCACTAGTCAATTCAAAAACCTAATACTGAATCTAAATCTTAATTTAGGCGTTGATCCTGTTAGATAACTGGTTATTAGAAATCGATTCGATGATCGAAAACATTACAACCTTATTGGATGAAAGTCTTCTCAATTTTGACTGAGATTTCAATAGAACTTCCATTGTCTCTGTGGGACATCCCTCAACAATGTATCCGCTAAAAAAATCTATTGAGCGAGAAAATAGAAGGAAATAAGTGTGGAAACCCTGTATGAATGCTAAAAGTATAGACAAAAAAATGCAAATTTTTAGTATTTATTTCATTAAAAGTAAGCGACGCGTTCGCCTGCAAACGGACAATGAACGCAGCAACCTCGAAGTGCCTTTGGTATACGATTTAAAAACCGCAACCATTGTAATGCGGTAATGAAAATCCGACCGCTCCATCAAATCGGTTCGAAAATGATAATGAACCACATGATGTCGGCTGTGGCACATCCGAATATGTGCTTAAACATCTCAACATCTGTGATACTCAGATTCATAACTTATCATCAGGGAATATATATCCGTTGACACTCATGAATACTAAACCACCACTGGATAACCTAGGTGTACCTATGAGCGTGCAAAGGCACTTCAAGGTTTCCAGCGTTCATTGCTCGATTTCAGGCGAGAGCGTCGTCCAATTTCAATGAAATACAAAGTAAAATGTTGCATTTTTCGTTTTCTTTCAGAATATACGAATAGAGTTTTATACAGGTATTTCAGCTGTTTTCTCGCTTTAGATTTTAGTCAGGGACAGAGCTCATGGAAAGACTGTGTACAGGATGTTAGAAAAGTACTCTTAGACATTTTGACATTTGTAGGAAAAAATTATCCTTTTGACTTCCAGAATAAGCCATTCATTAAAATATCCAAAGATACTTTTGTATCACGTTGTACTAGGTGTCCCAGACAACCCGCATCAGGCATTTTTCTCGTGAACGGCTGATTAAAAAGTTTTGTAATAAAAAAGTCTGATAGGGAATCGTCCCCAAATTTTTCATTTTTTATATTTTCAAAATCCCCTGAAAGCCGCTTGGGGCGTATTTGCGGGGGGATTCAAACACACTTCAAGTTTTCGCGAAAAATACTTTTACAAAGATAGAAATATTAGTTTATATTCATACAGTAGAGGCACACTTGCTCACACTTTTTCGCTCAAAAACTTTTCCCAAAAACCCCCAATTTTTGAGCTATGGGGTTTGTTGGAAAATTTTTGAATCGGCCTTTGTGACCACCCTGTTGAGAATTTCTCAATAATCTATCTTGACGGATTCTGAAAGAACAGATTAAGAACCTTTGATTGATGGGCCACATGTAACATTAAAATGGAAATATTAAGGTGTTTTTTGCCGTGTCAACAAATTGAGGCTAGAACGGTACAAACCATGGAATCGAGCCAATTCTGCCATTTAAGCACTAAAATTTTATACGGCGAAAAACACCTTATTTTTTCATTTTAACGTAACATGTGGAACATCAATCAAAAGGTCTTGATCTGTTCTTTCAGAATCTATCAAGATTATTGAGAAATCCTCAACAGAGTGGTCACAAAGGTTGATTCAATTTTTTTTTTCCAAAAAGCCCCCTTAGCTCCAAAATTGGGGGTTTTCGGCAAAAGTTTATGAGCGAAAAAGTGTCGGCAATTGCCTCTACTTCATGAATGTAAACTAATATATCTATCTTTGTAGGAGTATTTTTTGAGGAAACTTGAAAATTGTGTTTGAATCCCCCTTATTAATACGCCCAAAGGGGCTGTCGGGGGCTTTTGTAAGTATCATGAATGAAAAATTTGGGGTCGATTCCCTGTCTGACTTTTTTGTTTCAATTAAAACTTTTTAATCAGCCGTTCGCGAGAAAAATGCCTGATCTGGGTGGTCTGGGACACCCTGTTTAAGAGGGTATTATGCAGGCTCGTTTTCATTTTAATCGCTAGACCGCTTAAGAATAAAATGATTTGCCTCTAAGGAAATTGCGCGTTGTCCTGGTATCACACAGTCATTTGGTCGATGAGTCCAGGGATAGGGATGGAGAGCAGCAGCTATAGCTCGGACGGAATTGAAATTGTAGTAAATTTGCCAGCATAACCAGATTGTCTTCTGAAGCATATTTTAAGAGTGTGCCAAACTTACATTCAATAGTGATTGATAGAGCATTCATTTTCACTTTGAGTAATAGTCTAGTGATCTGAAGACAGATTGACATTACCTTCGATGACTTGTTAATACTTGACTGGGTGTGAAAATGACGAACATCTCTGAATGACCAGGGAGTATTTTGATACAGTTTAACCAGGAAAGCTATGTCATGAATATACTCGATATATTTGCAATTGAAAATTTTTTCGATGAAATTAATTTACAAATCTTTTTCCTCACAAAATTCTGAACATTTTTTGTTCCTAAGAAGCAAAAATTGGTTTTTCCTCGAATATTGCTCTAGTTTAACACATCAAACATTTTAATTACTCCCCTCCCCTTCCTTCCTTCTTCCCACTAACAGTGGCGTCGTGTGCAATTTGGCAACATTGCATTGTATCCATTTATACTCATGTAATAGGTCGAATTCAGGGGGTGCACAGTGCACAAGGAAAATTTGATTTATTTAATGAGTTCAAATGGAGGAGTAGCATTGTTGCCAGATGGCTCGCGACGCCACTGCCCACAAATCAACCGAATAAAATGTCGAAAGAAGCGAGAAATTAAAAACGGACCAATCAAATCCCGGTTTCACGTTTGTAAAATAGCCAGTCAGATTCCTGGATTTTAAATTTCCCGCTCATTCAGATTAATCCGGCAGCACCGGAAACTTTCGAAAAACTACGACTGATGTTACAGCAAACGTTCTGAAATCTAAATGACCTTAATGAATTCTTTGTGCGATTATAGATGTAGATTGTAGAACTCGACCGTAAACATACACCGGCAGGCGGCAATGATACGACTTTGTTTTCCGAGCCGAGCCCTTAAAAGCGGAGATACAAGAAGAGAGAATAGAAAACGTGGTTATCGTGTAAAAATATGTTAGACTTAATAACTTTACGGCTTGATGTTTTCGCGTGATTTCATTGCACTTATCTCTTTGCCTCTCCCGAGAGTCGGAATGGATCGATTAAGATTTTTGGAACCCTCCGAGGGTTGCGATGAAGCGAGGCGAAGGGCTTGGAACAGGTCTTGAGGAGCTTCTCAAGAAACGGGCAGAGGAAGGCGGGCAGCAGGCGGTGATGTTGTAAAACTGGCGCGTTTATTACAATTGTTAGGTTGTTAGGACAATTTTCGATGCTCCCTCGAAAATGAAGAAATATATCAAGTGAAGGAACCAATATGGAGGAAGCAAAAGTCCCATTACAGGCATTATACCGTCTTTTTATGTTAGGGGACCCGTCGTTAAATTAATGTTCCTTGCCAGTAATAAAAGTCTTCTGGCTTTTAACTTGCGTCTCCATTTCATTTAATAGGCGTTATTAGAAGGAGAGTGTGAGTTCGAAAGTCGACTCGACGCCAGCCAGTATTTATTTCTTCTCCGAAAGTTATCTGTCTCTGCCTTGTGTAACGCTAATGACTCCACGTTACCGTGCACTGAAACATAATTATTTCATTTTTAATCAAAAATCTTGCGCTTAAATGTTTCCCAGCACACGTTGTACGTCCTTAACATCCGTCGTTATCTCAATGATGTGTGTACGGAGCTTTTAGTGTCTCAAACGGTGCTACACGAGTCTGCAGCGAGCCAATACGTTACTCATTGTTGCATTGTTCCGATCGGATGGTAATGGAATCTAAGTTGGCAATTCTCCGTTTTGCTTGATCAACCAAATACATGTATTTGATACAAAAACTATTTTGGTCGTGATCCCTCCTTTCCCATCCGTCTTCTATTTAGCTCTAACTCTCTAAAAGTTTCGTGTGAAAATGTAACATTATCAATGTCGTATCTACTCTGGTGAATCATCAAACTTTTTGACAATTTTTTCGTCATATCAAAAAGTTCGATGATTCACTGCAATTGTACATGTCAAATCGGTTTCCGAATTTTGTTAAGACTCACATTTGTGTCTGCTTAGAAGGGCACGTGTAACCGTGCGTGAACATACCCTGTTAACCCTTTCCAGCACGCATTTTGGAATTTGACTTTTTTGAGATTTTTTTAGACCGTTCAAAAGAGGACAATTTTCTAAGACTTTTGGGTCACACATGTTTCTTCAAAATGTCCATTTAAATTCCATTGAAACCCATGTTACAGAAAATGGTACATTTGTGTACCACCTTGCTATAAAGGGTTAAATAGGATTGGAGAGGTCAACCTCTCGATTAGGTGCACTAGTTTCCTACTTTTTGGTGCAATATAGTCTGATAAATTAGATCGAAAGTTTCGGTCAACTCGCGCAATTTCTTTTCTTTTCTTTTATATTTATGGGAAAAAGTTTATATTGAATTCTTTGTTATTAGTTGTTTTTTTTCTCCATGGATTTCTTTTGTTATTTCAAAATTGACTCTTCTCTAATCTCTAGAAGCCGTTTAGGGTAGGTTATAGTTTGATAAAACGCACTGAAGATTCAGCCTTCCATTTTTTTGCTATCAATTGCATCAAATTTAAGATTGTACGATTGATTCATACTTGAAAAAAGTGCGATTAATCGATCGATCGATTACTGTGATCAGTACGATTGATTCATATTTGAAAAAAGTGCAATAAATCAATCGATCGATCACTGTGATCAGTACGATTGATTCATATTTGAAAAAAGTGCGATTAATCGATCGATCGATCACTGTGATCAGTAAGGATTAATGAATGGCCAAGAAACTCAAAAACTGTTAAAAGCGCAGTGGCATGGCGTCGAGTGCCACTTGGGCAACATTGCATTTTTTCCATGTAAACGTATGCAAAATATTGAACACTAAGATGTGCACTTCCTCGAATCGATAGTTTGCATGGATTTAAATGCACGAATTCCAGCATTGCCAGATTTCACGCCACGCGACTGATTAGAGGTAATCGTGTGATGTGAGTGTGTAGGCAAGCCACGCGTCTAGTTCCTAACAGGGTGTCCTACAGTAGCGGCTCATGCAATCTTGCAACTGTGCTCTTTTTTCATTTAAACCAATGCAATGATATCGAAATTTTAGGTGAGACACACGAAAGAATCGATTATTTTTTGAGGCATGGTGCCTCTCCAGAGAAACGACAGTTTAACGCTGGTTTAAACTGAGAAAATTTATCCGACATCTCATTTATTTTCACGAGCCGCCTCTGATGTCTTGTCATCCTAGCTACATTGAAATGAAACGATATACATAGATTCTTTCTCTCGTTCGTGTCAAGGAAGAGAGTGTCAAAACGAATGGAGCCGTTGAGCAGCACAGCAGTAAAATGTGTTGTCATTTTGTTATTTCGAGTCCCTATAAGTGGCCCAACCCCTCGTTTTCGTCGATTAGTCAGCTTTAATAGGTCGGCCGGAAGTAGGAACGTAAACACTCAACAAGAGGAGAATGGTTGCGTTGTTTCGTCGTGTTTCGTGTCCTGAATCCTGGTACGCAGCCCTAAAGAGATAAAAATCCGAAGCATGGTCTCCAAATTTCTCTTGCCCCATACAATTTCAACCAATTCATATCTGTGTAGTCATTATTCCATCTACTCTACTAGTCAGAAAGGCCTATTTGCACACAAAATACCTACCCTCAGTGGTGTTGCGTATACAATCTTGCAACGCTAAATTTCGTCTGTTTCAACACTTGTAAAATATCGATTTTTGGGAGTACGCTGTGCAACCTTCAATAGTTCGACCTTTTCCATGGGTTTAAATGGACTAAATGCAACATTACCATTCTTCAAACGACGCCACTCAGCCCAGCCACTATCCACCCTATCGCAAAATTAGATAGCTAGACCGTCAACTTAGGATCACCTGTCATCGATCTCAGGTTAAACGTTTTTGAGCAGTGAGCAGAAATGCTCGGCGAAGTTAACCCATTCAGAACCAGGTTATTTCGTTAATTCAACACTCACTCAGTCGGATTGAGTGTTCAGTCAAATGTAAGTACCTACTCCGTGGTATTCATTTTGCCTATACTAGGAATTGAAGGCATTCAGCAGACATTGCTTTGCAAATGTCTACAGTTTAGAGTTACTTTTAGTGACATTAACAAATTGAAACTGCTTGAACAAGACTTGGTAACGAAAACGAGTATCCTCGGGCTTGAAAGAGTTATAAATGTACATAAAATCGATTATTTCCCATAGAATGAAATGGAGGAAAAACATTGTTGCCAGCATTTCCAGTGTCGGCAACACTGATCGAAAAAGTCGCAAGCGGTAAAGCGGGCACAAACGCTGTGCAGTTGACTCGTGACCGCCCGGCGACGCGATGCGACGTTTTGGGGGATGGGGAGTGTGTTGTCGGTGGGGGGAGGGGGTTGTTTTTACCAGAAGGGTGGGACTGACACTGCGAGACTGGGAGAGTTATATCGTATCCGTATTGTCTGTTAACTGTCAGAAACAGGCAGCCTCCTTAAAATTACTGCAGCTTTGGACCACCACAAGCATTGCCCCTCCCTCCCCCTCCCCCTCCCCACACTCAACCAATTCCCACCCTCCCCCTCCTCCTCACCGCACATACACCGCATTCCCGTTCCTCTATCACCACTTTTCATTTCAATCCTTTACCCATTCTAGACACAATCTTTAAGCAACCGCCGCCATAGTTGCCAGATTTGCCCAAAAAGTACCAAATTTTGCCAATAGAGTGACTTTGTGATTTTTTAGCCTATAGTGATGGTTTTTAGGCAAAAAAGATCATCAGATTTCGCCACTTAGGAAAGCCACGGATTTTTGACCAAGCGGTGGTAGTTAGGGCAACAAATCACCAGATTTCTGTAAGAACCATCGCAAAAGTTGTTCATTCTTTTAAAAAGAGGTGGTTTTTAGGGCAGTAAATCACCTGATTTCCATACAAGAACTGACGAAAGTATATACGGTGATTTTTGCGGCCGGAATATAAGTTGACTTCTCCACTAAAGCCAAAACAAAACGTTGGTTTTTTTAATGCGGGCAACTTTGGCAACAATGATTGTAGTAACAGACACATCAATTTTTCTTTTGGTTCGAATTACCTCTCCATGTTACTGGGCGCATTAATGGATGATCAAAAGTTCGTATTTTCACCGTTCGACAAAGATTTCAAGGTAGAAAATCTAAACTTTCTGAGGTAGGTCTCCTGGCGGTTTTCATAAATAAGTGCCCTTAAAACCTCTAAACTTTGATGTATCGAATTAGGAGTAGTAGTGTGTTTGTATGATTGGGCTTGTAAGACAGGTAGGTAAAATTTGTGCTGCCATTTTCTCTGCCCAGTAGATTTTTTTTTATAATGTAAAATACGATCGTAGTGATGAACGTGATTAATTTTGTCTTGTTTTGTACAAGTTCGTCAAGCTTTTGTTTTGCATCGACTTATTTGATTTTGTCTTGTGCTGCTCGTCATTCGGCATAGCTGAGACTTCTTCTCGTTTGTTTCTTAATCTTTGTCATTTTCCGTTTGAACTAATCAAAAAGTATAAGAGAAATCACCACGTAATACATATAGAAGCAAACCAAGGATCAGCACAAACAGAGGAAGAAAGAACCACCAAGCTCAAAAGGAAGAAAAACCACAATAATAATAAAAATTTGTTATTAAATTTTAATAACGAGTGAAGCATTAGAAAAACCTCTTTAGGAAACTAGTAACAAGTTAAATTTTACTTTGTACTTATGAATAAAAAAATGACAGCAACTTTATAGCAAGAAAAAAAAACCCAAATCATAAATGTTTTCCATAATGATAGATCTTCAAGTCATTCGTAAACACAGGACTTTGTATCCCTCTCTCTCCTCCCGTAGAAACACGTGCGTTCTAAAAAGAAGGAAATTGAAACTAAATGACATGATGGCCCCCTCTGTTAATCCTTATCCAACACAAACTCAAACGATGCTTCAAGCTCCTAAACGCATCTAAAACAGTTTTTCAGAGCTGCATGTTTTTGAACAAAAAACAGTGGGCAAAGTATTGACTTTAAAGAACATGTAAGCACTAGATTTAAGTCAAAGAGTTTAGGTCAACCCAGTCAAATACAGAACTATTCGAATCAGCGAACCCTCTTTATGCTGAATGTCGTCAACCCATCAACATTTGAAAATCAAAGATGCGTAACCCTTTGCGTGACATTTAGTTATGGGTATTCCGGCTAGATTTCAAAGATTACGGGACAAAAGAGTTACTGCATCTACCACTAAAACGAGGCATACCGATAAGTTTACTCACCGTATATACCGTCGGTTTACAGCATTATCTCGCCCGTCCAACCATTTTATCCGCTTTTTTACTCCAAGTCGAGGATATGCCGTGCCCGCGCTCCGCGCTCCGTGCTCGTGCGGAGTGTGTACTGTGTAGCGACCTGCAACTGCGGGTGCAATATCTGTCGTGGGGGCAACTTTATTGCCCTTAAATGCGCACATGTGTGTCTATAAGAACATGGGTATGGGTCGCCCCGTTCGTTGGTGCCCCGGCGAAGACGGAGATACGGTCGCGGAAGATTGAGACAGAGATGGCGAAGTGCTTAGTCAAGAAGTGCTCGTAAGTTCTGGTGAAGCGATGTGTTGAGATGAGCTCCCTGCACACATTGCAAAGCCCTGTTGCCATATTGGCAGCAGAGTGAGCTTTTGGAGATGTTACTTTTTGAAGGTCCTGGAATCCAAAAGATGTGCAAAAAAAAAAAAAAAAAAAAAAAAAAAAAAAAAAAAAAAAAGAGGATCTTCACAATATTCTCAGCAACACGTTTCCAACAGTAGAAGGGACACCGAGAGTGACCCCCAGTCAAAGGTCTCTCCTCAATCGATCATATGAGACACATGTCTGGCACTTTTTCAAATATTTGCAGATGTTGCTAAAAAAAAATAGAATCGGTACCTTTTTTATACATTCTGTCTTTATCACACGCCTAAAAATAATTTGCATAATTTATCATAAGATGGTAAACTTGACCACACGTCGGGTCGAATCGAGTAGACTTTCAGTAAAAACTTAATTTCAGGCACGTTCATCTAACTGACATTCATTCAACCCGATGCCTGGTCAAGTTTACCACCTTAGTTCGTAGCTGTCAAAATATCGCCAGCACGAAGGACTAAGTTTGAAACCACGAAGGCTAGAGATAGTTTTCCGTTAGGATTGAACTTCGAAGAGTCTATGCAATTTCTTCTGCGCAGCTCCTAGAATGCAACGAAAAGCTCGCATGGGTGCAAATATGTCATCGGGCCCCCAAATAATCGACTGTTTTCCATGTTTTTAAATGAGCGAATAAAAACAATCGTTTGTTCACGAGCCCGCGATCGTGTAGGATTTTTCCAATTGAACGTTCCTTAATCTAAGGTAAGACGGTTCGTAGCTCGTTGCCTTGTCTGAGCCCAGGCGCGTCAATGGGGGGGGGGGGGGGGGGGGGGCAGGGTGGTCAATTGCCCCCCCCCCCCCCCAAGGATTTGAAGTCAGGCTCAAAAACGGATTTTTGCCCCCCAAGGCGGCTCTTTGGCTCATAAATTTTATTGATGAGCAAAAAAAAAAGAGTTCATATCAGATTCAAATTTTTTGCCCCCCCCCCAAGCCGCCCAATGACGTCCTTTTCTCGGCCAGTGGCCCTGTCAACAAGTTCATCTTTTGATGGCCAATCCTTATTCGCAAAATGCAAAGAAAATTGCACTGGTCACCATTCTCTCGCGATTCGTTCTGTGTTGACCTAGTTTTAGCCGTTTGAAAAACTCAATATTATGATGTAAATGTTTGTCAAACAGCGTACCCCGTCTTTTTGCACCAATGCATCACGCACTTGGCAATGCTACATGAATGGAGCTGCTGCAAACTTTTGCACCAGGCTTATTAATAGTAGTGTCGGATGTAAAACCCTGCAAAAAATTAAGATAAGCTCACTGAAAAATCACGAAATCCACTCCCAAACTCATAAAATTCTCTCAAAAGTTAGACCTTAAGCTCCATCCTCTGTGGAGTACTCGCGACACCACGAAAGAATAAGAAGAAGAAGATGTAACATAAAATTGTCATAAAATTTAGGTTGGCATCACCGGCATTACGATCTCGCCTTTGAAAGCATATTATGAGTTTGGGAGTGGTTTTGCGTTTTTTTTTTGCTTTTTTGTTTTTTTTGTTTTTTTTTTTTGTTTTTTTTTTTCGTGAGCTTATTCATTTATACAGGGTTTTACATCTGAATCGACTGTTAGTAAGCCTATATAGCAAACGTTTGCAACAGCTTCATTGTTGTGCACGTAGCATCTAATGATTGTAAGGTACAAACAGACAGGGTACGCGTCCTGGCAAACATTTTACGTCATCATATCGATTTTTACCTCCAAAGTAAATTAATACCTACAGGTGGATGCATAAAAATATAGTTGATAAATACAGGAATGTTGAGAACCGACTTGCGTCACGAAGTTAGCTGCGATATGTCAATTTACGAGGCCGATATATCCAGAGACTTCACTTGATGCCTGACTCCGTATTCGGTTCACGATCCCTGATTGGTGAACCATCTCTGGTGAACCGATTAATTAATGTTGCTATCCTATAAGCGTTCGAGAGAAGTATACATATGTATAGTGCGACACTCTAAATAGGAAGATTCACCTACCTGTATTAATCTACTTTCTTTCATCTCGGTTTGAAGTACTAGCGGGGACAAAGATATCTGGCCAGAATATGCAACGCGCAACACACCTAATACGCGTGTTGAATGGGATGCTGTGTATTGCTTATTGCATACCCTGGCTAGGTATCTTTGTCTCCGCTAGTACATGGATCGCGATGGCATTACGATCATGGTCATTTTATCGACACTCTACAAACAAGATTTAATCATAACAAGTTGAATCTGTTGGCAGTACGAGAGATCTCCCTAATCCCCCCCACCACCACCACCAATCTTGGGTGCATGGAAATCAATGGACACATTTTTTATGTACAAATATGTGCCCATTAAAAGGAGAGAAAAAAGAGGAACGAATCTTGGTTTCTCAGAAGTTCAACTTTCAAATGGGAAAGATGGCTTCACGCTGCCTTCCCCAGTCAGTTTGAGCAATGGACATTGGAAACGGTTACCTGTTTAAAATGCGTCACATCCGTATCATAAAACTAGCATTATGTATGTAGGAACAGTCAATCTAACATTTGAACCCAAAGAATGCGAGTGTGGTGCGGAATGCAATGTTCACACGTCGCAGCCATACATTTAATCCCAGTATTGAATTGACTGCAGGTAAAAGTTGGTTTAAAGGACGCAAAATCTGTGGGAAATGCAAACGCTCGATCTGAAACAGGACGGCTGAGTGAATTATTGTGCTGCTAAAGTCATGATCGCCAAGTCTCAACTGAAGAGGCTGCAAGAAATTCGAACTGCTTCATCAGTTCAGTTGCAATCAATTTAGCCTTCGATATTTTTAATCCGTCGCTCTCGTGGCTATTTGTATATTGTCTTCCGAAGAAAAAAGATTCGAAAATTTGGCAGCCGCCTCAATTTCAATAGGTAGTGGTAGTGATTTAAGCAGACGCCCTAATAATTCCCCAAAAAGGCCCGTGCTTGACTTCCCAAAGACTAAGGGTCGGCGATTCTCATATAGCTAGTTATAAAGATTAATATGAGTGGTTGGAATCTTCCATATCAATGGGAGAAGTATTCTGCTGCTACCCTTAGACACTTCCTACTCAGACGCTTTCCTACTTAGACAGCTTCCTTTTCCTGTATTTACGAGACACTTGGTGTTTCAGTTTTGGACAACATTGTCCATTTTTCCCAGAGCTATGAGCAAAATGGTATATACGTTACGGGCGTCCCTCAAAGAACTTCCTGCAATCAGGTGCGTCGTTTTGGATTGCATGATTTCCCTGCCATGACTTAGTTTAAAATGGTATCTTTTTCCATGAAATCATGTAAGCTAAAAAACAACGAGAGGAAAAAAAGTCACTCATTTTCATCGCCTCCCTCCCCCCATAAACAAACGATGATTCGACGTCACTGTTTGAACTGAAAATATGAGTCTTACATGCATTGCCCACCTTGAACTGATTGGTGCTCACCATAGGCTATTTCAGAAATACTTCCTTTCTCTTCGCCTATTCAAAATTATATGTTAGAAATCGATTAAAAAAACAGGCCACCACGTGACTTTGGCCCCTACATTTCAGTCCTTCTGCGAAACAAGCAAATGAGAAACAAGAGAGAAACTTAAAAAAGATCCACCGAATCAAAAATAGACAAACTATCAACCAAACTATCAACCTTTTTTTGGACGCTCATATTTTATTCGCTTGACAATTTTCCACTTTTACAGACAATCCAGTCAGGGTGCAGCGCCATTCGATGTTTCGGCTCGTTTGACGAATATGAAACCTCTTCTTACCGAGCGAACTCGATCTCTCGACTAAAATCATAGTTTCAATTGTTTTTTGTTTTGTTTGTTTGTTGTTAACAATGGGGAATGAAATCTCGGTTTGAGTTGGCAACACCGCTTTCTACTATCGTGCTTCTGGCTTCTGTGACTCCGCGAATCTTTATTCCTCTCGTACAGCTTTGACCTTAAATTCTTCACCTATTCGATTTTAACCTGTGCTGAACCCCTGTCGTCTAAAAAACAGATTTTTATCTATATATGTATGTTCTCCCTTGAAATACTTCTTTTCCTTCCCATTCTTTTCACTCGTACTTTGTTTGCTCAGGGTTCAGGATTGAGAAGCGTCGTTTGAATTTCGTGCCTGAAACACTGATCGTGTAATATTTATCAGAAGTTATTCGATTGTTTTATTCATCTGATTTTTTGAACAGGAAAATGTCCAGTTGTTTTCATTGTCTTTTACGTATACAGAGACTGATGGAGATTTCAGATTCGTCGACAAATGTATTCTTCCGCGTGGAGGAAATGTCTATTTTTTACGGGCATCGAGCCAAAAGGCGGAAATAATAAACATTTTCAGTGGATGGCTTGGACGAGCATTAGCGCCATTTACCCCAAAATTAAATGACTGACAAATGCTAATGAATTTGATTCTGTGACCATCTTTTCTTACCCAATATTATTGCGAGCGGAACGGTATTTGAAACATACCCGTAAGAAGACAACTTTGTAACGGATGTTTTGTGATTTTTCACGCGACTCTCGTGTATTTAAAGCGCTTGACTGATGTTTTGCTATCAGGCTACTGAAAGAAATATGTGCTAGTCCGCCCAAATTTAGGGGGTAAATAAATAATGTTACTCTGCAGTGTGCGTTTTGCCTACACCTCTAATTGAAGGCGTTTGAGTGAACGCTCTGCGTGGCAACTTCAGAGTTTTGGAGACAGCTACATATTTTCAACGAACAATCCACTATAAGGACGAGTATGTTAATTTTAAATCTAATTAATACAAGTAATACATCAATTTGTTCATGATCTAAGTACTATTTGTAATACATCATTGTTCATGAAAATCTAAAAATTGATTAAAAATTTTGGATGGCAAAAGCGTGCTCCCGTTTTGAGAATAACAGTCAGAAAAAATCACTCCATCTTAATTGCGATAAGCCCAAAATTAATGTGGGCACAGGCTCTCGGCCAATGAGAGACCGTCTCTTGTTTTCGGTTTCATTGAAAATAGCACTTTTCATACCTCTCGCAATTACTATAGGTATATCAATTTTAATCAAAAGTGCCACGTTGAACGTATGCGTTTATTCAGAAAGAAGACAGAAATACAGAAGTTTTCACCTTGAAATTTTTCACTGGTTTCGAGAAAAAATGGCCCGGAACAAAAACTCAATGTTAATTTCCACAGGACCGGAAAAGTTTGGACACTGGCTCGTCGGCTTATCAGAGGCCGTATTTCATTTCCGCTCTCATCAGAGTTGACTAAGCAGGCTGTCCATTCCAACTCTTTTCCACTCATTCAGACAAAGATTACCGTTCGATCCAACCTAGACAGCTGGAATGAGTACCAATCGGTGACCAGCCCTCAAGCCCAATGTAAATGCAAAAAAATTGACATTATTGATAGCCTTCAAAATACCAGTTGAATCGGTCCCGCACACCGCTCAGTCGAAAACGCTAATGAAAACGCCAGAGGGAAGTCTGCGCCAACGATGATCTGTCATATGAACTTCGATTACCATCAGTAACACCTGTCAACAAGCCTTCTGGCCTCAGTAAAACAGCCCCGCTTCTCCCACAGTCTCACTTCACCTCGATCCTCGCCGTCAGATCTCCGTTGAGATCAATTTATTTTATAAATAATGTAAACTAAATCAAGGTGACGGAAATTCATGTCAAAATGTTATTTTTCATTTCAATTTATCGTTTTGGTTTTGAAAGGAACAACATCCTCAAATTTGATGGTTCACATTTGTAAGCAATAATCCGTGCATAATTCTTAGGTCTGTGAGTTCAACTTGAAGTTTTTGATATAGATTGAAACAATTTGAGTTTTTTATTGCATTTTCAAACGTAAAAAGGAGATTAAGGATATAAAAACATTTTCGATCGAGCCATCGATCCGACATTTGTTGATCAATTTAGAACTTTCAGTCGGGCAAATCTTCAAAAATTATAATTTTTGTGAAAATTTCATTTGGATGGGTCGTTCTCTCTCTTAAACGCACAGGCCTGCGCCTGGTTGCCCGCGAAAACTCAAAAGTATTGTCAGAGCTCGGAAAACTTCCGTTCTCATTAAATAGAGCTATACATGGTGACATTTTTACATCAGATGTTGGGTGACAGGCCGAATAGCCTCGGGTACACAAGAATATAAATACTAATTATCATGCACAGCACATTAACCCTTCTTTAATATTTTATTGACATCGTAAGTTTATTAGTATCGATTGCAAGTATTAATCAATAGCCTAGCAATAATCGAAACGTATGATGATATGATGCCCAAACAAATAATACAGCCGCTCAAAGAGCTTCATGAATAAACTTATGTCTGAGCTATGTTGCCAACTTTTGAATTTCATTCCGCTCTCATTTGACAGTTAGTGCAAACCAGGATATTTTATTTGTCCGGAAACGAAATTTTGCCGGTCGAATGGTGTTGGCAACACTGGCGTAGGCTGAGACGAGCATCACGCAAGCATAGCGAGTGGAAGCTGCAGGTAGCTGGGATCACCCGGGGGGGCTATTTCAATTTACCACCGGAGATGATGAAAACATTTTAAAAATAAATCAGTTTACAGTTGACACGTTTAAAAATTTCCGCGTGTGGCGTATGAAACGAAGCCCGCAGTTTCGACTCCTTTTTTTTTTCACTCCGCTGATGTGAGAATGACGAGAGAGGCGAAGGAGAGGAGAAGAGGTAGAAAACAAAAAATAAATAAAAAGAAAACAGCAACACTTTTTTGGGAAGCCCTGCAATATCACATTGTTGCCCTTAAACGTGTTTATGAATCATAACGCAGCGCCCGCGCCGTGGACTGGAAGTGGGGGCTCACTGCATAGGGCGCAGCACAGGCTCGAGCAGAATTTATGAGTGAGTTGCTAGTGATCATGTAATAGAGACCTGGAGCGATGAAATAGGGGTTTTGCTTTGCTCAGATTGCCTCCTCTTTTTTTTTAATATCCCCCGACTGGTATGTTTTATTGGCCCCGACTCGAGAGTGTAGAGAACCTCAAGACATTGTGAATGGGGGAAGGTTGTAATTTATAGTCCAATTACATGATATAAATGCAGACTTGCCCGGCGTTCACCGTACCGTATCGTTTTTCAAATAGTTTAGAAAATAACAATGGTGAATAAATTTAACATAAAACTGTTTTAAGGTGGCTCGAGAATAAAATATAGATAAAGTTTACTAAAGATAATATCCTATTATTTATAACAAAACAGTGCCTTTTTTGGAAATGGAAATTTAATGCGTTCCATAAATTTTTTTTATGAGCCCAGCGACTGTCCGAAACTTTCATCGTAAACCCGTCCTCTATGAGTTTCAGCCTTTATTTCTTTTCTTCTTATATACTTCTACATTTATGCGCTTGTAAAACTGTGCATTTTCGCTAACCAGGTATACTTGTAAGTGTCGAAGGAAATGAAATCATTTTTAACTCGAAAGTCAGTCTTGTCGGATTTCGCACCCTCCCTTTTTTCGTGCTTCCTCCAGCCACCTCCACACTTTCACGCCTGATAACTTTATTCCTTTTGCTATTATCATTTCAGCCTTTTTAAACTTAACGCTCTGACACACATAATTTTCTCACTTAAAATTTTATATGCCACGACCTCGCACCGAATTAGGCCTATTTCACCGTTGATGCTTCGTGCTGGCCTCTAATTATGAGTATGAGAGTAAGGTGAGATGATGTACACAAGCCGGTATCATGAATGCTCTTTGGATTACTAATCGTCGGGCAAGGGCGGATCCAGCAATCTGGCAACTGTGTATTATTCCCATTTGAATGCATAAAAAACAATCGATTAGCAACAGGGCCATGGCCCCTTCAAGGAATCGATTGTTTCTCATACGTTCAAATGGGATGAGTTCGTGGTTGCCAAATTGCTAGATCCGCCTATGTCGTTGGGCTATTATTTCTATTTCAAATAATAAAATGCGATGTACTGATTGAGTCCAGTCAACTCACTCCTTGCTTCCTTTGAAAAATGAGCTCGTTTAAGCCCATATGTAAGTTAAAATTCGCACTATTATTGATGCTGCCATATTTCGCAAGAAAAAAAAATTCATCTAAAATTATATCATAATAAAAATTAATGTGCTCCTTTAATTTTTTCCACTTTCCTTTATTATTATTTCATTTGCAATCTTCAATGAAATGAATAATCATAATATAATAATATAATCATGGGAGTAACTAATAATTAATTAATAATAAATATGAAAACTCTAGAAGTAAAAAAGCCATAGTATATACGTATATGTTTGATTTAAAGCTCATTCTGTGTTCCTATTTTTTTTTTATAGATTTTATACATTTGTATAGTTATTTATTACATTTAAGAGATTTTTATATTTTACGACGAATCTAACAACGCGTAATAAGAGTTAATTCAAAAATGTACTATCCAGCTTTTTTTATCTTACCGTTTCCGCTTATTGATTACATTGAAGACTGTTAAAATAATCAAAATAATAAGAACAAAATAAATGAGCTCTATTTATTACTTATACTCAGATGATGAGAAAGAAAATCGGTACACGTCTCTTTTCTAAGATCGCAGACTCTCGGAAATATGTCAAGCTTTGAATTTTTGTCAGAACGTCTATTTTCTCCTCCGCATATACACATTACGTGTGGTTTTTTCATTCATATTTTTGAAAATGTCTGTAGGTACTGTGTCGTAAACTCATTGTGCTGAATATGGAAATGTGTCCGCACACAACTCGTTTGAAGAGGGTAAATATGATGCCAAGTTTTCTTGGGATGTGCGTAAGGCAACTCGAAGAAAAATTGGTTTTAAAGCTCCGAGCAAAATTTCATACAGCTTGCCATGACAAAACTGGATAAATTAATTTATCTGTCGCGAACAGAAACTTTGGAGAGCTCTCTCCGCATTATTTCCTCTTTAACCACAGTTTGAATGCATCTGACTGTTGTTAAAACTAATTCTTTCGACAAGACAGGGCATTTTCTTCAAATCCTTAAAAATAAACATATTATTATCAAAAAGTTTAATTGACTTCTTAAATATTTCACCCGAGGGCTCTTTCCATCTCGCGGATGCTAAAAACGTTATCTACGATTGGGGGAAAAGAGCCCTCTTTTGTTTCTTCCTCACATTCAAACTCCTTTAACAGGCAGGAGGTGGGATTAGTTCAGCTTGAGCTTTGACAGTATGATTCAAAGATGATAGATTGGGGAGGGGGGGGGGGGTTGGCCCTAGATATCAGTGTAGGGTCTTGACTTCGCAGATTCCATGAGGGAGGGTCTAAGCGGAGATTGGAGGTATTTATTGTAAGAGTAGGCAAGTTCTGCAATAATTATGCTGATTTTTTAAGAAAGTTTGCCATCCCGGCATGAAAAATACAGTTTCTTTTTATAATTTTTCGTCTGTTTAATAATTTACATAACTAGATTTTACAAAAATTTATCAGCAAAGATAAACTATTGAAAATTGGGAATAAAATTGTGACTCAAATTAATCTTGAGGACCCATTAAATTAGAGCGACACCAGCTTTGTTTCTGGAAACCGATATTATCTTTTTACAATAAGAGGTGACTCCACATTAACCTTTAGGCGCAGGCACTTGAGGCCAGGGCCACGATTAAAATCAAATTTGAGGTCTCTATCAGGTGAAAACTACGAAAAAAAAGAGAAAAAATATTAGAGACCCATAATCTATTGTTCAAAAACTGAACTTGGCAAGTTTTCTCGTACTTATACGAGTGGAAGTTGATTTCAATTATTGTTTTTTGAATTATTACAACGAAAGCTAATTCAAGGTGTAATCTTTGGAATTAATTTCTGATCGTGCGAGAACGCCTGAAGTCAGGTTTTGAACGATAACTGACTGGTGTTATAAAATAGCCAACAGTTTTCGACTGAAATTGATTTTAACTATGACTGCAGTTTGAATCTCTTATCAAGAGGTGCCCACTCTCGACTTTTCATGGACCAATCAGAGCGCATATTTATATAAGTTATAACTTATAAGTTATAACTCTCTCTTTACTCATTCACCTCTGTTGTTGAAATTTGGCGGAACAGTGCGATGAGGTTGTTGGCAATGTTGGCAGCCAGAGAAAGTCCGCCGCGCTAATCCTCCCTGAACGATCGATAATGACACCGAGGAAGCTTTACGACTAATTTGTCACAAATAATGTACATATGATTTCACAGGATCGCTCAAATTATCTTTGCGTGCGCAAAGCGGATGTTTACAAGTACTCTTTTTTTTTTAAAGGCACTAAGAAAAAAAAATAAAGGTTTTCTTTTCTATATCCCCTCTATTTTTTTGAAGAAGGTCTCAAAAATTGTGAGAAGCTAGAAAAAAGAAAAAAAAGAAAGGGGGTCACCAAATTTCAAGCCCCTCTTTTGAAACCACGGACCGCTCATGCATACTACTTTGACCACTGCCAAATTTAGTATCTATTTCAACAATTTTTGTTTTTAATATTATCAATAAAATACTAAAGATTTGTTTTCCTCTTTTATATGTTACAGTTGGATTCGAAGAAGAGTCCTTTGGCCATGCTGGCTCAAACATGCAGTCAAATAGGAGCAGACACATCTAACATGAAAAGTAGTCTCTCAACGCTTGAAAAATCATCGACACTAAAAAAAGGCGATCACAACCGTGATAAATCTTCACCGTCGTCATCGTCATCAGTCAGTAGCTGCTCACCGGTGTACACCAAAACTAGTTTCAAACTGTATGAATCTCAAAACAAAGATCCTCCTGAAGAGAGGAGTATTCGGGTGAAAACGCCATCCAAGCTACAGTCACACTGCGCGACAAGCAGCAGATGTAGCAGCAAGGAAAGTGCCTCTTCGGTTGGCTCTTCGCCGGCCAGTAGGAAAACTCCGGCTTCGCAAGAAGTTCCAGCCACCCCCAAACAAGAAAGTGATCTATTTCGTGCTAGTCCTTTACAGTCTTCAAAGTTAATGGACTCCTCCATCACAGCAAAAGCTGCAGGAGCCACTAGCTACTTAGGATACCCCGGTTGCCCGTTACCTTTAGATGTTATGGCATCGGACCTGTTATCATATCCCGTTAAACCCGGTGCTATGCATCCGTACCTTAGCTACGCGAGAATGAAGACTGCCAATGGCACCGAAACAGTTGTGCCCGTTTGCAGGGATCCATACTGTGCCGGCTGTCAATTAAGCTCTCATTTATTAGGCTCCTCTGGAGGTAAATCCTCATCCACTTGCCCTGCTGGTTGCACTCAGTGCGATGGGAAGCAGGCAACACACGGAGGAGGTCCTCACGCTCACACGTCGGCACATAGTTCTGCCTTAACAGCAGCTTATGCGCATGCGCATTTGGCTGCTCTGGCTGCAGCCGCATCTCAGCTACCGTACGTCTGTTCCTGGATCGCCGGCGAGACGACATACTGTGGAAAAAGGTTCGCAACCTCTGATGAGCTCCTTCAACACTTGAGAACTCACACTTCTGATACTCTTCTGGGATCAGCCGCAGCCGTGGCCGCCGCTAATCACTCTATCTTATCACGATCGTACCCTACTCCCCCGTTAAGTCCCCTAGCTACTGCAAGGTATCATCCATATTCAAAGCCCCCGCTCTTACCCCCTTCACTTGCTTCGTCGTATCCTCTCTATCCCCCCTCGAGTTTGTCACCCTATTTCCCCCCTTACTCCTTGTACGGTCCTAGAATAAACACTTCGCAAAGTATTCATCCATGACAAGACCCGCCGTTCGTTGTGAAAAACTCAAGCTGTGATTAATCGTTTTACGTGTATTTTGAACATAGCCCTAAGGTATCATTTTCAAGTAGGTGTTCAATGTCAAAACAAATTAAATTGTATTCGGCAAAATTTTAATTGGCGGATCCGACGTCTCATTTGGAGCTACTGACGCACAATGGATCGAAACATAGAATTTCCGAGACATATCTTCACGATTGAAAATCAAGACTATGTGAGTAATAAACATCAAGATAACGTGACAACGTGGAAATTGTTCATGTTAGAGCTTAAAATAAGTCAATTAACGTGGTTTTTGTAATTGTGTTTTTATTTCAACACTAATTTGTTTTAAAACCAAAAATTAACAACAATCCATGCCCAAAACATTCATGTCTCGAGCCAATGTGTGTCAATTTATTGAAAGGTCGAAACGCGAAATTATTATCCTTTTGTAAAAAGAGAAAGTATAAGGTTAGTGACGTCGTTCAAGTGTATTTGTGATAGTTTTTGTACCAATCACTGGTTCTCGATCCAAACCCCGATTTTTGATATGTGCAGGACTAAAAAGTTCCATCAAGACCCAGACGAAGAAATTTCAAAAGGTGGTGGGTTGATGCAGTAATCTATTGAGTCAGTGGATGTTTATTAAAATCCTGACATCAATGATCAGAGTTGGATTCGAGGAGCAGATGTAGAGGCCGGTGATCACGAGGCTATTTTTGTTGAGAGCGAATTATTCGGACAAGATAGATGCTTGTAGAGTTTGTTCAACTAGTAGAAAATTTGTCCACAACTATCAGATGACGGATGCCGGTTTAACTAGCATATGATTTAAGCTGACCAACCAGTTGCTCGATTAGTGGCCTCTTGGCGCCTCCACCAAACTAGCTAGTCTTTAAAAAAGTTGAGATCGAGTGTAGCTCAAAGTAATCAGTTTTCAAGTAACAAGATATAACTGTAAAGGGAAAAATCAGAATCTTTACTTGAGATCTACTTGACCTGACTCAAACTTAAAAAAGTCCTCCCGATTCAATTTGCAATGCAAAATCACACTTTGAGAATCCTCGAGGAAGTTTCAAGGGGTTTTCAAGCAAGAATGGCCACGAATTAGCAATTCAGAGACGCTTTGAAAACGCACGGTTTTCCTTTGAAGATTAGTTTCATTGAAATAATTTCAAGCTAGCTCGTTCGCTACCTTGAACTAACATAAAAGTTTTTCACGAATTGCCGATTTATTGTGAGCGTCTCAGAATTAAAATTTGTCTCACTCGACTCAAGTAATTCTCAAGTCAAGTTAAGTGAAATAGCACTTAAGCAAAGTAGACCTCAAGTAAAGTATCTGAATTGGACTCTAAGTGATTGATTCGGAAATAAGGGTTTTTCTTCTCTCGGTGAAAAGTTTAGGTCGAACGTATAGTTTCAGCCGCCAGTTTTTATTTAATTCTGGCTAAATCTTACAAAAAATAGCTTTTTTTCTTTGAACCCTTATTTATTTTGATTTGGTGTGATTAATTTCCATTCAATAACTATTTTCGTTCTATGTAATCTATAAAAATTTTGAGGAAAGAGGAAACAATATCTATCATTTCATGCGTATCCTTTTATATTTTAATTACAGATTATCAGCCATGGTTCTGCCCTCAACATTTTATTTTTATAACGGTATTCCTATCGATTGCTTTGCGAATTTTATTTTTTGCATGTTATTCTAGAGTATCTTTATTTTTTCTTCTCGTTTCATAAATCAACTCATTATACCATTCATAAAAAATTACTAGCAATATAAAAGGAAAATTCTATGAGTAAAAGACACATACACGGTAAAAATGCCTTCTTTGACCTTCGTTCATTTTAAACATAATGTCAGTGAACCCATCAGCACCCGTCATATCAACCCCACGGTAGATTAAAACAGGTATGTGGATCATCCTACTTGGAGAGTTGTGCAAGGTATACATTCTTTGTGGAGCTGATAGATTAATTGCGAGAGTTCGATCATCAAAGCTGGTAAACCATTATCAATCAAATGGTGTCCCCGCATACTTATATCCACTTTGTAAATGAACCAATGACAGTTCACTTCGTAATGCATGTTTCACCGCCTCCGTTTATTCATATGCTATTTATGATTATGCATTTACCTGTATTAATTTACCCTTGCTGCTTCTCCTATAAAACGTAATTTGATGTCAGTTCAATCAAGATTCTTAAATAGAGATTTGAAGGATAAGTTTAGATTTTCATCGAAATGTTCGTTATAAAACTCGTTAGGAAACAAAGATTGAAGATGTTGTGAACTTTTATACCTAAGTACGAATCACTAAGAGCCTATTCTTCAGTTTAATACAATACCTAAATTAATAATAGAAAAACTGGTATCAACAACTCACAAGAAATAATGTTCAAATTGTAAAACTTTAATTTTTCAGGCATCAACTGAAGTATCTAAATTTCAGAGGAAAAAAGGAAGACAATGTTTGACCATAGCTGTTTTGACCATAGAATGATAATGTCAAGCAATGATATTGCGATTCTAAAAGTTGTATATGTATAGTATAGTCATTGTAACTTCATACTTGTAATCTATGAAGATGTAATAATTGTTGGTCGGTATTTTGATACTTAAGTCATTGATCTCTGTTTACAGTCAGGTTAGTTGTACGTCTTATTTCTCTCTTCTATATACGTTGGATACTAGTGATGAGAAAAGCTCAATCTTGACAGTACATTGTTATCAAACTTAATAATTCATGTGGCATACTTATGCAAAACGCAAATTGCAAACTTGCGCATGTCAAGTGTGTGTTTCAAGTTATTGGTATTCTAAGCAGTAAGCGAGGTGTCGATGAGGTAAAGATACATGTTGTCGATTGAAGCCGCAAAATGTCGATTGCTAGGGTGTTCACAGCACTTCCATGCAGGATCCGATATTTTCTGAGGGGTTCAATCGACAAGATCAGTAGCTCTACAAGAAATTGTCTTGTAGAAAATAACAAAATTATCTATTAGTGGGTATGAATTTTGTCATCTTTAAAGGGCGTTAGATTTCGTGGTGAATGAAAGTTTTTTAATGTACAGAGAACGTCCGTTGTTGAATAAATGCCCAGTTTGTACATTTATTTTTAGACTTGTCCATATTCAGCATAATTGTCCAATCTAAAACAAAAATGCCCTGATTACCATAAGAAGCCTCACAGGAATTATCAATGGTTCTAACAGTGGCGAAGCATGCTATCAGGCGTCGCGGCATTTTATCCATTTGAACCCACACCAAAAGTCGAATCTGACGGTCGTCGCCATCCGCCGATCCCTATATACTTCAATATTTTTTGTTGGTTGCAAAGGACCAAATAAAATGTTGCCAGATTGCACGCTTCGCTACTGAATTCCAAAACGACTTTTCAACAAAATGATTTTCTTGACATGAAAAACTATCGCATTTTTTTTTTTTTTTTTTTTTTTTTTTTTTATATAAAAAAGGAAGCAAAACCCCCAAAAAATTACCTATAAAGGACAAGACATTTAAATGTCAGACAAATTTTGTTCACTCAAATGGGAATGATTGAGAGAAACAACAAGGAATTTAAAAAATCAATAGATGATCGCTTTTTCCGGCCGACGTTAGGAAACAACCTCCCTTTCGTCGAGTGGACATCATCATTATTTTTACTATATAATAATCCAATAAAATAATTTTAATATTCATACAGGTAAAATATATTTGTGAAGCAAATTAGTGGTTGACAGTTCTATGTTTCTCCAATGAACAGAAATTTCACTGGCGTTTGGGAGGAATTGAGAAAAAAAGCAGGTGTTATGGACGGCCGCGGCGCGCTGCGGCGTCACCAAAGGGAAATGGCGATGTCCGTGACACCTGTTTCCCCTCAAGACGACAGCAATGCGAAGTCACAGAAATCAACGGTTGGCCAAAATGCGCTCATCGGTTTCAAATCAGCCGTCATCAAAATTCCGAACTATCTCTGCCCTTCTACCTCTCACGCAATCCTCAATTTCTTTTATTTCTCACTATTGTCGTAATCTCTCGCAGAGATTCATTTAAAAACCATTTCTTGTGTTGAAAATTTGTTGAAATTCCTAAATGAAGATATTTTTCTTTTGAAACTATAACTTTTTTTTTTTTTTTGTCTGTTATACTATGTCATTTTATCGATCTAATTAATTTCATTAGACCTTTGAACTCTGAGAGACCTGTGGCCTCTAAAATTGTTGAATCATCCACTCCGAAAACTTGAATCCATTAATTTGAATTTGTTATGATAGTACGAGCTTGACAAAGTGAGCAGTGTGTCTCACTGTAGTATAGAAACCTTCCTCAAACGCTGCAAAAACTGTAGAAAACAAGATAAGTAGAACAGAAACAGAAAAAAGGTACTAGGAAAGTTGTAAATGCGGCTGAAATACAGCCGTCTTGTTAAGAAGTGGTTTAGTGAAGTGTCATTTATTAGTTAGAAAACTGCCAGAACGTGGAACTCTTTAAGAAAGGATGTTCAGAGAAACGAGAGGTATAGTAAGCAAGGTGATCATTTTTTGACACCAGCTGCTTTCTAGTGAATTTGCGTGTCAAGAAAAATAAAGACGGATTTAAATTACAAGAACACTTGTTCCCCTCTAATGCTTCCTTTCAAGCTTAAAAAAGCTTGAATGCAAAACTTTCCTTGATAGTGTCAAATGTGAATTTGGGCTGTCGTACCCCTCAAATTACCAAAGTTATACTAAAAACTGTATGAATATAGGTACGTACTTCTCATTGTTATCAGTAAGTTAATGTTCTGCACTTTGACTTTTGTTGATGAAAATAAATATTATAAATTTTATCTTTCAGATTTTGTTCTCTTTCAATCCATGTTCCCTTCCAAAACATGCTAACACATGTTTATCAAATCTCTACAAACTAATGCTTATGTAGTTTTTAAGTCTTTAACATTCTGAAACCAAAGACTTCAATGGGGGAAAAATGGCGCAACTTTTAGAAAATGGACTGAAAATTGTTCTGAAAATAAAATAAATAACAACAAAAATACTATTCCAATGTTCTCAATTGATTTCATTTTTATGAGCTTCCAAGACTTAACACCACAAAAAGGATCTAAAAACTTTGGTGCTGCAGCTAAAAGAGCTTCGGTAAAATTACCAGTTTAACACAGCTCGAGAGAGTCGAAAGCTCAGACTTTTTTGTTTGTTTTCAATCCGTTCAGCGAATAAATCGTCTCATGCGAATTTTGAGAGCTGAAAGTCAGCTGATATCATTTTTCTAATTTTTCCTAACCCACAATGTTTCCTTTTCTGTTAGGCTACGTTTTCTATCTACTAAAGACCTTTCAATTCAAAGTAAATTATTTTTCAATAACAAAGGTAATGGGCCCAGAAAATAAAGAAAGTGAAAACCATGCAATATTTATAGTTAGTTCCTTTTTCCAAAACAGCGAAAAGGGTTGAAATCCAAAAACCAATTTTTCAGGATACACAAGAAACTGCCTACAAAGTGTTTAGACGGGAGGGGGGCCAAAATTTCCGTCTGCTATTCTGCAAAGTAGATAGCATGGATTTCATCCCTTCTTCGCAGCAAACATGTTTTTACCATCAAGGACTTAGAAAATGCAATGAAATCAATAGGACTGTTGCACACTTTTGCTGCAAGCTATTCAAGGGTCGTTTCAGTTGTAAAAACCTGCAAAAAATAACGATCGTAGCTCTATAAACTCTAGAAATCCTCTCCGAATGTAAAAAAAAAAAAATTAAATACGCAAGCGTAATGGCGGCGTTGGATACTAATAATGGGAGATTCCCGTCTAATAATAGTGTAACTCCATCAATAAGTAACCAATAAGAGACGAATTTTCTTTGGCACCTGTGTCACCAGCGGGCCGATCATTTACTTCATCGTTAAATCGATCGTTAAGACTGTCTAAGAGTGATGTTATTGGTCGAAAATTGTAAAACTTGGCTGTTTCTGTGGTAACCATCGTTAAGAGTCTCGTTTTATAAAGGCTATTCATGAGTAACCTTTAAAAAACGAACACTATAACGATGGTTACCATAGCAACGGCTAAGTTTTACAATATTCGACCAATAGAATCACTCATACGCAGACTTAGCGATCGGTTTAACGATGAAGTAAATGATCGGCCCGCAGGTAATCGGATGTGGAAGTGGATTACTTCTCTGGTGTCTAATTACTCTGTGGATATTCCTTGTCAGCAAATAGAGAAAGTGGTGGAATTAAGGTAGCAGTTTCCCATTACTACTGCCCAACGCCGTAATTACGCTCGTGCATTTAAAAACATTTCATGAGTTTAAGAGTACATTTTGTGAGTTATTAGTGCTTCCGTCGTTATTTCTCGAGATTTTTACACCTGAATCGACCCTTAAATCGCTTACAGCAAAAAGTGCAACAGCCCCTTTTCTAAAAAATGGACTTCTGCTCTCTTCAAATAAAATGATTTCTTGTTAAATAACTTATCCCTATACTTTCTCTACCGCATGTTCAAATACCCCTGAGCAGGGCAAAAACTTGTGAACATATTTTAATATGCCTCTCTGAACTTGTTCATCATTAGAATAATCCCTGGAAGGACAGCAAGCAGACCAGCCCCTCCCTTCCTTACTTATCCATCCACCCACACCCACGCACTCGAAAGCAGTGAATGCACTAGAAAGCTCCCCGCTTATTTATACTCAAAGCGCGTGACTGTAGGAAGAGACATCGGGACATGAGGACATGGGCAATAGCCGCCAGAGTATAATCTACTTGTCATTACTCAAACAGTCCGAGGCTCGGGGCACAAAAGAAATGTTTGCTGACAATCCGACTGGCATGGACGACATTTCAAAAACTAAATTCAAGCGTTTAGAGCTCATTTTTAGAGCCATTTTTAGCCCCCACTCTATACAAAAATTTCTCCTCTCGACAAAGTTGACAGCCGTACACAATCAACTGAATTGCGGAGCACACACAAATGGACACTGTAAAACGCGACTGGAGCGCGTCTCGGAAATTATGATTATCGTCCGCGCAGACTGGCTCTGGCATGTGACGTTTCCTACGGATCATCCCCTAATTCAAAGTCCCAGGGTGAATCAATTATCCGTACAATATACAGGGAGCTGACGTAGTGCAAATACTAGCAAATGCGTAATCACTCTTTTCCCTTCGGCTCCAAGCGCATTTTGTACAAGTATGTATTACTTTTGAAAGCATTTTTATGGCTTTTGATTCTCTGTTTGTCCAACGACTTAGCCCTTATAGTTTGGTGAGTGGGCAACTGAATTCAGTTCAAATAAACTTCCTACTCGTGGCATAATGGTCATTTCATTGATTTCAAGCTATTTCCAAGGAGTATTAATTTGGGTGGCTGTCCACGTCCCCTGACACATTGATTGAAAGGAAACAAACTTTTCATCGGCTCAGATTGTTGAATAGCAATATGACGTTAAAGGTAAGTTGTAGTTTAATGTTAAAGATATACAATAAGTTTATAAGTGTGAGATGGAGGTCTAGTTCGACCGACAAGCACGTCTGCGAGTATTTGACGAGAAGTTGATTGATAGGGGTCTCGTTCAAATAGGAAGCCAAATTCTGAAGTATCATAATGAAGTATGACCTCCACGGGAATCAAAGATAATTCATAGTTCTAGAAAAAAGCCTTATATGTAAATTGATATTCTATAGAGTCGACTCCCACGAGAGTATAGTCAGTTTGTGAGAAAATGAGTAGTTATCGCTCGAAAATCTAATTTCGTTTGGAAAAAAGACTGTTTGGACTTTGCGGAAATCATAATAAGGGGAAAGAGGGGTACTAGTTACTGGCTAGTATAGTAGTCGAAGGGGTTTTATGAAGTATGACTACTTTATTACGAAGGAGCCGGCATGTTGCCAGCTGGTCAATAATATGGATAGTAATTGAAATCTAATCACTGTCACTTTCTTGATGGCTAAAAACAGAGCTGCACTATTAGTCCGACTAAAGAGACGGCTCGCAGATTTAGGCTTTCTGGGAGGGGGAAGTCATTTAAAATTAAACTCGACGGAATGGAGATTATTTTGTGAAAATTAATGCTATGTATACATTTTCACACCTAAGTAACTTGATTTTTGTTAAAAATTACAAACCTGAGGCTGCGCTAGAGTCGTTATTATAGCCTATCAAATCGCACAGTCATACAGGGTGTAACAGATGTATCCCCCCCCCGTCTAACTTTTGAACGAGTTGAGATAAAACGTTGCGGTTTGGACCATTCTTCATAATTTTGGATGAACTTCATTTTTTTGGGGATCAAAACCCCTCACACTCCCTAGGAGACTCCCAGGGGGGCTATCTCAAAAATGCCAAATAGCAACCCCTATTTTGTGATACAACATCATTAGAAAGGACATCAAATTCTAAGACTTTTGGCGCAAATTAGAGGTCGATATCGTTTTTCGTGTTCGATACATCGAAGTTCAAAGTTCAATTTCAACCCATTTTCAAATAATCAGATATCCCATTAAAAAAGTCGGAATTGGAAAAACTAGGAGTCTAATATACTCTAAAAAGCAAGTGCTTTTCAGAAAAAAATACGGTTCTACCATACATTTAGTCAAAATTTAGTTTTAGAGCCCCCCAACAGTTTTCTAAAAAATTGCCCCTCAGGGGGCTATTTCAAAAATTCCGAGGCATGACCCCCATCAAGTAATTCATCGCTCAAAAGGGCACACTAATCTGAGCATTTTGGCGCAAACCGCAGGTCGATGTAGGTTTTTAGTTTTCGATGTATCGAATGGCAAAGTTGGATTTTCATCCGTTGTCAAATTCCGATAGATCGAAAACTAAAAACGGTATCGACTTGCGGTTTGCGCCAGAATGTTCAGCTTAGTGTGCCCTTTTAAACGATGTATCACTCGACATGGGTCATGCCCCGGAATTTTTGAGATAGCCCGCCTGAGGGGCAATTTTTTAGAAAACTGTTGGGGGCTCTAAAACCAAATCTCGACTAAATGTATGTGCAGAGCCGTATTTTTTCTGAAAAGTACTTGCATTTTAGAGTATTTTAGACTCCTAGTTTTTCCACTTCCGAATTTTTAAATGGGAATTCTGATCTTTTGAAAATGGGTCAAAATTCAAAAACGAAAAGCGATATCGACCTCTAGTTTGCGCCAAAAGTCTTAGAATTTCATGTCCTTTCAAACGGTGTATAGGGGTTGCTATTTGACATTTTTGAGTTAGCCCCCTGGGGGCCTCCTAGGAGGAGTGGGGGGTTTTCACTCCAAAAAAATGAAGTTCATCTAAAATTATGAAGAATAGTCCAAACCGCAACTTTTTATCTCAACTCGTTCAAAAGTTAGACCGGGGGGGGGGGCATCTGCTACACCCAGTAAATTCGTTAACTATAAATCCGATTACATAAAAACATACATTTTTTCAATCTAATTGCAATTCTTTCTACTGCCACAGCCTTGTCAATTTTAGGTCATTGTTGGTCAATACAAGCTTTGTTGTTCTTTCCAGCACACCTTTTCATACTGACAATTTTTTCCAAAGGTAACTCTGGCTTTAAAATGACCTTGACTCGGTTAAACCAGCGGTTCTCAAACGGGGGTTTGCGGCGGGTCACGGGGAATAGTAGAAAAGCATAAAAACTTCATGACATAACTAAAAGAAGAAAAAAAAAAGAAAAAAATGAGAAAAAAAGGAAAAAGGTGGGAAACTTTTTGATAAACTTTTAAACGCTCGCATTAACAGCTGTTTCATACGCGCGGTTACGTACCGTTTCCGGGGCAGTGTTCCATTCATTTTTTTTCCCTTCCGTTATTCAGATAACCTAAAATGTCATTCTTGAATTTTTATTTACATTCCAAATTCATTATAGTTCACATATTTTGTTTACTCTTTATTTTTTATAATAAACTTGAAAAATGATTTGTTTGCTTAAACGGAAAAGTTGCACAGTGACGAAGAAAATACAAACGTCGTCGATGCAAAAAACCCGACTTCTTCGACAGTTTTCACTATAGTAGATTTGTAGCCCTTCGCCACTTCGCCTTCGTAGCTCCCGCCACTTTTCTGTGACGGTATTCAATACATCGAATAACGATACATAGGTGTCGGAGCATCAAGTAAGGATATAACTAATCTCGATACAAAACGACACAAAAACAACACTGAAAACACTGACCGTTTTAAAAATGGATTTCAGTTTACAACCCTGATTGTAGCCACGTAAAATCCACCAGAATTTTCGCTAAGTATGCCAGAAATGACGGATACAAAATTTGCGTCAATGGTGGTAAGTGGAGGTATATTTCCAGGGGAAGAGTTTGCAGTGTTGCCAAATTTGGCCGGACATTAAATCAATTTTACGTTGAGTGAAATGGCAAAATGCGAATAACTATACGCAAAACGGCAGCCCTGAGTTGAGACTGAATATGATGAAAGCAAGAATAGGATCTAAAGGAAGCTCAATTCAAAAGTAAAAAAAGGATGAAAAAAAAAAAAATAGCAGAGTAGTTGGTTGTACAGATGGACGGTGGACCCCATCCATCATCGGAGCGCATTAGAGAATCGGTTGTGGAGCGCCTACTATTTTTCGCTTACAGAATCACTCATCGTTTTGTTGCAGACGCGATGGTCTTGGCTCATTTTTATGGCAGTGCTGAATATTATATGAAGGCAATGATGCCAAGTAACACAGTTTTAATACGCACAGGATACTTTCATTAGGTGCAAAGGCGTAAAAAAGGTTGGAGGGGTGGCTGGGGATGGCACTTGCTAAGAAAAACACTGAAAATGTAGAAACACTAAAACAAGAAAAATTCGTCAGGTATCGGTTGTTCCTCCACCTGAGCCTAATTCGCCACCTCCTACTCTGCATAATATGTCCTAGGTGAGATGGGTACCGGAGTTAATTTGAGAAAATTAAAGCAAGGAACATGAAAACAGGGGGGCAGTAGTACACTATACGTATAGACCACCTACCAGGGCTGTGGACCCTGGATCAGTCCGGACTCAATTTTTTTTTCTGGACCTGGACCCAGACCCAGATAGAGATTTTCTCCTCTTCTGGACCCGACCTGGACCCGAACCGAAAATTTCTTCTCATCTAGACCCGGATCCAGATTCGGACCTCTGGGACGGGTTTATTCCGAACCCGCAGGAACCGGTCATCAATGGCGTCATTTGGGGGAGGGACATTGCCCCCCAAGGATTTTGATCAACAGTCAAATTTATGTAGTGAATAGTCCCGATTATATAATAATCGATACTTTCAGCCAAAAGAAGGAGTGGCGCTACCCCGTCTAACACTAATTCGCTTGTAACTGGTAGGACCTTTTTTTTTCCGGGTCAGACTCCCCCCCCCCTCCCCTTAAAGAAAAATTTGAAATGACGTTCCTGCCGGTCTTCAATCAATGGGACTACAAATGAAAAAAGATTAAATAAAAAACAAAAAACAAAACAAAAACCAAAACAAAAACTGGTACAGCTTAGTAATCTCGCCTCTGGTACAGTTGAAATTTCACCTACTTTTAAACTTACGTCCAGTCTAACTAAAATAGTATTTCTTCTCCGGCATCAGTATGTTCAACAATCCAGAAAAAGCCTTTTAATAAGACCACGCGAGAAAGATTTCAGTTTTGAAATGAAATAAATCAAAAAGCTTTTGGACCGTACATTGTAAACCGAGCGGATAAATCATGAAAGAAGCTTTCTGAAACTTGTAAAATCAGATTCGTTTGAAAAATTTGTCCATAAATAAATTTAAGTGAGAGCTGAATCTGCCAACGGAAATTGAAAGTCCGCCTGGGGGCCTAATTTCCTGTCTCAGAAATGGACGCAGTATTCACAACCGCGTCGTCAGTCCCGGGGCTCGGTGAGATCCCAAAAATAAGTGCCAAACAAAATAAATAAGACAATAAACCAAAACTAACATCATTTATCTCTCGCACCAAGATATGTACCCATAACTAATTCTTCGCTCGCCTACTTCAAAGATATTCTGTCAACAGTAAAAAACTCAGCCAACGAATATGCCACCACGCTCATTTTCTTTGTTTTATAAACAAATTTTTTGAGCCGATACGACACAAACGCATCCTTGAGCGTTGGTGATATATCCGAGAGTGATAATTTTTCGTTTATTTTTAAACGGAAAGAAGCTCAAACCTTTTTATTATTTTATTTATTTTTTTCCTGGGGAGTTTTGCGCTTTTTTGTCTCTATGTTTGGAGAAGAGACGTGCAACTGTAAAAGGAGAACTCTCGTTAGCTGATGAGCCAAAGGTTCTAATGTTTCCCCTGGAGAGGAACATTTTTATGTGCTCCGGCGAACCCCTCTTCAACCTTGCTTCCTTCCTCAATTTTCCCAATCAGCTGTCACGTCGTGTTTAGTATACACATATTTTCCTTATCAGCATTACAAAAAGTACTCCCATGGGCAGTCTGATATTTTTCTTGTTCCTCACATTCTCCTCCTTCTTTCTCAAAATAAGAGGCATAACCCCCACTCCACATCAAAAGGCTCATAATCCCCCCCTTACATTTCCCCGACCCCTGTGTCTATTGTTTAAATGGTCAGATGATAAGCCAGAGGTGGCTCGTGCAATTTGGCATCAATATTTTTCCTCCATTCGATTAAATGTTGAATAATCGGCTCAATAGTGAAGCGCAGTACTTCTTCAACAATCGACTGTTTTACATAATTTCAAGTGAAAGAAGAAAGTTCTTGCCTAATTGCACGAGTCACCACCGGAATGAGCTTCAGAACTGTGTGAATTCACCTCTAATGTGACACGATTGTTCCAAAAACGCTGTCTTCGTTAATATTTCTATTTTCTCACTACTTTTATATACATTGCAAGTGTACGTTTTATAAACATTGTTCAATGTTACGCACGATTTTAAAATGCTTTTCCGTCTCCATCATAATGCATGACAGTGGCGGCTCGTGCAATCTGGCACTTTTGCCATTTAAACGTATGCAAAAAGATCGATACTAGGTGAGGCGCTGCGCCTCACCATGTAATCGATTATTTTACACAGTTTTAAATGGAGGAAATCCATTGTTGCCACATTGCACCAGCCGCCGCTGATGCATGGACTGTAGTGCTGTTTCTCTGTAGAACCAAATATGTTTGTTAATCATAATTTCTTACCCTGCTCATCACGTAAAGCTTAACAACTGTAGCAGATTCGTGAGACCAAAAACAGAAATAAAAATAAGGGTCAATGCATATTTTTGACATCAATTTAATCGGGATGAAAGGGTTGTTTGTGATAATCAGAAGGTTGGGAGACACTGCACCGCTCTAAGGCATTTCATATACATGTTTATCATCTATCTATCGTCATGAGCAAAAATGTAAATAATTGGATATTATCACCATCCATTTGTCGTCATTGTTATCATTTTCGCGTAAAAACCTACGCTCTTGAGCCTTCGCATACTTGCACGGTCGCCCTGAGTGTCTCGCTCTTGCAACCTCGCAAATGCGTTGAAAAGGATAAATCGTTCTTTATGAAAGGCAATGATTCAAGGTCACAAATAAAACGTAGAAAGTTATAAAGCGGGACAAGATAAATGTATGAGTATGTAGATACGCGCGAGGTTTGGACAGGCGTATGATATTTATGTGCTTACCTGTGCATTAGCTGCAATAAATAAGAGAGCGAAAAAGAAAAATGAGGGAATAATATACGCGGTGAGTAATTTATTTGTTCTCGGGCAACGCTGTGAGAAAACGGTTATGATCTAATTAAGACAAGCGCTCTATGCCAAAGATCTTCTCGCTAAAAAAACGGTTCCCTTGAGAGAGTGAGAGAGTGGGAGAGAGAGAGAGAGAGAGAGAGAGAGAGAGAGAGAGAGAGAGAGAGAGAGAGAGAGAGAGAGAGAGAGAGAGAGAGAGGGAAGAGAGAGAGAGAATGATATGAATGCGTGTATGAGAGAGATAGGGTGAGAAAGGGAGAGAGAGAGGGTGAGAGAGAGGGTTGGAGAGGGAGGGGAAAATAGTGACTAATAAATTGTCCAAGTCATGTCGGTCGTCGGACGCCAACCCGTTATTAATTAACCGGTAGAAAACCGGAAGAAAGTGAAAGAATAAAAAAAGAGCCCCATAGAGAACGCATCTCAACCACCCGACGTGGGTTGTGAGCACACAGCTACCGGCATATCACCCATGCAAATGAAAAGAGTTACGCTCATAATTCACCCATTTCTTCCTGTCGAAATCTGTAACAATAGTTTCACAGTGCACCAGTGCAGCAGCGTTCAACATGGCAACATAATATATCTTTCATTAACACCCATGAAAAATTCCTGCGGTTAGATCTGTGCAGGAACATCGTACCAGAAAAGTTTGTTGTCCAATGTACCAAGCATATTTATCACTGAATAGCTGCGGATGCAGGAACTGACGCCAGACTTTACTTCTCCAGTAATAACTTTAGGATCAACGGGTCACTGCTAAAGATGAGGTGTCCACCGTCATTTCGCTAAACGCATTTCTTGTCCTGTTGCCTCTTGCAACGCACCTGTCGGGCTGTTTTCTGCCAATGCGAGGGACACTCTAAAATCACCTCTATAATATCGAGTGATATAGCAGGAATCAGGAATCTCACGCACAACCCTCACAAAATTTTCTTCCGCTTAAAAAATGACCGTTGTCCCTTTGATGCATTTTGCATTATCTATGGGTAGTATGGACAAGAACTCCGTGAGTTCTGGTTGTTCGTTGCTTTAGACTTTCGCAGATGTGAGATTAAGTTGAAGACATTAAAGGCTCACTACGGAGAAGTTGATGAGAATACAGAAGCATAGATAGAAGAACGTATAGAAACAGACCGGAATGCCGGTAAATCTTCCTACCCACCATTGGTTCACCGTTGAACTTAACCTGTGCAATTTGCATTCGTTCATGCGGTCGATTCCTTTCAAATGCATTGATCGTCGTGTCTGTAATCCTTATACATGCAGGGTTATTCAAAAGTAAAGCCCACCCCCTTAATTTTTTTTTTAATTGATAAAATGATGCGGTTTAGACCATTATTATTTATATCAGAGGCGCTATCTGAGGAGGCTATTTTCAATGACCTCCACCCCAGGGGTGAGGGGGGGCAACTCAATTTTCTCTTACGGGATCCCCTATCTTGTGATACATCGTTTCAGAGGGCGTAAAATTGTTAGACTTTTGGCGCAAACCGCAGCTCAATATCAAGTTTCGTTTTTGATACATCGACGGTCAAAAATTCGATTTAAACGCATTATCAAAAATGCCTCCCGGCAGGCCGGTAAGACGAAGTAGATTCCATGCTTGGTTACATCATTTTTTCAAAAATTTACATATAGGTTATAATTTTCGTTAAATTTTTTTTTTATTTCATCAGCTGCTCAAAATCCAAATATTATTGTGAAAAAGATTATATTACCAATAGAGAAATGTGTAATCTTTACAATGCAAGTGAGAAATAAAAGCTAGGTTATATAAGTTTTTCACAAATTTCAATAAATAGGTTATGTTATGATTTTCTTTGAATTATTCATTTTTTTTTTTTTTTTTTTATCAGCTGTTCAACATTTAAATAAAAATACCCATGAGAAAAAGATTATAGTACCAAGATAGAAAAATGTGTAATCTTTGTAACGCTAATGAGGAATAAATCTGAATAAGAGCAGCTGATCAAACAAGAAAATAAATAAATAACGTACCTAAGCAACAGTGCACGTGTAAAACAAAGAACGAGCAATTATACCAATACTCTATCCTTGTCTTTCACATGTAAAATCCCATAAGAAACTAAATAGCTCCTAAAACACGTAAAACACAAGGAAAATTTAAGGGATGGAGCATATGAACTAAAAACATCCTCCACGATATATACTGAAATTTTTGAACCAAAAAAACAATTTCTTCATATAAAAACACTGCCAAAAAACCCGAAAAACACATCACTTTAACTCGCTTACAACGCAAAACACAAAAAAATGACTCAAGTAAAAAAGTTGCGTAACAAAACGGTTAACATAAATTTTCCCAAAAAAAACGCTCAATACAAACACTCCTAAAAACAAACGTCAAAAACACATTTCACGACTCAAACACGGCCCATAGCGCGAAAACTAACAATCGGATTTACACCATCTTCGAACTCATCCAAGAAATCAACCCAACAAATAGTTGAGAAAAATTTCAAGAACAAAAACCAAAAATTACGAACAGGATCGTGGTACATAAAAACGGTAAAACTGGCTGAAACATACATATAAATATATATATATATATATATATATATATATATATATATATATATATATATATATATATATATATATATATATATATATATATATATATATATATATATATATACAATTTTCAACGAGTGGTATTTTCTCACTCACGGGACCATGAAACGTGCTCATTTGATAAAATTTCCCGAAAAATCCAACATCGCACCCTCCGCAATAAGTAGATTCATGGAATCTACTTAAAAGTCATTGTTCCACTTTGAAAAGTAGGAATTTAAAAACATAGGAGTTTAAAATACTCCAAAGAACAAGATCATTTTAGAAAATAATACAATATTAACGCAAATTTAGTATAATTTTGGTTTTAGTGCCCAAAACATGTTTAATGTTTTTGACCCCCCCCGGGGGGGGGGGGGGGAGGGAGCTATCCGAAAAATTCCGTTAGATGACCACTATTGAGCGATACATCAATCGAAAGTGCATAACGAACTGAGAATTTCGGCGCAAACTAGAGGTCGATGTAGTTTTTCTCGTTCGAGATACCGAATGTCGAAGGTTTCACAAAATTTATCTAAAGAACGCGCATGGATGAGGCGAATTTTTCAAATGTCGCCAAAACTCATCCCTTTGATATCCCTTGATTGGAGCATATTTAACAATGATTTTCCTCGACAGATATTAACAAAAAAGTTAACCAAAAGACAGCCATCGGTAAAAACAAATAATTTTAAAATTACTCAAAATTCTTGTTTCTCCGTTCTTTATAGCTTTGTCGGGGGGAAACAACTTTTTCAGGGGCCCGAGAGCGACTGTTACACACCTTGTATCATACCACGAGCACGGTCAAGTGATGCAGGGCATAATTCTCTTAACGTCAGATTATGACCGGCCAATTTGACAAATTCTTGACTTAACTTGTAACTCTTCTGAACCGTAGTCCAGGGATTATGTATCAAGAGCAATGATGAAGCATATCGAAGTCAAACGAACAATGAGCGCCGCGCCGCGCCGCACGCAAAAGTTGAGATGACAGCCAAATGTTTAAGCCGGCTCTTATCATAAACCAAGGTTTTTCTGTTCCGATCAAAAGTGAGGTTCTCTCTTTTCTACCGGATTACTTGTTTTTCACTCAGTAAGACTATAATTAAGGTATAGTAACCGACCTATTATTTTTTTTTCGTTTGTGTCCGATGTATGTTTTATACGTATACTTAACCCTTCGCTACCTGTTGTCACTTTTGTGTAAGTGCGGCGACTAGTTCGAGTGTTGAAAAATGTGAAGACATGAAGTAAAGGAAGTTTGCATTGAATATTGTTCTTCCGTCATTCGAAAGCAAGAAAAGCAGCAATTGGTGTTTTCCTGGTATTCTTCTCTATGTGTTCGTGTAAAAAGACCTCTGCAAAAAAAAACCTTTTGGCGCACCTTTCATACAAACAAAAATAAAATACAGAAACAGGCTCTTAGATTTCGAAGGCTATAATTAAGATTACAAGTATCTCTCATAAAGCCAAACCTAAGAAAATTTATGACGGCCTAGCAAGCCCATCATAAGAATCAGTGGCACACAGTACCCCCTCCCCTATTTTGGGTTCACCTGAAACCCCGAGACAAGAGGGCGGTGTCACCGCACCGCAAAAGCGCTAAGCCGCAATAATGCTTTTCTCCAATAATTAAACATTTTTTTAAAGTTGCGATGCCTACATTATAAAACAATTTATTGAAAGAAGCAGCTGAAATTTTCCTCACTCATAAGAAAGAAGGTTAGGAAAATTTCAGTCAAAATTCTAAAATTTTTATTTATAGCCAAATTATTCTTCACTTGTATAAGTTAAACTTTTTTTTTTTTTTAATTATTATGTTCAACATTCTATCGGTTGCTATGCTCTATTTTTCGATTCATTATTGTAAAAGACACTGATGGGCAATTGATTTGCTCACAGTTTCAACAACAAACTGATGAACACCCCCGATTCTAAGAACCAACGAAACTTCAGAATTGTCGACCTCTCCTCGACATCATAGCAGCCCTCCTCTCTTTCCCACGCGTATACAACTTCAAAAGCTGCCCGGCACAACTAACACCTCAGAAGAAACCGGTTCATGATTATTGTGCCTGTTACGAAAAATTATTTTTCTCCCTAAGCAGAATATGGGAAGAAGCACACATATAGAAGCCAAGGAAGAAATTACACCCTCATTATCATGACAGGGGGATAAAAGTATAGGAGTGGAATTGGAATCAGATTCGGATTTGAATTCCGACCAATGGTGGCTCGTGAAATGCGATATATCGATGTCCTCTTCGTTTAATACTATAGAAAAGTATCGATCGTCAGGGGGTGCAGTTGAACCCCCGAGAAATCGATACTTTTCTATAGTTTTAAATGGAGTGGACATCGACATATCGCATTCCACGAACTGCCACTGATTCCGACCTCGATTCCTTCCCAGCAATCCAACACGTTATCCGAGGCAGGAGTGTACTCGTACTACTGATAACCAAACGGCGCAATGGAGATTAAGGCAAAAGAGCGATCTTAGATACAAATCATTGTCTCGAAAATTTTGGGGAAACTTTGGCAATTTCTGCGCAAAAACTCCACTGATCTTAGTTAGAGTAGTTGGGAACATTCATCAAGTACCTACCACCAATATGGGACTCGCCTCGATACTCTTTTACACACACACACAATAACCTAGTAACTTAACAATATTTTGGAGCAAATGTAAACCCTACTGAGGGTCCTTTTCACGTTGTTTGCTTTAAGTATAAGGGGTTCGCTCTAGACACCGTTCTGTTAAGGGGAGAAGGTAGTGCCTATCTCAGCAATGTAAAAAATACCCTTTTTCCGGTACCATTTTCTGCCAGAGTTTTAGAGCTAGAAACTTCAAAGGTACAGATAGTCTTTAGATGTATCTTAACATGGCTAACCAATTTTTTTTTCGCCAGGAAAACTTTTTGTCAGTGAGCTTTTTTAAAACAAGTATTAAAAAACCCTAAATTTTCAGTGCTCTTGCTAATTTAAGAAAAAAACAGTCATACTTGCTGATTTAAAAATAGGTACACTGTGTTGAGCATATCTAAACGAACGTTTAAAAAAATTGAGGTTTCTAAGTGAAAAAGTTTCTGAAATAAGTGTACCGGAACATGGAAAAACCTTTTTTTTCAAGAGAGGACTTTAAAGTTCATATGCAACAGAAAACTATGAAGTTTAAATCAGCTTGAATCAGCCACGAAAAAACAAAAATCAGAATCGATCTACTTTCGTTTTCTTTATTTATTTGCTTTTCTATCATCGAAAAATGTATATAAATTAGAAATGGAAATGTTCGTCAGGTTATGCAGAACAAAAAAACAGTAAAAAAAAAAAAAAAAAAAAAAAAAAAAAAAAAAAAAAATGAGATTTTTCAATTTTTTCACTACCTTCTCCCCTTAAGTATAAGGGGTTCGCTCTATAGACACCGTTCTGTTAAGACTTGGCGATGGGTCTATTTAATATTTATCCCTTATAATTCTACGAGCAGACAACAATAATGAGACAACGAAACGAAACACAAGTTTTTATGAGAGAATAAATCAGATGCATAACAAAAGAGACATAACATAATGTCGACCATACATGTTGCATTTACTATGGACATGACGTCGAATATATCCAACATGCCACAGTGCCATTTAAAGTGGTTCTTTTGAAATTCAAAGAGCTGAAAAATCGTACCTGTTGTCAAGGGTTCCGATTGCAATTTAGAGGAAAGGGTAATCCACTAATAAATAGGAATTTTAGTTGACTAGTGTTTAGTATGATAAAGTGTGATCTTTTGAAGCACCAGTTGTAAATTTTGCTGATTACTCTCGTGCCAGTCGATTCAAGTAGGTTAGATTACTGTCAGGGATTAACAGCAAAGTTGGCGGCAAATGCAGAATTGAGAGAGAATTAGGAAATGAGACCATCGATTATTTGCATGGGACGTAACTGAGACCATTCTCAATGTAAATTAATCTTAAGAAGAACAAGGATGTAATCCTAAGGTGCAAAAAAGTCAATATCTGAAGTACTTATAAGTGTCAAAGCTACTTAAACAATCGGAGATATTATCATGCTTGATTTACAAGCAGTTTGCACTTTGAGTACAAAATATAAAACTGTCACCCTTTTTCGAGAATTTTAAGTATATTTTTTTGCCAGATACGACCCAACAAATGAAATTGAAGAGAGCAGAAAAGAGAGCTATGAAAGAGTGAAATGGCATTTATATCCGCAAATTTATTCAATCATGCCATTAATTTTCTGCTCTGATCCTCACTCCTCTTCTTCAATTACATTCTAAAACAAGTATTAAATCGAACTTGTGTAATGTTATCATCATCATCATCAACGATTGATGATTAAATAAACCATAAGTTAATAGTCAAACTAATTTCACTAGTTTCTTGCGTGACAAGCTCCATTTAACTCATATTCATCCACAAAAAAGTATTCTCACAAAAAGGGAGTGAGTATTGCAAACAACAGTCGCACAGAGAAAATTGAACCACAAATATTCAATTTGGAACAAAGTTCACGTATTTCATGTAAATATGCAATGAAACAGGTGTAGATTTGACTCCTTTGCTGAGGGTCTCTAATTTTAATGAAAGCGTTTTGTAACATAATCCAAGCGCGAATTAAAGTAGAAGCAAAAAATGAAATTGTAAACTCCTCGTATCTTGAGGTGTTGAAGATGTTAGTGGCGGGCTGAAGTATCAATTAGGATTATGACGGAATTAAACACTTGAAATGAGTTTCATCTGAGATTTACAAATCGTGTATACGTGGTGCAACCTGTGCGGGAGGTATAGGAGATTGATCATGGTGGTTGAGACTTCGGATGAGAAGCCGCCGATTTGACATTCAACAGATTCGATCGGGGGAGAAAAAAAGTAGGAGGGCGGATCGGAAGTGCACATGCTCACACGTATTTTCGCATGAAGTTAACATGCAAAAAAAAGGGAGGAAAAAAAGCTGCGAAGGAGATCGAGACGAAGACTAGGTTGGCCGTAAAATGTTTTCAATCTGGTTATTTTTATATACATATAATGCATGCAAATAAATCATGTGACATGAGTACGTCTCATTAGGAGCAGTTGGCATAAGTAGATGTTAAAGTCTTGTACTCTTGTTGTTTATTTGGGTCGAGAGGGATTTAGCTGTCGAGTGGGCATTAATTCTAATGCGAACCCAGTTCATAAATCAGAATGAATTATCATTGTCGGTGTGAAAGGATGGCCCCACCAGTTCAGACACACACTTGGCGAACATAAATTAGCCCCTTCCCCGACCCCCCACCCCTCATCGTCCGCCTTTAACTCTTGCTCTCTCATTCTCACTTTCTCGCTCTTCCTCTCTTCCTCTCTTTCTTTCTTTCTCCCGTGTTGATCTCCCGCTTTATTTTTTATTTATACGTTTTTTCTCTTCCTCCTCCTCCTCCTTCTCCTCCATATTCTTCTTCCTCCACTTCGACATAGTCTCTTCCCTGCCTCCCCCTGCCCCCCAAAAAGACTCACAAGCTCACGACCTTTTCCAAACGGAATTGGAATACGCCGTCCAATAAATCGTTATAAAACAACCGGCAGATACGTCTTTTTAGCGTTCGCGCAACAAATTAACAGCGAGCAGAGATTTCACGAAATTTAAAAAACAAAAAACAAAAACAAGAAAAGAAGAAACAAAAACAACAACATTCAATCTTGTTTCAGTATTTATTTATTCTTTCTTTATTAATAGCGATCATTTAAAACGCGCGCAAGTCGCGATGGCTTTTGCCTCGCCTCTCATCGCGTTGACCCGACTTCGAGTCCTCTCCATTTTTTTCTTTAAACCAAAACATTGCTCACTTTCACACACACACACTCACACTCTCACACACAAACACACATTACACACTATCCCACGGGAGAATCGAAAAAAAACAAAAAAAAAAAAAAAAAGTCGAAGTGAAACTTCCATGGCTTGCGTTCGACGCGACCGCGACGCGATGCTTGCCTTTTCTTTTTCCCCCTTCGGAGAGCAATAACGAGGCGAAAAATATGTCGCGTGGAAGTTGGCTGGCAGCGGCAGCAAATTGAGTTGTCGCCACGCTGTACATCAAAATGTTCGAGTCTCTTCGGATGTTTTGACTCGACATCACACGGATTCTTGACTTTGATGGCGGTGGTGAAGACTGAGGGTTCAGCTCTGTGAGTGTTGACTAACGATTTGATAGCGCGCCACTGCCGCGGCCGCTATGAAACGCGCCTCGACGTGGTTGCCACGATGAGTCGAAGCCTTTGATTTGCCTGATTTTAAATCGACTATACTTTGCATTGGAACAATATAAGAAATTATACTATAGTAAGATATTTATTGTATATGTTACAGGACAAACCAAATTTTAGGCCAAACTAGTTTAGCCGAGGCCCAATCGGTTTGGCATGAGCGGAACAGGCAGGGCAAACTCGTTTGGCCTAAAATTCTCCAGGCCAAACTGATAATGAGCAGGCAGAATTAGTTCAGCCGGAAGTCTTCGTGCAGGACAAACTAGTTGGGCCTAGGACCAATGAGCTATAACTTTAGAGTGGCAGCGGATTGGCCCACCTTGTGCCACACAGGGTAGAAGCAATCCCGGGAAAAAGCGGAATTTGAACGGCAGATTCCAAGGTTTGAGGTTAAGTTTTGTAGGTCGTATCCTAGTCGTTTCCGGCGATGTCCGAGTTTGTTTACGGAACGACCGGAAACTACCTACAAAATTTAACCTCAATATCGATTTTTATGGCAAGATGGCGGCGCCCTAGGTGACAACAATGAACCAGCGGAACGTTCCTTGATGTGCCACTCTAAAGTTATAGCTCATTGCCTAGGACTAATTGTAAGTAGTATCATTCAAATTCGCTTGTTCTTATGACAAAAAATAAAAAAGAAATCATACTGACGGAGATGAAGAATTAACGAATGAAAAGTAAAACAGTATTTTTTTTATTGTTTGGACCATTTTTTAAACAATTAAATGTGAAAACAGCTTCAAGGAAACGAGGAAGAGCATTGTAATAAAATAAGACAATGCATTTTTGAATGATGGACAAACCATTTCGGAGTTTGAAAATCAACTGTCAGTTATTTATGTTTGTGTTTTAATTTAAAATCATAGATGAACCAAATATAAGAGTCCCACACCTACATGGATGTCTTGCTATAGCTTGCGTATAGCGAGTTGCATTCTGGCAGCATGTGTGTTTAGCGGGTTGCGTCGCAATATTGGACTGTTGCGCCTCAATGTATAAAATAATGTGTACTTAATTTTTTTCATCCATTACTGTTTTTAGTTTACGATAACTTAAATTTAAAATTTATCTCAAATTATTCTACAAGATAAAGTTTTCTCGCCGTAACCAAGTCAATCATTCATCTTATTTATCCATCTGCTGCGGCAAAATATAATCCCATTGGTCTAGCCTAACGGTTTTTAGGCTGAAATAGTTTGTCCTAGGCCCAACCAGTTCGGCCTAAAAATGTTTAGGATTAAACTGATCAAGTGCAGGCCTAAAATCAAGTGCAACGATTGTGAAACAAGTTACATAAGGCAAACCAAACAATTACCGGGGAAACGACTAAATGGACATAAATAATGACCATAAAGAAGTAACAGCGCTGCATAACCATCAAAATAGTAATAAGAATTTATACAGTTTCATCGTGACCGCAAAGCTCTTCAATATTCACAAACACGTTTTATTCAATGGCAGTAAAAGTTTCTCTCATTTGATTTTGTTTTGAACACTTTCCCTCCTTCGAAAACAGTACGAATGAGTCTTTTTCGTACTTAAGCAACAACAACGTGACACATTGATTCTAACGTGAAATGATTCTAACGTTCCAAAATCTCTGAAAATATGTTTATAAATTCATTTCTTAACACTCAAATTGCTGATGCAATCGGATCATGTGTACTCAAGCAAACACTGTAAATCAGAAATCAATCGCATGATTTGTGATTTTCGCATTTCATGCCCATTATCCTTTTGAAAAATATCAGTGAGGGAAAAAAAACTCAGTTTTTGTTGAGAGCTGAAGTCAGCTGATGTGTTCTTTTTCCTTAATCTACCATAAAGTATGTTTCAGAAGTCCTGGCCACCCCCCCTCCTGTATCTCGAGAACGGTGCGGAATTTTCGAATGCTGTTAAAACGGAACTGAGGGTATTTGGGGGTGACACGTGAGAGGGTCCATTTTCCTCTAACCCCCTTCTCCCTAAATATTAGGGCGTTTTTGGCCCCTGACTCAAAATGTTCAAATCATGACCCCTACCTTGTGATACATCGTTGAAAAGGGCGTAAAAAATTGAGCATTTTGGCGAAAACCGAAGGTCGATTTCGTTTTTAGTTTTTGAAATATCGAAGGCCAAAGTTCGATTTGGATCCATCTTCAAAAAATCATTACTCGTATTTAAAAAGTCGGAATTTAAAAAAACATTAGTCCAAAATACTCTAAAAAGCAAGTCCTTTTCAGAAAAAAATACAACTATGATGAAAAATTTGCCAACATTTTGTTTTAGAGCCCCCAAAAATTGTTAACGTTTTTACCCTCCACGGGGGGCTATCTCAAAATTTCCAAAAGACGGCCCCTGATCGAGTGATACATCTTTCTAAAAGACTTTGTAAATCTAACTTTGACATTCGATATCTCAAATTTGTGAACATATATTGACCTACGGTTTGCGCCAAAATGCTCAGTTTTTAATGCTTTTTCGATCGTATTATCACTCGATCAGGGATCGTCTTTTGGAAATTTTGAGAAAGACCCCTGTAACGGGGATAAAGACGTTAACAAATTTAGGGGGCTCTAATACAAAACTTTTGTCAAAGTATATATTAGTTGTATTTATTTCTGAAAAGTACTTGCTTTTTAGAGTATTTTGGCCTAATAGTTTTTTTTTTTTTAAATTCCGACTTTTTAAATGGGAGTAATGATTTTTTGAAAATGGGTCCAAATCGAACTTTGGCCTTCGATATCTTAAAAAGTAAAAACGAGATCAACCTTCGGTTTCAGCCAAAATGCTCAGTTATTTACGTCATTTTCATCGATGTATCACAAGGTAGGGATCATATTTGAAAATTTTGAGTTAGGAGCCAAACCCCCCCCCCCCTAAATTTGGGGAGGGGGGGGGTTGGAGGAAAATGGACCCTCTCACGTGAAAGTTCACCCCATGAACCCCATAATCGGTTTTTACAAAATTCAATAATTCAACACCGTTCTCGAGATACAGGGGGGGTGGACAGGACTTCTGAAACATACTGTATGTTTTTCTTATACGTTTTTGGCTATGTTTTCAGTCAAGTACAACTTTCTTCGACTTATCGAGAGTTAATTGTTTTCCGAATACAACGGTATGGGCCCAGAAAAGAAAGAAAGTAAAACTTGAAAAGTTAATGAAAAATTGGTTAAAGAAAGTGGAAAGTAATAAAGACGGAAAATGTGGAATATATTCACAAAACCTCTACCAACTTATAAATTTCGCAGCTTTAGAGATTTAATATTTAAAACTTCTTGTTAACTTTCAGACAGTTGTTGCTTTTTATATCAAAATTAAAATCTTCAAATTGAGAGAGATGTCAATAGAGTTGAGAGCTGAACGTCAGCAGATATATTTTTTCTTTTTTCCCCCTGACCTACAGTATGTTTTCCTTACTTTTTTGACTATATTTTCAGGCAAGTAATACTTTCCTTGACTTACAGTGAGTTCACGAGGGAGAATCATTTCCATGTCCCTTTAAATTTGTAGTAGATTGAAATCTGTGTATTCATTGACAAACGTGGCAACTTGGTCGATAAAAAGGAGAAAGAAATGGGATCCGAAGATTGAACTGAAATCATTTAAGCTCCTCGGCCTCGGCCCTCGGTTTCAGCGTTGCCAAATAAAATGCGGGCGTTAATATAGAGACACAAATACACACTATGTCCACCACGACACAAACGCGACGCAAGGCGAGTCGAGTCCCATCGCATTTCAACATTTCGAGCACTCTAAATCACGCTAATATATTGGACGCTCAAGCGACATTAACACCAATTACCGACTCTACTTCTTAACGGTTATTTATCTATCCTATCTGAGTCAATTTAAGTTATTGAACACCGCTGACATTTTATATTCGTCTCGCATTTGCTACGCTGTGCTGCGCTAGGCTTCCGAGCTCTTGCTCCAATTTTATTGGCCCATTCAGGGACAGGAGAAAGCGTTGAAAGCATCGAAAGCGCAGCTGCTCCAAGCAATGATAGGTTTAACATTGCAAATAAAGACAAAACTTAAATATAGATTTTTCATAAAATAAGTAAAACTTTATCCATGACTTAATCCATTACTTTCGCACCGCGAGCTTTTATCTATGTTTAAGTAGCATTCAGACTAATCACAAGCTGATTGCAGTATGTCTGAATATGTATGCTGACTGCAGCATGCCTGACTGTGTATTCGAAGCATAGCTTGATTCATATTCACGAACATTGGAAATAAAGACAAAACTTAGATATAGATTATTTAAAAACTATGAATCAAATTAAATCTATTACTTTTGCACCGCGAGCTTTCATCGAAGAGTTCATCCTTGTTCAAGTGACACGCTAGTCACAAGCTGATTGCAGTATGATTGCTGATTGCTGTGCATTTGAAGCATATAGTTTGATTCATATTCACAAACTTGGAAATAAAGACGAAGCATGATAAATATTGATTATTTATAAACTTTGCATGAAATTAGATCCATTTCTTTCGGACCGCGCGAGCTTTAATCAAAGAATTCGTCTTTGTTTAAGGATCTTGCTAATGCTAATCACAAGTTGATTGCAGTATGTCTAACTGTCACTGATGTTGCTTGATTCATCCTCACAGAAAATCAGCAATTAAAGTTTTTGACGTTGTCTAGTGCATCTGTTGGAATCACTAAAACATTTTTTCAAAAATTTGAAATTTTTTGCCGTAATTACATTTCAAAAATTGAAATTACATCAAATTTCGAAGCATTGGAATAATGGATTTTTTTTCTCTTTTTTTTCGCTTGATTTTGCTATTGATTTTAATTTTTTTTCAATAACTGATATCTCTGTTGTAGCGTTGTGCGGTGTGCAGCATGCGCTGACGTTAGCGATTATTTGAATTTTCAGTGCATGCTCATCAATGTCCTCAGGTTTGTTTTCATTATTATTGGAGTAATTTTACCAAAGTTTTTAACCGAGTCATCCCGAGATTAGAATCTAGGAAATCAGCTACCGTTTTCCACTAACAGGTTTTCGGAAAGAGGCGACAAAATTAGCGCGAGATTGTTTCGCTGGAGTGGAGCAGCGAAAAAAGGACGCCCAGAAAAATTAGCCTTCAGCATTTGATGGTGAAGTTGTGAGGAGGGGTCAACTTATCTTGTGAGCGCAGAGATCACACTACAAGAGATCAAAATAAAAATTTGTTAGGGGAAAAATACAGTTTTTGAACGTGGCGTGGCGAACAGTAAAGTTTTAACATCGAGCGATTGAAGATAATCGTCTCTGGGCCTACGGCATCACCATCGCGCCGCTACTTTTACACACTGTTGTCACCTCATAAGAGCTCAGGGAAAACAAAGGGGGAAAAGGGGGGAAAAAAGGGGGGAAAAAGGGGAAAAAAGAAAAGAAAAAACAAGAGGTGATTCCTCAGCGTTTGAGCCGGTAACAAGTAAATTTTTGTTGAAGAACAAAACATCATGTTAATCATCCTTATAATTTTTTGAGTGTTTCGAGAACGGTTGTCGACAGTTGGAAAGAACAGGACTCTGAGCCCCTAATTTTTCACAGTTGAGACGAAGATAAAACGGAGCCCAAACATTTCATGAATCGATCATTCATAATCTCAATTTGATACAAACGCCTTCAAAAACAACGGCCAGGAATAATAATTGACATTAAAATGGGATATGATGTGTTATGAATTGGAACAGATTCAGTACTTGACTTTATAAGAAATTTTGGGTCTGTTTACGATTAGCGGTTCAATGTTTCATACTATAATATAGCAAAAGACAGAAAGGAACAAAAAAATAAATAATCTCCTTTCAATTTGTGGGATTTCTTTGAGAACTGTAATTTTTTTAAAAAAAAAATAATAATAATAATAATAATAATAATAATAAAACTAGCCATAAACTATCCAAAAATATGTCGCACATTATGACGACAAAAAGTCTTATAACATTAAGTAAGACATACTAAATTAATTAAAAAAATAATGATAATAATAATCTTTCCCTGTGGAAAACCGTATAAGGTCTTTTTCGACACCCCCCCCCCTCCCCCACAGGTGCAAAACTCCTTGGGCTCACAAGCGTCGAAAGATAGAAACTTCTCCAAGGGTGGAAGCGCGGAAAAAGTGGACAAATTCAAGGAAACTCCAAATTTGGCAACGTCCCGTGTCGCGCGTCCAAAATTGTCGTTGAATGCGGCCCGAGCGTTTGGTCTTTTAACCTGTCCTAAGTAAACACAATTACCGCGTTTACCGAAGTAATCACCGTTGAAAGGAACAGAATCATAAATACTTGCAGACATGTTCTCGCGACGCGGAGGCGGTGGAAGGGGGTGTTGGGTGGGGGGAGACTGGAGAGTGGTAGAGGGAGGTGTAGGAGGTACACACACTCACTCTCAGACACGCTGATGAACGAACACGAACACGCACGCGCAACACTTACTTGAATGGATGGTGCACAGGACAAAGACTGCATTTGTGGATGGTGGGACGGGAGGTGGGAGGGGGGAGGGGGCAAAGAGAGAAAAAAAGTCCGGTTACACAAATGGCTTAACGTGAATTTTAATGAAACTCACGGATACAGTGAAGTAATGGCTCTGTGTTGACTCGGGGCTTTTTTTTTTGTGTAGACACTGGACATTGTTTTCACCGCCTGTTTACGAAGAGTTGGAAAAAGAAAAAGAAAAAAAAAAACAACCAAACAAACAAACTTTGTCAGATAATTGTTCTCATGGACTAAGAGAGGTGGCTTTCATATACGAGCACTTTTTCGTTACTATTATATTTTTCTACCGTGAATTAATTTTGCGAGTATTATGCATAAAGCCCATTATTTTTAGCGCTTAGTGTGCGTCCTTCCGCGCTTGTCAGCAAAAGAACCGGATACATTACTCCCATTCAAGTCACCAGAAAAATAATAGCTGCTATCAATGATGTCAGAGATTACAGGGCTATAGCTATCGCCTGCTAGCTAGAACTTCCCGTCAGGCGAGCGAGGAAGGAAGAATATAAATGGTCTCACGAGCTTATTTTGACGTTAATTATTTTATTTTCAGGTTTGTTATCTCTCAAGATATTGTTTGTTGAAATTTCCGTAAAGGTGACGGACGCAGAAAAGAAAAGCTGCTGCAATGGACTGCTAATGTTGACTGCTATAACGAAACCATTTCTTCATCAAATTTTCTTTTGCTACAAGAACATGTGCACTGACATTATTCATTCAGTCTGGATGACCTTTCATATGCAACATGAGTTTTTTTTGGGGGAGACAATTTCTTGGTGAAAAAGTTCATTTCAAGAAATAATTCCAACCACAAAGAACTATTGACGTAACGTAACGTTTACAAATACAAATGTAGCAGGCAATAATTTACATACTCACTCAGGCATTTTACAAGCTGCTTGTAAAATGCCTACACGCTCATTCCATGATTACAAAAAATCAGACTTAGCGCACTTTGATCTCATAAAAAGAGTCGTATCGAACATTACTTTAGCTCATTCAAAAGCTAATAAGCAGAGAAATCTAGTGATATCTTCATATTTAGTTTTCCTTGGCTCATTCTCTTAATCTAATGTTTTTAAGAGTAAGAAGACGCTGCGTTTTCGCTCACATTATTGACTTAATGATATAATTCATTTCCACTAACGCAGCCTAACGTTGCACAATGTCAATTCCAATCCATTTATAAGAGATCGAACCATTTTTTGCACAAATTTAATAACACTCTCTATTCGATATTTTGCCTGGGTTGGAATGCAACGTTGCCAACTTGCACAGGAAACCAAATAGCTAGATGCATTAGACACGAGGAAGTATACAGTAAACTATTTTTAATAGAATTTACCGGCGCACATTACGTGCGTAACATGAACTTTCAAGTGATCGCGCCACGTGACAGCGTTCAAAACATCACGTGGAGTGTCATTTTCTCTCTGTTTTTTTATTTTTTTATTTTTAAAAGACAGCTGCTGAAATCGTTACGAGCGAAGTAGTCGTCAAACTAAAATTAGACAGATTTTTAAAGAAATAGGAACGATAAACCGAAGCAGCAGCTGCATTAACAGGAATCTTTTTTAACAAAGCAGTGAGAAAAATAATAATGTATTCTGCATATTTCGCATTCCTTCTAAAGGATTATACATATTTGTACAAGTGAAAAAAATAAAAAGGAATCGGTGAGAAAGAAAGCGGCTCGAGTAAAAACTCTTCAAGTAGAGACATATTTGGAGCTTATGATTGCCGGACGACCGCGGAGAACAGAATAAGTTTAAAGGAAAAAAGACAAAGCGGAAGAAGAAGAAAAACATTCCCACCGATTCTGGGGCGAAGTCTTGGTATAAACGTGTATAACTTGAAAGTTCGTATTAAAAATTCTAGATGATTTTTTGTGCCTGTCTATTTTTATTACTACTGTATTTATTAATTATCTGTTTAATGGCTTGCCGGCGTGAAATTATGAAATCACTTAAGCTGTCAACTCCGATTCTATGTTATACCGAAGCTGTCCTATAAATATATGTCTTCGTATTGCTCAGCCCTAATTTTGGCACGAAACTCGGACGTTTGAGTCTACCATTACTTTAAATAGTGGTCATTAATTTTCGTTATCAAAATGAGAGGTTATCGAAATAAATTTCAATGCCCGCGCACCAATGATAAGTGCGCTATGCTATGAACGTCGTGATTCGTGTCGCCTGCAATGAGATGTGACGCAACAAGAGAAACAATGCGCCTCGGCGCGGCGGCAATCGTTGCAGTGATGATCGGTGGTTGTTTTCTTTTTTACGAACGGAGCCCATATAACAGTCAATTTCTTGCTTTTCAATTTTTTAAGTTCTTCAAGGAAGATATTTACATGTATCAACCAGAAGAATTTTTGATGCAAGCAATGTCGAATTGGTGTGAAAGCTAGTAGGTCATTATATGGCGGTAAGCAGGCACCAAGGGCCTGGAATAAACGGTCAAATTTCTATGCCCTTACACCTTAGGGTTTAAACGGTCCGACAATGATTTTTGCTTTTATCTGAAAATGTCAAGTATTTTTTGAAATTTCCTTACATGTTTTTGTCGACGAAATTTTAATAATAAGAGACAGCTCAGAAGAAATACAAACGTTTAAAAATCCTTTTCCATCACGAGTTTGAAATAGAAGATCTTGATTTTATCAAAAATTGGCTCGGCTTGTCTCTTGAAAGAACATTCGAAGGAATGCAAATACACCTAAAACCATTTATTTCAAAGTTGCTTGAAACGTACAAAATGACGGACTGTAATTTGTGTGCCATAATTCGTGTAATTCCATAATTTTGGAGTTACGATGTTGTTTACATATGTATACATAGTGATTCCGTCTATGCAGTAGTATGGCGGTGCAAATAGTATCTAGTGGAGTGCGGGCTGTCTGAACTTGAAGTGATTTCCGGAGTTAATAGGTGGGGTTTGAATGTTTTTGACGTGCGCATCTTTATTTTTGCCGAATTTTACGTAAGAATCAAGATTCTTTATTGTTGTGAAACAATACGCAACTGACCGATTGAGCAAAATTTAAATTTAGAAAAATCTGTGGAAAATAAAGAAAAACTTTACCGAAACTTCATTGGAAGCCTCCTGTATCTTGCGATTGGATCACGCCCTGATCTCAGCCACGCTGTCAATTACATTAATTAGTTTCAATATAACTCCACTCAAAGTAATCTCATTCATTGAAAACGAATACTGCGTTACTTCAAGAGGCACCATTGACTTCAAACTTATTTTTTAAAAAACCAAAATTCCGATGACTTCCCTAATTGATCCGTTTCTAACACGCGCGATTAAATGGGCGAAAAGAGAGAGAGAGAGAGAGAGAGAGAAAGAGAGAGAGAGAGAGAGAGAGAGAGAGAGAGAGAGAGACCCATTCCGTGATCCGTCAGTGAGTTCTATCTTTTTCAAAGGTCTGAATGGAGAAAATGCAACGTTGTCAGATTAGCGCTACTGCGGTTTAGGTACAACGCCAACTTCATGAGCAAATTACATAAAAAGTGAAAAAAGGGAGACAAGCCCCTCTCCACTCCCCCCCACCCAAAATAATGTGAGGCAAAGTGTAAAATAGCAAGGGATGGAAGAGAATTCGAATAGTGGACATGAGACAGTTGCGGCGATTGACAGCACAGTTCAGGAGCGACACATCATCATCAGAAGGAACGGCGAGAGCGCATTAGCGCGGGTTGCGGCGAAATGCGGCGTCATCTACATTTTTAGACTCGGCGCAGGTAGCAGAGCATGTTGATTAGTGCGTATGAGTATGATCTATTCCGGGGAAAAAAAGATGTGTTGTAGCGTCAAATTAATATATGTCCCGTTTCAGGAGTCATTAATTCTCGCTGACACCATGCGTCACCATCACGACATCGTAATTATTATCTCACCCTTCTTCTCTCACTCTCTCCCTCCCTCTCTCTCTCTCTCTCTCTCTCTCTCTCTCTCTCTCTCTCTCTCTCTCTCTCTCTACCATCCCACCATCTCTGCCACCTCTCTCTCTCTCCTCGCCAGGATATCCCCCATTGTAGCAATAAAATATTCCGAGCTTTGTCCCCCCTCCCATACCCCCTTAAATTTAATTAATTTAATGAAACATTCCGCTGAAAAAAGAAGGACAAAAAAATCAATATAGTTATCAATGATAGAAATATATCGCACACATATACGTATAAATCCACACACCGCGGCGTCCTGCTTTTCAGAGCACCATTCGACATTCATTTTTCCTGCTTTTTTTTTTTTATCTCTCTAATATTGAAGCTTTTTGAATGACAAAGATTAATGGACAATGTTAATGTGATGGCGAGAAAAAAAGAGGAAAAATGATAGAGATGATAAATGATATGCATTTTATGACTGCAGATTATTAATGGAAACGTATCACCATGACATCCGCGATATGTGACACGTCCACACATATGTTAGATCTGAGCGGTTTTTCCCCGCTTCAAACTCAAAATTAAGTTAGTTCTATTCTAATTTGTTTCAATTTTTAATACTTCCATGAGCATGCGCTCTTGTTAGTCTTTCCTAGTTTCGTTCTATTTGTCTTTCACCGTGCGGAAAGAAAAATGTTAATAATTTATTAGACGTCTGCCTTAGATCACACAATATTATAATATTTGTAATTTGTGAGAAACAATCATACAATAGAAGCAACTTGGTAGAATTTATCAGAAGCCCTACTTGAGTAGCACTATAACATAATATATGTACTATCTGAAACACACTATAGTATAACTACTGGGAGAATTCATCGGAAGTCCGCGTTAGATAGCGCACCGCATAGTAACATTATTCATAAACGAGATTTAATGGCATAATAATAGTCCAAAGATACATTTAATATTAATATGAATAAACTAGCATATTGCCCGTCGGGCTACCGACGGGTACTGTGGTTTCTTTTTTTGTTTTACTCGTTTTTTGTTGTTTCTTTTTTCTTGAGGTGTTTTCAATGGTTTTTTTAATTTTGTTTTTTTTTTTTTTGTTTTTATTAATCCTCCTTTTGCTCTTTTCTTTTCTGCTTTGTTCCCAATGTTTTTTTTTTTTTGATCCTGTCAGTGGTGTAGCGTGCAATTTAGCAACGTTGCAGCTCTTCTATTCAAATTTGTGAAAAAGTTCGGAGTACACAGAGTGGCGCAAAAGTCCGTTCTCCCCCTTTTATTTTCTTTTTTTATTGTCAAAGGTAGATTTTCAAAGATCGATAACTCGAATTCGAAAAATGCTATTGACCTTTGGTTTGCGCCAAAATTCTCATTTTTTTACGCCTGTTTTATCGACGTATCACTCGATAGGGTCCGTCTTTAGGAATTTTTGAGACAGTCCCCCTAGGAGCGTAAAAACGTTAGCAACTTTTGGGGCTGTAAAATGAAGTTTTGAATACATTTATGCCACAGCAGTATTTTTTCAGGAAAGTACTTGCTTTTTAGAGTATTTTAGACTACTGATTTTTTAAATTCCGACTTTTTACATAGGAGTAATGATATTTTGAAAATGGGTCCAAATCGAACTTTGATCTTCAATAAATCGAAAACGAAAAACGATATTGACCTCCGGTGTGCGCCAAAAGTCTTAGAATTTAATGTTCTTTTGAATTAGCTATCACAAGACAGGGGTAGCCATTTGAAAATTTTGAGTTGGGGGCCTTTCCCCCCCTAAGGGGAGTGATTTTGGAAATGTTGACCCCCTCACGCGAAAGCTTTCAAAAAGTTATGGAAGACCCCAAAGTTTCAATTTTTCATCTGCAGCCGTTCAAAAAATGGGGGGGGGGACGGACATTTGCGCCACCCTGTAGACTGTTTAGTAGAGCGATATACCGTATCGATTGCTGTCCGAGGGCCTCTGGTTCCAAACAAACTCTGGTTCAATGTATTTTCCCCATAAGCGAACTTTTGAACGGAAATTTAGGGTATTAAATCAAACAATTAATGCGACCTTTTTGCGATTATGAATTCTACGTCCTTGAAAATGCTTAATTATGCCTGGTTCCTTGACTAAAACTGCCGAAATTAATAAGATATTATACAGATTAAATTTTGCATTTGTAGGTTAGAATCGCCCGAAATCCCGCCAATTCCACAACAACAACAATAACATTTGGGTGCTTTCAACCTCCAAACGCATCGTTTAATCTGTAATATCTTGTTGATTTTGGCAGTTTCACGGGTGGAACCAGGCAAAATTAAGCATTTTCGAGGACGTAGAATTCATAATTGCAAAAAGGTCGCATTAATTGTTTGATTTAATACTCTAAATTTCCGTTCAAAAATCCGCTTATGGGGAAAATGCATTGAATCAGAGTCTGTTTGGAGCCAGAGGCCCTCGGACGGCAATCGATACGGTATATCACTCTATTAAAACAGTCTATTGGTTGTTCGGTGAACACTTCCTCATTCGATCTTTTACAATCGTTTAATTGGACAGAGTAGAACGTTCCCAAATTGCACGCTATGTCACTGATTTTTTGTGTACACAACACATTTTACTTACTTCTTTTATTACTTCTCCGTTAGTAGAGGAGAAGGAAATTGTTTTAAGTGAGGAGTAATATAACGTTTTGTGTTGGACCAACATTTTAATCATGATCGTACGTAGTCCAAGATAACCGTAATTTCTAAAAGTTGCACAGGAATACTTATTGACATTTTTGTTTCCGTATTTGGCCGAATAATGCTGTAGGTAGTTTAGCTTTATTTTTTGGCCGAAGGTTAGTATCGAGTTTATGTTTCATTCCGTTGATAAAATTTTGATTGCAGTTTGTCGCGTGCATTTTAGCAACATTTTATTTCGTACCGTTATACTTGCGTAGAAGGTCGAATCATGGGCGAAGCCAGCAATTTGGCAGCTGTGGATTCTACCCATTTGAATGTATGAGAAACAATAGATTAGATATTGGGCCATGTCCTCCTCAACAATCGATTTTTTCTCATACATTCAAATGGGAAGCATCCACAGTTGCCAAATTACTGGCTCCGCCCATGGGTCTAATTTTTGGATGTTTATAGTGCACTTATCGGCATAGGCGGAAATAGGGGGGGGGGGGCTGGAGGGGGCTAAGCCTCCCCCCCGAGGTCTGCCAAGCCTCCCCCCCCAGAAAATTTTGGAAACAAACAAACGTTTACCCACAACAACAACAAAATATATTACAGTATATGATGTTTATCATTTAATTTTGTGATTGCCTAATTGTTTCGCACCCCAGCTAATAGCTATATGAGTACAATTTATTTAATATCTTAACTTAGGTGTGTATGATGTAGGTACTTACAGTCGACAAAAGAATGTCAGAATGATGTCGCCTTATATTTTGGTTCAAGTAGACTACCTGCGATATCTATCACAGTAAAAAGCATCGCATGTGGCCTACTAAAGTCAAAATCCAGGACGTTATCTGACATTATTTAATTCGTCGACTGTAACTGTAAGTACATCATACACCTAAGTAAGTTGGGGGACGGGGGGACGGGGGTCATGGTATACCCCTCTTGAAGGGGGGGCGGTCTTGAGGTGTCTCTAAGATCCCTTGGAACTCAGCCCCCCCCCCCCCCCCCCCCGAAAAAAATTTCCCAGTTCCGCCTATGCTCCTTGGATACGAACATATACATATACCTAAGCTTAAAAGGGACAAAGTGCAGCATTGGCAGAATGCAAGTGACGCTGCGGCGACTGATTTATCTTCCCACGCGCCATAATTACACGTTTAAAGAAAATGAAAGGTTAAAAATTGTATGTTTTGCATTGATTCCTATGAGCAACTCTAAAACAGCTGATGATACATGATACATGTATAAAGTAATCGGAAGGCATTCGAACTGGTAACAATATCATTGCTAAGATGTGAGTAATGATTGACGTTGCCAAGCAACATGCATTTCCAATTTATCGTATACATCAGAACCCGAGCTAAGGAGAGTATCCATCAATCTGCGAAGGACAAATAAAAAAGAATCCCTACCCTCGCAGAATATTCCCTGCGTTAGTAAGTGAAATATTTTTGCGCACAACGCCGGCGCACTCCTAAAAGAATCCATGAATATACCTCTTAGAGAAACTTAAAGTCCCAGAAGTTGGCAAAAACCCCTAAAAAATGAAACTACCCCTCAAGAGGGGATGTTATTCAAACCCATAGGCGGACCATGACCAAAAAAAATTGGGGGGGGGGCTAAAAAGTGATGACCCCCTTTTTTTTTTTTTTTTTTTTTTGCTTTTCAAGTCTCAAATGATGACTTTTTCCCGATTTTTAGCCCCTCCACCCAAAAAAAGTGGGGGGACTACAGCTCCCCCTAGCCCCTGATACGGTCCGCCTATGTTCAAACCGCTTGAAAAAAAAACCTCCACCCGCATCGTCTAGGAGAAACAACACGCGAAAAACCAGAACTTTCGGCCTTCGCACTTTCTAGGCTCCGAAGCCACCCCGCGAGAATCGAACAGCCCCAGTATAAAGGGTAGTTCAAAATTTGAAGCGCTGCTCGTGGATTCGTTCTGCTACGCCTACTGAAGAGTTCTGCACGAACTCAATTTCAACGCGGCTGTCGCCGATTTTTTTCGAGAAGCCCACCGACCTGATTTCGGGAATGAACCCCCCGCGAGGGGTAGTTTTAACGATGGGACAGGTTCGGATGTGCAAAGATCGATTCGTGCATATCAAGAGTGACTCCAGGTGCGTTATTAAGTAGTCAGCAAAGTCGTAGATTCCTAGATAAGATTCGTCCGATGAGAAAACCCACCCTAACAGGGGGTAGAAAAAGAATCGGGGGCGAAGAGCGAAGTCGCACGACCACCCCCGACCGGAGCACGATCATCAATCAAATTTTCGCCACCCCAAGTGATCCCGTGCCCGAAATAATCGGTAAAACCGATGCTTCCAAAAAACCACCCTTAGCGGGGGATGATATTCGAGCCACGCGAATTCGAGTGGAAACCTCCACGCGCGGAGTCCGAGGCTACACCCTCGTGCGAAGTCTCGATCACCACGGACACCGTCTCCGACCACCGGTTCCGCGATCCAAAACAACCCATCCCGGAAGGTAAATCGCCCGCGAGGGGTTGTTTTTAAGATCTGGTCGATCCGGATGAGCGCGATCGTTTTCGAGGACCGGAAAAGCATATCATCGTGACTCCGGTTGTCGTATTAAGTCGTCAGCGAAGCCGTAGAATCCGAGATAAGATTCCGCCCAATAAGAAAACCCACCCCAACAGGGGGTAGAATGTGAATCGGGGGGGGGTGAGCGAAGTCTCACGGACACCCCCGCCCGGAGCACGATCCTCACGGAAAATTTCGGCGCTCAAAGTGATCCGGTGCCCGAAATAATCGGTAAAAACACCCCTTTCAGAAAACCACCCCGAAAGGGGGATGATATTCGCGGCGCGCGAATTCGAGTGAAAAAGTCCACGCGCGGAGCCCGGGGCTACCCTCTTGCGAAGTGTCGATCGCCTGGGCAACGTCTTCGACCCCCGTTTCCGCGATCCAAAACAACCCATCTCGAAGGGTAGATCCCCCGTGAGGGGTTGCTTTTAGGGTTGGGTCGATCCGGATGAGCTGGATCGCTTTCGAGGACCGAGCAGCACCGGGGGCCAAAATTTGGAGGTCTCAGATACCATAGGGCCAAAAATGGGGTAAAACACCGCGATAAAATCCACCCTCGGGAAGGGATGAAAAAAAAAATGGGGAAAAGAAGCACTGTGTGCACACCGTTTGGTGGCGCAGGACCCGTTCGCAAAATTTCGAGGTCCCGCGTGCTTTAGTTCTCGAGATCATAGTAAAACGCGATTTTCGACGATTCTCAGCGGTCGCCTTTTATTATATAAGATAATCAAATTTAAAAAGAAAAGGGTGTCATCTAAGCGGGGCCATGCCTAAAATATGAGGGCGGCATTAAAGTGTCGCTAATTTTGCGAAGTTGTTCAGATTGAGTCAGGAGGCTTCCACCCGGTAAAAACGTTTTATGTCGACCCAAAACACACCGATTTCGAGCATTTTGAATTTATCCAATGGGCCTGTTGCAAACTTTTGCTACAACGAGTAATCTAATGTAAAATCGCCTGAAAAGTCTATTGGTAGAATCATAAAGTCATAAAATGCAATAATAAACTCACAAGAGGCGTTTAATGAAATCCAAGATGGCGGATAAATATCGAGCAATTTGTATGCATGCACCACGAACATCCAAGGATAGCCAACCTCACAATATCGATCACAACCAATCACAACGCAAACAAACACATAACCTCTACCTCCAAAGAGGTCAAAGTTGGCCATCCTTGGTTGTTCACGGTGCATGCACACCTACGCAGATTGCTCGATATTTATCCGCCATCTTGGATTTCATTAAACGCCTCTTGTGAGTTTATTATTGCATTTTATGACTTTCTGATGTCACCAATGGACTTTACAGGCGATTTTACATTAGATTAAACACTCCTAATCGTTGTAGCAAACATTTGCAACAGACTCATTGTTGAAGATCATTCAAACAGTCAGTAAGGGTAAAGTATAAACTATAAACCATCGCAAGATGAAGTTTGAGGATTATGGGATAAAGTTGCTCAGAAACTATCCTGGGAGCTTATATGGGTTTGACGGATTAAATGTGTTGATCACAACGTGACTCCTGGAGAAAAACGCACAAAAACGGAGAGTAAAAAATATGTTTCAAGAACCAAAAATGAAAAGTAAAGGAAATTGCAAATTGGGCAACTGAAAAGTCTACCCTTAACAGATTTGAAATTATTATTCTCACAAAAACAATGAACAGATGTTAATCAGAGACGCAGGTCGCAAGACCTTTTTCTACTTTACAAGAGGGAAGATTATGAAAATTTCGAGCTCCATCAAAATTGAAAATGCTAGAAACAAAACAATTAGTCAGCTTTTTTTCAAAATGTTTTCATTTCTTCACTAATTTAGTTACTGTCCCCCCTCCCCCTCAGAAAATAACTTTCTGGACTCACCACTGAATTGTACTATCGTCCTTGGGGGAAACTATGAGCTACGTATTTTTGCAGTTCTCAACTACAAAACTGTAACTGTATAGTACTTACTCCAGTATCGTTAATACCGCCGAAAACAGAAAATCGAGATTTCCACCGAATCTCTGCTTTCCACTCTCCTCAAAATGTTGCTTGAGGAAGTTAACCTAAAATAGCCCGAGCAGGTCGTTAACGAACGACCAACTCGTTATGTGTTATTTTTAAACCCAATTTCAGTCTATACAGGTCAATTTTACTCAAAAACCAGTTTTGGGATTTTTTCAGCACGCATCATTTTGATGTACACAAATTTATACGTTTTTCATTTTTTTATTCTAAGATAGTACTTTTTTGAGAAAGACGCCTAAAATGTTCAAACAATTCTGAGAATATACGAGTTGGTGACCCTTTCCCTTGACGCGTCATCCATGTTTAAATTTGACTTTTGCCCGGGAAGAAAATAAGTTGGATCTTTGGTGCGACGCGACGCGACGCCCTCGCTCAGCCGGCTCTCGCACAGGGTGATGTAAAAAGGAATTAAAGGAGCCCGTACGAGGAGTTAGCTGTTGCGTTGTATATACTCCGACCTAATACACACTGATGTTAGTTTATACCCGCAGTTAAGTTCAAAATGAAATTCTAACGTATTTAACGCTAATGGAAGGGGTCTGTACCAGCCTATTAAAAGTAAACTTGTAATTTACGTAGAATAGCTTGGGCTTGGGCACAGGAATACAGGAATACTGCGCCTTCACTCCCGCTCGCTGGCCGCCCGCACTCACCGCGCCGCCGTGTAGTTCGTATAGTCTACGCTCCACGGGGCTAAACGCGCAAACTGTGAGGATTGTGCGTGTATCCGTGTATGCACACTGTACACACGCCCAGTCACCATATGAATCAGCTCTAATGATTTGAATTGCGCGCTACTCAACACTTTTCATACAGCGCGCCAACGTCGTTCCATCGATCTTCCACCAAGCATCTCTTATCTAAGATGATGCAATGGCTGGGAGATGTGCATTGTGATCGAAAGAGCATCTCGTGACTCATGACTTTTCCCTCTCCGCACCGCCGAAATTGTGTGGTGGGGCCGTCTGATCGCGGGCTCCCGCGACTATATAAGGGCAAATCGCAGCCGAAAAATTATCTTATTTGTTCTGTGTCTCTCTCTGTTTCAACATGTAAGTTCAGTTGAGCCGTGTGCTCTGCTTTTAGTTCGTAAGTTAGGTTAGGTTCTCGGGCGCGATGTGTGCGTTTATCCGCATTGTAACCCACTGGCGACGTGTGTGTGAAAGCCACGTCGGTCCAGGACCCCTTTGAGTTTGTGAACTGTTTCACTTATATCATCGTCACGCGAGTTTTTAAAGTTAAATTGTGTGGTATGATCAAGTAAGTACTAGTCTATGTCACCAGCGCAACGTTAAAGCAGCAAAGTCTTAAATGCTAGGCGCTACGTTGGAGCATCGTGTAATTGTTTGGCGCAAGTTTCAAAGCTGTCCACCTTTAAATTCTGGCGCTGTTGCCGTTCAAATATAATTAATCTGCGCGACACAAGGCGGCAAAGTCTTAAATGCTAAGCGCCGTGTTGCCGCATCTTACTTATATTAGCGCGACATAGCTGTCCGGTGTTTAAATATTGGCGCTCTAGCCGATCATCACTCACCTGCGCAACCATGGCTGCAAAGTCTTAAATGCTAAGCGCCGTGTTGCCGCACCGTGCTTATACATGACGAGTAAAGCCGTCCACTTTAATTACTGGCGCTGTTGCCGTTTCTGGATATTACAACTGCGCGACAAATGGCTGCAAAGTCTTAAATGCTAAGCGCCACGTTGCCGCACGTCGTTAATACCAGCGCGACTAAGCCGTCCGGAATTAAATGCTGGCGCTCATGCTGGTTACGTATTACTCACCTGCGCAACCATGGCGGCAAAGTCTTAAATGCTAAGCGCCGTGTTGCCGCACCGTGTTGATACTAACGCGATAATCAAAATCAGACAGATTTTAATAGCAGGCGCTCCTGGCCGCTTAAGTATTATTCACCTGCGCAACCATGGCGGCAAAGTCTTAAATGCTAAGCGCCGTGTTGCCGCACCGTGCTAATACCATAGCGCTAGTTTGGCTGTCCTCTCTTAATTACTGGCGCTATTATCGTCCAAACACTTATCACCTGCGCGACGTTCCATAGCTACACAGCCTTAAATGCAAGACGCTGTGTTGCCGCATCTTATCGGTAATTCCTCCAATCGACATAGCTATCACAGTTACTTGCTGCCGCTGTTGCTGCTCAAGTACTGTTCACCTGCGCGATAATCTATGGCTGCAAAGTCTTAAATGCTAAGCGCCGAGTTGCCGCAATGTGTTACAGTATTTTGGCGCGACATTCATAGCTACCACATTTAACTGCTGCCGCTGATTGGCGAGTAAGTATTGATAAGCTGCGCGACATAAATAGCAGTCCGACTTTAATTAGTTGGCGCTGTTGCAGCTCAGTGACAAAATTCATAAAGCGCGACTCTTACAGCAGACCGGGTTTACCACCCTGGCGCTAGTTGCAGCTCAGTCCCAACACCGACTCTGTGTATTACTTGGTATTTTAGTTAGACAAACTGCAGCGAAAGGCGTATGACATACGTGAGCAGAGGTTGCCCTCGAAGGACAAATGAGTGGATTTGTGAGCAATTGAGTCGCAGCACTCCATTTGTGAAATTAGGTAGATAGCCATGTGAGCGTTATAGTCGCAGTATCTCCTAAGATTATAGGCCATGTTATGATGAGTCATATAGCGCAATATGACGCATCGTAGCATGATGAACTTTAAGCATCAAACTTACATTCAAAATTTAAAGTATGAAAATGAATTTATTTCGCCCCCTAACAATTTATATCGCCCCCCAATTAGACTCCAGCTTGTTACACAATATTTTGAGGGTTAATATTTGTGTAACGCCATAATTGTAAAATGTTACTCCATGAAAGAAATATTAAAAATATCTAAATTTGCACTGTTTCAGTCTGAGTTCAAGTGTTTTCTCAATTCCTCCCATCTTCTACCTACGTTCAGCGAACTCCTACATATTCAGCTCGCGACATCTTAAACTCCAATTATACTTATTATTTCAATTATCATTATAACTGGGAGGGATGTAACCTAGTAATCCATTAATAGATAGGGGTCTCCAAACGTAACCCTCACATTGGTGAGGGCCTAATCAAGCTAACCCTTACATTTAGTAAGGGCCTCTCCAAATCTAACCCTTACATTGGTGGACGCCAATCTTTCCCGTACCTGCAATTAAAATTTAAATAATAAATAAAGACCAGTAGTAGAGTAGCGTAAGTTTGATGCAACATCCTAGTATTTTGGTCATCTTTTAGAACATATATAGTCAAAAATCTTAAATTTTTGGCTAATTCCAAATTTTTCTCAAGGTACAGTCCATTCTTGTAAATAAATGTAATCAACGTAACAATTTAGGTTTAATGTAACATCGACAAAACATTTCCAACACATTTTTGTTTGAAATATTTTGTAGATGCCTTAAAGTTAGGATAGAAAGCACCCTTCTTTGCTGATTTTTCTAGAGAGTTTATGGATATCTTTATTCCAGTGTACGTTCGAAAAATAGAATCAATATTCCAAAAGAAATAAGAGATAAATAGAATCTAGGTAAGCTATAGTTTCGCAGATGTGAAATTTTTACTTCTAAAGAAATTGTCGAATTTAAAAATGCCACCAGCCACAGAAGAAAGTTTTATCAATCTTAAAGTAGGCGATAAGTCGTATAATATTAGAACAGATCATTTTATAGATTTATTGCGAGAAAAGCTACCCGAAAAGGTAAAAAAGAAGCACATTCTGACGCAAGATGTACTCGAAAGTTTAGCGGAATTGCAATCAAATGAAATCAAACAATATTTGTTTGAAAAATTACACCTGTGCGTCCCTGATGGACCTATGATGCACAGTAGTGAAACCCCGTTTTTGGACGTTCCAATTAAGAAACCTCAGGCTCAGGAAATACCTACAGAAATAGAGCTAACCAAAAATCACAGGTATAACAACGTTGCAAGTTTTAATAGGGCTAGGCTCATCATAGAATTTGGCAAAAGGGATATACCATATAATTTTATCACCTTAAGACCCGCTCGTTCTGACTTAGCAAAAATTTTGAACGACGAGTATCAATATCGTTGTTTAACACCCATGTCAATAGATTCAGGAACAGAAGATGATAAGTCAATGAATAACTTTGAAAGTGAGAAACACGAGGACCTTCCAAACTCCCAACAAAATGAGATAATGAATTCATCACAGGTAAACGAAAATCTAGAGCAAAGAGCATCAGCTCCACCAGTAGGTTTGCTGGAGGACTCTCGTTTTTCTCAATTTCATGAAGAAGCAGGAATGAATCATTCAGGGCCTTATTGTAATGATAATCAATCTCTTTATCCTCAATTACCCAATATTTCACAACAAGCTTGCACCTATCCTCAGGGAAACTCTTTTAAAGGTATGCCAAGAATTCAGCCAATGAGTATCAATAATGTCTTCACAGAAGGAAATCCAGCTCCTAATAACGAGAGAAATATGAGAAATAATCATAATAATCAGCCTACTAATTTTGATCCAAATAAAAATATTAACTTCAATACTGGTCATCAAAGTAACAATTATGGAAATGAAAGTAATTTCGAAAAAAAAAGTTACAATGTACATGATAGATTTAATCCTGACCATTTGACCTTAGCGAGACAGCCACAAAACTTTAATTTCAAACCTTCTTCAAAAAACCTCTGTTTGAGCCCCCAAAAATTCTCTGGTTACCCGACGGAAGACTTTTTTGAATTCATTAAAAGCTATAAGAAAGCCTCGTGTGAATAATTGGACTGATCAAGAGCAAATTGATCTACTAGAAAACTATCTGACAGGTACTGCTCTAAAATATAAAGATCATTAGATGAGCCCTATGGCAGAGTTTTAAAATTTTTGATGTGGCCACCGAAAGCTTAGTTAAAACGTTTGCACCAGTTCAAAGGCAAACTAGACTGGAAGTAGAGTTATTGAATGTGAGGCAAGGGATAAGTCAAACCATTGAAGATTTTTTAATATCAGTAGAGTCATTAGCAAAGAGATGTGATCCAAAATGCCAGAAAATAAGATTGTGACACTTTGTTTGAAAGGAATGAAAAAAGACATAGCCAAAGATTTATTATTAAGACCTATGAATTCAATGATAGATTTAAGAGAAGGCATCAGAATCCTTGAAAATGGGGAAATTTTTTATTGAATCAAGGACTAACCGACTTTTCCATTAATGCTCAGCCACCACCCAATTTTGCAGCAAAAACCCAAACAAAAATTCGGACCAACTAGTAACCTTAGTGCAGTCTATGCAAGGACAGATTAAGACCCTTTGTGAAAATATGAATAAAGTGAAAATACCAGACCTCAGTGATCTACCAATAAACGCCATCTTTGAGAATTATTACTCAAAGAATTGTAATACTGATAGATATCAGGAAAGAAATAATAGGGCTACCGACAATAACAACAATAGGAGATATTCTTCCCCTTCTCCAACCAGAAATAGAGATAGCAATAGAGGTATACACCGAGACCGATCTAGAGATAGGAATATGCGAGAAAACTCAGCATATAAGTCAGCAAACTCGTCCAACAATGCATCATATAATGATCGTAATACCTCATATGATAGGACAAATCAAACTATAGAGAGTCATCTCGTGATCGAGACAATGCAATGAATCGAAATAATTCGAGCGATCGATATAAGTCGAGAGATGGATATAATTCGAGAGATCGATATAATTCAAGAGAGAGATATAATTCGAGAGATGGAAATAATTCGAGAGATCGATATAATTCAAGAGATCGATATAATTCGAGAGATCGATATAATTCGAGAGATCGATATAACTCTAATGATAGACATCCATCAAGAGATAGACACAGATCGAGAGATCGAAATGACTCTTATAGTAGACCAAATGAGAGAGACTCACGATCCCCCCATCAAAATTCAAATCAAAATGATAACAGAAATCGATCTGCAGAGAGAAAGAGCAACCAAGAAAAATCTGACAGACAGCAAAATATGAGATCGCAGTCCAAAGATAAATTAGTTTGTTATAACTGCAATGGGAACGGACACTACCAGGCTCAGTGCCCGTCCCCGCGCTCCCCTTCCCAGCACCCAAACTGATCGCTGCTCACTTGCCTCAAGAGCCAGACAAGTGGGTAGGATCTATCAACGGCTCCGATGCGACGAGCTCGCTCAACAAAAATGACTCCTCTTCTCACTTTACTCCCAGGCCTAGCACTCCCGTTGCTAAAACTCCACGAAAACAAATAACTTTTTTGAACCGAATGCATATCTTGTTTCTCCTATGATTAACTCAGAAGAAGCATCACAAATAGATGAGCTTCATGAACCTGGTGTAAGGATAAGGGTTAGTTTTCAGGAAAAAAAAGTATTAGCTTTGCTAGATACAGGTGCAGATATATCCATAATTCAATTACAGCAGGTTAACCCATAAAATAGAAGGTATCAGGGGAAATTTCCCCTTTGGGTCACAGCAGACCAAAGCCCCCTTTAAAAATTGCAGGAACAATTCCACTCAACTTTGAAATTGGACCAATTAAATTTAATTATAGGTTCATTGTAGCAAAGAAATTGAGTGTCCCCATTATTCTAGGTAATGATTTTGCCTATCAGCATATTGAGTCTTTTAATTATAAACAAAACTATGCACTTTTCAATGATCCGGAAAATGATCAGCAAGTAAGAATCCCCACTTTTTGGGTTTCCCTTCGCACCGTTGCACAAACAATTCAGTCAGGTGAAGTTTTTCCCGAAGATATCAAGTTGAAAATACCAAATACTTAACTTCATCAATAAATGAAAGAGATATTTTTGATATTGACGTACCAACAAAAGAAAATTCAATAAAATGTTTTGCGAAAGCGCAAAATTTTATCTATATTTTTCCAAATAGAACTACTGAAGTCCCTATTTTATGGACAGGAAACGTAATTTCAGAGAGCAATCAGTTGAAACCTACTCCATCATTAAACAAATTAGCTTTAACTTTAGGCTCAGGGAATGCAAATATTGATACAAAAATGCTGAAAATTCAAAATACAACCCCAAATTTGAAGGTAATTTATCCAAATACTAAATTAGCAGAAAGTTCCCCAATACTTGTTTCAGCCATTACAACGGAAGAAAAAAGATCACAATAGCAAACCTAAAACCCCTATATTAACTCCAGCTGACAGTTTAAATTTAAAGAAAAATTAAGTCAGGACCGAAAAACGCAAATATTAGCTTTAATAGAGAACTATCAAGACATTTTCACCTGGGATAAAACAAAAATTTTAAGCTGCAAAAGCAAATTTTCCTCCCCAGAAAATTCCAATCACTAAGAATGAACCAATTTATCAGCACCCCTACAGAGTCTCAAAGAAAAAGCAAGAAATCATAGATGAAAATGTTGCTGAATTATTAAAATCAAATGCAATTTATGAGAGTAACAGCTTATGGTCAGCACCATTGATTTTTAAAAAAGAAAAAACTGACCTTTTATGACAAGAAAAAAGGTTGTACAACTCCTGAATACCGTGTTGCTATTAATTTCAAGAAACAGAATGAATGTTTAGGCCTTTTACATTTTGAAATGCCAAAAAATTTTCCCATATACTTAGTGATTATGCGAACAAAAAGTACTTCAGCAGTTTAGATTTAACCAAATTTTTTAATCAAATTCCAATTGATCCAGAAACTTCAGAAGTTTTATCTTTTTCAACTCATTCAGGCCATTATTCGTTTAGGTGTTTACCAAATGGTGTCCATGCAGGCACCTCTCTTGCCCAAGGCATAGCCCATAAATCCTTTGGAGACATCAAAGATGTGTCAGTCTATGTTGATGATATCAATATTGCAACAGAAACATTTGAAGAGCATATGAAAGCGCTCGAACGAGTCTTTCAAAGATGTAGAGAGAAAAATTTTAAAAATACATCCCAAAAAGTCAACTTATGGGGAAAACTGAGACAACGATTTTTGGATTCTTGCTAAATGCAGAAGGTATGAGAATAGATCCCGAAAAATTGCAGTAATAAAAAATTTTTAAAAGACCAACAACCAAAAAAAAGACAAGGCAATGGATAGGTTTTGCAAATTATTTTAGACACTTCGCGAAAAACATGTCAGTCATTTGGCTCCTCTTTACGAAGTCGCGAAACCAAACCCCCAAATTCCAATGGGGTAAAGAACAAAAAGAAGCTTTCATTAAAAGTCGAGATATTCTTTGTGAAGCTCCAGTGTTAACTCTTTTGATCCAAATTTAGACATTTTTCTAGATACTGATGCATCAAAATAGGCATTGGTGCAGTTTTATGTGTCAAAACGAAAGAAGGAGACATTAAACCAGTAGCTTATGGTAGTCATAAATTAAATGAGACCCAAATTTGTAGATTATCAGTATCTGAAAAAGAAATGTACGCTATCACTTTCTTTTGTAAAAAATTTAGAAATTATCTTTTTGGTAATCAAGTAACAATAAGAACTGATCACAGACCATTAATCTACATTTCAAAAAGGGAAAAACATTAATAGCACTCTTTCCAAATTTTTTCTTCAAATATCAGACCTGACATATACCATTAAAAACCCAAAAGGTACGCTTAATAATGCAGCAGACATGCTTTCTAGAATGTATGAACCTGATGAAGAAGAAGAACCTCTGACCAAAGATAAGTCAACCATGACATCCAATGATTTAGTATTAGTCGCAACAGTTACAACAGCTTTACCAGACAATGTCAAGGAAACTTTTCAAAAAACAGATCTCAATCCAGCTGATTTTGCAACATATCAGAGAGAAGACTCAAAATATAAAGACCTAATTTTAGCGTTAGAAAATCCAAAAAAATTTTCCCCCGACAATAGTTCGAAAAGTCAAAATTATGAACTAAAAAAAAGGCTTTTATTCAGAAAATCATACACAGGCCAATAAATTGATGATTCCAGATAAATTGAGAATTTTATGGTTAAATGCAGCCCATGATTGTAGAATGACCGGAGCTCATTCTGGTTTTAAAAGAACTCTAAGTAACCTTCAAGATTACGATTGGCCTACTAAACTTAAAGATTGTAGAAATTACGTGCAATCCTGTATTAATTGCCAGAAAGCTAAGTTTTCAACTCAAAGCCCAAAAGGTCAATTAGAGCCCACAAAAGTAGTGGAAATTCCTTTTTTATTTTAATTAGTTTTTACGGTATTATTCTTTTGCATTCGCCATTTATTCCAGTGTTGCCACTTTTGCATTTTATAGTTTTTTTTTCTTTTTTCCCAAACTCCACACTTAGTATCTTATGCAGATAGATAACAATACTGTTTTCCTTTTTAGTTTTTGCGGACTTCTTTTTGCATTTGCCATTTATTCCAGTGTTGCCACTTTTGCACTTTTAAGTTTTTCTTTTTTTACCTAACTCCAAAGTTAGTTTTCCTTTTTTATTTTAATTAGTTTTTACGGTATTCTTTTTTTGCATTCGCCATTTATTTCAGTGTTGCCACTTTTGCATTTTATAATTTTTTTTCTTTTTTTCCCCAAACTCCACACTTAGTATCTTATGCAGATAGATAACAATACTGTTTTCCTTTTTAGTTTTTGCGGAATTCTTTTTGCATTTGCCATTTATTCCAATGCCGCCACTTTTGCATAATATATTTTTGTTCCTACCTCAACAGTTAGTATTTCATACAGAAAGATGGCAACGCTGTTTCTTCTTTTACTTAGTTTTTAGGACTTATTTTTGCACCCTACTATAATTTCAGCGCGTTTTTGTTAATGGGATGGTCATCATAACTATATAATTATTTTTTTTTTTCTTTCCTTTTGTAACATATAACCTTTGAACCTTAAATGAGAGTAGTCTTAGTCAATTTCTATAGATTTTACAACAATTTTTTCCCTTCTCTCTTTATATTGATTCGTCTCACACTGTTTTCTCACTCAACCAGAATAAATCCTTTGGAGACCCCCCCCCCCCAATGTTTTTCCTTGTACGTGTTTTTGGTGTGAGAAAGAAACTTTTTTCGTTCGCATACTTTTTCCCGCGCGTCCGTTTTTATCTCCGCGCATCGCCTTGCAGCTGCGTAGTCAAGAAGAGACCACTTCAACCACTTCAATCAGTTCTTCGACGGATCTTCACTCTGAATTTGACTCATCCAAATCACCCCTTCATGTGACCCGTACACTTCAACATGTCACAATCAAATTGGGATGGCTTCAATACATAAGTCAGTCGAATAATGATGTTTTCGTCTGAAAAGACATAGCCTCTATCTCTTCCTGGTTTTTGGTCCGACGTCAGTCTCTTCGTGCTCGCGGCTACGAATCGTCCTTTCTCTACTGTACCCGGTGATTCAATCAAAAACCTCACTAAAGCATCCGACGCGAGTGTACAGTCAAATTTTCATCGCGAAAACATCCCAACAGCCGTTCCCTCTCTACCCCCCGTGCCTCCTCTTTTGTCCCCCATGTCGTCCCCAGAGCATTACCAACCTTCAACTTCTTCATTATCAGACATTCCACTCCCCTCATACATCCCTACCCCCATTAAAAACCTGCCGAAAACCCTGCCTGCCATTCCACCTTTCCGCAAAAAAACCCAAAACCCGTTACAGTCACATCCATTCCTAAAAAACAATCGGCTCCAATCAGTGCGACAAAGACTCTGGCATCACCGCTATTCAAACTGCCGTTGCCATCTGTTCCAACAAAAAAGCCATCTTTTGAGCAAGCCTTGTTAAACAGTGCTATTCCGACGAAATTTAAGCGTCGGCATGTAGCATCTCCACAACAAAACCAGCCTCAAGTGACAAAACCATCGCCTCAAGTCACAAGGCCACTGCCGCTTATCAAAAAGTCAGTTCCGCTTTTGTCACAGCCGCTGTCACAACCGTTGCCACAGCCGCTGCCACAAAACCGTTGCCACAACCGATGCCACAACCGTTGCCACAACCGCTGCCACAGCCGTTGCCACAACCGCTGCCACAATCGCTGCCACCCCCTCTCATCTCAGCAAAGCCGCAAACCCAGCCAAAGAAGAAACGTATGAGAGGTTGCCGGGCTGGCAAATTCGTGCAGTTGAAAAGGCTGCAAAAAGCTCGGAAGAAGCTGGCACCTTCAGCATCCAACCAGTATAAGAAACGAAACAAAAACAACAAAAAAACAAAAAAACCATTAACCAGTAAGCCACATCAACTTTAATAATTTGTGAATATTTGTACAAGTGTACAACAGTTACATCTAAGTGACTTTTCGGCGTAAATTATCATATAGTTCGTATTCGCTCGTTCTAATATTGGCCAAACTCTCCTCCGGAACTTTTAATTTTTAGTGCTTTTTTCTCATGTGTCTATAAATATGAAAATAACTTCTCGCGTGTGCTTCTTGTGTCTGAATCGCGTTCGCGTTCGCGCCTGAAGTGTACCTGCCAACCTCTTTTCACAGGTATTTTAATAATTTTCTTTTCTTTCTCTCGCCAACTTACACATTAATTTTTTTTCTTTTCCCCCCCCCCCCAATTATTTTTCTACTTTCATGTTATCTTTCCTTTCAGCAATTTTTTTCTCTCATACAGGTGACTCCATTACATTTAGGTTGTCTTTTCATTGTTTTCTTTCTACTCGTGTATTACATGCTTTTCAAGCATACGTTTTTTGTCTAGGTTTTAATTGTAAATGACCATCCCCTCACAACGCACCTCAATTCTTTCATGGGTAAAACCCTACTTTCCCAATGCATACCTCCCAGCACATTCCTATAGTCTTTGAAATTACGTTGTAATTTCACCGAGCATGATAGATGTGAGGATTGTGCGTGTATCCGTGTATGCACACTGTACACACGCCCAGTCACCATATGAATCAGCTCTAATGATTTGAATTGCGCGCTACTCAACACTTTTCATACAGCGCGCCAACGTCGTTCCATCGATCTTCCACCAAGCATCTCTTATCTAAGATGATGCAATGGCTGGGAGATGTGCATTGTGATCGAAAGAGCATCTCGTGACTCATGACTTTTCCCTCTCCGCACCGCCGAAATTGTGTGGTGGGGCCGTCTGATCGCGGGCTCCCGCGACTATATAAGGGCAAATCGCAGCCGAAAAATTATCTTATTTGTTCTGTGTCTCTCTCTGTTTAAACATGTAAGTTCAGTTGAGCCGTGTGCTCTGCTTTTAGTTCGTAAGTTAGGTTAGGTTCTCGGGCGCGATGTGTGCGTTTATCCGCATTGTAACCCACTGGCGACGTGTGTGTGAAAGCCACGTCGGTCCAGGACCCCTTTGAGTTTGTGAACTGTTTCACTTATATCATCGTCACGCGAGTTTTTAAAGTTAAATTGTGTGGTATGATCAAGTAAGTACTAGTCTATGTCACCAGCGCAACGTTAAAGCAGCAAAGTCTTAAATGCTAGGCGCTACGTTGGAGCATCGTGTAATTGTTTGGCGCAAGTTTCAAAGCTGTCCACCTTTAAATTCTGGCGCTGTTGCCGTTCAAATATAATTAATCTGCGCGACACAAGGCGGCAAAGTCTTAAATGCTAAGCGCCGTGTTGCCGCATCTTACTTATATTAGCGCGACATAGCTGTCCGGTGTTTAAATATTGGCGCTCTAGCCGATCATCACTCACCTGCGCAACCATGGCTGCAAAGTCTTAAATGCTAAGCGCCGTGTTGCCGCACCGTGCTTATACATGACGAGTAAAGCCGTCCACTTTAATTACTGGCGCTGTTGCCGTTTCTGGATATTACAACTGCGCGACAAATGGCTGCAAAGTCTTAAATGCTAAGCGCCACGTTGCCGCACGTCGTTAATACCAGCGCGACTAAGCCGTCCGGAATTAAATGCTGGCGCTCATGCTGGTTACGTATTACTCACCTGCGCAACCATGGCGGCAAAGTCTTAAATGCTAAGCGCCGTGTTGCCGCACCGTGTTGATACTAACGCGATAATCAAAATCAGACAGATTTTAATAGCAGGCGCTCCTGGCCGCTTAAATATTATTCACCTGCGCAACCATGGCGGCAAAGTCTTAAATGCTAAGCGCCGTGTTGCCGCACCGTGCTAATACCATAGCGCTAGTTTGGCTGTCCTCTCTTAAATTTCTGGCGCTATTATCGTCCAAACACTTATCACCTGCGCGACGTTCCATAGCTACACAGCCTTAAATGCAAGACGCTGTGTTGCCGCATCTTATCGGTAATTCCTCCAATCGACATAGCTATCACAGTTACTTGCTGCCGCTGTTGCTGCTCAAGTACTGTTCACCTGCGCGATAATCTATGGCTGCAAAGTCTTAAATGCTAAGCGCCGAGTTGCCGCAATGTGTTACAGTATTTTGGCGCGACATTCATAGCTACCACATTTAACTGCTGCCGCTGATTGGCGGGAAGTATTGATAAGCTGCGCGACATAAATAGCAGTCCGACTTTAATTAGTTGGCGCTGTTGCAGCTCAGTGACAAAATTCATAAAGCGCGACTCTTACAGCAGACCGGGTTTACCACCCTGGCGCTAGTTGCAGCTCAGTCCCAACACCGACTCTGTGTATTACTTGGTATTTTAGTTAGACAAACTGCAGCGAAAGGCGTATGACATACGTGAGCAGAGGTTGCCCTCGAAGGACAAATGAGTGGATTTGTGAGCAAATTTAGTCGCAGCACTCCATTTGTGAAATTAGGTAGATAGCCATGTGAGCGTTATAGTCGCAGTATCTCCTAAGATTATAGGCCATGTTATGATGAGTCATATAGCGCAATATGACGCATCGTAGCATGATGAACTTTAAGCATCAAACTTACATTCAAAATTTTAAAATATGAAAATGAATTTATTTCGCCCCCTAACAATTTATATCGCCCCCCAATTAGACTCCAGCTTGTTACACAATATTTTGAGGGTTAATATTTGTGTAACGCCATAATTGTAAAATGTTACTCCATGAAAGAAATATTAAAAATATCTAAATTTGCACTGTTTCAGTCTGAGTTCAAGTGTTTTCTCAATTCCTCCCATCTTCTACCTACGTTCAGCGAACTCCTACATATTCAGCTCGCGACATCTTAAACTCCAATTATACTTATTATTTCAATTATCATTATAACTGGGAGGGATGTAACCTAGTAATCCATTAATAGATAAGGTCCTGACAAACCTAACCCTCACATTAGTGAGGGCCTAACAAACCTAACCCTTACAAAACGTAACGTCCGCGTCCACCCATTAGTTGCTATGACTAAAGCCATTCACTCACCGGAGAGCTCGTTGACAGGAAGGGGATGAGCCACTGAAACAAGCGCTGTATATTTATTCTGATTAGAGCACGGAGTATAGAATGGAGCGCGATTTCGAAAGCCTTCCGCGGCAGGTCCGTTTGCCTAAATTAGTTTGGAGGCATTTATTTTACGTTGGAAAAGAGTCTTCAGCTCCTCCGTTTTGTCTCGTCGGTTGTCCATTCGATGCAGCTGTTCACTATGGTGACTGATGAGATCAGTTTGCTTATACGATCCAATCTTAGAGACATCGAAATCGGCTGCGTCGGTTATTGCACTCCCCTCCAGAAAAATAAAACTGTCACATTTACGAGCGCATCAATTCGAAGTCCTAAGTTATTTAGTTTCACGTCGTGTGTGTGTATATCTTTATTGATCTTTCTACAAGCAGTGGCGGCTCGTGCGATTTGGCAACAGAGTGCTCACCCATTTAAACGAATGTAAAAAAATCGATTCACCGGGAGGGTACCCGCCTCCTCAAAAATCGATTGTTCGCTCAAAGTTAAAATGGGGAAAACACTCTGTTGCCTAATCGCTTGAGCCGCCACTGCCTACAAAGTAACGGCTCGGGCAATCTGGCAACCGTACTTTTTGCCTTTAAACCAATGCAAACCAATCGATTCTGGGAGAGGAGACGTGTGTAATTTAGAATCGATTATTTTACTTATGTTTCAATGAAAAACATTCGGTGTTGTCTTTCACGAGGCGCAAATTGCCTTCTCCAAAAGATTAGTTCCCCGAGTTGCGACATTTCAAAAATACGATTTCACCGATTATTTACGAAAGTTAGAGACCGCTCAAGAATTGGAGGCGAAGCTAAAACAATACTCTCGGGATTTTTTCCAACGTTACTTTTCACTTGACTACGGCCTTGCTAGGGGAAGAAATGGGTTCCACAGACCAGTAAATAAAATAAACTGTACGGAATGCCCGACGAACACTTTATCTCTCCATTTTTATCGGGGGGGGGACCCAGACCCCAGATAATAATTTTAGGGAAGACTCCCAGACCCCCTTTAGTATTCTGGGGGGACCCCCAGACCCCCATTTAGAATTCTGGGGGAGACCCCTAGACTCCCATCAAATTTCAAAGATTTTCATCTCTAGACATAATTCCGCCTTCAATTCGAAGTGTTTGCAATTTTGCAGAGAATATGTAAGAATAGTTGCCTACTTTATCCTTTGAAGGCCACTTGAGATCCCTAATTTCCATTCTAATTTTGCTTTCAACAAGTTTTAGAGTGATTCCAGGTTGTAATAAGTTTTATTTCTGAGTTGAATTCATTCTATTTGTTCTTTGTTCTATTTGTTCGAGTTTCTTTTTCCCCATAGTTTTTATAGGTTGTAAAAAGCGATATTGATCTTTGAATTTCCTCCAATTAATACAATATTTGGTTTTTTAGTAGATTAAACCCTCCTTTAAAGATGTACTTTATGTTCAAAGACTCGTCCTATTTTGAAGAGATCGATTTTAAAAGTTTCGGACCAGTTTTACTGCCCACCGTCGCGTCGCTTCGCTGGGCAAAAAGATTACAGGTCAGAGTATTTCCGTGGGTCTTAGTTACAATGTTGGACAGTGTAATATTTTTTTCAACCGGTGAAATCATCGGTGAGTTAAAAAGTTACCCCCGAAGATACGCAAAACAGTAGCACTAAAAGACCAATCAGCCGTCCCGGAACAATCTAGCAAACCTTGCCAATTTTAGATTTTAAGAGCCGCACACTTCCCGCTTGACTCGGTGTAAAATGTAAGGCTTTTCTGAAAGTTGGCAACGTTGGAAGTGTTGGGAGAAAATTTTATACATAGACAGTCGCCCTACCGTCCGTCGCATAGTGGGCTGAGAGGACCAATTTTTCGGTGAAACTCGGAAAGTTAAAACTGTCTAAGATTTAACATCATTTGAAAGTTTTCAGGACTAAGTTTTACTCACTTCAACCACTTCTAACGTATAATTTTAGCCAGAAATGTACACGGAGAGTCTAAAATGAATTTCGCTTTAAAGTGGTGGTCATTAAGGTGAATTTAATTTGCTGAGTTTTCTATTGGCCGCGAAATTGCTAACTTCTGCAAAGTGTGCGTCGGTCGATTTTAAATCGAAGTCGAGGGGGTTTTAAGCATGAAACAAGTTGTGCATTTACGTCCAGATAAGCCCGCGACGCGACAGCCAACGCTGCGTCGCGTCGGTCGTTTTGTCGTAACGCGCTAACGAGGTATTAGGAGCATTTTCATGTCACAGAGAGTGACGTTTGCACTCACAAAAAATGACGTGATGACAGATGATAGGTCGGTTACTGCGTGCACAGACACTAATCATATCAGTTCTGCCAACTTTTCATCTCGATACTCTTTTCTCTCCTCTTTATTTTTTTTTCTTCTCTCTCTCTCTCTCTCTCTCTCTCTCTCTCTCTCTCTCTCTCTCTCTCTCTCTCTCTCTCTCTCTCTCTCTCTCTCTTTCTCTTTCTCTCTCTCTCTCCCTCCATTCCTGAAAAACGTCACTCACATCCATTACGTCCTATTTGACAAAAGTTGTCAACATCAATATTTGCCATGTTCCGAATTATTTTTAACTCCAATGCTTGCTCCTCGTTTTTCAATAGAATGGAAACCCTCACACACGTCTATAGTTTCAGATCGCTCTCCATGCTTCTATCCCTTTCAACTTTTAAGTCACTTGACGCGCGTGAAAGTTCCCGAGTGGTGAGGGATGGGGTTCAAAGAATATTTCTACAGTAAAGTGGAAGGTCATCACAGCCCCCATAAATAGAGCAGTAAAGTGGAAGGTCATCACAGCCCCCATAAATAGAGGTACCCTACCCAAGCACCCATGTCACAAAAATCAGAATTGGACTGACGAATCTTGTTGCTACTATACCTGAATTGTAACATAATTTTTATTAATTAATTTATTCAGCATTTAATTGCTTTGTTTCTTTTTTTACCGATATATTCATCTATTTAACCACACATTTATTTATTCGATCGCATTTTTATAATTCTATTTTCTGTCTCTAATGCAAGGCGATCCAAAACTAAAATTGAGGGCTATATTCCAAAACGACGGATTAAAAAAAAAACCAAAACTTTAGGGGAAAGAATTTGCCCAGCTGCCCACACCCCCGTCCCCCACTGTCAACAAAATACACAGCCGATGTTTGACTCTTTTTACATTCCATTAAAATAGCAATTGCATGGTCAATTGATCACCGAATAACAAGTAGGATCCTTAACCCTCTAAGGGCCGGCTTAGTACAAAAGAACGCCGCTCCTCCGTTTATACGTAAGGGTAAGTATAGGGAGGGTAGTTAACTGTTCGTACTCGGGGGAGTTGAAATTGCCTATACAACGAATTGGAGGCGCATGCAGAAGTCGCTTGGCAGGTAAGAGTGTTTTCATCAATAATCGTGTTTATCCGGAATGAAAACTGAAACAATAAGAAATAGATTAGAGGAGGAAAAAGAGTTTACTCGAGCTTGGGCCAAAAAGGATTAAGTATTGAAGAAAATGTCCACAAAAAATTCTGTACAATGGGGCTCTTGAAAACTTTTGCTGTGTGCAAATGAATGGTTCAATCTAATGTAAAACCCAGCGAAAATCACGACAATCACACTAAGTAAGTCTTAATTCAGTAATAAACTCACAAGCCTGCTTCAACAGCAAGTTCGTAATGGCGGTTCAACACAGGTATCATGGGAGATACCTGTCTATTATGTCACTTTTTCTACGGAAACACAAAGATATAATATGTCTCAATTTAAATGGGAATCTCCCATGATACCTGCGTCTCTCCGCCATTAAGCCCGCTTCTGAGAGTGAATTTCATGATTTTTTAGTGTACTTATTGTAATTTTTACAGATTTCTAGGCAAGAATCAACTATCTAATTTCCTACAGAAAAAGTTTGCAAGAGCCCCATTTTTCATCGTGATTTTCTGAGTGTCAACTGCAAAGCTATCATTATAAATTTTTAAGAACGCATAAATTGCGTCAAACCATCTTCTAGGGTATAATTCTTCACCACAAAACCGACAACACCCTAAAGAATTAATTAAAAAAAAAAAAAAAAAAAAAAAAAAAAAAACACACAAAATGAATAATTTTTACCTTATTACCTTCAAAATTGAAAGTTGGATTCACAAATTTTGATAAAATAATGGGAGCTAAATTGTGGTACCTGTACAGTGTACACGTTTGTTCTGACTGAAAAATTCACCTGCCTTTGTTATGTTTATTATGGGATAGATTTTGTAACGCATACCTATTCTGAATGTGTTGTGATTCAAACAGTGGAAAACACTGATTGTCATCCACGGCATATACTCGGCGTTAAAAGGCAAAATACATTCTGGAAAGATCAGCTGACACCGATAAGTAACACTATGTTTGTAAATATAGGAATTTGATCATCTTTAATTTCCAAAAGTTGGAGGGTCAACTATTGCCATTATCGTGAAATCACCTTTAAATCAATTTCTGTGTCCAGATAGCCTCTCCAAAACACGTTCACTCTCACGTCAAACCAATTGCAAATGCATTAGTCACATTTTTCTTTTTAAAGGTTATAAAGGTTAAAACAATTGAGGCAAAGAAACCGAGCCTGTGTGAATATGCCCTAAAGAGATTTCCACTGTGGCTGCCAATACAACGTTACCAGATTGCACACTTCACCGATGGTTGGTTCATAGCAATATTCGAAACCATCCCCCTCAACTTTGATCCAGGGGGAAAAAAAAAAAAAAAAAAAACTGAGCTCAGAGATATCCCTGGTAAAAGTTTTTCATTGGTGACCAATAAAACGGTTCCAATTCTCCAGTGACCAATGTAATTTCATTGGTCACTGGAGAATTGGAACCGTTTTATTGGTCACCAATGAAAAACTTTTACCAGGGATGATTTAGCTGCAAAGAGTGAGCGTTAAAATTCGGCTTATCCGATTCAGGATACGGTCTTCGTCTTGAGAGTCATATTTGCACTTTTTTATAATTCCTTTTACACGCGCACGTTCTGTCTCTCTCTCTCTCTCTCTCTCTCTCTCTCTCTCTCTCTCTCTCTCTCTCTCTCTCTCTCTCTCTCTCTCTCTCTCTCTCTCTCTCTCTCTCTCTCTCCAGGGCATCGGACCGAACCGAACCGTGAACCGCGAACCGCTCCGAACCGCCAAATTTCCGAACCGCGAACCGAACCGCGAACCTTTTTTCCACTGAGGCGGAGAACCCGAACCCGAACCGAACCGACTGGCTGAACCCGGTTCGAACCGGTTCGACGGCTTAGTAAAGAGGTCTTGAAAAAAAACCTGAAAAGGGGAAAGAGCGAAAAGTTTGAGCATTTACTCTGTGAGTATTCAATGGATCTCAAAATCGCAGTTTTCGTATCGAACCCTTTTCGCATAGAAAGATTACACAGAGTCACACATCTAAACTAGTTTGAAGCAACTGAACGTTTATTGGTCTACTGATTCGTTTGAAGTTATAAGGGTCTAAACCAATACATTCTATCCCATGTTGTCTTCTATTAGTCCACAGTTTTTTTCTGTTTCTGCTTTCTGAGCTATGTGTCTGTTGCAAAACTTTGCCCCAGCAGCAAATAGGGCTTGTTGAAGTATGAAATCAATGGAACTAAGTACGTTTAAGTTGTTTGACCCTCTCAACTGCCGCCGCAAATGTTCGACCTCGACCAAATTTTCTCCAAACCGAACCGCTCCGAACCGGTTCACAAATGTCTGAACCGGTTCGGAGCGGTCCGGAAATTCGCGTGAACCCGAACCGAACCGCGAACCTTTTTTTTCGTGAAGTGTGAACCGCGAACCGAACCCGAACCGATTTTTGCCGCGGTCCGATGCCCTGTCTCTCTCTCTCTCTCTCTCTCTCTCTCTCTCTCTCTCTCTCTCTCTCTCTCGCACACACACGCTCTCACAAATACGCAAACGACGACATAGTGCCTTCAGGCATCTGCAAGTTTAGCGCGAGTATGTAGACGACGCGAATGTAGGATGAAAAATGCCATTTCAAACTTGACATATCTTGAATTCGGAACACAAAAACCGAAATCAAGCGACAACCTCTAAATACTTAATCTTGTAATTTATTACCGATCATAATAAATTCCTGCCTTTTTGATTTATCTTACTCATAATGACAAGAATGTGGCACATCAAGTATAAGACCAACAACCAACATTCTCAAGAATCTCGGCATTTGAGCTCGAAATCACGCCGCTTGCTTGCTCATCGAGTGGACGGTGTCGGCATAATCCGGAACATGTTTATTTTTCCACCTTACACATACTTACACACACATAAATACTTTATATTTAATATCTTCAATGTTTTCCGTCCGCTCAGTTTTTTCTGTAATTCCATTTTGTCTCTTTAGACGTAACTGCTCGAAGGTTGTTTTTTCACACACACAAAGGGGGGGGGGTGTTCCACGTGACCGCAAATTGTTTCAGCCCGAAGCGGAATTTTGAGTCTCTATCCTCTCATTTGAATGTATGTGTTACCTGGTAGTATACAAAGATGAGGGCAAAAGTCACATGACTGAGCTGATGGGTACCTCCGTTCTTTTCTAACATGTGTGGCCAAATGGACGGAGAGAGAGAGAAAGAAAGAGAGAGAGAGAGAGAGTGAGAGAGAGAGAGAGAGAGAGAGAGACAGAGAGAGAGAGAGAGAGAGAGATAGCGGGGGGCCAAAACCCGACTTGAGAGGGTTAGATGTGCTCTCCAAACCAAACTTGTGAGGTTGAAGTACTTGCCGACCTTCTGAGGGTTGGACCAACTTGTGAGGGATCCCTCACAAGCGTGGTATCAGGAAGGAGAGAGGCAAAACTTCAAATTAAATTTTGGTCATGTTAGGTTAGGTGTTTTTTTGAAGTCCCGACTCTCTTAAGACGGCAAATTTCGAGCAGGGAGGAAGGGAGGGATAGTGAGAAGGACACATTTCTAGCTCCACTACTTTTGGTTTCTATACTGGTTTGTGTGGATTAAAGTGTTTCAGGTTTCAATCAGGTATTTTACTCGATACTTACCTAACACCCTATTTTTCCATGATTTGAGCTGGAACCTCATTGCGATCGCTAAATTTTAATGACGCGTATTTTGAAGACACCTGATTTCAGGATCGCGAAAAAAACCACTTGATTTAATATGTGTTGATATTTTTCACTAGTTTTCTTTGTCAAGTAGCTTCCGAGCTTCTAGAATCTTATTTAGAATAGCTTCAAACGCGTCTGTTCGATATCCACTGAGAACCGCAAAAAATGAGTTTGAGCCATGATTTGAGTATTAGCAAAGAGTCAGAGAGTCCACGAGAATTTAGAAAGGGGGGGGGGGGTGCAATCTGGCAAAATTAGATTTGGTCCATTTATACCTGTGATAAAAGTAGAACTATTGTGGATGCGCAGTGCTTTCCCTCGAATCGATATTTTACATGAGTTTAACGGACGAAATGCATTGGCAGATTGCACGCGACGCCACTGATCAATAAACTTCGAGATTTGAGACAAAAGTAGCTGCACAGACGCAAGCGCTTCGCCGCCATTACTTGCATTTTTTCCTCAAAATTCACTTATCAGTGAAATAGATTACAGACTCGTAAAATGTACACTATGCGTGCGAATGTACAAGTGTGTAATCCAATAAAGTTAGGTTTCATTCTTATTGAAAGAAGGAAAATATCAAGGAAATCGGCAAGTCTTGATTCTTGGCCTAACTGAGCCAAAATCTAAGGAGTCGACTGACATTATTTAGTTCGTTTATTGTGCATTAAATCAGAGGCTGTTTTCTCTGTTCTTACGCAACTTGGAATTTTTCCGCTAGCATCACAATTCTTCGGTGTTTTTATAAAGAGGTATAACTTAATACAACGTCTCAAAATCTCACATTATTGTTCCACTATTAAAAGATTAGCAAAAGTGTGAATTTTCTTGATTTCTCCCTTAATTTTGCGTGCGACCAAGTAAATTTCACATACCAAAATTTCATGAATTTTGGCTGGTTGCTTTACTACACTGAGGAAAGAAACTGCGGTCGGAGATTTTGAAACGTTTAATTGCGAGTTACACCTTTTTTGTAAAAACACAGACGAATCATTCTTCTTGTAAACTTGAGACTGACCGTGATTTACTTGAAGAGTTATTTTTTTTTTTTTTTTTTTGATAGGAAAGCTCCAAACGATTTGATCAAGAATTTTGTTTAAACGAGAAAAAAAGGACTGAAGAGAAGTATCTTGAGGAATAGAAAGTGCAGATAAGGTCTCGATTTGTTGTACATCACCAGGAACATTTATCGATTTTTTTTTCTTTCATCGAATGAAAGGAGAACAACTTAAGCTCGACGGAATGGGGGGAAAAGAAGATAGGTGAGGCAATAAAATTCAAATGAGGGTTCCGTAAATTACAAGCCAAGTACTTTCATTTATTATGGTCAAAGGCAGGAACGAAACGGAGTTGAGGATATCGACTTAATTTGATGTCTAAGATGCGCCTCGGGCATGAAATAAAAGTCGGTAAAAGTGAGGTTGGTAAAAATAAAAATAAAATAAAAAATTAAATTAAGGGCCGGTGATAAATTCTCTAAGCTTCGAGAGAGTAGTAAAGACATGCCGAGTTGTTATGAGCGGTTTATACGTCATATCAAGTCATATAAGGAAGCCACGGAACGTGTTTTCAGGAGAAGGTGAAGATACCCGTTCTCTTGAAAGGAACTACGTTATAAAATTTGTATCCGCTGATTAACAAGGCGATAAATGGCCTGTAAACCCAGGGATTCGAATCGACTGGAGGTTTTATGCGTGTCTGTTTGTTTGTTTCTATACCCAGTGTCATTAACTCACTTCGCCCCCCCCCCCCTCCACAGGTTGACTTTGCCTACCTGAGAGTCGCACCTCTTGTGGACTGAGGGCCACGAATCACGATGATGGACGGTGGCAAACCGCGCAAACCGGCAGCGTTGCATTTTGTCTATTTAAAACAATGAAAAAGATCGAGTTTCAGTCGATATTTTTCGTGCATTTAAATGACACATCGTTGCGTTGCCAGATCCAACTCCTGAGTATTCGCAGCACATTTTAATAGTTCGATATTTTTCATGCCTTTAAATGGACAAATTGAGTCGTTGCCAGTATGTGAATTTCTGAGGCTTGGTTGCAGGCTCAAAAATTGAATCAGCGACTGGGGGGGGGGGGGGGGAGCCGAGGACATCACGTTTCAGGGTACTGTAGAAATTGGTGAATTTTTGACGCAAAACCCGAGCATATACATTTCCGTTTAAGATCGTAGAATACTTAACCTTAATTTAGAATGACTGGGCGGCAAAGTTGAAGCGTAGAGCACAAATAGTGGAGCTCTTGCAAGGTTTTGCTTTGAGCAAATGGATTATCAATTTTGAAGTAAGATGATGCAAAATTGCCGGTGAGGGTGAGACCAGTAAGTAAGTCTAAAACTTACTGTATAATTGAAGAGAAAATACAACTCAAAATTCAGCTTGGCCACCCTCACCCGTGGACGTATGCACTACATGGTATAAACGCTTCACACCCCAAACAATCTATCAGTACCATGAATTCAGCGCTGTTTTTCTCGTTTAGTATGCCACATAGAACTTTTCTGTTTGTACTTCCGTGTTTCTTGAGAGAAAATCTGGAAGAATCATCCTACATGTTCACCTTTTTTTTTAGTTTTCTTTTTTCTTACCTTTCCAATCCGTAGGTTAGATATACTCTTTTGGTTTGGACTGCAAAACGTGAGTAATGCGCACACATACAAAGGTAAATACTCCATACGAATTTTGAACCATGCACTTTTCACTGCGAGGAATTTTTTTAAACTTTTTTCCATTGTTCACAAAGTCATCTCGGAAGCATTTTACACCAGAGTTGATAGCTCATTTGCCTACACCAAAACCTTGACAAGTGCTCCATTCCATTTCCATTTGATGATTTTCGCAGTGGCGTAGCGTGCAATTCGGCAACGTTGTATTGTGTCCATTTAGACCCATGTAAAAGGTTGAATGCGAAGGTGTTCTCCGAACACCCAATACTTCGATCTTTTCTACGAATTTAAATGGAAAAGCTGCAATGTTGCCAAATTGCACGCCATGCCACTGGATTTTCGGTATTCCCCGAGGGAAATATGATGGGAATAAAAATTTTGTCGCGTGAAGTGGACGACTAGCATTACATTACGATAAGATGGGGGGGGGGGGGGCAGTGACAGTCATCAAACTATGTAGGTTTGGGCGAGTTGTCATTACATCACGACCCAACCCTTAATAACTATCGGGCCATGAACTTCGTTCGTTCCGCTTTACATATGGATACCAACTGTTTGGCTGGTCATTAGTAAGGAGGGATTAACGCCAAAAAAAAAGATGAAAATGCAGAATTAAAATAAAATACTTTATCACCTCGAGGATCGGCGCCGCGCCGGCGAGTCAAAAAGAAAAGATCATTAAAACAATAATAGTAATAATAATCACAGAGATCTGCAGCGCTTAAAAGTAAATGTAGGCTTCCAAATGATATCCCAAGGGACGCGGGTGTCCCTCAAAATAATTATCACGTATAATTATTTTCTAATTATCGGCTCATATTCCTTTTCTCAAAACAGCTCTTCGATTCTCACGATTTCTTCTCTCGACTTCTATATTTTCCGCTCCGCTCACGATTTCGAATTCGATCGTTGGGAGGCACTCACAACCCCCCCCCCCCCCCATTTCTTTCGAACTGCAAGTAATACATCATTAGGTTCTGCTATTTTTGGCAGAAATTTGAACCACGCTTTGTCCATGGGCGGATACAAGGGATTGTCTTTCTCTCTCTCCCTCCATTTGAACTAATGTGTTAGAAAAGGACAACAGAGGGGGCCATCACGTGACTTTGGCCCCCTCGTCTGTCCTTTTCTAACGCACGTTTTCAAATGGGAGGAGAGAGAGAAAGACAATTCCCTGTATCCGCCCATGGCTTTGTCTGAGCGAATTAAGAGACGAATATCTGCGCTCCGTCTTCAGTTGCCACATGTTGTGCTCATATTTTCATTTCGAGCTAAGTGTTGGAAGATAACAAAAACAAAAAAATGAAACTGAAATGACACTAAAAATTCATGCCTCACACATCGATACTTATAATGAGACAATGATTAATGACCGGAATTGACCGTGCGGGCATGCTAGTTTGACGAAGATAGTCTGGGACATTATTTGTTTAAAATATAACTTGAATTTAAGACATTTTTTGAGAAACAGTACGGTGCAAATTAAAGGGCTTCGTTCTAATTTTCAAAACGAAGATTTGAGAGGAAAAAATAACGCGCTAGAATCGGATTTGGCCTGCTTAGTATAAATCAAACGAATTATCGAATTACTAAAGGTTATAACCAAAAAAAAAAAAAAAAAATCGACAGTTCAGCAACGTTGAGTTAATTTCAGTACTAAACACATAAATCATTTGAAAGGTTAAAAAAAAAAAAAAAAAAAAAAATTAGAAGTTGATTGAAATAAAATTCATATCAAATCAATAATTATTTGACCTGCCAGCTCGAAGTTGTTAATTCTTTAGAATTTGAGTGCTTTTAGTTCCACATAAGCTTAATCGCTCATTTAATTTATTACCTTATACATAATATACACAAAGCTATTTTACTCTCTTATACAGTGATCTTAACTTTGTTAGTTAAAGGAGCTGCTCGGTTTCACAATGAGCAAAAAATTGTGATAAAAATCGTTCCTTCTTCTTCTTTTTTTTTTCTCTTCGCAAAAAAAAAAAAAAAAAAAAAAAAAAAAAACCCAATTATAATGATGGCCCTGAGGTACATTGGCAGATTAACTACTTAGTCCGTTTTTGGTCGTTACTTTCATGAATAAAATTTGACTAAAATCGAATAAAGCTGTTATTGGCTGACAAAATGCGGGCTAAGATATTGAAACGGGGAAGAATGATGAGACGCGGTGAGGGTAGGAGAGAAGAAGAGGGTCAGAACAAAGCAAAAAAAGTATGTAAGACTCTACTAATACTCATTTGAAGAAACACGCAGACGCACGCACACACACGAATGATGAAACAAATGGCGACTACTAATTAGCGAGCCATCGTTTTCGGAGCCGATTTTCCTCGGAGTTCTTTGAGCGATGACGAGTGAAACGGACGCTAAAGAGATCGATCAAGGCGGTATTTATTGAAATTTATGGCCGCGCTGATGATAGATTCACATTTTCTAAGGATTCGACGATCGCTGCTGTAGTGCGGCGCCTTTTGTTTTCTTTTTGTGACAGAGGAGAGTGGAGGCTCCGAAAAACTTGAAGGCTCGCATGGTATGCGATTAGCTCTCTTCGATGGAACTTGAAGTGTCAACCGTCTGAATTTGGTCATCGTGACTGGTTCGGTTTGCTCGTTTACCCGTTCGCCCCTAATTTATTGCAGCAGCTCTACCCTCCCCCCTCCCCCCTCGCTATCTTTCTCTCTCTTTTTAATTCTTCTTCTCTTTCTTTCTCTCTCTCTCTCTCTTTTTTTTTTTTTTTTTTTTTTTTTTTTTTTTTTTTTTTAGAGAGAGAAGAAATGTGTCACGATTCTGTGGATTAAAGTTTAGATCGTCAACATTCGTAACATAGTGGCCAGATGGAACAGTAAAAAAACACAGTGAAAACAAATTGATAATATTTTTACTAGCAGTACTTTCTGCAGTGGGTCTTTTGAACACTTTTCCTTCAGTTAGAACAGTAAGAATTCCCGTGGGTTTAAATTGGTTACGAGAAAAAAAGAAAAGAAAAAAAAAGAAAAACTCGGATGAACACATAACCTTCAAAATCCACTCATACAGCCATAGATACTTTAATTTAAAATCTGGGATTAAGATATATGCGTGCTCGCAATGGAGCTCTTGCAAACTTTTGCTGTGAGAAAATGAATAGTCCATTCTAATGTAAAAACCAGCAAAAATCACGAAAATCACAATGATGAGAAAGTTTAAAATTACGTAGCTACATAAATGGCAAGATCGTAATGGCGCAGTTCGACGCAGGTATCATGGGAGATTCCTATCTAATATGCCACTTTCTCTTTGGAAACACAGAGGTATGTCTCAATTTAGATAGGAATCTCCCATGATACCTGCGTCTCTCCGCCATTAACCCTTTAAAGACCAGGTTAGTTCACATGAACGTCACTTTTTCCGTTTGTATAGGGAAGGTAGTTAACTGTTCGTACTCGGGGGAGTTGGAATTGCATATACGACGGATTGAAGGCGATTGAAGTATATTCGGGCTTGGTCCATAAGGGGTTAAGCCCGATTCTGAGAAAGAATTTCGTGATTTTTTAGTGTATTCATCGTCATTTTAACAGGTTTTTATGCAAGAATCAACTCTACAATCCCCAATAGCAAAAGTTCGCAAGAGCCCCATTTTTATGCTATCAAAAAAGCAACTGCTAGTCACTAAGTCCAGTCACCGAACCAGTTGAATATTAGGCGGTAGAAACATCATAAATATAAAGCTAACGCCGCGCTCCTCCAAAATGTATTTTCTATTTTCCCAAAAATCGGCCGAAGCGATTTCCCTCAAATTTGCCGTGATGATTCCTTAAGGCATATCCAAGAGATCCCTGGAAAAAATCGGAAAAGTCGTCTGAGAGCGCCGCAAATTGAATTTTAAAATTTCGTGTCGCTGGACTCTCTTATCTGCCCCTTCCTCCACCAGCTCTACACTCGGCAGAGTTTCATCGCGGGCAATGCAAAAAATAGGTACGTTTAAATGTGGTAGAGGGAGAAGTTCATTTCCTCGAGAATCTCTTGAGCACTTGGTGTTTTAAATTTTCAATTCTCGTCGCCCGTCTTAAGACTGTCGCAACTCCTACGGTCCTTACGCTCATCGCTTAAACCTGAACATTCCGGTACTTATGATCAGTAATTTTTACTATACTTCTTCAATCGTTCTTTTAACAGCCATTATGATTCTTCAAATAAAAAGCTAACTTGCTTAAACCAACTACCAAGTAGCCCGCACTCTTAGAATGCTGGCCGTGGAGGGCGCCCGTAGAGTGCCTGGAACGGCTAGCAGTTTATACATATGAACAGTCAGTAGCGCAACGAAACATTCTCTATCTATATTTCCTCTATTGAAACACCCATGTTTAGACAAGGATAGGGGATAAAACCCCTTTTGTCTATCCTTTTTCTACTTATGAATTTTATGGGAAAATAAGAGAGATAGAAGGACCTCAGTTGCGCAACTGGTATAGTATAAGTATGTATAATATGACAATCAGTGGCGTAGCGTGCAATTTGGCAACGTTGCAGTTCGTCCATTTAAACCCATGAAAATGATCGAACCATTGGGTATTCGGTAAAGAACTTCGCATTTGGTCTTCTACGTGGGTTAAAACAGGTACAATACAACATTGCGAATTTGCCAAATTGCACGCCAAGGAAAGCTCGTGCAATGTGGCAAAAATGTTGTCCTTCCATTTGATTGTATGTAAAACAATCGATTCAAAAGTGAAGCAGCGCTTCAACAGAAATCTATTATTTGACTTAGAATCAAATGGAGGGATATCATTGATGCCAAATTGCACGAGCCGTCACTGCGCCACTGATGACAATCAGTGGCGTTGCGTGCAATTTGGCAACGTTGCAGTTCGTCCATTTGAACCCATCTAAAAGATCGAAGTATTGGGTGTTCGGTGAACACCTTCGCATTCGACCTTTTACATAGGTTTAAATGGACGCAGTACAACGTTGCCAAATGGCACGCTACGCCACTGACGAGAATATCTTTGGTTGCTCTCTCGACTCGACTCGTTTTGCGATGTTCCGAGTTCGGTGACTGGACTTGGTGACCATAGCAGACGCTTGTTTGATGGCATGTAGCAGATGTAGTCATGTAGCTATTGTGAGCGCGTTGTTTAAAATTATGTTTTTAACAGTTAACTGTTATAGATACGTCAAATAGTCTTCATTTCACCGAGTAAAAAATCATCAATTCCGTAATACTCTATGAAAGAGGCCTTCTATCAGTGCTGCCAGATTTGTCGAAAAAAAAATCACATTTTACATTAAGTCTTCTGGACAATTTGTATCTTGTCAACCGAACCTGGAAGCACTGCCCCCTATTACACCTCGAAATGTTGATGTTCTTACTTGTTTCAAAATATGTTGAAAGATAAATATTTGTTAAAACACCGCCAAAAACAACATTCAAAAGCTGGCCTCGGTGTCTTGATGGTTAAAGGAAACTTGATTGCTAACCCCCATTCATTGGTCCCTGATTCGGAACCCGGAAAAGGCTCCGAATTTTTCACTAATATACCACTCGCACTCCTCAAAAGCGGGTCCTTGCCCCGGGTGGCATTCTCCGGGGTCGGCAAAATCAGTGTGTACAGGCAAAAAAAAAAAAAAAAAAAAAAAAAAAAAAAAAAAAAAAAAAAAAAAAAAAAGGTCAATTTTCAGGGGCATCAATTTGCGAAGAGCGGCAAAATTGCAATCTTACCACCCCCCTCCCCCCGAAACCTCGACACGCCCCTGAGTCAGTCCACGGCAAAGATGCCAATAGAAAACCGTTAAAACTGTATGACTAAGGCTTTGGTGTCAATCGCAGATACTCCACCTTCCCAAAGCAAAGAAGATTTTAATACGAGGGTCGTGTCAAAAGTAAGTATCATGTTTTTTTAAAAAAAAATCTATTAATGCTGAAATAAGTCGGTAAAAAGGTTTCGATGCGCAAAATCCTCAGCTTTTCAATGGTTTTTTTGGATTTTTAATATCTTCAATATTAAAAAAATGGCGGTGGTTTTTCTGAGACAACCTACCGTTGTCGCGTGCCCAAAATGTTACGCTACTGTAATGTTACGATAACGCGCGCCCTCATACTGCCGGAACCACGCAATCATTATTACAGACATTTAAATCGGAGATTTTTTCCCATCCCTTCTATTCTCTGGACCTCGCACCTAGTGACTTTCAGCTTTTCCCGCGTCTAAAGCTTGACCTCGGTGGTAAAAGTTTCGCGAGTAATGCGGAAGTGGTAAACGCGGTCGACACTTGGATTAAAAATCATGAAAATGAATTTTTCTCCACAGGAATAAGAAAGTTGGTGCCGCGCTACCAAAAGTGTCTTAAATGAGGCGGAGACTACGTCAAAAAATAAGGTTAGACGCTTTTTAAGTAGAATTTTTTATTATGTTTATGTTCCTTTTGCTCTCTTCAACACAATCCATTTTTCTTGTCTGAATAACGATTTATCCGAGTGCGTAAAATTTTGGGCACGCGACAACGGTAGGTTGTCTCAGAAAAACCGCCGCCATTTTTTTAATTTTGAAGATATCAAAAATCCAAAAATACCATTGAAAAGCTGAGGATTTTGCGCATCGAAACCTTTTTACCGACTTCTTTCAGCATTAATAGATTTTTTTTTTAAAATAAACATGATACTTACTTTTGACACGACCCTCGTATTTTATTCTTCTTCAATAAATTTGGCTGTAGGTTCACAAGAGCTGTACAAATGCCCAAAAAAAAAAAAAAAAAAAAAAAAAAAAAAAAAACCATTCCTTTAAAAAGGAGAAAATTTTTTCGGAAACGCGATGATACAACTGCACTAATAATCATCTTCCGCTCTCTGCTACTTCAAAAGTGTAATTTTATTCGCGCTAATACGAGATCCATCGTGGAATCATATGAGAGTTATAGGGACGGAGGGTGCACGAATATAAAGAAACAAATAACGAAGAATTGCGGGTGACGCACGATGCATATTTTAACCCACGATTTTCAAACAAGCGGCAATTTTTATTGAATTTGACTGACGATTAGAGGTTGAGGACTTTTTCCTCATCTCTTGATCGTTGAAATACGAGAGGGAAACGGTCTGGGGAGGCTAAAAAGTCGTCTTAGATATCTATCAATATTGAATACACCTACTCCGAGTGTCGAAAAGCTTCGTAGGAAACATTTGTAACAATTTCCCCCTGAACTTTTCGCCGAGTTCTCGATAAGTGGCTTATTTAGTCTCAAATTTCTTACCCCTCGCACATTTTCCCCTCCTTGTTTTCTTTTAACGCATTTTAAAACTGAGTTCATTCCATCCGACCTCCCTTATACATTCAACATCAAGCTCTTTCTCTTCTTCTTCTTACCTTTACGTTTCCTCGTTCCCAACACATTATCTTCGCCCAATGCATTATTACGACAACGCTTTTTGTAGATTCCGCACTTCGCAGGCTGTCAATTTTTTATGTCTGTTTTTCAAACTTTTGATTATTCCAAACAATCCTCTCACTTTCCGATTTCTACAGCCGGGAGTTCAGAGAATCACTTATTTTACAGTATTGGTGAACAATATTGAATGTTTCCCCTTCGCCGTCGTTAGCATGGAAGTCCCTTCAATATTTCCCCCATTAGATATTTAAGTACATCTTTGAGCTGAAATTAAGTTGGTTCAAAACTTCAGATTTTAAATTTACAAGTTTTAGATCAATTATTTAGCTCGATTTCCCCTCTTCGCTTTACGGTGTTGAGTGGATTTTCATGATTCTTTTTGTCAATTTCTTGAAATATATCAATAAATATTTCCTAGTGGACTGCTTTTGATTTAAAAAAAAAAGAAAGAAGAAAAAAAAATCAGTTTCTTTTCATTTTTGACGAAGGCATCATTTAAACATGGACCTTCACAATTTACATTAAGAAAGTTTTGGATAACAATACTGATTGTAAGTTGGCTCTGACTACTTCGATTAAAAAAAAAAAAAAAAAAAAAAAAAAAAAAAAAGTCAGAGGTGATTCCAGGATAATTTCTTAATTTTTTGAAAGGACAAGAATGGTTTCTCTTTGAGTGAAGCCTCTGACAATTTAAACCAGCTGGGTGCCTTGAATCATTGCTCCAATTGATCGAAAATCAGTCGATGGCACTTCAAAAATATCGGGTGCAACTAAGAGAGAATTCGCGCTACAATTTGTTACTTACATTCGTTTAGTCTCGCACGCTATTTCATCCTTATATTTTAGGCTTCACCGAACTATGAACTATTATTTTTCAGTCGTTTCCGAAACTTGCTGTGAAGTTTTTTAAAGCTCATCTAATGAATGCACACGTATATGTAAGTATCTGATCACATAAAGCTTACGCATTGATATTATCATTTGTGCTCGTAACATGTTTGACGTTTATAATGAGACGTCTGACAGCAGATATTATTGTTTTACCGGAGGTTTAACCATATGGGGTTTGAATGAGATTAATATGAAACAAAAAACAGGTAATTTTTCTTCGTTGTGAGGGGTGGGAGGGGGAAGAGTACACACACGAGTGTATCTTGACACGGACTTAAGCTGGATAAATTTGAGAGTGGCGTATTTGTATGAATTGAGAGGCAAAAAAAAAAAAAAAAAAAAAAAAAAAAAAAAAAAAAAAAAATAGGATAAACAATCGGTATCCTGTCAACATGTATTTCGGTAATGCCACTCAAAAGCCGAGGGTTGTACTGAGGGAGAAACGATGAGAACTGATTACTTGCTCATGCTTTGAGCTTTGCCCCCATTGAGTTGGATTGTCATGTTCCTAATCTCCTTTCTCCCCTTTTTTCAATCATTTATTCCTACCCTTTGTGACGTCATATGTGATTAAGGTAGTTTGCATGCGTGCTTTAGAGCTCAGGGGAATGTTCACGGGAGGTTCAATGGACGTGACAGTGGTGGAGGTATGATTACAGATTTTAGCGTATTTCTGATGCGTTTAGTTTAGGAGTAGTTCGTGAATTGCGTTGTGGAGGTAGTTTCAGAAGTGTGGGAGGACCAAAACCATAATCTTTGGCGAATTTTCAACTTTCATTCCTTCAAATCAATATCGAATTTGCTCCTGACTTTATTCTTTTGTGTTTAAAGTTTTCCTCATTGAAAAGTGAACACTCAATTTCATTTTTATTCATTTTCATCGAGTAATATCAGAAATAATGTTGACAAATTCCAAAGATTATCGGTCTAGGTCCGCCTACACTTCTGAAACTACCTCTACCTTTCGTGCAAACCTATGAAAAAAAAAAAAAAAAAAATTGAACTTTTGCCACAGACAATAAAATTTGAGGGTCAATTCAGTTGTAAACACTTGCCAAAATAACCATGGTTGAATAAAAATTTGCAAAAACTTCTCCTGAACAGATAATTCATATAAAAAATGTTGTCATTTCTAGGCTGGGAAGGAAGATTCACAGAGTAACGGCCTGTCAGAGTAGTGATTCGCAACCTACTAATACTCGGTTGATGGCGTGGATCCCCAATGAAGACGTGCTACTGTACCGTCATGTCGTCGGTGCTTTTGATTAACTTCAGGTTGCGCCAGCAGTAGGTCATCGATGTATTTAGTGTCATGTGCAGTTTGATTATGGTTTTCGCCTCGCGTTATAGAGACTTGAGGTGCGCCTTCATTTTGGATAGACGCAATTCCACAACGTGCATGCAGGAATAGTTACCACTCAGTTTTTTGAACAATCAACAGGCGCATACATGTAGCATAGAATTTTTCTTGCAGGATTGAGCATCAAGATGACTTGCTGACAGAAATAGTTATAACAGAGGAAAATGTATCTTTCCTCCAAAACAAAGGGAGACAGCTCTTAGGAGGACAAATAGTTGGAGTTTCAATGTTATCATTCCTTATAAAATTTACCATTTTTTTTGATAATCCGAGAGCACTTTGACACTATTGTTAGAGAAAAGTAAGAATCGAGTGTTTCGGGCATTTAATATGAAATAATCCGATCGATACAAGAGGGAAAATCTCGAATGCGTGCTAAATTAATCAACTAACGATGTTCTCGACTAGAATGAAACCTGCAGCGCAAATTCTGCTCTATAGAATAAATTCATCAATTTCAGGTATTCTATAAGAAAAATCAAACACTGATGGAATATAGACAGCATACGGGAGGGGGTGATGAGACATTTACAGGGGGTTTGTGAAGTCAATTTAATTTATTTCCCCCCTTTTTTTTATTCCAATAAATGGGTACCGGTTTTCAATGACAGTCAAGCAATTTCCACGGTAATCACTTCAAGTCCTTTGAACGTTCGTCTTTCCTGCATCTTATGACGCCGTCATTGCCATGCCACACCATACTGCCCGCTTTATTTATAATTATAAATTCATTTTTCAAAAAAAAAAAAAAAAAAAAAAAAAAAAAAAAAAAAAAAAAAAAAAAAAAAAAACTTTTCATTTCCTATTTTCTGGATGAAAGGAGTCCTTTGAGGGCGCGCCAAGAATGAAAAATGAAAGAAAGGAAAGCGCGCGAGAAAAAGGAGGCGAGGGAGAATGTACCTCGATTTGCAGGGAAATGGAAAAGGAGAAGGAGGGGGGGGGGCAAAAGTAGAAAGGAGGAAAATAATATATAGAAAAGTTGAGTACGTCGAGAGATTTATACAGAAAGGAAAGCTGAAAGATGAAAGACAGGGAAAAGAGGTTTGATACGAGTCATTTTAAACTGCACGGTATTTTCCGTGGCACCTTTCGGTTTGAAAAGAGACGCCCCCACCCCAACCCCCAATCCTCAATACCCCCTCTGTCTTCACCCCTCACCCTTTTTTCCATCCCATTTTGCTTTCTCTTTGAAATAACCACCTATGGCGAGGCGTTAGTTTTTATGTCGTCATTGACGCCCCGTGACGAACAATTGACGATCAATCTTCCCTTTCTTTTCTGTACTTACTTCATTTTCGTTATTGACAACAGCATAAAGCGTAACGTAATGAGCATGGTAAATGGTAATGCCGCAGTGCTGTACACAGTAATGGCCTCGGGTCCTGGGTCGCGACTCAAGTTTTCTTGGAGCGGGCGCAAAGTTAAAAGCGACGAAGTTAGAGCGTTACAAAAAGGTGGCTTAGACACCTTTGACACGCTCCTCGAGACCAAAGGAAAAGCTGTCAGCCTCACAAGTCACAACCCACAAAACGAATCATTTTTTTTTCTCTTTTTTTTTTATTATTATAATTATTTTTTTTCGTCTCTTCTTTTTCTCTTTTTTCTCAGACTGGGTATCCACTGTTGGAGAGCCTCTCTCTGAGATAAATCCTAATTTGAACCTACAGTTACGACCGTCCTCGAAGTTTCTTTGATGAAAGGAGTTTGATGGAGAAAAGTTAAAATATCGATTTAAAAGTATCGATCTTCGAGACATTGTAATAGTAAAACAAGAATGATAAAAGGAAATAAATAAATTTATCCTCGCCCTGAATATGTTTGTTTATGTACTTATCCTAATTACTCCTGAGTTTATGTACTTATATGTTTGGTTCACACAATTGCATTACTTAAACGATTACCAAAAGGTACATTCAAAACAACATCCAATAAGCAAAAAAAAAAGCTTATTGTTGATCAAATAACTACAGGGGGGGGGGGGGGGTAGAATCGTTTAACACGCTAATCATTCATAGCTTAATTAAATGATAATTTTTTTATATTGAGCTGTAGCCAAATAAATATGTGTTCCAAAGAATAATACCACTTTTTCATAGGGGTGGGGGATTATTTGAAGATAACTTCAGTTTTTACATTTTGAATGAAACAGATACGTGCGTAAATACACGTAGGTTGAAACATCTGCAAGTATGTACCTTTGTAATTTAACCCTGCCAAACAATTTTTTTGTACTAGTTTGAAAATCCGGCCGGTCTTTTAGACCCACCATTAAAATACATGTGTTCAGCGCATTTATGATACATTTTAATGATTCCCCCCCCCCGTAATTTAGGGTATAATTGCTTTGTTAGCACATGTACCCTACCACACATATGTAGGGAGTAACCCATTATCTATAGTCTCTCTAGATAAAGCCGGAGGTTGACACTATTTTTCGCCAGTTTTCGTCGTTTGTAGATCGACCTTTGACCACTAGGGGATCCAAGTTATTGTCCTTCTCTCAGTGGCGTAGCGTACAATTTGGCAACATTGTATTGTGTCCATTTAAATTCATGTAAAAGGTCGAATTTGAAAATGTTCACCGAACACCCAATCATTCTATCTTTTCCAAGGGTTTCAATGGACAGACCGCCATGTTGCCAAATTGCACGCTACGCAACTGCCTTCTCTCTCTTCTCTCGTTAGAACGCGTATGATAGAGAAGGATAGAAAAGGGGGCGAAAATCACGTGACTACCCCTAATCTATCCTTCTCTATCATACGCGTTCTAATGGGAGAAGAGAGAGATTGATAGATTTCTGGATCCGCCAGTGCTTTTGACATTCGATATCTCGAATGTGAAAACAGATATCAACCTCCGGTTTGCGCTAAATTGCTCAGTTTATTGTGCCTTTTTAATAGATGCATCATTTCGTCGGCGGTTTTACCAAGAGGCGTAACTCAAGTAGTTTCGCTACTTTCCAGGAGAGCGAAAACAAAATTTCTGAAAAATCCGCTTTTTTCATTTCGCTACCGATCGATTAATTTTGGAGCTATGGAAATTTTCTTGGCATCGAAATGTTCACCAAACTCTCAGAATTCCGAATCTTTTTTCAAAAGTCAGAAGCACTCATTTTTACGAGCACCAGAGACATTTTATTGATAGGAAGTTACTTACGTCCATTCGTGAGACCGCCGTTTAATGTTTTGGTCACATACGCCCCCCGTTTTGCTGTTTAAGAAGGAGTTACCGTCTCTTCGTAAGGACGATTTAATCCTCCTAATGCTCAGTTGCGTCTTCTCTTTTACATTACTTTGAAGTAAATTAATAGTTCCTTGAGTGATCGAAACCATAACAGATTTACTCCAATATTTGTTTAATGTTATTTTCACTGAAGGTAGTTCGCTAAAGCCTTTCTCAGCATTTGATAGATCAGTGTAATCGTATAACTTTTCTCAATATTTGCAACTATTTTCAGTAACATTTTTCCTTGCATTTTAGAAGATGCTTTATGTATCCTGAAAAATACAGGGAAAAAAGTTTCTAAGTATCTCCAGGTATACCTTATCAGACTTTCATTAAAAAATGATGATAGCGGATGTGCAAGAAATGAAATTATACAGGATGTAACAAAACTATATACAGTAATTTTCAGGGCGCGTTTTAGAGGTAAAAAGAAGACGACTTTTTTTTCCCATAAACATGGGTCCGAAATTGTAGTATTTTCGAGTTACAGTGTTGCAAAGTTTCCGAAAAACAAATTGAAAACTTGTCATAACTCCCTCGTGAATTTTTCTTTATGCTCGTAAATAATTGCTTATCTGATGTAATTTTAGGCGTTCTTGCCGATTTCGGCCGTGAAAATGCAGTATGCAAAAATTTGAGGGGGGTTTTTCTCGATTTTTCTCACTTTTTTTTGGTCAAATTATGTAAAAACATGCTTTCCGAATCATTAAACCCAAAAACGATTAGCATCATTCCAAAGTTTGTAAAAAAATATGCATTTTTGGTCCTTACAAGTTTTTCCTTTTCGCAACCAAGGATATCGTCCCTGAAGTTGCAGAGGTCGGCCAAGAATTGACAAAATCAAAGAAAAGGCGATTATTGGCCGACCTTTGCAACTTTAGGGACGATTTTCTCGGAAATGGTTTGCGAATTGGAAAAACTTGTAACGACCAAAAATGCATATTAAACGTCCACAAAACGGCAGAGTTGATTTGTATCACTGTTAAATGCAAAGGTACATTATCTTAAACATTAAAAGATGCTTGATGGCAGGCGTAAGTGAGCAGCAATGCTCAGTCATAGGTTTTACGAACAGGCGTAACTCCCATGATCCACGCGTTTTAAGACTTACGTCCGTTCGTTAGACCGAGTTTTGTGCTTTTCAGACATACGTCTTTTTGTTTTTCCTTTATAACTTTAAAAGTATTGAGATTTCGACTTTGAAACCTAGCTAGATCGATAGAGCACCTCAAAATACATAGAAAACGATGAAAAACGGAAAATGCGAAATTTTGAGTTACGCCTCTTGGTAAAACCGCCGACGATTTGAGAGGGGCCATCCCCGGAATTATTTAGACAACCCCCCGAGTGCGGAGGGGTGAAAACGTTAAAATAAAAATTAGAGGGGGCCTAAAACCAAATTTTGACCAAATTTGTGTCACAGCCGTATTTTTTCCCCAGAAAAGTACTCGCTTTTTTTAGTATACTTTGGACTGTATAGCAGTTTTTTAAATTCTGACTTTTCAACTATGAATAATATTTCTTTGAAAATGGAGGAATGAAATTTAATAATCGACCCCCTACAAAAAATTCTCGGCTTTGTATGCCCTTTCTGATGACGTGTCACAAGATAGGGGTTGCTGTTTGAAAGTGTTGAGTTGGAGGGCCTAAACATGGGAAACAGGGGACGGGTCTGAAAGACCCGGTTTTAAAAAAATGTATTGTGACTTGGAATTTCATTTTTTGTTTTTGATAATGCAAAAATTGGGTTTCTCAAGATATTTGTAGAGCTATTTGTGAAGCACACGTTTTTAGGGTCAACTTAAAAAAAAATAAAACAACTTTTTAAGAAGCCTCGGGTCTAGATGACCCCTGTTTGGCAGACTAGGGTTAAACTGTGAAAATTGAAAATTTCCTCAAATAAAGTATCGTTCTTAGAAATGTATACTCTTTCGAACGATGTTTCACAAAAAAATAGGGGCTGCAATTTGAAAAATGTGCCCCCCCCCCCCGGAGCGATTCCTTCCAAGTGGTTGCAAATTTGAAACAGCGCCTCATCAATTAGTCCCTTCCAATGATGAAGAATGGCGCAAACCTAGCTCAAAAATCTTCATTTGCTGAAAAGTTGTGACCATTTTAAAGTTATTTTCGGTCTCCCTATTTGATGGCCGCCGCGCGGTCTCTCTCTCTCTCTCTCTCTCTCTCTCTCTCTCTCTCTCTCTCTCTCTCTCTCTCTCTCTCTATCTATCTCTCTCTCTCTCTCTCCCTCTCTCCGTGGCAACTAACTAGCAACGTGGCATTTTTTCCCACTTGAACCCGCATGCAAAAGGTCGAATCTTGAAGTAATCGGCAAGCCTTATCAGCTCAATATTCTTTATTAGATTTTTATATTATAGTAAGAAAGGTTTGAATGGACTAGATGCTACGTTGTCAAATTGCACGCTTCGCAATAGGGCTGTTGAGTGAGTCGGGGATTCGTGATTTTTCTGTGTGATCTTATAGCAGTGGCGGCTCGTGCAATTTGGCAACTGTGTCCTCCCTCCATTTGAATACATGAAAAACAATCGATTGCAGGTGAAGCGCTGCTTCACTATCGAATCGATTATTTTGCATTGAATCAAATGGAGGGAAAACATTGTTGCCGAAATGCACGAGCCGCCACTGTCTTATAGACCTAAACGCGGGAAGAACGAAGATGGCTTCAGTTTTTTTCTACGTTGCGCCGTTCCTGAGAAAATTGAAGTTGAAAATTGGATCCTCAAAAAACGGCTTTTTGGCGGGAAACTGGCTGCGCAGTGCATTGTGGGTGCCTTTTGACGTCAATGCTCCGGTTCTCAGTTGAGGGGCTCAAGCGTCTTGCTTTCAGCACAGCGAGACCGCATGCGACCCATTGATCATGCGGCAGTTGAGGGGAGGCCGCCAGTGGCCCCGATCAAGCCGTTTTCTCACGCCATTTTCTCGAAAACCGTAAGTCTTAGCAAAGAACCGACTTGTTTGATCGAAAGAACATGAATTTATCCATTGGGATGGTTTGGTTTTTTTTTTTTTTTTCAGACTTACCTACGAGACGAGTAAAGAGAAAATCACATGAAAATTAAGATTATAGAACGAAACTTCCGATAATCCCCTTCTATAAATCTCTGTCCCCCAGTTGACATAGCAAAGTTCAAAAAATCGAATGAAACATAAGTATCGGAAATTTTACGCTCTTTAAATTTGTCCTTTTGTGTTTTTCTCTCAAAATGGACGGTAAACAAGGAAAATTGAAAAATTCTGCGAAAATGTCGGATTTTCAGCGATATTCCGGGAATCGAAATTTTTGAGATTGGCTCGTCATCTGACTCATGGAAGAACAAAAATAATATAAGTGTAACCAATCGAATGGAAATTTTCTAATCTTCCTCTTTGATGACCAGAATTTTTCGTGTAAGACGCATCGGTACCAAAATATTGGTGAAAAACTGCGTCGAGTTCTGGGTTGAAATGACACTCTCACCATCAAGATCGTCCAAGTTGCTGCTGTTTTTTGCATTTCCCATGGTTTCGGTGCGTCTTACATGAAAAATGATAGAAACCAAAGAGAAAGATTAGAAAATTTCCATTCGATTGGTTACACTTATATTATTTTTGGCTCTTCCATGAGTCAGATAACGAGCCGATCTCAAATATTTCGATTTCCGGAACATCGCTGAAAATCCGAAATTTTCGCAGAACTTTTCAATTTCCCTTGTTTACCGTCCATTTTGAGAGAAAAACACTAAAGAACAAACTTAAAGAGCGTAAAATTTCAGATAGATATGTTTCATTCGATTTTTTGAGCGTTGCTTTGTCAATTGGGTATAGACAGTGATTTACAGATAGGACTGTCGGAAGTTTCGTTCTCTAACCTTAAATTGTTATCTGATTTTCGGTCCATCCGTCTCCTCGGTAAGTTTGAGAAAAAAACCACCAATCCATGTCAAATGATAATTTTGTGCTCTTTCGATTAATTAGATTGGTTTGTTTCTGAGACTTACGGTTTTCGAGAAAATGGAGTGAGAAGGCGGCTTGATCGGAGCCACCGGCGGCTGCCGTAGGATTCAATAGGCCTGCTACGCTGCCGTCCGGCCGACAGAATAGGGATGGGTACCTCCGCTGAGCAAACCGAAGAAATGACGTAGCTGTGACTCGCTAGCCGATGTTTCCCGCCACGGGCCGTTTTAAATCTTATCAATTTTTCGGCACTTTGAACCCATTTTTTTCGGTGTTCCCGCGTCCAAATGAAAAAAAGAAAAAATATGGGGTCCTTAATTTTTCGCCTTCTTTCATAATTTGAATTAAAAAAATTCGACTCAACAGCCCTATTGAGGAATGCCACAGGTGATTTTGTATTCCTCACAAATGTTCGGCAGTGCTCCCATTTTAATAACACTCGAAATAACTTGTACATTTTATGCAATTGGACACGGATCTTTCGCAAGTCCCTTGTGCGTTCGAAGCTCTCAGAATAATATGAGACACATCGAAATAAAACTCCAGCCTTCAAATTTGATTGATCTTGGTCCCCCGCATTTGATTTAGATCGATTACGAATCGAATGAGAGTGAGGTTGTCTTTGTGCGAGTGGTGTTGTGTGTGATGTGATGGGAGTGCCGAACTGACTCGGTAGCTAGAAAAAATGCTCTGAAAAACATTGGGTCTGGCTCTTCACTAGAATTCTCGATGCTACTTGAAGGTTCATTCCTCGGAAAGAGCAGGCCTTATGTTGGATGGGCCCTTGTTTTTTCGAGGGTAGCGCTTCAATTACGCATGCTGTATAAAAATGGAAAGATCTCTCACACACGCATACATACACAGAAACACATTCACACGGGAGTTGGAGTCACGCGTCAAAGCTGAGCTTAGCCGGGGTAACAACATCGCGCGCTTCGCTTTGACGTCCGCCGACAACGCGATGCGACGTCTCGAAGATATCCAAAGACGTTGACAAATGATGAAGCCTCGACATCGAGCTGCCATCTTGCGCGCAGTGGAGCACCAAGCAGCAGTGATGACTCCAAAAACGTTATGATAAATCACCTGTCAAAATATCGCTCGCTTCCATCTCTCTCCCCCATATTTCCCTCTCTCTCTCTCTCCCTCTCTCTCTCCCTCTCTCTCTCTCTCTCTCTCTCTCTCTCTCTCTCTCTCTCTCTCTCTCTCTCTCTCTCTCTCTCTCTCTCTCTCTCTCTCTCTCTCCCTTCACTTGTGTTTTTGTTCGAAGCGCAATGACATTTAAAAACACACGACGAAACAAAAAAAGAAAGAAGAAAAGGAAGAGAAAAATATAGAAAAAAGAGAGGAGAAGAGTGAAGAGTGAAAAAAAAAGTGTAGCATTATCTCGTATACATCCGTCTGTCCGGGGGGATATAAATGCTACGCGTTGTCGCCGCGATGACAGGCTTCAGAACCTGTTTCTGGTCCTCTTACTGCGGGTTTGAAGCCGTCCGTCCGTCCGACCGCGCCGTGCGGTGCGCGGCGGTGACTAACCATCGGGTCATTCATCATAGCTCTCATTAATTGCCCCGACTGCCGCGACATCACAAAGAACTTGTATTATATCCGCCATTAGCATCGATAGACTGGTAACAAAATTAAACATGTCATTCTGATGAGTTAACTTAAATTTGAATGGGTTTTAATCTTGACTCTTGGCTGCTCGCGTCGCGATGCGATGTGGCGATCGGTAGATCTCCTAGGAGCGCGGTGTATTGCATGGTTGCGTCATGTTCTGGAACGCGGCGCACCGCGCGCCGCCGTCCGCGGTAATCGAGACAGCCGTGTCAAGCGTGTTTGCTGATTATCTGCTCCATTTCCTCGCCGCAGGAGATCACATGCAACCTCCCTCTTTAATTATTCTATTTCTTGACGTTAATTTTTAGTCGTATTCAGAGAAGGGAGAGAGACACTTACTCCACGTGGCCCTCCGTCTGTAAGGACCTTAAATTAAACCGAAAACTGTAGTCAACACCAATAGATATGGGTCTGACAACAACAATTTGGGAGGTAAGTGGGCAATACAACTACACGGAAAAAAAAAAAACTACGGTGAAAATAACCATACGGATACCTGATTTTGGCACCTGCTAGATGTTATGGTAATGTTAACCATAAGTATACTAAATTTTGACTAGGTACTAGGTGATGTTACCTGATTGCATGTCGAATTTACTCAAAGTATCGGTAAATGTACCATACTCCTGGTCAAGTTTACCATAACATCTAGCAGGTGCCAAAATCAGGTATCCGTATGGTTATTTTCACTAATCTTTTTTTTTTTCCGTGTAGTTTGGATGTCTCCCCTCCATTCAAAAAAATTCTGTTTCGCAACTTTTCAGCTCCATGGATATTTTTTGATCATTTTGTGGACTTATGCGTCCACAAAAATGTGTCCATAATCTGTGTGTTCGATTGTTGGCGAAGTGCAAAATATGATTTATAAAAAGAAACGAATTTTGAGACGAAACTGCGGACCGATTCAGCTATCAAGGAAGATAAGATATCAGTTCCGTAAATTTTAATGAGCAAACGTGAATTATTTAAAATTAATTCACAAATATTGTGGGCACAAGTAAATAAACAACGCAAAAGTTTTGCCAGTTAAAAATTCTAGATGAAAGACGAGTCCTCGTGTAATCAAAACAACATTCAGCCTTTTGCGTACATTCCTTGACGGTCAAAATCCTTGCGGTTGCTACAGCAAAACTTCCTTTAAAAAAAAAGAAAAAGAAAAAGGAACACTCTCTTTGACACGACTTCGACTTTTCTCCATGTGAAAACGGTCAATGAGATTCATAATTAACTTCCTAAAGTATTTTAAGAAGAAGTCTTTATATATCTGCATACAAGCTAATGTATTTATGTAGATCAATGTAGATTGTTGTAGATCCATATAGGTTTGAATGGCTATGTAAATACATTAGCATTGATACCCTCCCCCAGGGGCGGACTGGCAGGCGGGACTACCGGAACTTTTCCCGGTGGGCTGGTCGGTCAAAAGGGCCGGTCCGCTTAAAAAAAAAAAAAAAAAAATTAAACCTGCGGCTGTCGAGCCAAAAATTAACAACATTGGCTGCTGAGGGTCGAATAAAATCTGAGCACGGAGTACTTCTATTTCACAACTTAACATTTTCAACGCTTATTGGGAAAAATCAAGCAGTTACGGCCGTTTCCGCTCGAAAATTGGGCCGCATCGTAACCAAATAGACCAGGGCCTCAATGAATATAAGTATAAGTGGATGAGTATATAAATGTATCTTATAGGTTATACGACCCTGTGTTTGGGGGCATCAGGGCCGCGGCCCGCAACCCCGACCTTGACCCCGAGGGTCGAATAAAGAGTAAGCAACTTTGATCTTTCTCAAAAAAGCGCTGAAAATGTCAATTTGTGAACGAGAATCACTATGTGGTCTATACTCACTGCTGCTCAGTTGCTCTGATCAACTATAAGCACGAGCCACAGAGTACTTCTCTAAAAAGAGGCATTATTCAACCAAAAAAAGCGTTGGCTTTAACATTGAAATAGCCTTAAATTGCATCCTAAGGACTCTAAATTGTTAACATTTTCTCGGGGGAGAGCCCCCAAACCCCCCTTTGGTGGGGGAAGTCCCCCAACCCTCCCATGGGGAAGATAAGTTGAGGGCCGGTCCCACCGAAATTTTCCCGGTAACTTTTCTGACCCCAGTCCGCCCCTGCGCCTCCCCCATACACATCAATAAATACCCATCATAATGTTCATACCGTATGAACAATTGTAGTGAACAATTTTTATCTAGAAACAGAGCCATTGCCAGTAATTCGTCTTTTTTCCTCATTGCCTATCAAACACAATTATTAGAAAATAATAAATGGACTAGGAATAGGCTATTAATCAAGTTTTTTCAGCCACTATATCTTTCCTTTCCTAACACACAAGATCAAATAGGCAAAGAGAGAGAAATACGAATTCCTGGGTAAGGCTATGTCGAAGAACGGTATTACTAAATGTTTGGTGTGAGATTTTGATTAATAAAATGAGAGATAATTCAGAAACAATAACTAAACTGTAATCAACGATACGTTGATACAATTTTTTTTTAGTATAAAAAATATAAGTAACAGACAATGGAGTAAAAAAGGAAATTGTGACATCATGTATAATGGAACATTGAGAAACAGGACGAGCTCAATTAAAGAACATGCAAGGTTGCGACAGATTTGAGGTCAAAGTGCAAAGTGGATACAATGAATTTATGGATATTTTCATATTGTGCAGGCCAGTAAGTATAATGAAGATTTGAAAATAATGTAATTTTTACGAATTCAAACTTATGAAACAATCTCGCATCATTCATCGAAAGAGTAGGAACAATGCCTAAGGATGACAAAATTGTGAAGTATCAAAGATTACTAAAAATCCACAAGAAGGAGAAAATGAAAAATGAAACTTATTCTTTTGTTGAAAGAAAGAAGGTTCTTCGAATACAAAAACACTTCTTAATTGATTCGGGAAAATTTCTTTACAAGATGACAAAAATGTTGAGTAAATTTTGGAGATTCTTCTGAATTTTGAAAACTGGTTTAAATTGAAAACCTCTTATTCGTTATCATATTTAAGAATTATCCTTTTAATTCAAGTATATTTACGTTTTATTGCAAAGATAATAAACTGTAGACAAATCTGTGATGTATAAGGTAAATAATGGGTGTCGTTGTAAATTTCTTGCCGAGATTTTTAACTGCCATATTTTAAGATGTTCCAGTTCTGAATATTTCGGCTTTATTTGCGATCAAACCAAGGGTAAGAGGCATGTATAGACACCGAAAAGTGGGCGCTTATTAAAATTTAAGTGATTTTGATCCAAGAATTCAATATGTTGGTGATATTTAATTTAATTGTAAAAAAAATTGTTACCTAATAATGTGATACTTTGATTGATTGATTATGATAAGAATTGTGTTAACTGGCGCATTTTTATACAATCTCTCATTTTCCGCTCAGTAATTTAAGACTGAAAAAGCTTAACAAATCGATACAGCAGAGGTTTGTATGAACTATCAGAGGTGATTTACCATCTGTCGCAACTATACGTATGTGAGGGAGACACATCAGGCTTCACACGTATATATCTCCCTCTACTGATCACTGATTGTGAGTAATGAATAAAGTTATTTCAATTCAATGTTTTCCTTTTGAATGAGTAAAGCCGGATATGACTTTAGAAACATACGAGGGTCGTCTCAAAAGTGAGTTTCTTAAAAAAAAAAAAAAAAAAAAAAAAAAAAAAAAAAAAATAAAGAGAAAACGTAAAAACAATGTTAGACGCGTCAAATCCTCAGCTTTAAGACCTTTTTTTTGGATTTTTGTTATCTTTAAAATTGAACATATGGTGGCGATTTTACCGCGACCATCTCCCGTCACAGTGGGCCAAAAATTTTACGCAATGAAAGGTATCGTTTTTCAGACGTGGGGAATCAATTTTGTTTAAGAGAACAAAGATGAGGTCAAAACTTTGTCAAAAACTGATAAAATGGTATCTATAACTTCATTTTTAACTCAGTCTCCTATTTTATTTAGACATTTTTGATACATTTTACACCAGTTTACTTATCCCATCAGAAAAGAAAACTCAATCCTGGTTTGAGATCCAAATGTTTGATGTTCTTTTCTCATGGAATAAGGAAACTGGTGTAAAATTTATCAAAATTGGCTAAATAAAGCAGGATACTGAGTTAAAAATGAAGTTATAGATACCATTTTATCAGTTTTTGACAAATTTTTGACCTCATCTTTGATCTGAAAAATCCCCACGTCTGAAAAACGATACCTTTGATTCCGTAAAATTTTGGGCCCATTGTGACGGGAGATGGTCGCGGTAAAATCGCCGCCATTTGTTCAATTTTAAAGATAACGAAAATCCAAAAATAGGTCTTAAAGCTGAGAATACGACGCGTCTAACACTGTTTTCACATTTTCTCTACGGTTAATTCATTTTTTTTTTTTTTTTTTTTTTTTTTTTTAGAAAAAAAAGATGCTTACTTTTGAGACGACCCTCGTATATGTATGTTCAAACCCAAGAGATATGTTAAATTCGAGGATGATTTATAATTTAACTTCGACAAATTACATAAAACCAAATGAAAATTCACTCTTTTTCTGATAACGAAACGGAGACTTCACATAGTAGTTCTATTTTTCAGGGCCGCAGTAAAACAAAAAAATCCGACGTACTCATTATGCTACAGCAACGGGAATCTGATAACCGAAACTAAAATAGTGTGCACTGTCTATAGGTAAGAACTCACTCAAAGGTTTATAGGATTCAGAAATTAGTTTAACTCTAGATCTATACCATAGCCGAATACAGCCATCTGGAAACTGCGATTCCCATTTCAATGTATGATAAACAATCTATTCTTGAAGAGGTAATAGCCTCGTGACAAATCGATTATTTCTCATGCATTCAAATGGGAAGAATACCTGATTGCTGGATCCGCCAATGATCTCTACAACAGCCTTATTCCTCGCAGAGTACTTTTTAGTTAAGATAGACTCCATGAAATTTTCCGAAGAGGGCTAGGAAACATTTCTGCGGAAAATAGGAGAAATCGAGATTCCGCAGAAATCTTGAATGATAAAGTTTTGAGCGTTTTCAATGTTATCTACAAAAATCTGAACCTAGCTAAAATATGCCTACTTTAAATCATGAGAAATGAAGGGATACATTTATATAAAAGAAAGAAAAATCATCGCTCAGTCCAGAATTGCAAGAATGTGAGCTGAGCCAATTTCTAATTCTTAAAATGTTGACTAATGAGCATAGAAGTTACATTAAACCGTATTAGGAACCGTAACCTTCACAAATGTTGACACGTGGCCTAGCCGCGTTGTTTTAATGGTTCTATAGATGATACTTTCTGCGATAGAACGCTGCACTTATCCAAACACTCAGTAATTAAGTATTGTTATTTACCGACTACAGCCTATTTACCTAAGGTATTTTGGTTTTTGTTCGTTTGAGTGATTCAATTATTTTTTCTTCTTTTCATTTTCGTAAAATGCAGTTCCTTTATTTATTGATGAATTCTTTTTCTTCTTTTATTTTCCATTGTTTATTTACGATTAAAATTTAAATGATGACCTAATTAATGACTAATTTCTTGCAATCACACAGTTTTTCACGAGTCTCGTTGACAACCTTCCTACTACCTACACAAAACTCCTAAAAAAAAGAAAAAATCAGTCTCAACAACGTACTTAAAATAAATTGAGCCCCATTCAGCATTGTAGACTCCAACCCACATTGTAGATAAAACTAACGAACGTACGAACAAAACCCCAAAAACTTAAAATCAAAAACGAACTTGATACCTACTGTGTAATTTCGTTATGGATCACTTTATTTTTCTCTTATTTGATTATTTAGTCTCTTGAACTGTTGGAGCTTTGAACCTATCCTTTTCTCGGAACCGAGTCAATGGTGGGTTGGTGACGTTCTGATGAATGAGATTCAGTTAAGAATCAATTTAAGCGCATGAATAGTTGATGTACAACTGAAATTAATGGAAACAAAGTAAAGGTAACAATAATTACTCACAAAGTAAAGTTTCTTTCTTAGGCTTCATGGGACACCTTGTGTGTAGATTAAAGTTAGTAACAATAATAATATAGTTATTTAAATTATCTTAATTTATAACATAAACAAGTGGTTATAATTGACCCTTACAAAGTGACTTATAATTGTAAACTTAACGAATCATATATAGTAACTGAAACAATAACAGGATTTCAAGAACTTCAACAAAACAAAAGTCCTCTTGGCACATGGTGACTAATTTTCCTCTAGGGAGTCCTTGAGCTTAGAAATGCGGGGTCTACGGAAGCCACTTTCGCCGTAAGAAAAGCATGCATGCAAAATAGCAGAGCTTGTAGTGAAGAACACTCGAATTCCTGCAATAGAATCAAATAGGTATTCGGGTTATTGTTCATCATATCGATCTAATGATTAAATTACTAAAAAAAAAAAAAAGAAAGAAGGGTAATTCCACAATGAATGGTAACAGGGATTTTCACTGACGCCGAAAAATGTCATTAAGAAATTGCTTTATAAAAACGTATTTTAAGCAACCAAATGAGTGAAAATTTCGATTAAAGGCGAACAAATTTTATGAGTGGTTGACATTATACAGTTCGAATCAAAACAGGTAGAATGACCTGGCAGAATGACCGCAGTCATTTCATCTTGGCAGAATGACCTTTTGGCTCCTCAAAAGCAATGTGATTTCAATGTATCATCAAATTTGCGGTTTGTTTTTGTTGAACGTGCTGACAGAAACACTTTTGACAGAAAAATAATTTGTTTTGGTATGGCTTTCAACTTTCTGAAGTTGCAGTATCTATGACAATTATCGGCGTCAGCGAAAAAGCCTGTTACCGTGGAATTAATTGCCCACGTCTCTTTCCCAACCTTCAGAAAAGCATTTTAGACCCGTTCGGTGGTAACGTTTCATAAAAGCAGTAAAATTAATCAAAATCAACACATCAAGTGAATGGACTACCTGTTTCAGAAATTTGCCTGGAAATATTATGGTAGATCTATTAAGGTTTTCCAAATGCAAGTACTAAGTAAGAAAACCCTAGAGTCAAAACCTAGGGTGAACATAATCAGGAAGATTTTGAAACACGCGAACCATTTTTAGAAACGAAACAAACAGATAGGTAAAAATAGTTGTCATAATCAAGAAACAGGGGGGGGGGGGAATCATTGATACACGTATATTCTACCCATAAAAAAAAGAAAAGAACAAAAAAAAAACTCTTAGAACTTTAACTTTTGATAAATGTAGCATTGGTCTTTAAAAGCAGTTTTTGAATAAAAAGCAAAAAAAACACAAGTTCAGTAAGCGCGCAGAAAAATTGAAATAAATATTGAAGTGGGCAAAAAAATACTTTAAAATGTGGGCCCGATTGGGATCTTCCTTGCACGGAAAAAAAAGATTAGTGAAAATAACCATACGGATACCTGATTTTGGCACTTGCTAGATGTTATGGTAAACTTGACCAGAAGTACGGTACATTTACCGATACTTTGAGTAAATTCGACATGCAATCAAGTAACATCACCTAGTACCTAGTCAAAACATAGTATACTTCTGGTTAACGTTACCATAACATCTAGCAGGTGCCAAAATCAGGTATCCGTATGGTTATTTTCACCGTAGTTTTTTTCCGTGTGCTAAACAACGTATCAGTATAAAATATAGGTCGTTACCTTATGGTATTTTTAAGGGTGAGACTGGTGATTGAAGGTATATCTTGCTGTGCTGCCGTTTTACTTAACTACTTTATGTTCAACGATGATTCCACAAGTGGACAAAAAGATTACATAAGCCATTATAAACATATGAATGTATTTAAAAGAAGTCATCAAATCTGCTTTCTTTTTTGTTCACTGCTCGAACTAACGGGATTACCTAGTTGTGGCTGTGTTCAGCGATGATTGCCTTGGTGGAACAAAAATATTAAATTTCGTTAGAAAAACACTTCTGCTGTGAGCTTACGGTTAATCCAAAAAATCTGAAAAATTCATGAACAATATAAGACCCCTAGGTGACTTCAGAAAAAACTTCCAACTGGCTCTCAGGGAGGGTCGCAGACCCCTACATACCCCTTGAAATTCTAATTAATCGCATATTTCAAATGACAACGGGTATTTCACCATTCGAAAGGGCCTAAAAACTGATCAATTTTGTTTTTAAAGATTTTCGATAGCCCCCCCCCCCCCCCCCCCCGAAATAAGATGGCAGCCGAGGAAACCTTTCACACTTTAGAGGCCCATAACTCGGGCTGTAACTGTAACTAATATTTTCTATAAATAAAACAAAAAACAAAAACAATAAAAAAAAAAAAAATATTCTGAATCTCCAAAACAGTGCCTTTTTAACGATTTTAACTCACAGTTTAATCATTTGAAGAAAACAAATTAGGCCCGGCCTCGCCCTCAACATTCTTTTGAGTTTAAGGGCCTGTAGCTCAAAATGTCAAATGTAACAGGGGGTCAATATCGAGGTCACCTACGGGTCTTATATTATTCCTGAATTTTTCAGATTTTTTAGTAAGCTCACAGCAGAAGTGTGAACTCTTCTTTCAGACACCCTGTATGATTTTATTGAGAGAAATCGGTCAAATGTGTAATATTTTCGTCCACCGCTAGATTCAACGTTGAACACACAGGAATTCCGTAAAAGATCCGTAAAACAGCAGCACCCCAATTTTCGTTATAGAGATGTCATTATCACGCCTTGATAACACATTGATCGTGAATTTAAATAGTGATAAATGAATGAATTATTATAAACTATACCTTGGTCTCAATAGCCCTTGTGTCGTTATCTTGGAAGTGGAGTTTTAAGCGACTTTTCCCATCATCAGAGGAGCCACGCAGCTGCGAAAACTTATACTGCCACGCGTAGGCGCGCGCTTGTGTATCGTACAACGCAAATCCCATATTCCAGTCTAACGTCAGTCCAGCTGGCTTAGGTCCATTATTACTGCTCAAAGACACATTGAACGTTTTACTCTGCAAAAAAGCAAGAAGCAATTTTAGACTCTTCAAAATTCACACAATTTCAGAGATGAGCTGAACATACCAGTTTCAAAGGGTGCAATTTGGCAACCGTGATTTTACTCCGCATTTAAACTATGAAAAATAATCGATTTTTCTAGGAAAAAATTACTCCCACAAGTATCGATTATTTTACATAGACTTAAATGGAGGAAAATCATTGGTACCAAACGGCATGCCCCTCTACTGGACAATATAATTCCAGTAAATGCATAGAATCCGATTAAGAGAAGCTGTATACAAAGTGTTAAAAAAAAAATAAAATAAAAAAAAAAAAAAAAAAAGTTTCCACTGTGATTTTTCAGCAGTGACTGCAGGTCAAAAAACGGCAAGACATGAGACAAGTATCTAATATTTTAGAGGGGGGCCCGTTTTCGGGGGTTACTTTTTCACCAGATCTCCATGGAGCGCGGGGGAGGCGGCAACCCTCAGAAAATTGTTCTTTTCTTACGAGAGCCCTATTTTTTTATTCTTGCATCTTGAAGTACTTACAAAAAGGCATTTTTCAGCAAGAAACGGCAGACAATATAGCTCTTCGTCTTCGATACATCGAAACTCAAAATTCTAAACTAAGCTATTTTCAAAAATTCGTGGCTTCCTTTTAAATGGCTCAAATTAAAAACACTTCGAGTCAAAAATGTTCTACGAAACAAGCACTTTTTTTTAAAAGTAAGACGAACCCGAAAATGAATTTGGGGCTCTCAAAATGTTTTCGGTCTTTTGAAAAATTCGAAAACACCGTTTTTCGTGAAAAACCAAGAAACTACCAGAAAATGGACTGAACATCGTTATAGTTGTCACTTCAACCGATGAAGAGCCCTCAAAAGCCTCAAAATTTATATTTAATTGCAATATTAGATGCTTTCTGGTGGTTGAATTTTTTACAGGATTGAAGTACATATTTTAGGGTTTGAATGTTGAATTTCACAGGACCGTCGCATTTTTGTTTGTTTTTTGTTTTTTGTTTGTTTTCTTATTTTTCAAAAAGTGCTTGTTTAGTAGCAACGTTTTTTAAATTTGAACCATCTGAAGGGGAGCCACGAGTTTATATGTATATTCATAGATGGATTGTTGGTAAATTAAAGAATGAACTTGTCGATCCTGTGCCCAACTTAATGCAATAATTATAGACCTCTCAGGTGCTAACTCGCAAGGCTTAGTAATCTCTGGTTTATACATATAGACAGGTAGTTAACTATTCGTGCTCGGGGAAGTTGAAATTGCCTATACGACGAATTGGAGGCGCACGCAGAAGCCTTGTCTTGTAAGAGTGTTTTCATCGATAATCGTGTTTTTCATCCGGAATGAATGCAAGCTGAAACGATGTGAAATAGACTAAAAAAGAAATAACGAGTATACTCGAATTTGGCATATAAATGACTAAACTGGACTTACTCCTAATTTCATAACAGCAGCACAGACTGAGCAGTGCCAGGCACTTTCAATACGAAGAAGCTCCTGTCGAGTTTCGACGGAGAAGTATCTTGACTCCTGTCCGCTGGTCTGGAGCAAGAAGCAATGCTGTCTCTCATCAACATTCTCCGAGTCCTTAATGATCCTCAGCATGGATTGATAAACTTTCAGAACAGTTTCACACGATAGCCAATCCCTGATATTCAGCTGAAAACCAAAATTCGTTGAATTAGTTGAGAAGTGCTGTTGAAGGTATAGTTGAGCTGTTTGTTGAGTGGGAATGACGCCATCGTGATGTAAGTATATAAAGATGGAGGTATTTGTACCACACTTTCGTCACAACCAAGTAACAATGTTTACAAAACACTCAAAGTCAGGTTTTTAATTGCTTTGCTCGCGTTTTACAGAACTTAAATTCAGAGAGAAAAAGTGATAAATGAATGATAGCGGAGCAATTTATTGCTGAGAAATTAAAAAATGCTCTCGATTTTTGTAAAATTGTGAGAAAATTGCTCGGAAAATGTCATCGGCTTCGGCTATGTCATCGTGGTACAAACCTTTATACAGCATGTTCAAAAATCCCCCCCCCCCCTCATCTAACTTTTGAACGGCTGAAGATAAAAAACCGAATCTTTTAATACAAGTTATACATTTTGACCTACCCAGAATTGTTACTGCTAGAGAGCGTGCTTTTCAAGGATTATTAAAATTCGTCTCTATTATGCCGAGGAACGCATTAAGCGAGGTCAGAAACGATTTGCAATTTTTTATTAGCAAAACTTAAGTTCAACTTGTAGAATAGCCAGCTTATAGGTTGAAAACTTTGTCGCTTTCTTATCTAAATGCCTAAAAATAAGAGAAGTAACATTTCAATCAGCTCTCGAGAGCTATCTATTATTTATCCCCTTCAATAATTCCCCGGATCTTTTGATGTATGTTAGCCTCCATTGTTGCTTTCAATGAGGAAAACACTGTTGAAATGCCTCAGTTTTGATTGAAGACAATTTCTGCAAAATGTTGGTCTTTCAAGATAGATTTTTGTTGTGGAAAGAAGAAAATATTGTAAGGAGCATAACGAAACGATTTAGAGACCATCATCAAGCACTTTTACTACATGCACAATGTCCGTCGCAGTCACAGGCCGGCTGACATCCGAATCACTTGACTACCAAATGCTTGCCGCGCTTAAGATAATTCGGATCTGTAAAGACGAGCTTCTTCAGCAACCTATCAACATTCAGATAAACTCAAGAAAGCTTCATTGCGTTCAAGCTTCATTGCTTCATTGTTGGCGTGCTATGACCGAAGTCTGGTTTCTTTTGGGACAGTCCTCGTACATTGCATCCCACGCAAGTAACATGTTTTCAATAAAAAGTCTCAACATTTCTTTTAAAATTGTTGGTTTCTTCATATCTACTGAAGAGATTTTTTTATAGGACTCTTTAAACCACACTGAAAAAAAAAAGATTACCAGAGGCATAGCCGTAGCCAGGATATTGTCTATCTCTCTCTCTTAGCCCATTTAAACGCATGTGTTAGAAAAGGACAGAAACAGGGGCTGAAGTCACGTGCGACAGCCCCTATATCCATCCTTCTCTAACACATGCGTTCAAATGGGCTAAGAGAGAGAAAGACAATATCCTAGCTACGGCTATGACCAGAGGTATGACAATATGTGCACCGATGTAAGGGATGGTGCTATTACCAAAATTCTAGTGTTTGTACCATAGGTAGTTCTTGAAAAATTTGAGGAAATTTTAGTTCTATAACCATATATTCTCGTACTAACACCAGAATTTTCTAGTCAAAGTACTAGACTCTCTGTGGTTCTCAAATCGTTGTGCTTCTGGTAATATTACCAGAATTTAGGAAATATTTTTTCAGTGCATAAAGCAACGCACCTGTTCCGAAACAAATTATTTGTTTTTACGGTGTTTATTGAATATAATTTTACTTGTCATATTATTTCAGGAATGGAATTGGGGTGAAACTTACGGGTGGGGTGTCAAACAATAGCACATCTGTTCCTTTTAAAGTAAGGAAGCGAGGTCGATAATTTTGCCAGGGCTGATTATTATTCAAGGTGCCTTCGTTGACCCAGCCCATGTATTCAATCCTCTCCGTGGCCGGAAAATTTCTATTGTATAACTTCATCTAAACCAGAAAATTTGTCGGTTAGTCGCAAAGTAAAATCAACAAGGAGCTTGGCATCTAATTAAGTATGTCTACTCTATAAAGAAGGGCTTTTAATTTTAATTCATTTTATTATTTAAGTTGATTTTTTCCTCTCTTATATTAACTCGTGATCATTGATTCCAAGGCGGTGTTATTTTCAAAGTCATAATTGAGAAGAAATAAAAACAAAATGAAACTCAAAAACCAACTCGAACGGCTGTGTAGTAGTTCACGGGATAAAAGAAGTCAATGCTGTGAGCTGATTTTTAAATTTTCCCATGCCATTTTGAGTGAAAAGAAAAGTAATAAAATTTAAACTAAAACAAAAGAAAGAAATATAGTGTACTAGAGTAGTAAGTTCGAGAAATGGAATTTGTCATTGCTTTGTTTTTCTGTTAATGATACTATTTATTCAATAAAATTCTTCGAAACATAAAAACTTGAAGTCCAATCAATGTAAGATGAGGATTTTGGACACTGCTTTTGAAATTCGTTTTTTCTCTCTTAGCTAGTCCATTTGATCAAATGTGTTAGAAAATAATTCAGATGCAGCCAATGTAAGGGCTGGAATCACTTGATAGTTTCTCTCTTCGCCCTATTCCACCACATTTCATTCAATGGAAAAAAAGAAAGAAAGAAGAATTCCTGGTTACTGCTATGATGCTGCTAATTTGCGAGTGGAAGAGAGCTGCATATAATATCAGGCTGGACCAAAAATATTACTCTAGATAGGGATTGTTTTTCTTTCAAAACTACAAAGTCATTTAAATAAAAAGAAGAAAAAAAGCCACGCAAGTATCCGTTTGAAAAAAATGAACTAACTGAGGCAATGATCCAAAAGACGTATATATATACTTGATAACTCGATGATACTTAATAAGATGGGCTTCCATGATCTTCGCGGCTTTGCGGTAGGCAAAGCGGTAAAAACTCACCCCCTTTTAAAAAATGAATAGCTCCGCACCATCTATCGGAGAATCATTGGATTACAGCTTGATCGTTCAAGCCGTAGAGAGCGGCACTTGTACCACAGCCACAGAGGAGCTGATATTATGCGAAAGCTGCATATAATCAAGGGAAGAGCTGCAGGGAGCAGCTGCGCTTGGATTTTTCGTGAGTGAATGCAGTTTGCTTCGCTGAAGTCGTGCGCGGATCAACTTTTGCCCCGGTTTTATCCCACAAAAGCTTTTTGATTTTAAGTCTGAACTTTGAAGTATATGAGCTCTCTTTGGCTTGCGCTTTGTCTTCAATTTTAAAGTTAATGCGACGCTCACTGACAACGTTTGCGCTACTCGCTACGCCAAGCCTACCTTTTAAGTAATCTCGAGTGAGTCAAAGCTCTCGAAAACCATTGTCTCAATATCTTAGAGCAAACTTTTCGCTGCAGTCAACGTAATTTCGAGGAATTACAACCACTGGATAAAGCAAATTCGCTTCATGTTGATGGTGCTAAAATGCATCAATGACAAAACCCCACGTCTTCACATCTGAGGAGTTTCTTGGCTGAAATTAACGCATTTGATCCGTCAGAGCTCAATGCAAATGTAGAAGCTGGATCGAGCCGAAATCTTTGGAGTATCACCGGAGAATTAAATAGAGCTCGTTTTAAAACTCGTTTTATCCCGATCGATAATGTTTGGAATTTGTCTATCGTAATTTATCGTACTGCATGAAGGAAATGAATCGGAGCTTTTGCTTTTCATTAAAAAACGTTTTAAGATCAAAGAGTAAAAGTAGTAAGCAAGTTTTGTTTTGATTTGAAGGAATCAAAATTGAAAATTCGCTGCCTTCGAAGGGCGTGGCTTTAAGAAAATAGAAAATAGAAAGGAACGCTGACTTACTTGTAAATTTGTTAGTGCTAGAATATTATCGATTATGTGTTTCAACCACTGAGTAAACATGATCGCTTCATCACAGTGAACTATACCAGTGCTGACACCGTTCAGTCCTCGAACTTCGAAGGCATTCGGGCGCAGTTTATCCGTTCCAAAAATGTATCTTGTTACATACGCCATCATGAGTGGAACTAAAACAATTCCAAGGATCCAAGTTGCCGAACTAATTACAAAAGTTATTGGGTCATTCCATTTTAAATCAACCAAAATTAATGAAATATGTTGCTGCCTAGTCATAGATTTTGGTAATATTTTGTGGGGTGATTGTAACTACTTTTAGTAGCTTAAAACGTATTTTTTCATATTTTTTTGGCTTACGGCCCCTGAGATATAGGCAACCGGAAATTCAAAAATTGCGATTTTAGGCTTATCTTTGAACGCGTGCCACAGCCTTAATTCTCAACGGAAAGATACGGTTGAGGTCTCATTTTGATGCGTTTTGTGTCTTCTTTTCATTGTTTTAGGTCGTTTTTCATTAATTGAAGGTTTAGCAGGTTGCATACCTATTTGAACTTTGGTGACCCTATTGCAATTTTTCCGATCTTTGATAATTTTTTTTAATAGGATAGCGTTAGTAGAAAAAATTCATACTTTCCAAGCTTTAAGTACACTACTAAGAGTACCTGCTCAAAAAAAATTGGATCTCCTGAGCAATTTTTTCTAGTTGAAAAAATTGCTTAAAGTCGGCTGAAATTAAGAAAGACCCAACTTTGAGGTTAAAAAAGTCGATGTGGGGATTCATGAAAAAATCTTAAAAAATAACTAAAACCACCGCTTTTATGTCTACTTTCAATATCTGAAGTCGAAAGTTTGTGTATTTGATCGCTACGGTCGAATTTTTTTTTCCAAAATTGGTAAAAATACAATTTGCTCGAACACACGCGATTGAAGCGAATAGAAGAGCCAACTCTTTGAGGTTTAAAAATCTCGCAAAATCTCTAAAATGATCGCTTTTAAGTCCTTTTTCAACGCCTGAAGTCAAACATTTGATTACTGAAGCGCTTCAGTTGAAATACAAGCTTGTAAAATTGTTAAAATTTCACGCGACGCCCCTATGCCCTGAACTGAGCTCAGATTGTGGCCGTGCTAATTGTGTTTTTACCGATTTTACGAACTTGTTTTTCAACTGAAGCGCTTCAGTAATCAAATGTTCGACTTCAGGCGTTGAAAAAGGACTTAAAAGCGATCATTTTAGAGATTTTGCGAGATTTTTAAACCTCAAAGAGTTGGCTCTTCTATTCGCTTCAATCGCGTGTGTTCGAGCAAATTGTATTTTTACCAATTTTGAAAAAAAAAAATTCGACCGTAGCGATCAAATACACAAACTTTCGACTTCAGATATTGAAAGTAGACATAAAAGCGGTGGTTTTAGTTATTTTTTAAGATTTTTTCATGAATCCCCACATCGACTTTTTTAACCTCAAAGTTGGGTCTTTCTTAATTTCAGCCGACTTTAAGCAATTTTTTCAACTAGAAAAAATTGCTCAGGAGATCCAATTTTTTTTGAGCAGGTACTCTTAGTAGTGTACTTAAAGCTTGGAAAGTATGAATTTTTTCTACTAACGCTATCCTATTAAAAAAAATTATCAAAGATCGGAAAAATTGCAATAGTGTCACCAAAGTTCAAATAGGTATGCAACCTGCTAAACCTTCAATTAATGAAAAACGACCTAAAACAATGAAAAGAAGACACAAAACGCATCAAAATGAGACTTCAACCGTATCTTTCCGTTGAGAATTAAGGCTGTGGCACGCGTTCAAAGATAAGCCTAAAATCGCAATTTTTGAATTTCCGGTTGCCTATATCTCAGGGGCCGTAAGCCAAAAAAATATGAAAAAATACGTTTTAAGCTACTAAAAGTAGTTACAATCACCCCACAAAATATTTCCAAAATCCATGACTAGGCAGCACAGGCTCTGGTTGATTTAAAATGGAATGACCCATTACTAAAATTATTATAAACTACGTCTCGCCTTTCTTCTCTTATTCAATCATTGGGTAATTCTGTGATTAACTTATCATCTTATTTAGCATTTTGTCTCATCGTTTGAAAGTGAGCCTTCTAGTTTTATACGAGCCTAACTCGATTGTAACATTTTGAAATTTTCACTTGTATTCAAGTGTTTTTACTAAAAAACCAAAATGACAGCAATTTCGTAAAAATTAAGAGTAAAAAAAAATATGAACGTTAAAATTTCAAAAAATTGCTAAAAACCGGGTAAACACTTTTCATTACAAAAACTGCAATTGATGAAATGCTAATTTACCAAAAATATTGCTGATTTAGAAAAACAAGTTGCTTTTCTAGCAATTTGTTGGTAAGCTAGCAATAATTGTTGCTAAATTATCATTTTTTAAACGTAATTTTTGCATTGTAAAGTTTATTCCCGTTTTTTTTCCTCTCTCTCTTTTTATGAAATTTTTAACAGATAGTATTTTTTCTGTTTGACTTACAGAGCTGCCTCTTTGTGAATATTTAATGGCATTTTCAATTTATCGATGTATTGACGATTCATCCATCAGTTGATGAAAAGATTACACTGTTCAGTTCAGTGTATGAATGTAAGCAAGAAAATTCTCTTATCCGTAATCTTTTCGCAGCCGTTCGGAGTCAGCACTGACTTTAAAAACGGCGGATTTTTTGAAAACTGACCGGTGATTCTACTGACTACGAAAATATCAGAGATGCGAGTTGTTTCATGCATCATAGTCATGAACTGATCTGAGCTGTGTGATCTTTTGATCAATTGGTGATATCAACGGTGTGGATTAAAAATGTTATTAAATACACAAACACACCCATCGAGTTACACACGAGCAAGTTAAAGTTAGTTGAGAAACGCGTGAGAAATTTGAGTGAGCTCAAGCGTACTGGTATAGAATACCATGAACGCGCTTATATCCTAACGTGATTAAAACTCCTTCAAAAAAAGCGAACGCAATTCGACGTACTTCTTTTACGAAATAAATGGGCACTGGACACCCTTATCCTAATATTAACTGCACTATACAACATCGAAAATGTGAGCGCGCACGCTAAGTCGTATCCCTTCTCAACAAAGGGGATTTTAAAATCGATGTGGTTTATCGCGCCGATGAACGCAGTCAAAAAGGGTGATCGATCCTTACTCGAAAAATCTCCTGAAACATTTATAGTATGCAATGTCACTATCAGCTGAATACGTGTGGTAAGCGTTTATTCTTTTTGAAGGAGTTTTATCCCGCTGGGAGTTGGGGAGAGTGTTAAGAGTAAGGGCGGTCCCACGGTCACGAGCTATTTTCGCTCCGCGTTAATGGAGTGTGTCTAATTGCGTTCATATTTTTGAAGGAGTTTTATTCACGCGTATTACAACGTTTCCATTCACCTTTCCTATGAAATTTGAACGCAGGTGTTACTTTGGTTAGAATTGTTATAGCGTTCGCTGTTGGCTTAAGCTGTGCCCGCGCCCCATCTTCGGAGGAGAAGCAACGTTGCTGCTGATGGTTTTCTTCTTCTTTTTTTTTCTTGAATTATATTTCAGAGCAAAGAACAAAATATCAGAGTGTATTAGCTTCATAGTTAATTTATTCACCCTATCCAATATACCTGTTATGTAATCAGTCCATTTCACGACAGTCTTCACTGATTCCAAAGAGTTACAGTATGCTGATTTAGTATCAAAATCCCAGAATTTATCCTCTTCTGTGTTGTCAAGTTCCTCGTCGTTATCTAAAACACAAGCGGAAAAAAAAATTGGGGCAAGTTTTCCCTGATCCAACACAATTTCAAAATTTCCGAAGAAGTTTTCAGATCTGAAGTCCTCAGATTATTTAAATATTTAGTGTAGGTGTATTAAGAATATCATCAACGAATGTGGGAAGGAGTGGAGAGGGGGAGTTTATTTTAGTCCAAAAGTTGTGGGTAAAATAAATTATCATCATCACCAAGTTTTTCTTCGTTTGTTTAATTTTGATAACATCTTCATGATTATTGTGACAATAAAGGTATTTTGTAAAAATTACCACACTGAGAGAATTCTTTTTTTCAATCCAATGTGTATTTCGTTTGTGTTAAAGAAACTGCACGGTGGTATATTGACTAAGGGGAAATTCCTTTAAACCACGGAAAATGTCTACTGCTACTAGTACGAGGGTGGATTTTAAAGTAAGTTTGCCTATTTTTCTTCTCAGAAACTATCAATGCTAGAAAAAAAAACAAACCCAGCGTTGAAACGTACGTACTTTCAGCTTTCTAATGAGCTTTAGTTTTTCAAATTTGGTCTACGCGTTGTGGAGATATCGTGGATTTTCCCCACCCGCCTCTCCTTCAAACGTGCCCACCTTTTCACGCGCTACAGAAGACTCCAAGATTCGGCAGGCGATGCGCTTATCTCCGGATTAGACATCTCAATGACACCTGAGTGCATGCTGTTTACTGAATAGACTACTCTTCTACTGATAAAATTATCCAATTTGTATCGATCTTCAAAATTTCGGTCAGTGCTGAAAGTGCAATCATCATGAATTGAAGCTGGATTAACAGCTTATTTGCGTCAAAACCTGGTTCAGAAGAAGTATGGGGAAAGAATTTTACGACGGATGTATACAGACATTGTTGCACCGATATGAGAAATTCAAGGATCTAGCGGGTGATAATGTCAAAAAATGAGGTGAGCTGCCTCACAACAATGTTACAATTTGTTTCAATACAATAATAGCTCTATTTTACTTTTTCAAAGTCTTAAACTCGTGTTTTCTGTGTAGCTCTGCAGCGCGTAAAAAGGTGGGCACGTTTGAAGGAGAGATGTGTGTGGAAAATCCACAATATCTCCGCAACGCGTAAGCCAAATTTAAAAAAAAAACTGTTGCTCGTTAAAAAGCTGAAAGTACGTACGTTCCAACGCTGGGTTTGTTTTTTTTTTCTAACATTAATAGTTACCGAGAAAAAAAAATAGGTAAACTTACTTTAAAATCCACCCTCGTAAAAGATTTTCCTTGTTGTGACAGTCACTCTAATTCATGCAATTAGAACTTACTTCGCGCAAGGAAAACTGTCACAAGTAAACGCGTTTCCTTGTTTTTAAAAAAGCGATTTCTCTCAGCGCAGTATATTTTAAATTTTGAACTATTTCGGGCACCATTGAAAGTATCGCTCGACTTGATCGACCTTTATAATAAAATGCTGCTTTGTGGAAAAATAAAAATGTTTATCTTACCTGTCTTTTGGAGGAATGGAGTGGCTGCTCTGTAATGCTTAACAGTGAGCATCACTAAATCACCAGCGTTGCGCAAGATATTGACAGCCTCGTCATGATAACAGTGTGTTATTGACTCTCCATTAACTTTCAAAAACAACACAAAGAACAAATGTAAGCCATTGAGTGTTAAAGAAGTTCTACACGTGGTTTCAAGGATTGCATAGAGAGAATTGTCCGTGTCAGAGACCAAAAATATAACTATCCCCCCCCCCGCATGTTTGCATTTATATGTTGGTATCCCCCCCCGTTTTTTTTTATTATAGTCCTTTCATTTTTCACTCTGGTGGTTTTTCTGATTGCTCTTACTTATTTTAATATTTTTCACCAGTGGAAAGGGCAGCTTGATGGTGATCAAAAGTCTAGTCTTTGGCTAGTGACTAGAATTCACCGTAGGATCGAAAACTCAACATTTTGTATCCTACAAAAAACCCGGTATATCTATTCAGCCTTCCTCCCAAATAAACGTTGAAGTCCCGAAAAAGAAATTCCCATAAATTACAGCATGGTGTTTCAATGTTCATTCTTACTGCTCTAGCTCACCTAGAAAAAATACTCAATGTTCCAAGGACGTCCAAAAGATTTGTTTGGAAGGACATCGCCGATTTGCACCTTCAGTGAACAAAATGTACTTCCATGGGAAATAAAGAGCAAGTGGCTCAGATTGTTCGCAATTATAACATTTACGGGGATATTGATGACGTTCCGCGTGACCTGAGGGCCATTAGCCGCCGCTTGAGGTTCAATACGTGGTTGAATTAGCTGAGGCATGAGTGATTTTGTAAGGAAAAATTACTTTCATAGCTTAATGCACTCTATAATAAAATGTTTGCTATTACTTATGGATCGTCTATCAATTGGACTAAAATGCGCATTGGACATTTAATAGCGTTTTCGCCAAAAAGAAAGGATGGACAAAATTATTGAATGACCATTTTGTATTATTGGACAAATGTGAATTGGACGAAAATCGTTGGACGAATGTTTCTGAAACCTTCCGTGGACAGATCTTAACCAGATCGGAAGTTTTACGAACATTTATGAGACTTTTTTTCAGGCCGATATTTTTTTGCCAGGACATGAAAGTTTTCAAGGGGCCTATAAATTGAAGAGGAACTCAAAGAAAATATCGCTATCCTCACACAATCCGTTAGAAACGACAGAGATAGGACACGTAAAAAGGGTATCCATTCTGCGGAACCACAATTATAGCCATGCATTATTTAACAGGGAAAAATTGGAGCGTACAGGTAAATGTTACGTCTATCTTTCGAGAAAACTAGGTATTCCGAAAGTAACTTAAGCAGTATTTTAAAAAATTGAGCCAACTCGTTCATTCACTATAGGTATATTGATTATTGAGACCCATATCAAAAGACTTCAACGACTCAAATATGGCTCACAAGACGAACTGTATGTACCTATATATTGAAAGTTGCTGGGTTGTTTAAGACCTATTCAATACCTCAAGAGCCAAAGGTCTGATCTACCACTTAAGAAGGGGAAAAAATCAGCTGAGAAAGAACATGAATGCAGAATATGTTTGTTCTTACTATTTCAACATAAATGACTGAACGGCTTAGTAAAAGTAAAATCGACTCGATGGTGTTAAAAAATAAAAATAAAAATTCAAAGCAATATAGGAAATTCTTTATCGGCAGGCACTGTTTCATGCGCTCCAGTAATAAAACAATGACTTCGGTAGGGCTTACCGATGCTTCTGATGGCTTCTGCTTAAGTGCTTAAAAGAGCTTTAAGTTTGGTTTTTCATTTTTATTTTTATTACTGAGCCTAAAAAACAGCGTGGAAACCATGCAGGTGTCTCAAAAACATGCGGATTAGCTCGCAACGAGGAAATCTGATCAAGTATTAAAATCTTTATAGATATATAGTATGCCTCAGAAGTTTTTACCACGCCCAAATCGAAAAACACATATCTCACATCAATGCGAATAACAGTCTCCTCTTTCGCTTGTGTTTTGTGGAATTCATTGCTTACTGATGGGATATTCTGCAGACCCGCACGGTTAACTAGCATGCCTGTTGTATGTCAATAAGAAGTACGCATTATTTTACTTTGACGAGGTAAGGACTTTCGGGACATACTGTACAAGAGCGTTAAAGTCGTGAGTCTCCCTGAGGGCATTCACGTCTCGAGATACATTCTTGAATCCTACCCCGAGAGGCTTGCCATGAATGCATGAATAAGTAATACAAAATCAAAAGACGGTGATAAGACATGACTTTGTCATCGCGATATCGGAGAAGAATACTTATTCCCGTCATCTGAAGCATCCCTTGATACGCAGGGCGTAGGGTAGCGGCACTCAAATTGAAACTCTATGAGCCACCTCTTTATATCCAAAAAAGTCGATTGTAAGCCAATTTTTACTCCGTAAACCCTCAGATTCGTTTCAAAGGAGACCACTGAAGAAAAAAACTGTTCAGAAATATGGCCGGCTCACTTGAGGAACGGGCTTCAAAAAAAGTTGAACTTTGCTGAAGTACTCGATGATTCATTTGTGGACGGAGAACCATTAGAGGATACAATCGCAATCATTTTTGCATCAAGCCTTCATTCTGAGACGGTGAAACACATAGTGGCTGAACCAAACTACGACCAATCAAATTAATCGGATTCATCAGTCAATTTTGCTGATATTACCCGGTCACATACACTTCCTCCTCATCCTAGTGATGGATTGTGAACAAAATATTATCATGTTCCTCTCATTTGAATCAATGCAAAAGTATTGATTCTTTGGAAGTTCAAATAAACCGCCAAAGAATCTGTTATTTTCCATAGGTTTATATGAATGGAATATCAATACATCGCAATTCTTTTCGCACCGAGCCTTAATTCATTCTGGGACGATGCAACACGCAGTTACTGACACAATCCACGCGACGACCAGTTACAACCAATGAAAGAAAAGCAACTCTAAGATAATAGAAATAAAAGCTGCTGTTTGGCTGATAGTCAGTTGATGCTGAAACGAAGTAAACATCAAACGAGAAGCGAATAAGGTATGAATAAAACCTTTGAATTTGAGATTCTGCGACAGAGCTGCACTCATTTCACACCGTTTTTTTTTTGTTTTTTTTTTTTTTTTAATTATTTAGTACATTTTTATCATACCCACTTTGTTATTGTTCATTTTTAATAATGATTAAATAAATAAAATAAAGAAATTGGAAATGGCAACGCCGCACAGTAAAAGCTGAGCAAGTTTTTGATAACTGTAGGAAGAGCGTGTGGGGTCAAAAAGTTTTCCCTCTCACTTTTTCTGCCTCAGAAGACTGGCGGATTTACAAAAAGTCGTAAACACTTGCACTTGCCATACTCTGACTACAGCTCGAAAAATGTTCACAATTTTCAATGTTATTACTTACGCATAACTTTATACATGTGAATGAAATGCAAAGCCATTGGCCCACTCTATCTACCCGTGTTTTTATTTACTAGCACCCTCAGGATAAAAACGACGAGGGAAAACTAATTATTTACAATTTACATAAACACGCACCTCAGCACCTTAAAATTCCGATTCAGCCATAGCTGCCCGACTGCCATCAAGAAGTGCTGACGAAAATCAATAATTTTATTATAAAAAACGCAAAAGCTCAAGTATACAGGATGAGTGAAAATGATTTCACGATTCTTGCGTTGCGATTGCTCGTGATGTTGCCAAGTCCATTTTCCTAAGGCGTAAAATTTCATTCGATCTTGGTGCATCAAAAGGCAGGTAGAAAAATATACCTGAACAATTTATTGAGTCAATTTTCATTTAGAACTAAATTGTAAAAAAAAAAAAAAAAAAAAAAAATTAAATAAAAATAAAAAATGATAAGACCTCGATGTTATAATGCATTTTGATGACCAAAACAATTGTTTTCTTCTTTTATTTTACAAAAATTCATACCTTTAACTATTGCCTTTAATGGGGACGTGGTGATTAAAAAACTTAAATAAAACCATGATCTTATTAACAGTGGGGGTCCGTGGGTCAAAAAGTGGGGAGCGGGGCTAGGAAAGTCGAAAATGGTTGACCTTAATTCTCCTTCTTCTTCCTTCCTTTAAAAAAAAAAAAAAAAAAAAAAAAAAAATGGGGGCGGGGGGATTTTTGAAGGAGTGGCTCAGAAAACTGTTAAGGGGAACTTACTTGTTTTTTTGTTTGTTTTTGTTTTGTTTCCTTTTTTTAAATAGTTTTTTCATTTATCTTCAATTCCTTTTTACACCACCCTTGTTTCTTTTTTTTCTCTTTCCTTTTCCATCTTCCTTTTTTTCTTTCTACTCTTTCCCCCTCCTTTTTTCTCACGTTTTGGAACTTGAATCCCCAAATCACCCCCTTCCATTGACCGCCACTGTTACGTAAACACTGTAAGGGTTTTAATACCTTTGATGACTGCATCTCCGACAAAAAGTTCTCCAGTTTGATCAGCCGCTTGGCCTTTGAATATTCTTGATATCATGATCGGGAGATTGTGCTCTGCTCCACCTTTGATACTTAGACCTAGGCCACCAACGTTCTGTCTTCGCAAAGGAACAATGCGTGCCTAAATGTAAGAAGAATGAAAATAGTTAAGTTTCAGAGTTTGAGCATAATGGACAGGCGCGTGTTAAAGGTCGATTAAAAGAAAAAAATCGCCGTGGTTCACTATACACTATACAGGGGTTAGATAGCACTTTGCCAATTTTACAAGAGAAGGTTAAAACTGCATTGCTCACTGACTTTACTGCATCATAACTGCATTCGTTTGACTGCATTCATTCCTTTTATGTTTGCATGCTTCTTGAATATTTTGGAATTTAGCGCAACTATAAATGAATTCAAAACGTAAAATAACTCGTTTAAATTTGCGAAAAATGTTATTTGACCCCTATACAGAATGTAACAAAATTTATTTGCCAAATTTCGGGAGCATGTATTTGAGGCAAAAATAATTTTTTTTTTCTTCCCTGAACATACAAAAGTCCAAATAATGCCCCCTTTTGAGCTATAGTCCCCCAAAGGTTTCAAGAAGGTGTTTTTTTTTTTTTTTTTTTTTTTTTTTTTTTTTTTTTTTTTGGAATAACGGATTAAAAATACTTATTATTCCATTCAATTTGCATTTTTAAACAGCGATGAAATTTCATTCTTTCGCATAACAGCCCCCACCCCCAAAAAACCCCGCTGAAATATCAACGGGCACCACCCTAGTACATAAATAAATCTGATAAATCGGTTTTTTTTCTGAGAAGGTTCGCTCGGGTGTTTTTTGAATAATCTTCAACATCATATCAAATCGAAAATCAATTGTGACATTTTATGTATAAGTAAAAGTGGTTGAAGTCTTTTTTGTATGCAAAACTGAGTTACTTGACAACAGTGACGTCGCGTGTAACTTGGCAACATGGCTTTTCGAGCATTCAAACCCGTGAGAAAGATCAAACTACATACTGGGGGTGCACACTGCACAATGCACTCCCTTGAATAGATATTTTCCCTTGATATTTTACAATAACCTAAATGGACGAAATGCAGCGTTGCAAGATTTCACGCGAAGCCATGCCACTGTTTGACAAGATTCACGTGACTTGGTTCTGTAAGCGGTAAACTTTAAAACGTTCCATATGAACGACATTATTTACGTTAGATGAAAATTAAGTACAGTCTTCAGCTTTAAGTATGGACTTGAAACTAAGGGATTCTAAGAATCAAAGCTCTTGATCAATACAGCCACTTTTGTTTCGAACGGCTAAAATGATGATTAGAATAAAGAGTCAATAATAATTAAGAGGCCTGTCATAAACAGATAGAAACGTTCTTAATTCAAATGTTCACTTAAAAACTATTCAATAAAAACAATAATGCATTGATTCAATCTACGGAGTTCTTAGAAGGAAGAAGAAAATAATAATCTGTCTTGAAGTGCAATTCAAATTCAAAATCTATCTGCTCACGTCAAATGAACGAGATAACTGTTCGTACGTGCAGGATCTGGAATTGCATATTTCAGCAATTGAAGGCGCTTCTGGAACTTTCTACACTTGCATTCCCGCGTGTGTACTTACAACTAACTTGTTTTTTCTCGAACATTAATTGCGCAGCTCCTTTTTTTTATCTTTCATGCACTACCGTATTATTACCTCGATATTTTTTTTCTTGTGATGTATGTCAGCCACTCTCTCCATAATTTTACAGAAAAAAAGGGGGGGGGGAAATAATAATAATAATAATAATAATAATAATAATAATAATAATAATATTATATTAATATTAAAAGGGAAAATCTTTGCTTCTTGATCTAACGTAAGTTTTATTGACCACAAGAGAAACTTATTGATTTATGAATGTCAACAACAGCATTACTCACTGAATTCAATATAATTCATATAGTATTTGTGCAAGCGAATAACACTTATTCGAAGAGACAAATTTTACGTTTAAACTGAAAATGAAGGGACTTATGACATTTTTTTGTAGGAGCAGGTCTGAATAAACCGTGTCACATAACCTAACGGGAAAATAAACTCAAGAGTTTGGGTTTACTCATAGTCCGTTTGATCGAAACGATTGTTTTCGTGTCTTATCGTAAGTGCCTTAATCCGCCGTAATCTAAGCACCTTTTTGAATAGTTTAATACATTTTTCCCTGATACTACGAGTGATAGTGATTCAGATAGTGTCTTTCAAACTGATATGATACAGTATATCTACCCATTTTTGCGTGATTTTTTAAACAATATTTGATTGGCTGAATAATTCAATTGCTTTACACGTTTTCACAAAGATAAAGTCGTTGCAAGTAAAAATAACCGGAGTACCACTGAAGAAAATAATTTATGGACAAAAATGATGCTAATAATCTGAATTATTCCCTATGCCACAGCCTCAAACTCAAGGGGTCGGGGATCCCGGGCCCCCTACAACATCCACTTGGGTTAAATCAGAATTTGCCCACAGTTTATACGTAAAGTTTATGTAGACCTTTTTGGTAAATAAACGGCTTTCCCTTTAGGACTTATTATCTGCGAATCAAATAAATTAGACATTTTGTCACTATACGTACTAAATTAGACTTTGTGACTAAGTGCCAATTATTATTAAAACACTGCCATTTAACCAAATGAATGAATGATTTAAATTACCCGAGAGTCCGAAGGTAACGTTTTCTGATTTATGCTGACGTTAACCGGCACCAACTCCTCTCGCTGCAGTTTCAAATTTTCCGTTGATAGGAGCAATCTCACTGGCAACGGTTTGCTTTTCCCGTCGCTCACTTTGACCATGCCTGTCTTTACCTGAGATTAGAAAAAAAGTTTCAATGTAAAATCATCCGTCTGTTTAAAAGTCAGTTGATTCCATTTACCATACCAAAGATGGTCTTATGAGCATGAGAAGTGGGGTGCGTCCTCTTCTAAAAATCAGTATTGTAATTAAACTATAGGGTTTCCTTGAAAGTGCAGATAGCATGTTTTAAAAAGTTTTCCTTCTGAAAACCACTGCAATTGATCTATTATACATCGATTTCTGATAACTGAAGGGGCTCTTTTGAAATCGGCATAATTCTTCTCCGAAAGGTGAATGCCAGCGTCACAGCCTGATTCAAGATCACAAGTGGCATCGATTCCGAAATATAAAAGATAAAATTAGAGCAAGCATAGTAGGGCGTAAGAGCAGTAACCAGGAAAGTGCCTTTACTTCTAGCTATGCCCTTTATTTCTCTAGGACTGAATAAGGGGTTATCCAGAGACTTCAGTCCCTTTGGCCTTCATCTATCATTTTCTAACACATGTGATCAAATAAGCGAAGAGAGAGAAAGTCACATTCCCGGTTACAGTTCTGGCAAGCTCACCCTATAATAACGCATTATGTCACTTTCCCGACTTGATTAGCTCACTCGGGACTCGATCATAAGTAATCAGTTCCTTGCTTTTCTAAGTATTAGACAATTTCCCCGCCTTGAGTGAAATTGAACGTACCTTGGCTTTAGTCCATCAGTATTTTTGCTGTAAGTTCAACAAAGCAGCTTATTTTATTTTCTTATTTTTTGTTTGTGAATAAAGGAATCCCGCCGATTCGTTTGTTTTTGTTTCTTGCTTTTTTCTGGATGAAGGGGAAAAAAACGTGAATTTTGCGGCTTTTTAAGATCTAGTTTTTCGGAGTTCGCAAGCCGTTAAAACACGGATAGGAGGCTTGTAACAAATGAAGTTTCTCCATTTCTCGTGGTCCTCTCCTTCTTTTTTCTTTCTTGTACTTAAAACATTTTCCAATAATTTCCTCTGGGATTCAGGTACACTCCCTTTTTATTCATTGATTCTTTAGTCTAAAGGCATGTAAGATCGTATATTTTGCGATTTACATGAAAATGACTGCTGTGCCGTCGAGCTAAAGTTTATTCCCGGAAAATTAAAGTATAAAACTAATGATGTGCCGTGCCGCCTGGCCGGAGTTATTCCCAGGAATAAAAGTATATTCTAATAATGATGTTTCATCGGGAATATTCCCTACAGAGTAAATTACCAGGAATAAAGCAACACTAATGAAAATCAAGTCACATTCCAAAACTGTTTGTATTCTATTTACATTTTAAGTTTAGAATCATGCAACATTCTCGGGCGATTGGTACCCTCTCCTCATTTCCCATGACGTACCTTTAAATTATTGTCCACGTCCTCCTGGATGGGAGTGTTCATTCCTTTTACGTTTATCCTCATGATTATCTATAATTCTCACTCACAGCGTGAATCAAGCTGAAACATTTTGAAAAGTTGCAAAAATGAAGAATTCTCCACAACAGCTTCAAGTTACTCCTGAAGTTATTTAGTTGATGGATATAACCTAAAGGTTTTGTGACTTTCGGCATTTTGCAAATTAAATGTACCTAATCTTCATTAGATTCATTCATTTGAGTTACCTATACAGTTATACATCCGAACAGTACAACTTAATAAAATAAGGTTCTGAGGGTGATTTTTTTTGCTTGTTAATTTAAAGCTGTCTGTCATAAAAACAAGGTCTATGATAATGATCAATTTTGAAAAAAAAAAAAATGATAGATACTTGAAACTGTCGGATTACCAGATAGCTGTAAATGTTTCAAATGGCAATAGAAAAAATCAAAATGAAATTGCTAGGTGCAAGGGGGGAAAATTTCATAGCCCAATTTTTCCGAACCACGACCTCGTTGTCGGTGGCAAACCAGCGTATTCTATTCCAACATTTATTATAAACTCTCTCAATACCATGTTTTGATATAAATAGTAACATTTTTTTGATATATTATTATTAGGACAGAATATTTAAGTTTTTACAAATGAACCGCTCTCTACATTGAAAGGGTCAAAGTTCCATTCAAAGAGGATCCCGATGCACCAGAAAGCAGTCATTATTGTGAAGCTCACTTTAAAATAAACTTCTTCAGAAGTAAACTTCCTACGTTTTGAAAAAAATATCGTGTTCGTGATAAACGGATTAAAGCTTTGAAATGAAAGACTAAATTTAAGTTACTGATATAAAATTAATTCACAGCGGTAGTGAATTAACCATTATTTTAGAAATTGTAATGGATCTTAAATCTTACATGATTCTGACAAAATTTAAAATGACTGCATCATAAGAAAATTTAAGATCCTCAGAAAAGTTCAACGCACAATTAAGTCTCTGATTTTTGTTTTTATTGTATATTTTGTTCTTTGTGTTTTTCTTTCAGAATTTTCAAATAACATCGATTTTTCTGTGAATAATTTGTTTTAGTGAAAATATTCAGCCAAAGAGCAAAATATAAAGATAGTTTTGGCACGGTTTGTTTACAAGGTAATTGAACTTTCTGACGTAAACAGAGACATGGGAAACAGATTAAGATTGGTGAATACCTGTTCCTTGGTAAACGACGAAAACAATCTTTCGGATCCACAAAATGTGCTTGAGGCTGTCGACAAATGAATCAGCCTTTATTATCACTGAAGTTGTCGCTGTCACGGAGACTAATTGCCGAGTCTTTCAGTCGTTTCGAAGAGGACCACAACAATCTCGAGAGCATGATGAACAACTATTTCAAATGCGTTCAGTCGGGTAATCAACTCGGGGCATTTAGCGACGGCGTCGTAGCCCGTCTTACACGTAATCACAGTCAACTAGAATGTCGTTTACCCGCCGAACTTTCCGTTCCATTTTGATTGTCTTTTTATTCTTCTTTAGGTATCCTTTTCGCGAAGGAGGAAAACTTACGTGAGGACAGACGCAACACTAAGATGTTTTTCTCGGTAGACTGGTGTGAGACTGATGAACTTGCATCGGTTCCGTCGTAAAATTGCTCTAACGCAGCCGCCCGCTTCGGCGTGTGAAGGGATCGATATTCGTATTCGTCGCTAGCGTCGCGGCTTTGCGGGTTGCCGGGTTGCGCCGTCTAGGTGTCGGTTCACCAGCCCCAGTTTCCGCTATGGCGAGGCACGGCGGGCGGCGTTGGATGCATTTCCCGCCGAACGCTTCCCTTGACGTACCACAGATAGCGACAGGGTAGATTTTTGAGCGGCAATCTTGATTTGCTTAACATTCATGGTGCGGCACAATGCCGCGCTGTGATTATGGAGAGTGCTCATTTTATGAGTGGATTCTACGTTACTGGCACTGAATTTTCAAAATGCAACGGGTTTGTTCCGAACTTTTGCAGAAGCGAATTGGAGCATTAAATCCATTGCAAAGTGATTAAAAAATTGCGACGTGAGAGCACTTTAAACGACTAAAAATCACTCCTATGAATTTAATGGAATTCACGACAAAAAGAAAAAAAAAGACTGGTAGAATTCACCATCTTCATATCTGATTTTTGGAGTCTGCTATCAAGTGTGGTAAATTTTACCATCATATGGTAAATGCAACCTACCTTGTGATAAATTAAGATAACCTGTTGGTACATTTAATCACAAGGTACTATCGGCGAATTAAAGATTGTCGCGAGATTTTCACGAGCTACGTTTCGCCTTCAAGGTTCTGGTTCGACCACTCTTCGTACTCCTCACACCTTTTTGGTGAGAGGCCAATGCGGGTGGAGTGGGAAAGCCGTTGCAGATCAGTCCCACACTTGCACCCATGACTGAAAATGAGTTAAAATCTCGCGACAATCTTTAATTCGTCGATAGTACACGTTGCATTTACCATACTTGATAGCAGACTCAAAAAACAACTATGCGGATGGTAAATTCTACCAGTCTTTTTTTTCCGTGTAAGAAGAACAATTCGAGTTGGAGTGGCCGGCCTAAAGAGGCTTTTTGAAAACTTTACAGGAGGCGTATAGAATTGATTTTTGGAAGAAATGGCTCTATCGTTTGGAGGATAGATTATAGCTGAAAGCATTGCCAGAATAATGCCTTGGTAAAAATGGCCCAAAAAGTCTAAACTGCACAGGAAGTCATGAGCTCCCACGAGGAATTCATGAGAACGTATGTACTGAGAGGATTATTTTTTCAATCCAAGGTGTATTTCGTTTATGTTAAAGAAACTGCACAGTGAAATATTAACTTAAGGGAAATTCTTTCAACCCAAGAAAATGTCTGCTGCTACAAGTAAAAGATTCCTTGTTGTGACAGTGATTCTCCTTCATGCAATCAGAATTTACTTCGCGCAAGGAAAACTGTCACAAGTAAACGCGTTTCCTTGTTTTTAAAGATTTCTCTCAATGTGGGAAACCATGATTCGACTCCATGGGCTCATGATTAGAAGGGGCAAACCCATGTGAGACCCATGATGACACCATGACCTCTCATGGGCGCCCGCCGCCCATGCTTTTTCATGAAGCCCTATGATTTCCCATTGGGTTTCTCATGAGTTCACGCATGAGAAGAACTCATGATTTCAAACGCAAAGGTTATATGATTTCTCATGAATCATTTTTATACTAACGTTAGAAAGACCAAAAGCAATAAAAAACGAATGTAACAAAATGAGTTAACTAGAACAAAGTTAATACTCAACACAGAGCCTTTTTACGCTAATTGTCAGTCAGGACTGCGAGGCACGCGCCGGCCGAAGTAAACATTTTATTTTGTTCCACGGTCCGTTTCGTGCACCAGAGTGAGGTGAGCGCAGAGTAAACAAAGCCTGACGTGTCACCAAACACCTTACTGGAAAATGTTTACCATGATTGTGATATTGTTGTTTTTTTTTGTCCCCCCCCCCCATTCTGTTTGTAGTCGAGTGCAGCACAGTTTTGAAGTCTATATTAGTCCTTCAGCCAAATCTGCAGTCAATTATAACACATGAACTTAAATAAACCTCACAAAAGTGCAAAATTTGTGCAGTTTATGCCAATTTTAGCCGATTGGTATTTTTCACCAATCCAGTTTTCAACCCAACTGCTCCTTAGTCCCCAACCGCAATCCTTTAAATTAATGCTAAAAATTTCTTTAGTTAGGCATATTTCCTAGTAATATTTTGAAATTCATCATTAAAAATGTCTGGTAACGTTGAACTTTGTTCAGTAGAACTTATTCAAAATATATCAATATTATGAGTGCGTAGTGAACACTCAAATTCGTTGTTTCCATACGTTTAATTCAATTTTTTTAAGCTATCAGTCACTCGACTGATTTGCCGTACTTCTCTCCACCGCTGACTACCTTGATTTTTTTTCGTCTGTACATATCTCTCACAACCTACAGCCAGTGGCGCGGCGTAGCGTGCAGCTAGGCAACGTTGTATTGTGTCCATTTACACCCGTATAAAAGGTCGAATGCGAAGGTGTTCACCGAACACCCTATCGTTCGATCTTTTTCATGGGATTAAATAAACTAACTACAACGTTGCCAAATAGCACGCTACGCCACTGCCTACATCCCGAATCTTTTGTCCTATTACACCAATCTCTATCGCAGTCGCCCTCTGCAGGTTTTGCTTCCTAAACGCCCTTTCAATTGATAAGTTACTATTCCTGGATGTCTTACTACATATCTTATAAGTCTACTTCTTCTTATCATGCACTGATAGTTTCCATACGATTTTTCCCTCCCCTATACTCTCTCTAATACCGATTCATTCGAATCCTTATTTTATTAACCCATCTTACTTTAAGCCAAAAGTCTATGCAGGGTGTTTCAGACCACAGCTGGCCAGCTTTATTTGTGGACAGATTTCATTCAACAGCCATTTTGAATTCTATTAAACGCATTATTTAAGTTTTTGGATGAATTTTGAGACTTTTTGATGCTTCCAATGTGATTTTCCCGCGATTTAACATCGAAATCGACCCTCCGTAACGCCATAACAAAAGTTTGAAGACCCATGGTTCAACAACTTACGCCCTGTCAAATTAGTGGTGGCTCGTGGATTTGACAACAATGTTTTCCTCGATTTGAACCTGGATTTGGCAACGATGTTTTCCTCGATTTGAACCTGGATTTGGCAACGATGTTTTCCTCGATTTGAACCTATATGTTCAATAACAATGTGTTGTTGATGGAGTATTGCTTCACTGTAGAAATCAAACGCAGGGGAAAAAAAGCATTGCTGCCCAAATGCACGAGCCGTCACTAGAAAATTCACCTTCGTGAAAGGTTTGCTCACTCAGGAAATGATAGGAAATAATGACAAGAGAAATTTATTTTTGTACAAAATTTATATTGAACATTTTTATGTCCAAAACAAAAATAAAAAATTATAAAATTTCATAATAAAAAAAAAACAAACACAATTCAATTTTTTAGCTTCTCTTAGAGAGGAAATAAATTACTGTAGCATCAGTATTTAAAAACTTGCCGCAATAGTGACAGCGAAACTTGAGCGACAGATTATAAAGTGTGAAACTTTCAGAAAAAAAATTTAGCTCGATTCTTTAATAGTTGACAGTAATTGAGCTAAAAGAGGGTGCATTAAATAAACTTGATAGAGGAGACGAAAATTGCAGTTGTTGCATCTTCCTCAATATCGTTGCAAAGGTTGCATGGAAAATATGTCAGTAACATTGTGGAACATAAAAATTTAGTCACGAACACAAAAACGCATTGCTGAGCTTAAATTTGATTTCTACAATTTCCGGGCAAACTGCTTCTTTTTTTCTATCAATTACTGCAGAGTTAACTACAAAAAGCAAGTAAAAAACAATGATAAAATAATACTGCATTAAAATACATTGGTATTTATTTAGTTATCACAGAAAATAAATTTATAGAGAGAAATATGTTGAGCATTCTTTTGATAAAGCGAGTAGGTAATTTATTGTCATCCTTGCCGTGAATAAATTCGATAATCAATAGCTTCGGCATAAAGGTAATAAATTAATTGTCATCTATACGAATACTCTTGCAAATAATTGTAAATTAAGGGGTGAGCATGGCCGAATTCCCCAAAGTTGTAGAGATATTTCGAAGAGAAAACAGGAAAAAGATGGGTAACTTCCGTGAGTTAAAATATTTCTAAAACAATCGTTAAACGACAGTCCGATACTTTTCACATAAAACTGAATAATTTTATTTTACATCAGCATAAAACGAAAATGACAAAATTAAGTAGTTTAAGCTAAGAAGTGACTAATTTGGAATGTAAAAATCACAGCTTCCGAATTTCTTTTTTGAGAACATTTACGGAGGGTCTTTAAAAAAAAAATGAAAAAATATAGCATTCATTTTCACGATATGAGTTGGTAAACTTTATAATTTCTATTGTACTCTCGTCTTGTAAGAAAGAGCAAAGCATAGTTTTGAGTTCAGGTATAATAGGTACTCTCAGTAAAAAGGCAGTCTATAAATTCCGATTTAATAAATAGTATTTTAAAAAAATATAGAGATCTGAATAACTATTCCTAATGAATTGACTTCGTCTAGATTTTCAATGCATTTTATTGCTTCTCTGACTGTTATCAAGGAGTGAAAATTTTGAAAAACACAACATTAATTCTAACTGTCGATGATGATTTCTTTTCCTTTTCAATGATAGTAAAAAAATATAATTAATTGAAAATAAAATTTCACTTTCTGGTAGAAATATGTACATTTTTACAACTAAAAATTGACTCAAATATTAAAAGGAATAATAATCATATTTACACAAATTATTACATCTAATGACTACCAAAGCACTCAAAATATGGTTGACTTAGTTTTGAATAACAGGAATAAAAGCAACAGGAAACTATAAGAATCGTTTGTTCAAAAATAGTAGATTTCGTTTGTACAAAATGTAAGAGTACCATTCATTCGTTCTGCGGGAATGAGAAAGATTTAATAAATAATTGACATAAAATGTGAGTATAATTTCTGACCTCTAAACAACGAAATTTTCCCATTCTTCAGCGAAACTCTCTTAAAAAACTGAGAATCCTCGGTGAGAAAATAAATCCGATACTACAAGAAAGGATGTTGAGTAAATGGTTTTCAATGGTTTCATTTCAAATGGTTTCGCTAATTAATCTGATTTTCTGATAATAATGTGGTAGGTACAACTATAGTTTAGTCGACCATGTGATGGTAACCGAGATGATTTTCCCGCAAATTTCAAACATTGTTTAAAAATGATTGAACATATTTGGTAAAAATATACAATAATTCTTCACTTAGTAACATAATTAAATGTCGTATTGTAATCAGAATTGTTGTTGCTGTTTTCCCCCTTCAATTTTGCTACTTTTCCATCAAGAGCAGATTAATTCTGCCTTATGAAATCATTTTTGAACCGATTTTTTTTCCTGCTACGCAAATAAATTTAATAAGCAACCTCAGCACCCCAAGGCCTGTAGGGTTTCATCTGTGGGCCCTGACCATGACTGTAATTGGACTGGGGATTTGTGGGTAAACTGTGATGATGATACGGGTTCATCGATGGGTTTTGGTGGTGGTAACTTTGGTGGTAATTCATCGCCGACGTCACAGTCGTCAGAGGGGTGAGAGTATGTGAGGTGGCCGACGACGAATGGGGATGGTCCTTGATCATAGAGGGCGGTGAAGATTCACATGGTGTACTAGAGCTGGCCGAATTATTGAATGAGGAGCTGTTGTTCATTGATGAGCTGTTCATCGAAGAATTGGCTAAAGAGGACCCAGATGAGTCCAGACTAGATTGGTGAGAATGAGGAACCGTCGACGAGGACATGAGCTGGTGGGTCACCGGTGACATTGGAGTAGGAGGGTAAAGGTTCCCGGCGTTTGCTCCGGGGGGAGGGTTGCCAGGATACCAGCTGGAAGGTTGCTTGGCCGCAAGTTCCCTTTGAGCGGCGAAACATTGAAGATGTGACATAAGCCTTAACCTTAGAGGATCTTGGATGTCTAAACCTTCAACAGTGACTAAATACCTCGCTACTTCAGCTGCGCATTCTCTGAAGCCAATATTATGATAGTCCATCGCGTAGCTGTTTTTCTTCGATGGGTCAAAAGCGTCAATTCCTGGAACAGAAAAAAGAAGAGACTTTGATGAGAATACTGCAGGTATGGCTCAATAGACAGAAAGAGAAAAGAATTTAGTGATGGTTACGGACTGCAAGTTTTCCCTACTTTCACAATTTACCGCAGTCATAAGTGCTATAGCTACGAGTGAATTTATGGGGACACCCCTGCTTTGCTTTCCCCCTATCCATCCAAGAGAATTATTCGTATATATACTTCCGAATCCAAATAACCAGCGCTTGACGAGAGGTGCCCTTGTGTGCGTTTTTCTAGAATCATTTGACCAGTTTCACGTTTGAAAACTTTCGTAGAAACCAACATATAAAGCATTCATATAAAGAATATAACAGTACCTTTCAATACCCAACAAAATAACGTTTACGGCATGAAAACTAAATTTAGAGTAATAAAACTTTTATAGAGTTCAGATAAGAAATACAATCCTTACGAAACAAAGACGTAAACACATGACTGCGGAATGATTGTCTAGCCGCATAATTAAAGAAGTGTGCCCCCTCCTCCCCCATTAAAACATAACCCTTCGCCATTGAACGTCTGCATTACCTCTATGAGAATCAAGACTTAAACGATCAAAAAAAGAAAGGCATGATATAAATACGGTAGATAATGAGCCGCTACTCCTCTCACGAGATAAAATGTATTACAATGTTAATATGCCCTCCAGATTAGACTTGACTCAGTCTGAACTTAGCTCAAGATAAACATGAATCAACGCCTAAAGCTCGTCGAATACCCACTTGATGAACCAATGAGAGCTCAAAATCGACGAGAATAAAAAGTCTGACAAGAATATCCAGAATAAAAGCAAATTTAGCAAATGAAGAGAATCAATCAAAAAGCAACGAAAAATTGAATTATAAGAATGAGGAATTAACTTGTGTAGACTTTTTTTTTTATTTCCCTGATGCCCCCCCCCCCCGCGAGGAAGGAAACTTGTATTACAGAGAACAGATAAATTGTATGGTCTCTCAAGGAAGCGGTCGAATCTCTGACTTTTTCGTCCATCAGTCAAATCATCGTTGAACTCACTTTCGAAATTGACAATGCTGCATTTGGTCCATTTTAACGCATGAAAAAGGTCGCACTGCAGCACACACACAGAAAAAAACAAAAAACCGTTTCGGTAATGCTGACAAAACTTTTGGTAGAAAAATGACACAGCAAGAGACTTCGGAGCTAACCAAAGGTTTTGAACGGCTAACTAAAGAGATTTTTCTGTATGAAGCAAAAAATAGTTGATTGGCTCGACTAAAATAATTTACTGGGTCAATTCTCTACCAAAAGTTTTGTCAGTGCTATCAAAGTGAACCCCCCCCCCCTCTCTCTTCTTTTCCCAATGCAGTGCACGCCATATCAAATCGATATTTTGCACACGTTTTAATGGACAAAATGCAGCGTTGCTAGATTGCACGTGACTGCTCGGGAATTTCTTCTATGGTGCACGCGCGTGTGCATAAAAAGTGAAAGAGGGTCGAATAAAGCTCGATAAAAGAAAAAAGGGGGGGGGCTCGGCGAGAAGAATGAACGAGACATAATATAGGGACGGTATTAAAAAAAAAAAAAAAAACAAAAAAAAAAAACAAAAAACAAAAAAAAAAACCAAAAAACAAAAGTAAGTGAATAAAGAGTAAGAAAAAGAATAAGAATAAGAAGAGTAGCAGGTTTGATAGTGCTGCAGTGTGGCTGAGGTATTATTTTTATTGTCACTTCCATCGACCATCATCCAGCTCTCATGGGCGACTATACTCGGGCATTGTATCCCGATAAAGCACCCGGTGTAAGTACAGAGGAGGAGGAGGAGGAGGAGGTGGAAGAACCGTGGCGCGAAGATGTACTTACGAGTACACGAAGGTAGCTGGCCAGGGATAGTAGAGAATGAAGGGGAGGGGTAGGGTGGTGAATTAAGGAAGGAGGGGGGCCGTGGGAAACCAGTGAACCAGACCGAAGAGGAGCTACCGCGTCGCGTCGCGCCGCCGTGTAGCGCACCTCCCTCCAAACCCGCGAAGTGCTTGCACGGGCACTCACTCTCCGCGGCAACGAAAAACCCGGCAGTCAGCGCGGCGACTCACGGCTCACAGCTCGCCAACTCAAGTTACTCAGCAACAAGTCGCGGCAGCTGCCTCTCTCTCGCTCTGATCACTCTCATCGCCCCCTCCCCCTCCCACCGCACCTCACAATCACGCACTCACACTCCCACCGTTACCGATTCATGTTGCTGACCACCCCCGCGACCCTCGATTTTTAACCCTGCCCCTCCCTTCCGCCTCTGAGCCCAAAAAATCCCACGCGTAAGGCTATGAGCTTTCTAGTCGATTGCCGAGTTCAGATTTTTTTTTTTTTTTTGCAGAAGGGAGAGCAAACAGTGGTGGGGGAAGGGAGTGAAATTCGGAGTTGAGTGCTTGATTCACAAGCATTTTATGCAGGCTTCAAGATTCGAGTGTCCCTAAAAAAAAGGAACATTTTTTTCGAAGGAATTTTAAAGACGCTCTTAAGACATAGCACAATCACAATGCTATCTTTGTGCATTCAAAATAAACTAGGAATCGGGTCACTGGCGTTTAATGAACACTTCTATCCAATTGAACGACGCACTATGGTCTGAAATTGAAAATAAGTGGCCAAAAATCAGTGGAAAACAGCCATAAAAAATCATCGTTGACGACTTTTTAAGATTGTTTTAAAACTTTCCAGTGGCATTTTTTGGTTTTAATTACTAGTTTAGAGGGTTCTCTGTGATTAAACTTCGTCTTAAAAGTTTGTAAATGATAAATTTGTGAGAAATTCACTTTCTGATTTTTGGCCACTTTTTGACGATTTCAGACTGTAGTGCGACGGTCCATGCGTGATATTTTGAGTGTAGCTGAATTAATTTCCAAAACTCTGGATACTTCATTGGACTGGTCTACCTATTAGATGTATCGTGCAGCGTTCGATCTGTACGTGGGAGTCAATAGAAATAGGAAAGCTTTGTTTAATAGAGGTGGCAATGCAAGCAATCATTATCCATTTTACACGAACTCAAAAAATGTACGTAAGGCGAGCTAATATTTACGACGGCGGCGTTTCAGTCGGGTTGTCGGACTTGCATGACTAAAAGTCTCGAGTTCAGCCGAGGTTTGAAAGATTTTCTTTAATAACCAGCTACTGGATTTTTTTTTTTTTTTTTTTCTTTTCTATCAATGCTTGGATGGACCCTCCACATTGTTAAAATGCACAAGGAGTTGGTCGAGCAAGTTGCAAACACGATTTTTTTCTTTCAATTTAAACGAGCGGTAGGCGAGCCAAGACGATTATTTTAACAACACAACCGGTGTTCCTTGATGAGTGGTAATAATAATCAGATCCCGTGGAGGAGGTGACCTAGTGTTTACAAATAAAGATGCGCAGAAAATCAACTTTGAGATTGTTGAAGATAAAACGCGAAACACTTGTATTTAAAGTGTAATAAAATCGGCGTATTTGAATAATAATACGGGGGGGAAAAAAAAAAAATGCCACCGGGCGGCAGTTTTGACATGACAGAAAGAACGACTCATATTCACTATCGGATATACGGTGGGGTAAAGGTTATAAACCTTCCCCCCTCAAAAAAAAAACAAAAAACAAAAAACACTTCCCCCATCTAGATTTTGCTCTCATTTACTAAATGGGCACATGACCCCCTCCGCCCCTCTTCTACCCTCAACAAGGGGGGGGGGGGGGTGTCATTGAGTTTGGCCTCGACAAAATGCATAGGGGATCGTAGTACTTTTAGCCCCACTCAGTGTATAGAGTTACGAATATGGAGAGAATTATATGATCATTTTCGTTTCGCTGTTGGTCATGACGTAGGTAGAATTTTATGAGGCCATGAAACCAATCATCAAGAGATATGTTCCATCTGTATGAATTGAGTTCTTTGGAATTTCTTTTTTAAGTTAGGGGTTCAAAGGATTGTTTAAATTGAGGATTTTGAACCACTTCATTCAAAGTCACTGTATGTCTACTTTCACATTTTAAGTCGGTGCATAGTGTTGAAGATGTGCTTGATGTCATCTTTCTAAGGCCTCTTCAATAATTTTTGGTCCTGCACGACTTGCATCCCTCGCCTAATCCATCCACACTTCGCGTCAACTAATTAGAGCAGAGGATTGGCAGCAGGTCATGTAGTATGCACATTAAAATCTGGCAACGTGGCACAGTGGGGCGAAAATAGCAGTCTCAGTGACTAATAATTTACATCACCTCGAGCTATTGCCTAAAAGCTTTTAAAACCAAGTTTACACATGAAAACCACACCCATCGACGAGTTTCGGGTACAAAAGACAAAATGGGATTCTAAAGTATAAGTTCTGAAAGCTTCTAATTGATTATTTTAGGTGGTGTAGACAAATTTAATTTTGGTCGCGCAATCGGTCATTCCTGACCTTCAGTGCGCCTCTCGTTCGACGCTGCATTTCTACTTCCGCTGGTCATTTTCGAGAGACGATTAATTGGGTCTCAGAAGCTGACAGGAATTAACGGGGAAGGTTGCGCAAGAGGAAAAGAAAGAGGGACAGGGGGTGGGGGGGGGGGGGGGGTGAGCACTCAAGGAGGGCCGGAAGTGCCGGGAAGTGTGTGATGGTTGATGGGTCAGTTGGGCGGCCCTGTATACTATAGTGTATATTGGTCTGGTCTGTGGGAAGTCATAGTTTTGACCTCGCAAGTTGAAAGGGGGAGAAGCACTTGTAAACGCTCTTCCGCTGAACCGGTGCGGGGCTACGGGACAGCAAGCGGGACATGGTCATGACACGCCGGCCGCTGCGCCTCGCCTCGCCACCCCCGCACCGCACCGCACCACCCCCTCTTGCCATCTCCTCCTACCCGCTACCAACAGGTGTCGACTTCTCTTTTTTCCACCCCATGATTCGCTTGTCTCACGGTGTGTGGAAGCATCCCGACATCGTTTCACTCTGTTGCTTGTTTTACGATTCAAAATTGACGAGTCTCCCTAAAAAGAGGGGTACCTTATCCCCCCCACCCCATTGCGTGTACAGTAAACATAATACCGAGGCCAGAGATTACCTCTGACGACAAATATACGGCGCAAGTTAAAAGTTAGATGGCAAGAACACAAATTGATACAACCCCGAAACAAATACGAGATAAATTAGATTATACAAAATAAAGCATGCAAAGATTAGGTTGCAAAGATTAGGTACCCAATCCATGATAGACAAATGGAGGTCAAGTGTGCTTCAGGATTCTACTTTTATGACAGCGACATGCGTAATGCGTGTTGCTTGCCGATCGATTTTGACCTTAAACATGGATTTGTTGCATAATCTTTGGCCTGTTTAGTGTAGGTTTATACACTTGTCAATATAAATCACCAGTCTACACTTGGAGAAGTTACAATCTTACGAACTCTCAGCACTCTTTAGCTGCTGACACACGTAAGTACTACCCGGCAGTCTACAACTTGCATCTGTCATATAGGAATGCCTCTTCAGATTGTGACCTGCATTAACATGGATTATTTTGCATATCCATTTCGGAGTGCAGACGACACTCGTCAACCGCGCATACGAGTGTTTTAAGTTTACTTTCGTGGTCTCACTTCCTCATACAGATCAAGTGATGTAGAACTATAGCCGAATTCGAGGAATCGAACTCTTGCGTTTCCGTAATTCTATACTGAAAGGGTTAATCCACGCAACCTCGCGGCAGTTCAGGCACGGAGTATTCTGCGGTGGAGTTCTGGTCCGGCCGCGGCAGGCGGCAACAGGCTAGCACAGAGGATGATGTTGATTCTTCAAGACGCATCAGACAGAACCAATTACAATGACTTGTCGATAGTGATCAAATGCGTTTCATCCTAATGCACTTGAGCCGCGTCCAGCTATATGGATGGACCCCCCCCCCCTCTTCTTACGTCGCTCAGTTGCTCATCCCGTTCGCGTTCAGGTCACAATGACCATCATCCGATGGGAATTGGGCACCGCGAGATGATCCCGATCTGACGGAGGACTCCGCTCCCTCACTCACCTTCTCCTACAAACCTCTTTTCCCCCCTTCACCCTTGAATACCGCCTTTTCCCGGCGATTCCAACGCAACGTCAGCGCGGTCAGCGTGCGCGGAGCAGTGAGCAGTCCCAGTCCGGCACCGCGACTAATCCCCCCTGCTCCCCTTATTACCCCCCCTCCCCCCTGCACTACCACGAACGCGTGCAGTGTCGTATTGCAGAAGCAATAATGTACCTGCGTCTTGCCACAGCACGGAGGAACACGCTTCAAGATTGTCATGTTGAACAGCGAATAGTTATATTTCGCGTAAGTTATTTCCCTTTCCTCGATCTCTTTTTCCCCGAAGGTACATTCAGAAAAAAACAAATCCGGAGAAGGATCAAAATCACACTGGAGCATGGGCGCACCCGGAAGGGGGGGCAAGGAAAATTCAATAAAGCTTTTGTACAGAAGTAGCCTAATTTGATTCTCAAAATTTTCCGGGGGTGGACCCCTTTAGCTGGGGGGTGCCCCCTCACACCCCCCTTTAGCTGGGGGTTGCCCCCTCACCCCCCATATGAAATGGCAACTCGACCCCCTCCCCCCATACTGAAATCCTGGGTTCGCCCTTGCACGGGAAGGAGGATGAGACAGTTTAATCCCTGCAGATTACGAGACACTTTCAAGCACTTAACCATACTCTGACTCATAAAGAATTCTGAAAAAGTCGAAAGTAGCAACCCCCTGCCCCCTCAAACGTGTTCTCCAAGAGCTCCGAAAATCTCTCTCAGAACACTCAACAAAGAGATTTTACGTACGCACAACTATCTAGTTTATCAACATAAATTAAATATGCTGATGATTTATGCAACCGATTTAGAAAGCTGTAAATGTGAAGCACCTTTCGTTAACTTCCTAATTTTGGTGTTCATTTAGACTTAAAGGTATCTTTTTTGTACAGTTATAATTATTCTTTCTATTCTTTAGGGTATAAGAGAAACAATAAAATAAGTAAATAAATGCTCCCATTTTGAAGGAAACTTGTGAAAAAGAAAACGTTCCTCTTCTTCATTATTTTTTTTTTTTGCTCGTTCACCTCTATTTAGCCTACGATATGTCATCCTAAGGCAAAACCCTCCTCAGATCCGCCCCTGACCCAAAGATTCAATACGTACTTGCGGAGACAAAGATACCTAGCCAGGGCATGCAATAAGCTATGCACAGCATCCCATTCAACGCGTGTATTAGGTGTGTTGCGTGTTGCATACTCTGGCCAGGTATCTTTGTCCCCGCTAGTACACTTGATAATTATTTACCACCTCAAAGGTTACTCTGGAGATTCATCTGAGGAACTAATTCTTCTCTTCTCTTTTCTTTTCTTTCAAGCGGTTTTAATTGATTTTTTTAAAGTTCCTTCTGGCAGCGTCGCATTTGTGCCTCACTATCAGTACAGAGGAATAAACTCATACACCTCATTTCTTCCCGTCTCCCTCTCTCCCTCATTCACTCCCTCTTCTGTCCCTCTGCACCTCCGTCTCCGTCCACTCTCTCATCTGTCCAATTGTAAATAGGCGATGAGATTGACTCGGCGGCCGCTCGACGCATTCCATTACCATGGCGAATGCGTCTCCCAGTTGACTGAGGATGACCAGCCAAAAAAGAAATAATCTGATGGCGGAAAAAGGAGAAATGAGAGCCTCGCTTGGAGTGGAAGGAATAAAGCAAAGAACGGAGTCGAAAAACGAAACGGTCAAAGTCACACATAGAGTCAAACACCCATCGACGAAATTTCAATCGTAAAATAGATTTTAGCCCCCTTTTACTTCTACAAGTGAATCGCAGTGGCGGCGCCTGATATTTGGCGAACATGCTTTTTTGCCATTTGAACCAATGGAAAAGAATCGATTTTCTCAGGGATTCATTAAATTCCCTGAAAATCGATTAGTTTACGTTGGATTAAGAGGCGAGATAATCTGTTGTTGCCACATTGCACTGCCACTGGTGAATCGTTAACCCTTTATGGACCAAGCCCAAGTATACTTGTTTTTCTCCTCCAGTCTATTTCACATCGTTTCTGTCTTCATTATCGATAAAAACAGATGTAATATAAGATTTCTTCGGGCGCCTTCAATGTATCGTATAGGCAATTCCAACTCCTCCGGCTACGAACAGTTAACTACCTTTCCTGCATTAACGGTAGAGTGGCTTTCTTTTGAAGTAACCTGGCCGTTAGAGGGTTAATAAAATGAGGAATCCTTCACCAATTGTTTCCTCAAATGAGCTCTAGGTACATACGAATTTGAAACTCAGACAACCGGAAACGAACTGCCGCCGTAGTCTTTTAACTTATTTGCCTGAATCTATTTGAAATATTGAACAAAGATATTTCAAAACATTAACAATTTTGAAAGTTCAAAGAATAGTGGACGGTAAACACCCTCAAATGTCAGCTTTTCCGCGAGTTTAAATGAACAAAACGCGACAATGCTACACAATTAAACAAAAGTAGAGCCAATAAAGCAGTCTTTAAAGAAATAGATAGCTTCGCAGAGCCAAATGTTTAGCTCTATCGAAGAAATGTTGCGGTGATACCAAAGCACTACTTCTGTAGCGCAAAAGTATGAAAAAAGGCTGACTCTACGGAAATAGTGCTTTTGGAACACATAACTCTTGCTCTGCTCTGGTAGAGCTGGAACATTTGTTGTGCGGAGCTATTTGAAAAGACTGGTTCGGCTGTCATTGAACGTATGTAGTTTTTTCAATGGTGACGAGCATCTGTTCCAAAATGAACAAATTGAAAATGAAGTGAGAAGGGAAATGCAAGCTGAAGTTGAAGTCATATAGAATCGGTATTTACCTTTAGCATGGACCATTTTTAAGTGATCGACTGTCATTTGGAGTATTTCGGCTTTCTCCAATTTGGCCGAGCCTTGCTTCTCGTAGGCTGAGGGCACTAATCGTCTAAGTTCAGTCAGACTCGTGTTGATCCTATCCCTTCGGCGTTTTTCGATGATACCTCTTCGCTTCTTCCGGCTTAACATTTGACAGCTATCGGCGTCACCGGGAGAGGAACAACTGAAAGAAAAACCAAAGAAAACGGAAAGCTTTAGTGATAGTATATACGATATACTTAGAAAAACATTGCTAAAGGGCAAAAATCTTATGATTTCGCACAATGATACACTAATCGTCCAATTATAACTGTTTATTATACGGTATAGGTGTGCCATTTACATTTAATGTACATATACATACCTGGGGTGGCTATAAAAAGTCCCCACTTAGAGGTTGGGATGGTTGCTGCTTGAGAAAATGAAGGGGCCTGTTCACCATTTGAGTGGCAATTTCCACACAAACATGTGATAAATAAAGTCGATTCAAAAGTAAAAATACATGAAAATGGGGATAGAAATAACCAAACATGAGGCTGGTGTTGAAAATTGAAATCGTACTGGAAATGGAAAAATGCCCCTTCAATTTCTCGAGCGGCAACCATCCTAACTTCTTTGAGGGGGCTTTCTTTGTACGTATAGTCACCCTGTATATGTACAATCACAATTCAACCAATATAATTATTGTTACAGCTCTTTTCATCCATCGTGTCCCTAGACATGGGGCAATCTGGCTTTGTTGTATTGGGTCCATTTAAATCCGAGGAAAAGATCAAGAAGAAGAGCGTGCTATAAATGTTTTCGAAGTCTACCTTTTGCATGGGTTTTAGGTTTAAAAGTACAGAATGTAACTTTGCTGGATTGCTTGCGTCTGAGACAATATGTAAATGCTTCATAATATAAGAACTGTTATAACAATTTGGGAAAAAAAAGTTTCTTTAAGCACTTCAAAAAGAATCAGAGCTACATGATCGTGTGATGTATCATTCGCTCATCTCATCTACGAATCCTGAGTTTGTTTCACCGAGTTTTTAATTATTAATGACTAAAAAAGCTGAACTAAACTAGATTTTGGTTGTGAATCAGAGGTGATTGTGAGGTAATTTTTTCTTCATTCCTTATAACATAATCTCATTTCATCAATCAATATTTACTTAATAAACAGTTGTTACTATAAAAAAAGATGCATTTTACAGAAAAGTTTGTTCATTTAAAATTACTTTTACACATATATTTTGAGCAATTTGTCTGATCTTTTTTTTCCAGAGCTGCATATCTACAGAAAGGTTAAAGAATGATTGAAGGAATGAATAAAAAGCAATGTTCAAATTACGGGAAACTACTGGACTCAGTTGGTGCTGATGAGCCATTGCCCTTTTTATCCACTTTGTGGTAGGTAACTGACGTGCACTTCAATGTTGCCAAATTTTATAAGAGACAAAAGGTAATAACTGCACTTTCCTTGAATCGATACAAAACAAAACAGACAAGGAGCAATATTACCATCGACCGTTAAAGGTTGCAGGCTCCAAATAAAATTAAAACGGTATAGTCTGAAGTGCAATAGATTTACTAAGCAAAGAATTCAGCAGTTTTTTTTTTTTTTTTTAAATAAACTTGGCAACAAAGAGAATTTAATCATTTGCACCTCGCACGTTAAGAGATTATGAGGCTTTTGCGTCTTTTGTGACAGATAAGCGAATTCGCCGTCTCTAACTTCTCTTAAAGAGGGCATCTCCTTGCTCTAATTCACAGTGTTCAAGCCTTTATTTTGCACACTTGATGTAAAAGTGATCGTTGGCCTTATTGGTGGGATTATTTTATATGACCGTGAAAAAAAAAAAGAATAGAAGAAGGGAAAAAGGGTGAAAGGTTAAAAAAAAAGGGTAAAAAACAAATCGATGGCGTCAATCGCTGCACTGTCCGGGACTAAAGAATTTACGATAAATCAGTTTCGAAAAAACACCTCAAAAGCCGTGATAAAAGGGAGACAAGGGTGGCCCGCATCACCAGCAGAGCTGCCTTTTTGTGGACGTTTAATTACATTTTATAATTCATCGGTGATCCAACCGGTTCAAGCAAAGATTACTAATTTGAATATTTCTATAGATCATTTTTAATCCACGGATATACATACAGTATTTTCTTTAACCAGTTTGAATCACCGATGAATTGTAAAATGCCATTAAAGATCCGCAGAATTGCATAAAACCGCAGAGCGAGCTGTGGGGTATGCGCGAAGATGAGAGGGGGGGGGAGGTAGAGTTTGCGATGTGTATCGCTGTCAAACTATCGATTGTAAAATTACACTGATTCAATGACGAATTAGAGATACAAAAATGTCAAATTGATTATAAAAGGATAATAGGTAAGAGTTTTCGATGTTCGATGCCATTTTATCTATCGTGATAACACACCGGCCTATCAAAACGAATACAATGCATCACTATATTAATACCATCTCTAATCCTGACGCAACGATATTATTTTGTTAATTAAAACGTTGCGACTAAATAGCGGTTAGGGTGCACAGTTTTAACGAATGCCATGTGCCGCGTCGTAAAAGATAGGATTGTCTTACAGCAAGCATGCATATTTTTTGTTTTTTTGTTTGTTTTAATGACGAACCTAATTCATAGCTTAAATGAGTCTTAAATATCTTACATTGTAAATAGAGAATGAATTTGAAAAGAGGGATGGAAAACAATACAACAGGTGCAAGGCGGTGCTTTTTGAAATCTATTACAACATAAGATATCTGATATAACATTAACGAGAGTTCGTTTCGGAAGTGTAGGCGGACCCCGACCAATAATCTTTGTGATTTTCACAACATCGATTTTTTTTATCGCATAATAGAAATGAGTAAAAATGAATTTGAGCTTTAGATTTTTTATTAAATAATGCTTTAAAATCAAAGAGTCAAAGGCAAGCTTTGTTTTGATTCGAAGGAATGAGAATTGAAAATTCGCCAAGACGCCAAAGATCATCGGTGAGCTCCACCTACACTTCTAAAACAAGCTCTAACGAGCAAGTGCAGTTTAACGTCATATTTTGCCATAAATTGTAACGATTTCTAATTGGAAAAATCTTCCTTCCCATCTCCGATCGTGACCGGAGAACAGCAACCTCACACGAATAAGTCGCGACGCGATGAGCTGCGAACGCCATAACGCCTTAACATAGATGCTTCCGTGTGCTTACGTTTAAAAACTTGGCGGCAACTTTAATCGGTCCGCAAGTACCGCGCTGCCGCGTCTTACTATTCACTCGTAAGTTAACCTGGTTGAAATAATGTTTCCCTTTCATTACTTGCTCACATTTGAACGGTTGTGTACCTACTTCAAATATTCGTCGTTCACTAACATTCAGAGCATTCAACAGTGAATGCAAAAGCAAAATAAATATACATAAGTAATAAACAATAATATAAGTTTTGACAAAAAGCTTCCGAAAACTTTTTTCGCACCTAAGAAGAAGCTACTGCATAGTTTGTGTGAAATGTAAACCTAGTGCAAAAATCAAATAAGAATGTGATTATTTGGAAGAACTGCCTTTCATATTCAACTGTTGCACCCCCAAGGAATGCCAATATTTACTTTATTGTATATATAACTGTGTTTTAGGTACTGAATAACTGTATTGTGTATTTGTTTATATGATTAAGAAGTTCACCTAATGCAAAATAATACAATCAAATCACAACAACTATACAGCGCATATTTTTTTCCTCAATAATTATTATTGAATAGCAGGATATGTTAAGAGCTCTAAATATGAATTGATTGAAAAAATGACAGCTTTGTATAAATTTTCAGCCAAGAAAGATATAACTTACTGGTCTTTGGATTCTTCTGAAAAGTCGTCATCACAGTCTTCGCTCTCTGATATGGAGCGTTTTAGTGAAAGAGAAGTCCTAGGTTGCGGTAAATTTGAGGCTGGGCCCCAATGGGGGTAACTCCAGTGGAATGAGTTTTGTTCGGGATTCATGATAGATTCCGGGGGTAAAGGATCAGAACCTCCCCGAGGCACAACTCGCCACAAAGCCACGATTAAATTAAACTGGGATTACACATCCAAGGATTGAATTAAACACACACAAATTTATTTCACTTCAACAAGTGTTTCGATTTAAACTATTGACCGTAAAATATAAATGATAAAAAACACTGTTTCATAAAAAGTTAAAATCGGAACATACACATTCAGCAGGTCGAACTTTCGTTTTCTATATCTTTTTGTTAATTTATACACTTTCGTCAAATTTAGTTCATTCAACCGGAAGATAACTTTTCAAGTTCAGTAAACTTGCACGAACACCAAACACAAACTTGAGGCACAAGACTTTTAATGTTTTTAGATTTGAGACACAGATATCACTGATAAGTCACAAATTTGTGAAACTATTAAAAATTTAAATGAAAATATCGAACAATGATCACTGATTAGAAACGGTTCATTTAAATTCAATTTGAGTGCGCATCGAACGGAAATATAATCACAGATAAACACAGATTGAGATGATTGGTTTAAGGACAACGGTCGGGGGTGGGTCTACGAAAATTTTATTTATCACCAAAACCGCGCAAAAATGCACTTTGCGAATTGGAATTCAGGGTGCGGTACACTTGTTTCGTTGATAAAGGAGGGACGTCGTTGCGTCTTAGGGCGGAAGACGTTTTACGGTGGTTTATCGGACGTTGTTACGTGTTGTCGACGACCGACGTACGGCTGACGGCGCGGGCGGTTGCGAGGAGACGGCGAGCGTCGTGGCTGCCGCGTGGACAAGAGGAGTGAAAATGAAGCAGAAACGTGTCGGTCGCGTTTCGGTGCGTGTCGGGGCCCAGGGCCGGGGCTTCCGAGGGGGTTGGAAGAGGCAATGAGGGATGCGGGCCGCGGGGTAGTAGGAGGAGCCAGCCACGCTTCAACTGTGGGAAAATATCTTCCTTCCATGTCCACCGCGTACTCCGCGAGAGTCCTCTCGGAGGGTGCCTCGGCTCCTTGCTCTCTGTGAGAAAACTACAGTTAACTATTCGATTAGGAGGGGAGGGCAGAGGGGGGATAAACATGAATGAAAACCAATTCACTGCCATTTCGCCCATTATACACTTACCTCTTCAAATACTTTGCGCCTATATGCCTTCTGCACTGAGGTCCCGCGAGTTCTGATCCCCCCCTCCCCTTCACCCCCCACCCACTCGTCGTTATACATATAACGCGGCCGCCTCATTTATAGTCACTTGCTCTTGACTTGCTTCCCTTTTCTTTCCAATTATACCGAACCCCATCCCCCGACCCTCGCTTTACCTTTGGCCTTATCTTATCTTCCGATCGAACCGCAGAAAGCGGACTTGTCTCCTCTCGCATAAACTCCATCTGGTGGTGGAGTCTTCTAATTCTTCTTCTTTTTCTTCTTCTCCTTCTTCTTCAATAAAAGAATCTTAGGTCTGAAATAACTTTCAATTCTTCTTTTTCCGAGTGACAATTTGTCAAAAATACGTATTTTACACAGGGAGAAAAAAAACCGAGATAGCATAAAGTTACTAGTTGAGAATATTTAAGTTTTGGTAAAGTACACCAAAATATGCCTAAAGTTAAAAAAAGTGTTGGATTCATTTATTCATTTATTTATTTTTTTAAAAAAATGTATGGTTAAAAACTTTGCAATTAAGATGCGCAATAGAACTAGCCAATTTCAGAACTGGTTCTATAGGATTGGAACCGACATTTTTAAAGTTCGAAAGTGGAAGCGGAACCAAATTGATCCAACTCCCGGAACCGATTCCGAAAATAAATTTCGGTCAACACCCCTACTGAGCCTTCAAAACATACTCATAAAGTCGTAAATGCGTTCTTATAAGAATCCGTCTTTTTCACAGCGCGTACGTAGTTTCTATACCACAAATAATAAGGGACTACTGCACATAATATCAATCGTCAAGTTCAGTCACTGAACAGAGCAACCAAAGATATTACAACAAGAACTATAAATGCAGTATATCTGGAGTTATATCTTTGGTTTTTCTCAGTTCGGAGAGTTGCGTTCCGCGCAGTTTTGCGTTTGGTTACTCGACTAACAGTGGCCGTTCAATTTTATTGAAATTGCGAGAGCGCTGCTTGAATTGGCGGATTTTAAGAAAGATATTTAAGACCTAACAATTAGATCTTCAAGGTTCTTAGGGTGTAATTAAGAAACTTTACTTGAGATCTGCTTGACGTGACTCAAACTTGAAAAGTCCTCCAGATTCAATTTTCAATCTGGAAACGCCTCGAGATTCTTCGAGGATTCTGAAGGAATTTTCAAGTAGGAATAGGCAGGCACGAATCGGCGATTCAGAGACGCTCTGAAATGACATTGTTTTATACTTAAAATAAATCTCAAGGAGATAATTTTAAGTCAGTTTGCTGGCTACTTGGAACTAAACTATAAAGATTTATCAAGATATTCGGATTTGTACGATGAGGGTATATATCAGAGTTGCAATTTTTTTTCACTCGACTCGTCGTGACTTTAGCATTTCTGAAACCAAGTCAAGTCAAGCAGATCTTAAGTAAAGTCTCCAGATGGGTCTCTCGCGCACTTTTGCTACGGCAATATCGAACCTTGATTTTACGTGAAAGAAACGTTCAAAAACCAATCATTAACTCAGGAGGAAATCAATTTCAAACAGCCCGCGCTACACTAGACACTATTTACACCGGCATAATACTACACAAAGACGAAACCACCATACATATGTTAACGACATCCATGTTGCGTAAAAAAAAATTGCAAAAGAGATATTCCTTCCTTGCGAGAAACGCTGAAATATTTAAACTTTCTAAAAGCAAAATTTTGCGATTGAGAAGTAAGATGAGTTGTCAATGGGCTATAGGTTTCCCTGTTATTCTTTTGTTCTAAATTAATCGTGGAAAACACGATTCACGCTCGATTTACAGCGGCTGAATGATAACACACGGAAATGGCCTTGTAGAGTTCGCAATAGTACCAGATTTAGCGGACTTCAGTTGAAATTTTGATGCTGATGAGAAGAAGGCGGGGGCTCTTAAACGCATGTGTGTGTGTTTCTCGGGCAAGAATGCCGTTTTGCGGATATTAAAAGGAATTTTTTTCTCCACTGATGGTTCCACCGGATGACAAAAAGATTACTCAGTCCAGTACAGCATGTGCCGATAACACACGAAAACACTTTGGATCGGTGACCTTTTCTCAACCGATTTAATTAACAGCGATAATCGGAATTCCGTCAAATTTTAATTTAACAGATGTGTTTCCATCGGTAGTCAAAAATAATATACAGATCAGATTATTTTCATGGGTTACAGTCACGTTGCTGATCAGGAGCGAGTTATCTTATCGTCATCACGCAGAATCATCGGTGAATTAAAAAAAAAAAAAAAAAAAAAAAAAAAAAAATCCTTTTCAGATCCGCAAAACAGATGGCAGGTCTGTTCTAATGTGTGTTGCTTACCCATTAGCGCCTCAGTCGTATTCATTTCATTCGATGGCCAGTGGCGGCTCATGCAATGAGGCAACAACGAATTCTCTCAATTTAAACCTATATGTACAACAATAAATCTTCTGGAAGCTGATTGAGCTATCGTGGCACAGGTTTCTATGGCAAAAAGTACCATTGCAAAATTGCACGAGCCGCCACTATAACGATGGTCCACTGGCACAGTGACACACATTACGTGAAATATCTACACATATATATTCCAGAGAAGTGTGCACCAGACCCGCCGCGTCGTTTAATTTTCCGACCTTGCGTCGGAGATGAAGATCATTCACAACAACTCACTGCCTCCGTCCCGCCAGGAAACGGGGGTAGTAGAAGTCGCGTGAACGCGAGACTTTCATTGTATAAATCACGCCTGAAGGTCGTTTCCAAGGACGAATTCTGAAGAGATAGCGGAATCCGCGGAATGTTCTCGCGGTCGGAAACAGCCAATGAGAGTGCCACTGAACGAATAAAAATGAAAAACGTGCGCGGGTGGGCGAGCGACGGTGCTGAATTCATTTGTGAGACGCGCGCGGCAACGGACGCACGGACAGAAGCAGAGGGAGGGAGGGGGCGGCTGACGCATGTTGGTGACACGCACACGACGCTGATGCATCGCGTTTATATACGTTACGTTGCCATCCTGCCGTGGCGTGCACCGACCTCACTCATTCACCGCGCACCGCGACCGCTCGCTGCACTGGCACTGGCCGCGCGTAGCATCGAGTCGTTGCCGCGGTTTGATGCAACCTGATGCATAGACAGAGGCGTACGTTCGGCGCGCGGCGCACTCCACGAGCGTAGGTCTCATCAGCGCCACCACCGCCTGCCGCTCGACACGAACGGCGCGGCGCGGCGCTGCCCGGTCGTCTGACCGCAACAAGTGTCAAGGACGCAGAGACGAACTCGGCCAATGGGTCGTATAAACAAACTTAAGCTTTAATCTAATACAACTTCCTCTTTTTAGAGTCTACGTCACAAACCAAAGCGCCGCCGCGGCGATAAAATGATGTTTACACATACATGAGAGTGCCTACGTATGTTTTTGATTTGCGTGGATAGTTCTCTCCGAGAGCGCTCTATTCCACGGAAAGGTTGAGCGTAAGATGTGCATGATGCAATTAGTTAAGCGGTGTACGTCAAAAGCCCCCTTTCTCAGTACAGTTTACCAAGCTTGAATGGGTTGATCAAAAAGGTAGTTAAGGTAACATGACGCACATTCCGAGTAAAAAAAAAAACAAGGTGGGAGTCGTTGTTTTCGGACTGCTGGAGATGAAGTTGGAGATGATGTTGGGTAAAATAATTTTAAGGATTTATTTGATAATACTTGAAGGTCCGTCAAGAAACAGTTTTTTGTTTCAACGAATTTTGTTATTCGGTTCGGGTAAAGATTTTTTCACCAAACTAATTGTTATGCATTTAACTATCTCATTTGAACTGTGTGTTCGGTAACGATGGATGACACCGATGCCAGTGGCGGCTCGTGCAATTTGGCACTGTTTTCCCTCAATTTAACTCGATATAAAACAATCGAATGCAGGTGAAGCGCTGATTTACTATAGAATCGATTATTTCCCATAGAATAAATTAATGGATGAGAAACGTTGCTGCCAAATTTCACGAGCCGCCACTGACCGATGCAGTACCCAAACCTCGGAATTTGTACCCGTTTTGCGAGTTAAGGGCGAAAAGAGAAGACAACGATAGGTTCCGAACCTCAAATCCTCGCTCCACGTTAACGTCAAATTTTGCTTGCAGGGGGGGAGGGGGGGGGATAGTGAATGAGGCGTGAAAATTCAAACTGTTGTAAGTGCCATCCGACGTTGCAAAGATTGTGCAAATTTTCTCTCAGTAAAAAACAAATGAAGGCTCTGGAAAGAACGAAAAATTTGGCAAATAGTTTTGTTGACTTTGACGAATTTTTTAGGGAAAAAATTCCCGCTAAGTTTTCTCAGAGACTCTAAAAAAGACCAAGAAACTGCACAATCTTTGCAACGTCTGATGGCTTACAACATTTTGAATTCTCATGCCTCAAAATATACTGATGATGTTTGTTTGTTTGTTTGTTTGTTTTTTTTTTCTTCTCACTCGTTTGACCCCTGGTCATTCTGATCACCGATAGGTCCTTGATGATACTATTAACGTCCACTTTCTTTAACAATTGAGGACTGGGGTGCGAGAAGGGCACTTCTTCATTGCAGTGTTCCATGATCTCATTTCTTCCTTTATTTTTTTAAAAAGAATATAGAGACTTAATGTTTCTTGGAGATTTCACTAAAAGCACCCATAAATCGTGAATAATTCTCAGTAAAATTTTCAGCAAGATACAAGTATTTGCTTTCTTTTGAAAACTGCTGTAAGTACGTAGGTTTTCGACACTAGTTTGGTTTACATCATTTCTTCATAGTGGATTCCTTGATTGATAATGGTGGCACTCTTAAGGGGCTGCAAGAGATTGCAATCTTTATACAGTCATTGATTTCATCATTTGGAATAAGTGTTTTTGTTTTTTGTTTTTTGCTTTTGTTTTTTTCTTTCTTTAAAAACTGGTCTTAACGAATGATCTGGCATGACAATGAATAAAAATTCAAAAATGGTGCCAACGTATTCAGTTTGTTTATCAAAACAAACTCTTTCTCTTATGTGATGAGGAAGAGTCGGAATTTTAGGTTGACGACTAATCGACATATCTTGAGTCATTCTCACAATAGAAATTGTACCAATTTCATTGCTGTAAGTCGTTTCAGAAGAGTTTTCTACGTACACCTTTTTCTACACATGCGTGGAGGGACATGTTTTCGTATTTTGCGCCGGTTGTTGTAACCAAAATCTATGCAAATAAGAGTACACAGAAAAATGGGGGGGGGGGGGGGCACTTTGAAAGCGCTGATAAAACCTTTGGTAGAAAAATTACCGTACAAAAGACTTTAATCGAGTCACCCAAATCTTTGGTTCACCCAGAAAAATCTCCTTAGTTACGCAAACAAAGACTTTGGTTAGCCATACTTAAGTCTTTTGCTGGATCATTCTTCTACCAAAGGTTTTATCAGCGCTACCAGAGCAATTTTTCTGTTTCTTCTGTGTAAGTACACATTTTCAATGTTTCTACAAGTTGCATTGAAGGCAACATACGTAGAAGATCACCCCTTTCTCCACGCACATGTTTCAAGAAAGAACTTTAAACGACAAACTCTTCTGAGACGACCTTTACCAATAATTCAAGTTTGACTTCATGTAATTTAAAGGGCATGAGCGGCGCGTAGGGTCAAAAATAGGGGGGGGGGGCTAACAAAAATCGACGAATTTTTTTATTTTTCAGTTACATATTCAGTCTTTTTACTTATTCCAAAAAGTTAAGTCCCGTCCTCAAAAAAGTGGGCGGGCTATCGCCCAAATAGCCCCATACACGTGCCGCCTATGTTAAAGGGCCCCTTTGTTAACACGAGTCCAAAGTTTTGACTTCGAAAAATAGACCAATAACAGCCAACTTTGAAACGTCGTCGGCTCTCCATCTCCCTAAAATTATTTATCCACCCAAATGAAGCGTATCCACTTGTAAAAGGACCCACCTTGCGATCTGTTTAACTGACCAACAAATGCATAACAAAGCGTTCAAGTCTCCTAGAGAGAGGCGAGGCTCAAGATAAGAATGGATAGTTTTTAAGGAAGACGTGTGCCGAGTGACTGCCTCTTGACGGCCCTTTAAGGGCTGAGGCGCGTGCGCGCGGACCGACGTCATTGTAAGCAAATCGAGGTCTCAAAAACAACAATACAAACAGAAATCCCCAAAACCGTAGGTAAATAAGGTAAATCCTACAGATGGAGGAGAGCGAGAGAGCTCAGGAGGTGCCGGCTGAATGGAAGGAAAGTGTCAAAACAGGGAAACGGTATAAAAATAAAAATACCCGAAAAACGCGCGGCAAGGAGCGTGCAACAGGTCACACGAATAATAAGGCTCGTTTGCGAAAGGTTGAAGGCAGCGCAGGTACAGACATTGGATCCCCAAGTGTGGTGCGCCACGCGCTTTGAAGGCCCTAAGAAACACTTTAATAGGGTGCGTAAGGAAAAGGAACGAGCGTTTAGGAGATGCCATGCGTCTTGAGTGAAAACGCGCGGCGGAGCACGAAGGAAGGAGCGACACACGCTGACCCGCGAATCCCTTTCCCCCCTTCCCCAGCCCCTTGAATCGAGAAAGCAAACGGAGTGGAGGGTGAAAAGCGGTATCGAATACGATGAGCCAGCAAGCAAGGGCCGAAGGGACTCTCTCTCGCTCTGTGTGAGACATAGTTCTACGGCCGTTTCCCACGAATTGCACCATTGCCGCGGCTTGGTACCGCGACCACGCGAAGGGCGAGGAATGAAGGGTGAGGGGTGTGGGGTGGGTTAGTGGTAGTTGTTACCCTTCCTTTGCCGAAAGAGCGAACGCATCAAGCAAGCAAGCAACCATCCCCCTCCAACAATCCAGCGATCCGCAGATATAATGCAGGCTATTATTATTTACCCACTCGATTTTAAGCGTGTTTTTTTTTATTATTATATTTCGTTCGTCGTAGCTTTTTGCTCTTTCATATCCTGTGCATGCCGTTTGTATTCCTCCCCCTCCCTCTACTCCTCCGCGAAGGTGTTTTCACTTGTCAATTGATTAAGGGCCCTGCCTCATCACACCGCGCAAAGGGAGGATACTCCTTGCTGTCTTGGATAGAATAAGATGTTGAATAGGTCTTCTCCCCCGGCCGTTTGTCTTTACAAGACTAAAAAAAAGAGTATATTTTCCCGCCATACATACTTCTGACTAGAAATATATAAAACGACCCAATTGACTGTCCATATTTTGGTGTCAAAACATTGGGGGCAGTTTTTTTTTTTTTTTTTTTTTTTTTTTTTTTTTTTTTTTACCTCAAAATTTGAAGGTGAATGAATTTCACTGGAATTGGTTTTAAAATGGGTAAAATGGTGTATGGCTACTGCTTACTTATTAGAAATAGAAAAAAAACGGAATCAGATTGTCTCTGACTGAAGCTGTAATATTTGGCCAAAAAAACATAGATAATCAAGAAACTTCAACAAACACAAGGTGCTATTTTTTTCTGGGCTCAGCTATCGTGATTAACTAATTCTTTCACTTTAAATAAACTACAAAGTGATTTCATTAATTCCCTACACGGGTACTTGAAATCGTAGAAATTGATAGCAAGAAAAATAAAGAAACCAGGAGAAAAGACAATATTACAGGAAATATTCTCACCCTCGGCCCTCCACTGACCCGCTATTTTTTTCGGGCGCTAAAGCTACTGCGTAAACTTGAAGCTGACAGGAGAAATTTATCGGATTTCAGCGATATTTTCACGTAATTTGGAATTTTTACTATGCATCTTGATTTTGTAATTGGCCTGTTGACTAAGTAAATAAACTTTTCAAGTAATGTCTTTAAAACGTCTTCCAATTGCAGGCCAGGCACTGATGCATGCATCTAAAAGTGAAGCTGTTTCATGAGGACCTTTTTTAAAAACCAAATTTTAAGAAACCAACATTACGTTTCGAAGTGCCAGAAGTAAATTTTTCTTAGTTCCTATGTTCATCCAGATAGATTATGGTTATGAAAAAAGTTAATTACTCTCGGTCATTATTGATTAAAATAGGCAATGTTGTGAGATAGTTTTGAGATTCTCGACTGCTCTAAAAATGAATAGTTTTTTTTTTTTTTTTTTTTTTTTTTTTATCGTTGTTCTGTTTGAAGTTGTCTCTTTTACTTGATTCTTATAAATACAACCACATTTTTACGAGCAGTTTCAAACCCGCAAATGATTGCATCATCGGAATGAACTTAATTTTTTTCCGAGTATTTTATCAGCTCTTTTCTACTGTGCTCAGCCAGCACTCGGCGGTCCCGCACCACGCACATTTAAGTTCACCTATCTTCTTCTGTCTCGATGTCATGTCCCAGAGGCGGTGCGGCGTGACCAGAAATCATTCCATCTCTCTTGTCGCCCGTTTGAATGTACAGGTAGGAAAAGGCTAGGGGTCTAGGATTGATCCCTCTTGCCTATTCTCTCTTCTGATGTACATAATTTAAAGGACAAATAGAAAGAAAGTGAATTTGTGGACTAGCCACCAGTGTTGCCAGATTGGGGTGAAAAAGCCTTACGTTTTACATTGATTTAAATGGGGACGATACGGCTTTTTACCCTCGATCTGGCAACACTGCTAGCCACCGTCATGATCCCGTTCGCTGCATCCACTACCTTCAAGACTCTCCTACCATCCTCTTGCTCGAAGTCGCTCGACGTCCCTTCGAGACAAATATCTCCCACTCTCTCTCCGACCGTTTGAATGCATGTATTAGAAAAAGATAGAAGGACATGGAATCACGTGGCTTCAGCCTCCTATATCTCCGTCTTTTTCGAACACACGCTTTCAAATAACAGGAGAGAGGAAGAGAAATTCTAAGACCCCCATTCGACGATCGAGAATCGAGACCCTCTCCATTCTATTTCGTACAGCATTCTCTTCTTGTTTCACGCGTTAATGACCAAGGCTGAAGATAGAGAATCTCGTCAACCAGAACTTACAATTAGATGACCGAGGTTCGGTGGGGTTAAACCGCTAGTGTTCCCTTTGCCTCACCGGGTCAAACTAGAGCCTGTAAGTGGCTCTTGTTGGCAGAGGTTGGTACAAGAATATAACTTTTCCTCATTTCTTCTATTCGAACGCATGTAATAGAAAAGGAAAGAGATAGCGGCTACAGTGACATGACATAATGATCCCTCCAGTTAACCTTTTCTATAACATATCTGTTCAAAGGGAAGCGGAGAGGGTAAATGCCAAGTTCTAAGACCCATCTATGCTTATCGCGCAAAGAGTAACATTTTTTAATACTGCTTTTAAAAAAAGCAAAAAAAAACTACACTGACAGAAATAATTCACTGCTACAGTAACCGGAATTCCGTTTGATACAAATACTATGCCTAGTCCAAGGAGCGATTCGTTTGCTTCACTTTTTTAACCCCCAAATGGAACTTTGCTGTATTCCTATGATAAATCATAGGCGTAGCGTATCAGGGGCTAGGAGGGGCTATAGCCCCTCCACTTTTTTGGGTGGAGGGGCTAAAAATCAGGGCTAAAAACACATCGACTTGGCAATCAACGGGTAATTTTAAAATCCCTTTGAGACAAGAAGCAAAAAAAAAAAAAAAATCACTTTTTAGCCCCCCCCCCCACTTTTTTTGGTCACGCTACGCCTATGTGATAAATGAAGCAGAAGTCTGAATAGTTGAATTGCCGACCATTCTACAGTCTAACAATATTTTGAAAATCGATGACTGTTGGATTTTGTGTTTGAACGTGAACACCGCACGAAAAAACTATGAGAAAAGAGTCGATCTCCTAAAAACTTTCGCATAATTTTGATTTCAGGGTTTTCCTCGACAGAAATGAAAAAGAAGATAGGGAAGGGGAGATGAGAGGGGAGAGGAGATCAAAATAAGCCCAAACTGACTTTGAACAGAACGAAGTTCAGAAATCGTTTGCTTATACATTCAGTCGGAAATGATGATCTAAAAAGCCCGATAAAATTGACCAGTTCAGACACAGCCTAGTCTACCCCCAACGCGACGGGTGAGGAACTATAAATTATGTTACTGGCTATTCCAGCAAAGATAATCTATTGCTAGGAGAGCAGGTGTAAGTTATAAAATAAATATAACTCATAGATATACGCAAATGTACTAGATAATCTGTATTAGTATACAGTAAAAAAAAAAAAAAAAAAAAAAAAAAAAAAAAAAAAAGTTTTTTATGAATGTAATGTCTGGTACGAGATTTAAGTTTTAAGTGATCGCTATTTACACTAACGATAAAATTCAAATTGTGAGTGTCAAAAACCAAAATTACGAAGTGAGAGGGAAAAAATATATAGCAAGATTACGATTATCAATAAACGATTACTTGCAAAGGAACACTTAATGCTTAATTACCTACGTAATACAACGCAAGATACTTACTCGTAATTATGCATGCAAGAATCAAACATTTGAACGTGATTTCCCACAGTGGCAACGCGTGGGCCAGAAAAGTGGGAGAGGGGCCGGATCGAGGTTGATGACCTATTTTTCGCCAGTTTTTTTTTTTTTTTTTTTTTTTTTTTAGCACAAGTTTTCCGCAAAAAAAGGTGGGCTTGCCCGCTCCCCCTCCCCCAACCCAAAAAACTCATGATGCAACAATAAATTTTTTCTTTAACACAATACGCTATATTCAACTGGAGCCCTTCTTTCATTGAAATATTCTAGGGAGACCATTGTCAGAGGAGAAAATTGTGGCGTCTTCATAATTTCCAGAAATGAAAAAAAAAAAAAAAAAAAAAAAAAACCAAAAATGACACAATTTTGCCAAAAGTGTAACTTGAATCCTTTACGCGGTTTCAAGTCGATTTGTACAAGTCAAATATCTCTTAGCTGGGGCTTAACCGAGGGGGGGGGTCCCCTTTTCCGGGCGGCAAAATCAGGGTGAACAAGCAAAGAAGAAAAAAAAGGTTATCAAATTTGAAAATTTAACTCCGAAGGCGGCAAAATCAGTGTGTGTATGAGCATACAAAAATAAAGCGCATCAAATTCAAAATTTTGAACTGTGGTAAAATTAACGAGCTATATATTTATCTAGAGTGGCGGTTTAATGGGTAACATGCGTAACCACCATGGGGGATTAGGTTAGGTTTAAGCGAGTAAATTTTCCATTTGTTTCCATGTATTTTGGTGCGGCGCGTCGCACAGTGGATCTAAGCATGTTCCAATTCATTATGCGTCGCGCCACACAGAAATACATGGGAATAAATGACAAAATACTCGCTTAAACCTAACCTAAAAATCCCCCATGGTGGTTACGCGGGTTACCCATTATACCTCCACTCTAGATAAATGTATAGCTCGTTGGGCAAACTTACAATCTGAACCGCCTCCTTTCCGGAAACCTCGACACGCTCCCGCCTCTTATAAGGCAATTCTGAGACTCAAGGAAAAAACCTCCTTAAGATGGTCTTGGCTTGATAATTCCTTGAGACGTTACAATATAAATTGGGTAAAAGGAAGTAGGAAAATAAGAGGTTTGGAGGCACTTTTCCGAGGTCCTTACCCAATGATGTACTTATACCTTGGAAAAGTGCCTCCAAAACGCTTCATTTGTTGATGAGCTTCTGCTCTACCTATTTCCTTATACACAGCTTAACTGGGAAACTCTCAAGTAATTCTCAAGCCAAGGCAATCTCAAGGCGGTTTCTTGTTGAGTCTCTGAATTGCATCCTTAAATTATATGATCAACTGACAACTCCCGAGTACTTCAGCCGGTCTAACATATTTTGCTGGAGAATATCTCATTAAAAAAGACTCTAACCGCCACTGAAAGACTCCATTGGCTTTTAATGGGTCAGTTTATTTATCGGGATTAGCGACTATATCTTCTTGTCGTCAATGGTTTACATCATTAGCGTTTCGAGAAATGCAGTAATTTGTAGTGGGCAATGCGGTATCTCACAAATATATTTGCACGTTAGCTGAATAACGAACGAAACGATGAACAAAAACTTTCATATTTTTCTTCTTCAAAAAGCGCATTATTTTGACGCCGTTACTTTCCGTGCAAAAGTAAATATCCAACGCGAGCAAACGTCAGAATAAGCTTTGAGATTAGAGGCACAACGTATGCAAATGCCGATGTCGCTCAAATCTGACACGGAGAATATTGCTGCAGCGTTGCCTCATCGTCGCTTATCAAGGATTCGGAGTATTTTCATTATTCGTTAAAAAAACTCGTGAGCCACGCGCAAATCTTGGAGTGATAGACTAATTAACCTATTTACTACAACGAAATTTTAAACAAAAAACAAAAAATTCTGCTAGAAGAAAGCAACAATTATTAACTAGCGAACATTAATTTAGAGACCAGATAAATATTTCTACTCCGCTGTGTTATTTTGTCTATGCCAAAAATTGAAGGCGCTCGGTGGAACGTTATTTTCCAAATATCAAGACTAATGAAAGTTAACGCTTGCTTGCGCAAATAATGAGCAGATAAATAATTCCTACTCCGCGGTGTTCATTTTGTCTATGCCAAAAATTGAAGGCGCTCGTTGACGTTAACGTTATTTTCTAAATATCAAGACTACTGAAAGTTAACGCTTGCTCGCGCAAATAATGAGTAGATAAATATTCATACTCCGCGGTGTTCATTTTGTCTATGCCAAAAATTGAAGGCGCTCGTTGACGTTAACGTTATTTTCTAAATATCAGGACTACTGAAAGTTAACGCTTGCTCGCGCAAATAATGAGTAGATAAATATTCATACTCCGCGGTGTTCATTTTGCATACACCAAAAATTGAAAGCACTCGGTGGAACGTTATTTTCCAAATATCAAAACTACTGAAAGTTAACGATTGCATGCGCAAATAATGAGCAGATAAATTTTCCAACTCCGCTATGTTAATTTTGTACATGCTAGTAATTGAAGGCGCTCGGTGGAACGTTATTTTAAAAGAATCATCGATAACTTGGTGTAGCTTTTACCGTCATTAAGAAATTGAAAACGTGTGAAGAAGATCTGAGATCCCGTATCGAATTTAATTTACACGGACGTTGAATTGAAAGAGGCAATAAAAGTGAGAGTTTCTCACAAAATTTCCAAAAAGCCGTGCGGAAATTAATGAATTCTACAAAAAATGGTGCGAAAGATTAGTTTCAAAGAGCTTCATTGTTCTTATTTCTTAAACGCTAAAAGCTGACATTTGGTAGACACACGGTCCATATTATGAAAATTAAGAAATTACAAAAATGAACAAATAAAAATATTGTTCTAAACCAAAATAGTTTTTTTGTATGAAAATGGACAAAACAAACTTGGTAGATGAATAGGCCTCCCATATTTTGATTTAAAGTTATAAAAAAAGATTTTCTCCGCAAAAGGTCTCCAGCGGGCCGATCCTTGAAATTCACGACTTTTGGGTAGACTGGATAAGAATGGGAAACGGTGATTGGTGGAGACGAGTCACGTGGTTGCCCAGTCTAATCAAAATACGGAATGGATTAGATAATTTATCGGGCAGTCTTGGAGTACCCGACTAACTGGAGTAACTTATCTAATCCATTCCGTATTTCGATTAGACTGGGCAACCACGTGACTCGTCTCCACCAATCACCGTTTTCCATTCTTATCCAGTCTACCCAAAAGTCGTGAATTTCAAGGATCGGCCCGCAGTACGGCTGTCTTCATGGTGTTTTCAAAGTTACGTCCCAGAAAACCGCTTTATCGTTAAAGCATATACCCACACCACTTTAGGGTCATTGCAGGTTAATTATCCCACCCGTCACATTTGAAATTGACTTTAATTATTCTCAAATGTTGATTTTTGCATGTTTAAGCCATGGAAAGGGTAAGATGTCACACAAATGTCACTATTTTCTTCGTTTAAAAGATGAAACTTTCAAGTTTTAAAACGGGAAAAAATAGTTTTAAAATGTGGCGGGTGGGACACCTAACCTAGAATGACACTTTATAACGTGAAACATATCAAATTATTCATGGGAATATTCCGACTCGAATTCTGCGATGGCTTGAAACATTTTGCAATTTTATTGATACATCTAGTTTTGTTTACCGCTTTTTTACCGTTTTTTCCCCCGATTGTTGATCGAATCGCATGTTGAACTGTTTTGACTGCTTTTTGGTCTACTATGAATACTATGATTTCACAGACATTTATTTTATAAGAGTAAAAAATTACTCGTAAAATTGGCAACGTTGCATTGTGGTGCGCCGTCCGCCAGCTTCGAGGAGCGCCGGCCGTGCACACGACCCGACGCACAAGACACGGCTAACAAGTCTCCTTTTTCCCTCCCGTTCAGAAATCTTCATTCACAATGCCCCCGTTTCGAATGACCGCTTTTTGCAACTAAATATGCCTCGACCTTTGACCTCCTTTTCAACCCTACGGCGAAACACGGCGGTTTTGTTCAAAGTTTAGAAAATCGGATGCATATACTTAGAGAAAACGTGGAGATAATTACGTGGAACACAAAAGCACAGTCTCGTCTAAAACGTGTGGGGGTCTGTAACGATTGAACTATTTCCCCCATGGATGAGTGTTACAAATGAGTCGCTCTCATGCAAAAGCAGCCGTATCTGAATAGAGATTTAAAATTTGAGATAGGTGGAGCGACTGGATAAAGACAGTCTAGACGCATCATTTACAGATCAAATATTTTTAAGATAAAAATACGCCTGCACTTCTACATAATATGAAGATAATTATAAATTAAATGCATTAAGTTCCAAGGTGATTCTACGGTAACAAAGGCTGACATTTCGCTGACTCCGTTTTTTGTTTTGTTTTTATTTTTTTGTGAAAATTTGGTAATCAGATTAGCATTTTATCTCTTTTGTTGCTTATGATCTTGGTCATTCTTCATTCCAAATGGTATAATTCTTTAAAATGATAATAGAGGTGGTTTCAGAAGTGTACAGGCGCACCTAGATTGATAATCTTTGAAATTTGCTGACATTTTTTCTCGTGTTCCATAATTAAAATAGATGAGAATTAATTTGAGTGTTGATTTTCCATTGAGGAACGCTATAAAATCAAATGGTCAAAGTAGCATGCAAGTTTTGTTTTGGATTGAACGAATTAAAATAGAGATTTCGCCAAGGATCGTCGGTCTAGGTGTGGTGTGCCTACACAATTCTGAAACGAACTCTAACATGTACCAAATCTTTTTGCGACGATTTAAGCTTTGCTCTTTGTAATTTTGAGCTTCATCAAGCGTTAACATGTAGGGTAGCGGTTATGCCTTTAAATTTTGATCTAGTTTTCTTTAAATTAATTTCAATTTCAATGCCGATTAAAATTTCAATTAGTCCATTGAGCAAGGCTGGTACATGGATTATAGCAGCAGACGGAGAAAATAGATCGGAATGCATCCCTGCCAAGACTGTGCCATCTGGAAGCTTTGCGAAGAGTAAGCGAGCAATGAAAATCAGCTTTTGAATTAAATTTGAAATTTTAATTGAGATCGGAAAAAATAAGAGAAGAAAAAAGTGATTGGTGATCGATGAGTATGGGAAGAGGAAGTATTGATAATCGCCTCAATTGAATGAATGAGAGATACCTCAATGGCTTGGCAGGAGTTGTAAGTAAGTTGAGAGCTGTCGATACGATCAATCATCGAATGAATTCGATAAGTAGCAGACAAAAAGGGTGATTGCTCGGTAACACCCCCTCCTTCCACCCTTCTTCCACCCTCCTTCCCCCTTCCCGTCGCTTTCCATCCCAGACACGATATCCATCCTTCCGCTAGTCAGCTCGAAGCTCGCTTCTGTTAAACAACTCATAACTCCCACATTCATTCGATTCGTGAGACTTGGATAGAAGTATTTGATGCGCAAGTAACAGTTCAAACATTCAAAGGTTTCTCAGAAGAAAAATAAAAAAATAAAAAAAAAAAAAAAAAAAAAAATGAAATTCGCAACAAGCGGAAAGCTAAAGTTCTCGGAATACCCGGTGCTTGTTAAAGCCGTTGGTAGGCCCTGCTGACAAGTTTAGGCGCAAAATTTAAACAACAAAATATATTAAATGAATTAAAGGCTCTATAGCCGATAGTTCTTCTTTAAGTTGTGGATTTATATTGTAGTTTTATGATTCGTGGCGTAAACGTTAATTTTATTCAGTTTTCAGAAATTCTCTGATAGATGAAACGATCACTTCGGTTTTTTTTTTTATTATTATTATTTGTTTTTTTGATTAGGTAAGGCTTTTCTCCCAAGCTTGGCCAAAAATCTGCAAGCAACAGCATTGGCGGCTCGTGCATTTTGGCAACAATGTTTTCCCTCCATTTGATTCAATGCGAAATAATCGATTCGATAGTGAGGCAGCGCTTCACCTGCAATCGATTGTTTTACATGTATTCAAATGGAGGAAAAACATTGTTGCCAAATTGCACGAGCCGCTGCTGAGCAACAGGTAGATAGTGCTAATTATGGTCTCAATTTAGAGACGGTGAACGATAGTGTAGAGGACGAAGAGGAAGAGTTCGTACTGTGCAGTGTTAATAAAAATTGCAACTGCTGTAAATAAAATGTGCTTACAAGGTTCTGGTTAAAAACATGGTTTCACTCCAAAATCGGGAATTTTTCAAAGTTTACCAGTACCTTTTTAAGATTCCGTTGACGCAAATAACTGGCGAGAGGGTGTATTTAAAGGTCATAGTTGATCAAAACGCGGTTGCGATTACTATAACTGCTGAAACACTCCAAGCTAGCAGTCCGAAACGGACATTTTAAGTCACCTGGAAAACGATCGACAACTTAAAACTTTGCGAATCCAGTCGTCAAATATCGCAACTATATATTGATTGAGTAAATTATAATTAAGGAGCGAGAATAATACTTATAGTGCATGCTTTCTTCTGATGAAACGACGGAAAAATATAAAAAATGAAGTTTCGGGGAGAGTAACTGTTAAAGCTGCGTAGAAAGATGTGAACGAAATTTGAAATCGCGAATCAGCTTAACATCGCTGCATCGCATCGCGCCCACTGCCCATCACAATTTCAAACATATTCATAGATTATAACTATAAGACTCGGAAGGAGCGTAAGCAAGCGCGTTTTTAACCTTTTAAAGACCAGCAGGCTGATTCTCCCTGCCGAAGTCGTACGACACGACACGAGATAGACGAGATAGACGACTCTATCTCGTGTCGTGCGATTCTCCCTGTCCGAGTCATACGACACGACACGAGATAGACGAGATAGAAGTCATTCGTTTTGTCGTTCTCGTCTCGTGCGATTCTGCCGCTATCTCGTACGAGATACGGATGAGACGACACGACATAAAGTCGTGACTTCCCAAATGCCTGAGATAGCACGAGATAGCTCATTTCTTGATGTTTTTTTTTTTAATTTTGAGAAGCAACATTTGCGCACATCTTCGATTTATTTGGATTCTTGAGATTAAAACTTTAGGATTTTTTTGACCACATTTAGAGGAGTACTTAGGCTTGTTTTCAATACTATTTTGGCATATTTAGAAGACTTTTCGGTCCCATTTTAAGGACTTTCTAGCACTATTTCGAGGGCTTTTTTGGCATCTTTTGATTCACTTTCCCCCCGATTTTAAGGACCATAGAGGCTTATTTTGAGGAGTATTTATGCTTGTTTTCAGTACTATTTGGGCATATTTTAAAGACTTTTTGGCCCTCTTTTCAGGACTTTTTTGCACTATTTTACGGGCTTTTTTGGTATCATTTGTTACACTTTTCCCCCGATTTTAAGGACTATACAGGCTTACTTTGAGGAGTATTTATGCTTCTTTTCATAACTGTTTTGGCATATTTTAAAGACTTTTTGGCCCTCTTTTAAGGGCTTTTTTGCACTATTTTACGAGCTTTTTTTGGCAACATTTGATACACTATTTCCCCGATTTTAAGGGCTTTAGTGGCTTATTTTGAGCAGTAATTAGGCACATTTATAGTACTGTTTGAGTATATTTTAAGGACTTTTGGGCCATATTTATGGAACTCTTTGGGCTTGTTTGGAGTATTACTTTTAAGCATCAATTGTGGACGTTTGGGTCTTACTATTAGAACTTTGAGGAGTATATACAGAGATGTTTTCAGTACTACACAGAAATGTTTCTCAGAATTTTTGGCCCCATTTCGAGGAGTATTTTTAGAGCCTTTTCCCCCTTTTTTTAAGTATGCCAATGCCCGCAGAGTTCTCTAAATTGAGCGACAAGCTAAGATGAGCAAAGATGCTTAAAAATATTTTATATTAGTACAAGAAAGTCCTGAGAATTGGGCCAATATGTCCTAAAAAGGAGGCCAAATAGTCCTGAAAATATGCTTGAAGAGCTTTCAAAAAATCAATTTCATTCAAAGTTCATTCACCTTTAGAACTTTTAACAATTATTCTTGACAAATGTTCCATCGCAGAATGTAGAAATGGACATTGGACAGCTACAAAAGTTCAGATTTTTATTTTGATCTATTCCATATTCCCTACAGTGTTTCAATCATACCATCATAGAAATTTGCAGTCATTGAGGCTTCATTTGAGCTTTCAAAATGCAACCCTGATACATTTCCAAAGATTGTGACATAACCTTTTCATTGTTTGATACTACTAAATAAAAATAGATAAATTGTTAAAGGAATTTTATCCTCATAAGATCTCTTGGTGCTTATGTAATGGGTATTTTTATGGATTTGGATAAGAATGATTCAATCCTTGCAATTTTGTCATGGTGATAGTTGTGTTACAGATGGGGCAAGCTAAAAAGGTGGTTACTCTTTAAAGAATAAGATAACCTAAAGAATACTTCCAATTTTAACATGGTCTAGAATAAAACTTTTGACTTGTCAAGCATGTGACTGCATGTGATCTCGCACTGTACGCTTAATGATTTAAACTGAATGGGATTAGCTACTGTAGAGCTACTTAAAATTTAAAAAAAAAAGAGCATATTTACTTTCCCATACTTTTTGTGACAGTTGTGGGCATGAATTATTTTTACCAAGATTAATTCTTTGCCTCAACCTCAGAAATTATATGCTAGAACTACTGTTTGCTAACATGGAGCTAAGCGACATTTTGCGTTATTCAATTAACAGTGAGCTCATTCACAGTGCAGCTGCCACACGTCACAATCAGTGTCGAGTACTAAAGAACTTGCCTCCTTAAAGGCTACAGACAGCAATATTTGAGGAAGTCAGTAGGTCTTCTTGCTTAATCTATTTGTGACAGTTCTCCTTTTGAAAGCTCAATATGTGTGCACATTGTTAGTAAATCGTTCCTTTTATTTTACCGCATAGATCTAAGGAAACACTGGAGAAAGCTTAAACTTGTCTTGAAACTCCTCCATTAACTGTTCTGATTATGTGAGTAAAATTGGTACAGAAGGGCAACAGACATCAGAAACTAAGAGAAAATAAAATGTAACCACAAAATCTGTACCTACCTAAAGTACCACCTACCTATGGTTAAAGTTTGTCTACGTTGACTGGTTGTTGAGTTCCATCGATGAATGTACTTTGAACTGACTTTAGCAAATTATAATTTTGAATTTAAAAAGACCATTTGCAGAAAATCTGTTATCAAAGTCGAGCTCCGGTCAGTTTGGAAATGAAGAAGCAAACAAAGAGATGACTCAATAATGGCTCTGAAATTTGCGCACACAGAACGGAAGACTTTAATTTCATTGATAAATTAAGAGTGCCTCATTAGAAGAGCAAGTTTTTAGTTTAAATGAGAGACTGTAGAACCCTTGCAAAGAAAATAAGAAATAAAAGAAACAGCACAAGGCTTGAAACTGCAGTCATCACTATGTAAAAGGTGCAAGAAATCACATAAAACCAACATAGAATGACTGTAGTATTGGGTGGATAATCCGTAGAACTCTGAACAGGCTGAAATAATTCACTGACACGCTCTGTTATGAAAAGAGTGTATATAGAAACGAGATTGCTCTCTTCTTCAAGGAATAATCAATGACCATGAGAGGAAACGAAACGAAGATCATAATTCTTAAAGCACTGAGTGAGAAGTTCAAGCTGAGACAGAGGAGCCACTACGTAGCAAAACTAGATATTGATGAAGGAAAATAACAAAGTACCGCATTATTTGTTGAAACCATAAATAAAACAGGAGTAAATTCAGACTTGAGTAAACATAGATCGATTATACACTCTTTAATATCCACTTAAATGATACGCGCAACTCGTTTGCAAATCCAATGTTTTGATCTGCAAGCCGACAATGTAACTCCGGGAAGCCAGTACACTAAATACAGTATTCTTAATTCTTGGTCACTTAGAAAGTAAGAAAATTTTATCCACGAGTTTTTCTGCAAATGCCGCAACCCTTCAACAACTTTATCGGCACTTTAATCCGCAATTCTTCATTAAAAACGGGTCAAAAGTATGGGCACAATCACCACCTCAACACAACAGCACCTAAAGAAAACAAAAACAAAACAATATTCTTCTTCCTACACTCCAAACATCCGGCGCGGCGTTTCTTTTTCTTCGCTTACCGTCCGAGCCCGAGCGCTGTGATTGGCTAATTATAATTAGATGATTATTTAAACACCACGGCAACGTCGCACTGACTTCAACTATCTCGTCTCATTTCGAAGTCAACTCGTCTCATTTCGAAGTCGTGTCGTTTCGACTATCTCGTCTCGTCTCGTACGACTCGAGTCGTATGACTTTGCAGAATCGCATGACTCGTACGACAAAGAGACGAGACGACACGACTCGGAGTCATCTCGTCTCGTCTCGTGAAACAGGGAGAATCAGCCTGCAGGTTAGTTCACATGAACGCCACTTTTCCGCTTGTATAGGGAAGGTAGTTAACTGTTCGTACTCGGGGGAGTTGGAATTGCATATACGACGGATCGAAGGCGCCAGACGAAATCTCATCTTTTTATACTACATCGAGAATCGTGTTTATTCGGAATCCTGATACTGGAACAATGTGGAAGGAGAAAACCGAGTGTATTCGGGCTTGGTCCATAAGGGGTTAAACGATATTATGAAACCAGAAGAGAGGCTTTATAAGTACGTTGACTCAAGCAATGATTGGAGAAAAAAACAATAACAATAAACAAAAACAAACAAAATCTGATGGGGGCATAGTGTTAAAGAATATATTAACGGCGAAGCCTTAAGCAGCAAGTACCAATCGAAATCTAGTTTGAAACGAGTCAAGACTGGCTAGGAAAACAAAAACAAAAAACAAAAAACTCCACTCGGGCGTCTTTTGGAATTTCCAGAGACAAAAAGGGAGAGTTAGTAAAACGGTATTACTTAAATTCGATTTTTTATCTCAGAATTTTCTCTCATAATTTGTAAATCTCACTTTTTTAAAACATCTTCAGTTCGAATTTTTTTCTCCATCCTTTCAGTTTTTAAATATCGTGGGCCGCAACTGTAATCAAATACTTACCATTTGCCCAACTATGGATCATATCCAGTATACCTATACCTATGCATGATGCGACGAGAGAAGAAAAAAGTTATTAGTTCTAATTAATCATACGAGTCGTGCGCCACTGATAGAAGTCATTCGTGATAACAGCTAATTCATTAACACCCATTACTCAATAAAATTATCAAATAATTAATTATAGCTAATTGAGGGCGATGATAATTAGAGCTGCAATCACCCAATGTAATAGCAATGGGCAATGAAAATAGAAACTGCAGGCTCAAATGGTCGATTTAATGAACAAACATGATCAAGGCGTGAACTTAACTCAAGATTCCTCAAGAATTGTTGATTTATGACAATTGACAAGTGTGTCTGCACACTGAAAAAAAAGAGCTGAAAGGGTGGGGGTTTTTTTCATTTTTAATCATGAATCTGTCCGAGCATATGTTTTGAAAAGCGAAAGAAGATAAAGAGGAGGCTTCCGCTTCCCGCACTAAGAGAATTCTTCTTTCAATCCAAGGTGTATTTCGTATGTGTTAAAGAAACTGCACAGTGAAATATTGACTAAGGGGAAATTCCTTTAACCCAAGGAAAATGTCTGATGCTAAAAGTAAAAGATTCCTTGTTGTGACAGTGATTCTTCTCCATGCAGCAGAACTTTACTTTGCAAGGAAAACAACAAGTAAACGTGTTTCATTGTTATTAAAGAAGTGATTCCTCTGAGTGCAACAAATTTTGGAGGAAGGTGACTAGAAAAGCATTGGCGGATCCAGCCCTTGCGAACAAGGAGGAGGGACCTGGGGGGGGGCAGTCGCTCCCTTCAATCTCTCTCCAAGCATCCAACCCCTGTATCCGCTTATGAAGAATGAAGAAGAGCAGGCTTCCCAGAAAGTTTTGGAAGAAGGTGACGATGAAAGAGAGCTTGATATAATATTCATCGGTGGGGATGTTTATGTTAAAAATAGAGCCCATGGTCAATAGCATTGAGGTTCATACTGAAGAATTCGCAAAATACTTTGCAATTCAGGTGAAGGTAAAAGCTAATTTTTTAGTTTACATTCTTATGTCATATTCTACAATAATTTGGTTATGTTTCATGAAACTGGAGGTCAATTTTTGAGCCTGGATAATAAATTGGCCGCTTCTTTTCCTCCCATAAATCGAAAATATTTCATGTGTTCATGAAAATAGAACTTACAGACATACGTTATAAAAAAAGACGAGCGAAGCCATACAGAACAGAAAGTAAATGAGTTTTTACTGAATATTATCGTGATCAGTTGATAAAAACGCATCCTTACACTTCACATAGTTTCCCTATGAAAATCAGGTTTGACGAGGAGCTTATTTACACATCTAATCTTATGATAAAATGTTTTTTGATGAAAGATCTTGCATTGTTTTTAATTTCCACCAGTGAAAATATTCTCCAAACTCTGATATTCTAAAAGTTGTACAAGATAGAATATATCCCTGATTCTGACCTTATAATAGCTAACTGACCATGGTATGAACAAAAACAAGCTGATGAGGCTGAATTTGCTATTAGCGCTCAAGTGAGCTGAGCTGAGCTCTGTTAGAAAAGAAGAGAGGAAACAAAAGCTTAAAACTCATTGCGTCATTCTAGCGAAGAGTTTTCCTTCGTTTAGATGCCCTCCTATTTTTCCTGTTAGTTCCAGGATTGTTTACAATTTTGTACTATTCATATGTATATTTATAATTTACTCTAATACAGTATTCATCAATTGTTTGTGAGCATTTTAGTTATTTGCCGCTTTGCAGAGTCAAGAATTCTGTCTGGTCGATCTTTTGTTTTCATATTTTTTAGCTGAAAGAACAGGAAATTAGAAATTTCATTTGAAAATACTTAAGAAAAATGAACCTTACTTTCATGTAGCTAGCCATTTAAACTACGCGAAATCAGCACATTTATTTTATACCCACAACAGATGTACTTACAATTGGCAAAATAAGTTGCCACCCGACGAATTTCAAAAATTCACCGAAAAAAGATTCTTCACCGTTCGAAGGAGAGAAAAGGTTTTTTTCGTTTTTTCTGGGACGTGGACTGACAAAAGCATTGAGTGATCGCTTGTGCGCTCCATAAAATCGATTGGAGGTCTAGCTCGCGACAGAGGCTTGAGCGACAAAACCATTGGAAAATATATTTTTTGCGTGCCTTCATTTCTAGTTGTAGAGGAGGCATTTTTAAAAGTTGTTTAAAGATTTGCTATTTCGGAAACGTGAATATATTAATTCTGATGGTATTTCTGGCGTAAAATGGCGGTAGTAAATAATTTGAAACCCCTCGTGTTCAAACGAAGAGGAAAGTGCAAGGATTCGAATGAGTGAATGAGTCCAAGTTTTTGAAAATTAACACACTTTAAACACACGAAAAAACACTTTAAATGCTTAATGTTTTCAACACATTTTTAACTTTTTTAAATAATTACTCTTACAGAGTAGACTGCTCATCAGATTTAAGTGAATTTGCACTTTTAAAGAGGAGGGTAAATGGAACAAAGTATATATTGAGCTTGCCCCGTCGGTATCCTTCTTCTGAGTTATGTGGTCTAATGAATGCTATGTTGCCAGATCTTGCGGCTTTTCCCATAAGAACACATAGGAAAAGCCGCAGAATCTGGCAACACTGAATGAATGTTTTATCCTTTGATCAACTACATAATCTAGGTCTTATGAAACTGATGAGCTTCCTCCTTCCATCTGTAAACCTTACTGGACCTAACTCTGCTAGGCGTAGGAATGGAGTATATTTGGGGGCGCTTCTTCCCTTTCTCAGACTCGAGGTATCGAAGGAATCTGTCCTCTATAGATGTGTAGTACTATATAACAAATTACCATACGAACTCAAAATGGCAATAAAAATTGATGATTACAAAAATATGTCTACAAAAATTAAACTTCTCTTCCAAGATTTTATCAAATATATGCCGATCGAGGCTTAGAGAGGGGTGTTGTTACCCCCTCGAATGCTTTCTCTCTTTTTTTTCTCTCTCTTCTATTAAACCCTTCGTCAGTCTCTCAGGCATGTTGGACCTAAATATTATGATTTTCTAATATTATTCAATTTTGCTCGTAGCTCAAATTTTTTATTTTTATTGTATTATTCCGGGCGTCGTGCCAACCTAAAATCTAGTTAAATTGTTTAATTATTTATTTATTTACATTATAAAACTCTTTTTAAGCGTGCCCATGGAACATGGCACGCTTATTCCGATCGTTTTGCTGCTAACAATATAATACAATGTATACAATGTAATAAGGCAGCCTATGCTTTCCACGTGTATTCCTATGCTGAGTGGCCTAAAGTTGAAAATCGGCTGTTTTTGAATTTTGTGATTTTTTCCTGTCGTGTCTGTTGCGTTTTGAGGATTGCAATGGTACAATTATGAAATCGTACCTTCTAAAGTTTGCAGCAAAAATAGTTGGATTCATTTTAATGCTTTAGTTTTTTTATAATTCCAATTAAACGACGGACTCACCACTTTTGAGGGGTAAGTGGAGTGCGGTCAGGTAATATTTTGCGTTTTATGTTGCCAACTTTGTTGTAATTTTACTCTGCTGTGTTGGTTTTACGATGAATAAATTTTTGTTTGTTTTTATGATTAATTTGTTATGTTGGACATTGTTTTTGTGTTATTTTATTACGTTTATTGAATATATAATTGATTTTAAAGTACATTCGGGGTTTTTTCGTACGGGCGGCCGATAACGAGTCGTTCTGTGATGTTTTTTTCTTATTTATTATTGTTTTGCAGCCGGTGATTGTTTGGCTGCATTGGCTGCACTGCGGCTCACCTGTTCACTAATTTGATAATCTTTCTCTGTGAATTTCTAGAGTCAGCTGATATTTTCGAATAGAAGGCGCGAAATAAAACCGATACAGATCATGGTTTTACTTATAGGATATCTTCTCACAAAAGTAAAGCTTCAAGAAGAACCCGCTAGAGAGCGCGGAATGAAGTAGTCACGTTTCTTTGCCTTTATTTGATCAGCTGATAAATGATTTTTTTTTTTTTTTTTTTTTTTTTTTTTTTTTTTTTTTTTTTTTAAGCGCAATTTTTAACATTCAATCTTTCATGGGTTGAAAATGGATCTTATTAAAATAAACAAATTAGATCAGTATTCTTTTAATTTTTTAGTTTCGGGAATTGTTACAACATTAACGCCTGTTCGAAAGTGTAAGCGAAGTTATGGTTTTTGTATTATTTTTTTAGAGGACGAGACAGGCTCAATTAATGGTATTTGTTTTGATGAAAAGGGGTCCATCCAGCTACCATTAGGAGTGCCCCCCTAAAAAATGGATGAAACTTTCAGGGATGATAGAGCTAAGCATCATCTTTCAGAATATCTGCAGTTTTTTGAATTTGGTCAATTGGGAGCGGGAGTGCAGGGGGTCAAAGTCAAAACCTCCAATGCTCCATAACTTTTGAACGAACATAGATATTGACGTGAACTTTGCACCAAAAGATGTGTATTTTAAAGATCTTTCGATTGATGTGCTACAGTGTTTAGTTCAAAAATATTTGACCCTTTTTTTGCATTTTGTTTTACTTTTGAAGTTTCCAAAAATCCGTTTTTTGAGTTTGAAAAATAGGCGCAATGAAGGAATCTGAACGAAAAACAATGGCGGCCATATATGATTTGAGAATTTTGAAAAACTTATGTCAAAAATAAATTCAGCGACCCAAAAAACCCGCTTCCACCAAGTTTCAATAAATTTCATCGATTATTGGTGGAGCAACAAATTTTTTTGTAGAATCGAAAGTCGGAACCCTATTTTGGCCTAGATTTGAAACTTTGCGCGGTCATAATTCTTGAACGAAATGTTTTTCGGCATCGCGGTTTGCGCCATCTGAAAGCTTATAAAATCAGCTTTCTTCACAGAAGTTTTTTGTTCAGATTCCTACGTTGCGCCTATTTTTCAAACTTATAAAACGAATTGTTTTCTCTACTTTTAGATTATAAATGAATTTTTACATCTGCATTGAGGGTTTTTTCGAGAAAAGTTGAAAAATGTGTTTGAACCCCCAGAACCCCCCAAGAGGTTGTCAGGAGCTTATGAAAATATCAGAAATGAAAAATTTGGAGTCAATTTTCTGTCTGATTGTTTTGTTTCAAATCATTTGTTTCAGTAATTTTCGAGAAAAATGCCAGCAACGGATGCTCTGGCTCACTTTGTATATGAAATATAGTAGACTTCTTTTATTCTATTCAGGTCCTCTGGTTTTTAATCACTGTCCGATGAGTAAAATAATTGAAATCTCATGCGCTGAGTCCAGACTATACTTGCTCTCTTTGAGAGAATCCAAAAATTAAATATAATCATCAAAGGTACCACTATACGGCCAATTTTGTAAAATAAGCACATGTATGGAGAGGGGGAGGGGTGGAAGCTTTATATGCGTAACTTCTTTTGCTTCTCATTGATAGAATGTCATCGAATGAAAGGCTAGAAACTCTGCAACTCTAGTAAGCAACTCTGTTTGCTTGAAGGGACGCATCGCAATGAAGTAGGGGACTACACGGATTATAGTTGTCAAAGTTGATGCATAAATTATTAATACTTCAATTAGTATGTACGTCTGTAATGTTTTTACTGGATGCTAATCATAGCATTTTTTCAAAGTAGATGATTCAGCTTAATTTTATCTTGAGTATTCACCATAAGGTTTCTCTGTACAGTAAAGCCTTTAATGAAAACATAGCAGGAATTGCTTTTATTGACATTAATTGTAATTGTTTAATTTTCAGATCCAAATCGGCCAATACTGTGTCTAAAAATTCAGATATTGAAAGGAATGACTCTATTTCGTCTCTATCAATATGTAGACATTTATTAATTACCTTCTTTTACCTTTCATCACCATATTCCACCAACAAAACCATGGCCTACCTATCTTTTCTTTCTCATTTTATTAAATTATAAATAGAATCTTTTACATCCATTCAACGCAGAATCGAATCATTTAAACTTCAAATACTCTATAATCAGTGATTTCATCCAAATTTTCATTATTGAATCATTCATGTATATTATAAATCTATTTATTCAATTCATATGTTAGTTACATACTACAATGTCTCCTTAAGTATTGCTGATGCATTTCAAACAACTGTAATCCACAAATGAACAAAACACTGAACCAACTGTAATGTGTCACTGCAAAAACAACGACTCAAAAATATTTTTTTCAAATATACGTCTCAAATGCATATACATTGTCATATTTTCTTAATCAAAGCTCCAACAGCACTTCCTGTACCTTAAATAATATACAATAAATTGACAAATCTTCGCCCATGAGCTACATTATAATAAATATATTTAAACCATGTATGCGTAAGCCTTTATGCAAAACCCAGCAGAGCAGAAGACCAAATGAAACAACTTATGCGCAGATTTTTATGTTTACAATTCACAGGCACGCTTTTCCAATACATGCAATGTATCGGAGCTTCCCTGCTTGTTTATTATTATTATTATTTATATTGTATTTTTATTTAGTATTATTTTTACTATCTTTGTTTAAATATTTTTTCCAAGCGGTCAGGCTGAATGCCTTTGCTTGAAAAAAAGTATCATTGTGTTTAATTATAATATGTTGTAAATGTGTCTTGAAATAAAAAAAAAAAAAAAAAAAAAAAAAAAAAAAAAAAAAAAAAAAAAAAGTTAGCTGCAAAAACGAATTTTGTCAATTAATTCTGACCAAAATCCTTGTCCGAATCCCCTAAAGAAAATAATAAAGGCTAGGGGGAAAAGTGATAACTTCTGAAGTTTAGTATATCCCTCCAGCGTAATTGCAGACAATTATTGATTCCCTGATCATAATTATTAGAGATTTTGGCCCCTTTATTTTCTAAATAAGTAGAATGAGAAAGAATAACCCAGTTGGAAAGTGCAATTTTTGAGCTTCGAAGAAAACTTGCCATCAGTGAAAGGAGCTTACAGATTGAGAAAGGCGCATCTCATGATTAAGTTTTCGATCTTGAGTGGAAAGAATTGGATTTGCAGCAGAAACTTACTGATAATGGTTCTTGTGAGGATCAATTGAAAATGAGACTTACCTACGAAGAGAAGATTAAGACAACAACAGCGTATTACACTTTAAAGAGCTTCAGCAACAAACACACTCGTTTGAAGCTGAGAGTCAACCATCGATATCGATCAAAATTTTGAATGTAAGGTGAAGGAAATTTTCCATGGGACCGTCACCTCAAATCAAATTGATGTCATTTTGAAGAAGAAAGTCCGGTCAAAGCAGTGAAGCTCGGATGCATTAGCCACTGCCTTTACGATCCAATATTTGAGTCAAAGAGCATACGTTTTTTCCGCGAGACGGTGAATGACCCCTTGCCTGTTCTCAGAACCTTAAGGCGCTGGGCAGGAACCATCGATCTCAGAAGTGGAATCTTCAAAGACATGCTGCGGATACGCGGAAAGCGTCGGAACCTCAAGACGCACCGCCGAAAAGTGGCCGCCATGACGCGACGTTTGATGAAATGAAGATTGCCTCACTACACGAATATGATCAAAAATGTGACGAGATTGTGGGACCACATAGATATGCAAAACGTCGTTGTTTGAGGCCTGCTTGATAATTAGAAGCAGCCTGTTTTCGGAGACTTTGACGTACCAATGTCAAATAGTTTGCTTATTGAGCTCCTTACAAAGGTCCACGAAATCGAATAACGCGTGGTTGCCATGGTCAACGATTGTAGTGGTGGTAATCAAGGTTTGTATAGAAGGAGTTAGAACCCCGAAAAACATCTCTTTTCCTCATCCAGTAACAAAGTTGCCCGTTTTCTGCTTTGCAAATAATCCCCATATTCTGCAATTGATTCGAAAATGGTTCATTGACTATGGCTTTTACTCCTCAACAAGTAGCCAGATCGTCAGCAAAGCCCCTCTCGCTGAATTGACCAGCTTATTCCACAGAAGTTAGCTCGATGTATAAGCTACCTCCCAAAATGATTACGGTAAAAAAAGCTCAGCGGCAAAATGTTGAACTTGCAGTGCAGCTGTTTTCGCACACTACAGCCACTGCGCTAGATCATTGTAAATTACCAAAAATTGACCCACAAATAAAAGTACTCAATGGTTTATAAAACTCTGCAGTGATTGTTTCAACCATCTCGAACATTCTAAAAGATCTGCAAGATAAAATTTATCCCTGATTCTGACCATAGAACAGCTAACTGACCATGGTATGAACAAAAACAAGCTGATGAGGCTGAATTTGCTATTAGCGCTCAACTGAGCTGAGCTGAGCTTTGTTAGAAAGGAGGAGAGAAAACAAAAGCTAATCATACTTATCATAATTATTGCGTCATTCTAGCGAAGAGTTTTCCTTCGTTTAGACGCCCTCCTATTTTTCCTGTTAGTTCCAGGATTGTTTACTATTTAGTTCTATTCATATGTATCTTCATAATTTACTCTAATACAGTATTCATCAATGGTTTGTAAGCATTTTAGTTATTTGCCGCTTTGCAGAGTCGCGCATACATTTAACATTGATTAGAATCATATAAATGATTCTCCACAAGTGACTAAATTGGAAGAGGCGGCAAATATTTTTCACAGTCATCAGCTGAATCTAGTGGCAGCACTGTGAAAGCCACTGTTTCTAAACACGATAGCAGCAATCAAGAATTCAAAGTACCTCACATGCTTGAGCAATATATCTGCAAAGCAAAGCAAGAGGACCATGAAGAAAAATTTACGGGCTTACTTAGTTGTGCCTCACAACTACAAAAGGGTTTATTGCAGGGCTGAAGAAATTCACTAAGTTAAAATAATACGAAATTTTCTGGGATCTTCGCGAAATAAGGCTAAATAAGTCTAACGACAAACTCAGTTCAATATTTGATACAACAGAAAGTGTAAGATCAAGGCCGTTCAACGCAAGTATACCGCTGTTTACTTGCGAAGATTCATATTCTGGCCTGACAGCGACATAATTCAAGCAAACTTCCCAAACTCTTTTTGTGCCAACTACTCAAAAGTCAAGGCTATAATTCACTGCTTCGATATACACATCGAAAATCCCTCTAACGCTGTGAATCAGGCTCACACATGGAGCGAGTATACGCAAGTATACCGCCTGGCATGTTGTTGTTTGTTAAACGCGTGCATTGATGACGGAAAGGACTTCACTGAAGAGGACGCACAAGCACTGAGAGAGCGACAAGCACAAGAGGCTCAACAGCCACTACATGACGAGGAATATGAGAACATTTTCAATGTGCCTTTGGAAGCTGCAGCGGCTTTACGGAACTACATCGTTTTAAGTTTACACTGAGAGGTTTACAATTAAATACTTGAAAAACTGCCACAAGGATTATCATAAACAACGGTGATTATAATGTAACTGTAACTACGTTGGTTCTGTCATCAAAACGAGGCATAACAAGACTATATTCAATTACAGATCAAGTACAAACTCAGTTCAATATCTGATATGACAGAAAGTGTTAGATCAAGGTCGTTCAACGCAAGTATACCACTGTTTACTTGCGAAGATTCATATTCTGGCCTGACAGCGACATAATTCAAGCAAACGTTCCAAACTCTTTTTGTGCCAACTACTCAAAAGTCAAGGCCACAATTCACTGCTTCAATATACACATCGAAAATCCCTCCAACGCTGTGAATCAGGCTCACACGTGGAGCGAGTATACGCAAGTATACCGCCAGGCAAGTTGTTGTTTGTTAAACGCGTGCATTGATGACGGAAAGGACTTCACTGAAGAGGACGCACAAGCACTGAGAGAGCGACAAGCACAAGAGGCTCAACAGCCATGACATGACGAGGAATATGAGAACATTTTCAATGTGCCTTTGGAAGCCGCAGCGGATGCTTTACGGAGCTACATCGTTTTAAGTTTACACTGAGAGATTTACAATTAAATACTTGAAAAACTGCCACAAGGATTATCATAAACAACGATGATAATATTGTAATTGTAACTATGTTGGAAACGAGTCATAACAAGACTATATTCAATTACAGATCAAGTACAAACTCAGTTCAATATTTGATATGACAGAAAGTGTAAGATCAAGGTCGTTCAACGCAAGTGTACCACTGTTTACTTGCGAAGATTCATATTCTGGCCTGACAGTGACATAATTCAAGCAAGCGTCCCAAACTCTTTTAGCGCCAACTACTCAAAAGTCAAGGCCATAATTCACTGCTTCGATAAACACACCAAAAATCTCTCCAACGCTGTGAATCAGGCTCACACATGGAGCGAGTATACGCAAGTATACCGCCAGGCAAGTTGTTGTTTGTTAACCCTTCACTGCATGATTTTTTTTTTCTCAAGCAAATGTGGATTTTTCAATGTATTAGGTGGTCAAATACATGGGAAAAATAGTGAAAAAAATAATTTGACGGTTTTTCGGTCAAAATTATCTTTTTTCTATTTTTTACTCGTTTTTTACAAGTGATATAACACCATAAGAAATGGCGGGAATTTTTTTTATTTTTATTTTTTTAAATTTAATTTTTTTTTTTTTTTTTTTTTTTTACTTTCATTGGATTTTTCAAAAAGCCAATGCCGGAAACTTTATAAAAATAATCAAAATGAGGTCAGTTTGGATACGGGGGCAAGTTTCCCCCCTGACATGATTTCGATCACGAACCCTTCACTGCATGATGTTTTCTTTCAGCCATTTTTTTTTTTTTGTTTTTGTGTGAGCTCAAAACATACCTTCTCCCGCGTTGACACACCATGCGCCGAAGGCATATCTCAAAACCTGTATTTTATATGAGCGTTTGAAGAATTTGTTCCACCGGTGGAACACCATGCAGTGAAGGGTTAAACGCGTGCATTGATGACGGAAAGGACTTCACTGAAGAGGACGCAGAAGCACTGAGAGTGCGAAAAGCACAAGAGGCACAACAGCCACGACATGACGAGGAGTATGAGAACATTTTCAATGTGCCTTTGGATGCCGCAGCGGATGCTTTACGGAACTACATCGTTTTAAGTTTACACTGAGAGGTTAACAATTAAATACTTGAAAAACTGCCGCAAGGATTATCATAAACAACGATGATTATATTGTAATTGTAACTATGTTGGTTCTGTCACCAAAACGAGTCATAACAAGATTTTATTCAATTATAGATCAAGTACACAGTTTTGATAACAAACTTATTACGATTGTTCATAATCGACCTGGTGAGACTCCCTATTTTTTATAAAATAGTTAAACTTTTGATACTCAAAAACTCTCAATTAATTCAACCCTTATCAGAAATCATTATTATTTATCAATACAATCACTGCAAAGTAAATATGTACTGTAAACTCACTGGACCCAAACTCTTTTCGAGCCAACTATTCAAAAGTCAAGACCATAATTAACTGCTTCGATAAACAAATCGAAAATCCCTCCAACGCTGTGAATGAGGCTCACACATGGAGCGAGTATACAAGAGCTGTAACACCATGAAATATTCAATTTCCTGCAATCTAGGTAGTTTCATCAACTACATATCCACATAGGTTTCGGGGGCCGCCGTTCAAGTGATGCCCAGACAGTCAAGCACAGCGGATTTTTGGACAAGCTGAGGCCAAAGATCTTGGCCATGGTAGATCGAGGTTTTAAACACATTGATAGACTATTTGAGAAAGATTGTCACTTGGTAAGACCATACCTAGTGTTTCTGCTGATCAAGTAATATTAAAAGAAGAAGTGAGACAGAGCAGAACAATTGCAAGCCTCCGGGTTTAAGTGGAACGAGTGTTTAAACGGGTCAGAGAAATTACATTTCTGGAGTCTCACACATGCATCCATCACTCATTGTTCAGTAATACAGATAATGCGGTTTGTAATAGTATGTGCTATAATTAAGTTATAGGTTTAATTTTTCTGTAAATCAGGAAGTACGCAAAAATTGCAATCACTTTTCCGCGTCCTTATTTTTGTAGACAACTAATTGTGGCATAAAGACGGACTTATTTCGAGAAGGAGAATCCATATACTGGAGATATTTACTTTGTAATAATAAAACAAATTAAATGGAAATTAGCAGCTCGAAAAAATAATCAACAGTTTTACTCAGTTGCCGAAAATCTGGGTTTAATCGAGCGTGAAAAGCCACTTGATAACCACAAATCCATTTCGACACTCAATTACTGAACCGGTATACTTATAGATTGAAGCTTCCAACTTAATTCGATCTGATTGCGGAAAAGACCTATTCTTGATATAAGGGTCAAGCAATGCAGCCATTGCATCATGCACACATGGTTACAAGTGCACGCGGACTCACGAATGGATAATTGAACAATCAAACAAACAAAAAAACTCGGTGGTGACAATTAAATTAAGAGCTAACATGTGCACCGCGCCGCATCGTGGGTGCGCGAGGCGAACACACAGAGAGTACCGCGAGAGAGAAAGAGAGAGAAAGAGAGAGAGAGAGAGAGAGAGAGAGAGAGAGAGAGAGAGAGAGAGAGAGAAAGAGAGAGAGAGAGGGGGGAGAGAGTAACCGCCGTGCCGCATGCGTTAGAGCAAACCGATGGCCCGTGACCGAATGATCCATCACCGATTTGTGTTGAGAGGAGCGGAGGAGGCGAGTGAACGAGTAACCACCAACACCATCCATCGCATCAGCGTGCAGCGATTGATACATACACAAACATCGGAAATGAGCAGCGATTGTCAGCTGCGTTTCCTCATTCCTTTCGTTGGTTAACGAACAACGGTACCTGATGCTCCTGAGCTGTGTGTGATGATGGTGCTTTTGATTTTTCCCATCGGCCAAGGGGCTACCATCCAAAAGCGCCAATCCCATAAAAAGATACGCCGAAAGCGCCAAAAACACACACCAAAAGCGCCAAGGAATTTTTGAAAACGTAGTCCAAAACCGCCAATTTGTCCCGAAATCAATAGTCCAAAAGCGCTAAAAGAGTGAAAAAATGACCCCAAAAGCGCCAAGAAAATATTAAAAGAGAGAGAGAGAGAGAGAGAGAGAGAGAGAGAGAGAGAGAGAGAGAGAGAGAGAGAGAGAGAGAGAGAGAGAAAAAGACAAAGTTCCCAAACTTTGCTTTATACATGCAGCAGTGAAGTGTGGGAACTTTTTACCCCCCTGCCCTGTGCAATAGTAAAAATTTGCGTCGGTATGAGGAATCTCACATGAAGATTATACACTTATCCACACTTAGGGGGTGTAAATGGCACCACGTCAAAAAAAATTAAATGTTAACTTAAAATGTTATGGAAAAATAAGTGATAAAAAAAAAAAAAAAAAAAAAAAAAAAAAAAAACTGTCCGTGATGTTATTCGCACTTAGAAAAAATGAAAAGTTAACTTCAAATATAATGGGAAAATAAGGGACAAAAAAATTTAAAACTTTAAAAAGAAGTTGCTTGAAATTTGGAGCCAACACATTTTAAAAAATTCTCGTCATTTATGAAGCGCTGTTTGAATAGGGCACACTTCTTTCGAACGAAATTTACCGTCTCCTCTTCCAAAAGACACACTTTTGAATCAGTGCCGCTGTTCATCATTACATACATTTCGGCTTGAAGGTCGATCAGCTTGGTCCATAAATAGTTTAGTGTGAGAGGTATCTCACTCTCTCTATCTCTTCCTCTCCCCTCATTTTCTCTGTGGCTCTAATCGTCTACTCCAAAAGCGCTAATACGGTACATCCAAATGCGCCAATTCTGGAGTCTCCATAAGCGCCAAAAAAAATTGGCGGTTTTGGATTTGACCCTTTTGAGAATTGGCGCTTTTGGACTCTTCCCGGCCAAGGAACTGATCGAATTCAACGACTTTTCGAAATTCATACGCGTGTGCCTTGCAGATAGTCTGCGTGGAGCCGTCAAGTAACTCAAATTGGGGCTTCTGATGATTGGTGCACGCGCGCACGAACGTGTGTACTCATCGGCGCAATTTAAAGGCCTCCGTTTGAAGTTCAAAAGTAGTCTGTTCACGATCACAGTGACGCAGTGGTGAAGTTGAGGACTGTAAGGATCTTATAAAGTTCTGCGGCTCGCAGACCTTTGAGATTCATCGATGATGCTGGAGCCTTAGGATTTGCCTTTCGATAAGCGTATTTTTGCGACTGCTCGATCGATCAAAGTAATCTGATTGCAACCTTTGATCGCATTAATGCAACTTGCTTTTAGATGTTTTGCGGTCATCGATGAAGTCAAAATCATCGGACGCATCAAAAAAATGGGGTTTAGATAAATCTGCTGATGACTTCGATGTCATCAAAAAATTGGCGTATTTTCGTAATTTAATTTAATCGCATTTTTTTTAACATACCGAGCGCCATTATTTAATAGAAGAATGGTTATCCTTCATAAATCACTCGAGTCAGTGGATTTATGCGTTATAAAATGGTTTTGAGTCTTCGAGTGTATTATTTATCTTTTGCTGAAATATTACATTCATCGAAGAATTTTCCTCGCTCGGGGGATTCGGTAACACTCATCTGTTGACATCTAAATGTTGAATCGAGCCGCAGCCGAAGAGTCGGAGAGTCAGTCAATGCGAAGTAGCGAAACTTTATCTTCTTTTCTTTGAAAAGCATTAATTTTCTACAATGGACGAGGTAAAAGAGTATTTTAGGAACATGGTAAATGATAATAAATTGTATTAGTTTCTACAGTTATTTTTCATGGATAATGATATGGCCTACACATTTGTAAAGCACATTTATTGTAAAAGAACCTTTATATGAAAGAGAGAACTCTATAAGTGGTTCTACAAGGGGCTCTTTAAAAGTGAAAATATGATTCGAGCCGTTAAAAAACTGGAAAATTTAGGCTAGTTGCGAGGTAGTGACGCATCAAAGTTAAGCATCGTTAAAAATTGACAATACGCTGACGCAAACTTTCAGACACAAGGGAAGTACATTTATGCTATCAACATTATCACTATTTCGGATGGATTTTCGAGAATTTCATATGATCGATCACTTTTGACTCATTTGAAACTATCAGATTTTCTAGAACGTCAGCAGTTTAGAAGACCAAGGTAGCTCAGTTACAGTCTAAGGTCGCTCATTTACTCATTAATAATTATTATTACAAAAAATACTTAAACAAGGTCAGCTTTCTCTCTCTCTCTCTCTCTCTCTCTCTCTCTCTCTCTCTCTCTCTCTCTCTCTCTCTCCCTCTCTCTCTCCTCTTCTCCCTTCCTTCTACACTCTTTTCACGTTTCTCTCTGCAAAGTTAATTTCCCTTCTTTACAAAAACTTTATCTATTATTTGCTATTTATTTATTTATTTACTTATCCATTTAATTATCAAACTATTTTTTCCCTTCAAAACTGTGTGAGCATACATAAAATGTGCCTGTTAACGTTTATTTTACTTCATTTTATTGAATCTCATTGCCATTTATATTTTGACAACCTTATTTTCTTCACAATCGTACGATCGAATTATCGAACGATCAAAATGATTTGTTCTGCTGAAAAGTTGCTCTGAATATATACACATACATTAATTTGTCTAATGTTCTTCTATAATCTATTTACGCTTGGGTTAGAGCGATTAAATCGTTCAAGTTTCTTAAAACATTTTTTTTTTTAACTACTGTTTGGCGGGTGCGAGGTTCCAACTTGTCTAGCTCAAAAATGCGATAGTTTACTACGGGGTTTCAAGCAACCAACGGAAATCAGTCTCGAATTTGAAAGGTTTTAATGAATCTTCTCAGTTTTTATCAGTTGTCCATAGAGTTTAATTTCAAGTCCAAGTCATACCATGTTATGTCTAGTTGTAAATTATGCCACAAGTCTAAGTCTCGCAAATCATTCTAAAGTGCTCGTGCTCACAATTTCTCGCAATTCCAAGAAATTTAGGAAAAATGGGGTGGGGAGTTTTATCTCTGAAAATCCGTTTGATTAAGTAAATAATTAGATCAATTGAAGAGCCCATCATATTAAAAAGTATTAAGTCACCGTTTTTTGGAGCGTGGGCGGTGTGATTAAGATCCACGCGAGAGCTTAATGATCCACTTTAGGTTGATGATATTGATTCAAAAGGGAAAAAGAAATGGGTCTGTTGCAAACTTTTGCTACAACGACAAAGAGTGTTTAATCTAATGTAAAATCGCCTGAAAAGTCCATTGGTGGCATCAGAAAGTCATGAAATGCAATAATAAACTCACAAGAGGCGTTCAATGAAATCCAAGATGGCGGAAAAATATCGAGCAATCTGTATGCATAGGTTATGTGTTTGTTTACGTTGTGATTGGTTGTGATCGATATTGTGAGGTTGGCTATCCTTGGATGTTCGTGGTGCATGCATTCAAATTGCTCGATATTTCTCCGCCATCTTGGATTTCATTGAACGCCTCTTGAGAGTTTATTATTGCATTTTATGACTTTCTGCTGCCACCAATGGACTTTTCAGGCGATTTTACAATAGATTAAACACTCTTAACTGTTGTAGCAAAAGCTTGCAACAGACTCATTATCTTCATACTTACAAGAGCAATTTCCAAATAAACTGCAAATTTCTGGGAACGAAACATTCACACTAAGCACAGTATGGCGATGGCGTAGCGTGCAATTAGGCAACGATGTAATGTGTCCATTTAAATCCCCACAAAAGATCGAATTATTGGGTGCTCGGTGAACAGAACACCTTCGCATTCGACCTTTTACATGGGTTTTAATGGACACAATACAACGTTTCCAAATTGAACGTTACGCCACTGACTAAGCATAAGAACGATGGAATTTCTTGATTGCAAAACAGGAAGAAAAAAATAAAAATAAAATAAAATAAAAGCTCCAACAATTTCTGTTGTTTGTTTGTTTGTTTGTTTGTTTGTTTGTTTATTTTGTGTACATACATTCAACCGTTGCAGCGCGGCGCAACGTAAAGATTGTCCACATGTCCATTGGCATCATTAATTCACAAGGGATGAATAATCGAAATCTATGATCAACTCGATCAAATTCTTCGAGCGCGAGAACAAGAAACAATAATTGTGGTATTCGAAGTGCCAAGTTGGCAACACCGAATCAGCTGTGAAGCTGGGATCAGTGGCGTAGCTATAGGCCCCGCTGACCCCGCCGGGCGGGGGAGCGCAACGCATCGGGGGGCGCAAAAGTTTTGAGAAGCGAAAGAGGAGGAGCGAAAAGGAGCAAAGGGAAGGAAAAAGGGGAAAAAAAGGAAAGGGAAAGGGAAAAAAGGAAAGAAAAGAGAACAGATTGAGAAAAATAGAAGCTATGAATTGTAGGGAGAAAGCAATGTAAAGGCTCTAAGTGCTTCGGCCAAAATTCACGTTCACAAAGTTCAGAGCTTTTGAAAGTAAATTTTCTACATTAATTTACAATAATTTTTAAAGAAAGGAATTTTTCAGACAAAGGCTCCGACTTGTACGGGTGCAAGGGGGGGGGGGTTCCACCGAAGCGGCCAATTTTTCCTTAAAAAAAGGGGGCGCAGCATTCGAATCGGCAGGGGGGCGCTTGCTCAGCCAGCTACGCCACTGGCTGGGGTTTTGTCCCAGCTAGGTTATGTGACATTCTTTGCTATTCGATTGTTCAATAAACACGTTTCATCAAAGCTCACTTCTACGCCTTTTCAATAATCCACTTCTACTCCTAAATACTTATCCTTTGTAATTGACCCAATCGTTTACCTTTTCAATGTATAAAAATAATTTTAAAAAGAATGCCTTGGAGCGGTAGAAATCATTTGTCTTAACGTTTAGTCATATTTATTGGCCTCAATTCTTGTGAAATGAAATAAAACCCATTTTAAAAACTATGATGAGAAAATGGAAAGAAAAGGTTTTAAAAAAGCTTTGAATTAAAACCGATAAAACGATTTGCACATTGTGGAATACATCTGGTTGAGCCAAGCCAAGCTCCACAGTTCAATTTTTTGGCAGCACTTGAAAATTTCAGTGAATAGATCAACCACCAAGGGACTCCTTGTATTGGCTACATTGAGAATAGCGTAAAATGTCAATTTATCGAGCAACGAAAGAGTTTGACTGCCAAACAAACACTTTTACCGTGGCTGTCATATTTAAGTTGCCTGCTATTTACAGCTACCGATGAGACACAAATATAACCTAACGATAGTATAACCAAGGCTTAACGATCGATTTATCGCACGAGTAATATCTCAAGACTTAGACTGTAATCATTGCATCAGCTCTGTTTGATCATGATAAAGTTGAAGTCGGTGAGAATACTTAAACTGAATAGTTTCTAGAAGTTTGCTTCAGTTTTAGAAGCTTGATTGGTTCATCTTTTTTCAAAATTAGGACTTTGAAACTTAAAGATTGTTAAAACAAAGTCAGCTGATGCAACAGCATCTTCGGCTGATGTAATTCCTGGACGCTCTCGAATCACGAGACATGAAGACAGGGTGCCTCAGGAGTCTTTACTTTTCATATTCATGCTAGAATATTCTTAAATGTTTACTTTTTTCCGAAAACCATAGGCGGCGCATTATGAGGGCTGAAAAGGCTATACCCCTCCCCCCCTTCATAAGAATGGAGGCGCTGAACCAAAGAGAGGAACATTTGACAACGAGGCCAGAAAATTGGTAGTTCGCGCCCTCTAAGAACTATGTCGAATTCCACTATTTCGTAACAGGCTGATAAAAATTAGGTGACACTTCACCCCCATACATTTTTTATTTTTTTTTTTTAACGTACCAACGTCCTTGCCAAATATGATCCAGACCCTTGCCGATAATATCGAAGCTTTTCTGCTGCGTTTATTTATGAGATGAACAAGCAGGATCGGGGGGGGGGGGATTGAATTGAATCCATTTGAATAAGAAATAGTTGGACCTGGGGACCCTCAAAAAATAGACAAGATACGTTGCATCTACATATGAACAGGTGCAAAATTTCCACATGCTGTTCGCTTCCAGGCAAAATTTAGATAGAGGAAACGGACTTTCGGAACACCTTGTATGATAAAGAATACACACCAACTGATACATTATGACACGATTATTTCTGAGCATTGATGGCTTATAATTAGATATCTTAATCTAAACTTATAACAGACAAAAAATTAATGCACACATAGTATACAATCACGAAGAACATCCTTGAGACCTGGAGAGAAAAGTTATCATTTCAGAAACTGCGCCATCATTCTTACCCTTGTTATGTAATCAAACAGTCAATTAGTTCAATGCCCCAAACTCAATAAAACTGAACTTTTATATTGTACTTTCAAATCTTCTAACGAGTGTTTCATGAATTCATGGACCATTTTAATCACCAAAAACATCGAAATCGCCTCAGTGTGATCTACCACACGGTCATCGCATTTATATGAACTTTCAAGGAGGATTGAGATGTAAGGGGAATAATTATTTCCTTTGAAAAAAATGAAAGTTCAAAACTTATTAAAAAAAAAATAATAATAATAATAATAATAATAATAATAATAATAATAATATTATTATTAATATTTATTGCTAATCTGATTCGTGATAACTTCGGAGCGTATAGCTTTTCCAAGCTTAGGATTTATCTGGACTGATTGTTTTTTTTTCCTTCCGTGAAATTAATAGCTAAACTCCTCAATTTCTTCTTCAACTCTCGAAAAAGTTTAAAATTTTAAAATAAGAAAATATAATATCTGATAATATTTATTCACAATTGAGAGGGTTGATGAGAGAGGAATTAAATGGGCAGTTGCTTTCTTCTCTCCCACTGTCCCAAGGAACACAACAATTTTTCACGCCAATTTTCCAAAAAAATAAGCGAAAATTTACGAAAATCAAAGGTTCCCCCTAAATTGTTCCGAGGTTTTGCCCCCTCCTTTTCTTGGAAAATTTTGTACCGGCGCCTATGGTTGATGAAACAAATCGAAAAGGGAAAATATCGAACTGTATAATAATTGAAAAGTTTACAGACAGTAGAAACTAAAAGCGTGAAGATGAAGGGTCAAACATTTGACACGTTCGGTACATCGCCATATCTCAGAAAACCACCGCCATGCGGATGATATATTATGCATCTTAAAAATAATAATTGAGATTTGAAAGGCAAGGCTAACGACTGAATGCACGCAAGCGGGACTTTGAATTCAGTTTTCACTATTACGGAAAGTCCGAGAGAGAGGGGTCTGTCAAAGAGGAACAAAATCTATAATTAATCAAATAAAGGGAGGCGCGAAATATTGGCGGTAATAATATCCGACTTAAATCATCGTAGAATCGAAGAATTGTGACAAGCAGAATGACCACGGTATACGCCTCTGGATAAGTTTATTATCTGCAAATTGCAATAAATAGGAGAGCAGATGGCGAAAGAGGGGTGGAGAGTAGAAAGCGCAGGACACTTGACAAAACTAAACTCCTGTCCATTCCACTGTCCGGGGTGCAGGACGGACGGAACGTAGGAGTGACGCAATTGTGAGGCCCCAATCTCTTGAATAAACAATTATACAATTATCTCAATCAACTGACCATTGGGTTCCCTTCTATTGACTTTAAACAAATGGCAAAAGAGGAGCGATTCCTTTAAAACGTGTTCTGGGTCATTGCTCTGGGGATTTATTCAAGTCAAGTGACAAGTTTTTGTTGAATTGAAACTCGGCGGAGTTGGGATGAGACGCGACGGAGCTTGTTTTTCATTTGGAGTGTTGGGTGATGCGTCCTCTTGACCGCCCGGCGCGGCATGGCACGGCTTGGCCCTGGCTAATCTTTAAGTTTACTTTCGAGGCATGATTGGAATCGCTTAATCCTCGCTCTCAAGTGATTGCATGCTGGCATTGCTGGCGCAGTTGTAAGTTAATTGCGTTTGTCCATCTATTGAAAGTACTTTCGAATCGTAGAAATCGTTAAAACTCAAGCGTGGGTGGGGTCGAGCCTTTTAAAGCTATAAATGGCATTTCCCTAGTGTATGATGAGAAATGGGCGAGTATGAAGTCTCGTCCAACGTGGCAGCAGCGGATTATTTCCATTTAAACCTATGTAAAATAATCGATCTTCAGGGGGTTCGTTTGAACCCATAAAAAAATCTATACTTTTGCATAGGTTTAAATCGGTGGCGGCTCGTTCGATTAGGTAGGCAACCATGCTATTTGCCATTTAAACCTATCCAAAAGTATCGATTTTTTGGACGTTCAAATGAATCCACTTTAGATTGCTTAGTCGACATAGGTTTAAATGGAGAGAACCTGTTGTTGCAACATTGCACGACTCACCACTGGTTTAAATGGCAAAAAGTATATGTTTGCCAAATTGCACAAGCCGCCTCCACCGAAATTGAAGCCTTTGAACAGCTATCCAAAATTCACTAATCTCTTGATTTTAGGAATGGTTTTGTTAATAGTCTTGAAATATTATAAATGCTTTTCGACAAAAAATCAATGTTCGTAAAAGGTCCCGAAAACGTAATTTGCCCTAATTCTAAAGAGTAAGTAGGTAAGACTTCACTGTTGCTATGGTTACCATGATTAAATTGCCCGTTAGTTAGTTAACACTTACTCATGAGTACAGCCATTCAGCTGTGGGGGAACTTAACGATGATCATATGATACCATAGCGACGACCAAGTCTTACAAATTACAACGAACGAAAAAAAGCGTCACTCGTAAACAGTCTCAGGTGGACGAAAAAGTAAGCAATCAGCCCGCAGATATTTTTTTAATGCGTGAAAAATTCCATTGATTATGTTCCTCTTTAATCTGAGACCTTTCATTTCCTATTATTCCGAAGCTCGAAGATTAAAAGACATGGTCTCGTGTTTCCATTCTCTGTATCGGCTTCAAGTACTTCCGCGCTTATGGAAGAAATGGAGATCAAAAAGACTGTAAACAGGCTTTCTCTGAAAGTGGGGCTCGTAAAAGATGGAAATTTTTGTCCTTTCACTTTAAATTGGTAAACAAAATTTTTCCTTCATCTCACGTGAAAGTCAGGTTTGTTCCGCGCGATCTCTACATCACGTCGAAATATTAATTAATAAGACACCACAACATAAATCATGGTTTGAAGACCTATCATGCTCTTGGACAGTGATGGCGGGGGGGGGGGGGGGGGGGGGGGGTTTGATGGTCATTCTGTGGAAAGTTTCATTTTTTGAGAAAAAACAATTGAGGAAATCCAGTGTAAAAGGAACAAAAAAGAGGCTGAGAAACTGCGAGATTATAGCGAAAGTGAAAATAGTGAAAGTTGACGATGAAAAAACTCGAAAATTTGATCGAGGTACGGTAGTGAGTTCTTGCGAGCCCTTCTCATAGCACGTTGATTGCGTTCTGATAACTTCGCACGTTCATACGTCTGTATACATTGTGTAAATGAGTAAATTGGTTCACTCACAGTCATAGAGAGCAAAATTGCATCATGTATGGCATGCCAATCATAAAAATATTGACTATATACCAATTGAAGATAATCCGAATAAAATTAGTTTTTAATCTCTTATCCATTCACATGAATAAACGGATGTTGTATAATGCGAACGCGTGGTCGCGTGAACTTTGATCGTCGCGCGCGACGAGTCGAGATCGAGTTACGCTTGTTGGTACACACGAATACGTATAGTAGCAGTGATGCCAAATTTTCCTTTAAATTACTAACTTGTACATTTAGTTAAATAGGAAAAATCGGATAATTATCCGGAAACTGGCAGTGATGCCAGATTATACATAATTTCATACCAAAGAATTATGGAAAGAAGTAGACAGGGCACTGGGGGCTGATTAAGTTGGCGAAAAGTCCAGAGATTACTAAGCCTAAGAGATATGGCAAAACGATTCATAAGTGTTGTTCGACTCCTACGAAGTATGCAATGTGGCGTACGCTGGTGACTGTAAACATTGTTACTTGTTGTTGTTTGAAATGAGATTAGGATCTCCTTAACAGTTAAAATCTTATGAACATTTGACTGGATAATGAGCTCTGAGTATATTTTGAAAGTGAATCTGAAAATCTACGACACTTTAACCAGCCCATCGGCCACTTAATGACAAACATTTAGATGTTGCAGAGAATCTAACCTCATTTCCAACAACATGAATAATAACAATGTTTACGGACACCAGCTTATACGGCACGCTGCATCACGGCCATTTTGCAGGCGTTTTTTACGGAGCCCGTCCAACGGTTTTTCAACACGGCGGAGATAGGGAGTGCCATATCTCTTAGGCTTAGTAATCTCTGGCAAAGTCGGATTTGACTTGAACTAGCGTAACCTCACTCTTATTTACTCATACCAAACGGCATCGATGACCTTAAATTCAAGCTCTAGTGTGGCTCAAGCTTCACTTGAGGTTGATTTTTGCTCATTGGTTGCGCTACGTCGAATTCCAACTTGATCGGGCCCCTGAGGCTAGCTCATCATACAAAGGGAAAGTGTAGGAGATATTGGGATGGGCTCATGGGCAGGGGATTTTCCGCTTGGGGGTATGAAAATAGAATAAGTTTTTTAACACTGGTTCTTATGGAGCCTCGCTCTTAAAACCTATCAACGTTAAATTGTTTTTGCAAATAACAGTATCGAGTTATTTATATGTTGTTGTGCATGCGCAAGAGATAAGTATTCAGTATTTTTATACTCAAAATAGAAGTCAATTTCGGGCCTCAGCTCTTAGGAAATCGGAGTTAATGAGCATTGAGCAGTCAGCTGTTGTTTACTTGAATCATAACCTCCGATCAAGACTTTCCAACATTAATATCCTGCAGCTGATAAATTAGAGTTTATATGATTAAGACGAGGCTGTGTTCAAAAATGCACCAAAATTGACACCTTCTTCTCGCAGTAACATTTTGGACGGAACCTTTGAAAATTTAGGAATTGCGGAAAATGAATCTGTCCAATTGCGTATTTTGAGCCGCCGATTCTGAACTGAGCTTTAGTTCTCTCGTTAAAATATAAACTCAGACTCTAACTATAATTTTTTGGCAACTGAAAAATAAAAAAATTGATAACACAGTGACAAAACCGCAGGGTTTCAGTAAAAAGTCAGTTTTGAGATGGACTCAGCTACTCAAAATATTGCAGCTGAAGTTTATCAATTGTATATACACTAAAAAAATTGGTTTGCCTGATTGATTGTTAGAGAAATTTGCGCGATCTTCATTGGTCGTACTTACCCAAAAAAGTAGGTACTTCCACTATTAAATTGGTACTGTGCGTACAACCAATGGTATAGGTTATACCCGATATAATTGGTGCTAGTTACAAAATATTGGTGAAAGTCCCAAATTTTTTGAGTAAGTGCAACCAATAAATCTGATTGCGCACACTAATAACTAGTCAGGCAAACCAATTCTTTATTACTATCTGTTTAAAAATGGTCTTGCAATCACAGTGAATAATTTATGGTTTGTTTCGAGACACAACCACAACGTAGCTGCTGGGGCGTCATTTCGAGTTTGGCTTGGGGAGGGGGGGGGGGCAAAATTCTGATGACCTTCTTTGCATTTCTCGTTTCCAAGGTAACGATGCCAGCGCGTGAGCCAAACATCTTTGCACGATCTTCGGCGATCTTCCCGCCTTTTCTTTCGCCGTCCGTTTTCGTTCCCGTTTCTGAGCCTGGCTTCAAATCCTTGCCCACCCCCGCAAATGACTCTCCTGCACAGCTGAGGGCCTTGCGGGGAGGAGGGAATAAGGTAACCTTGCCTCGGGCAGCAAAATTAGGATGGGGGGAAAAATATATATAAAAAAAAAAAAAGTAATCAAATTTATACTTTTTTCAGCGAAGGGCAGCAAAATTGCAATCTTGCCCCCTCTCTCCGAAAACGTCGGCACGTGTAACAGCATGTGTCTCAAAAGGTTAAAAATCGATAAATTTACCTAATCTTCGTTCGAGCCTATGAATGTTAACCTCAACTCGAGCTGCATTCATGATGCGTAGTTTGAAATGGTTGAAATGGAATATAGCTGATTGTAATTAGCATTCGTTTGAAATACATATTTTTTAATCACGGCTTCACAGTAACACCGCGGCTTATCAATTCATAGCCTGCTTTCTTCGCCCTTCTACGCCCCGCTCGTGACTATATGTGTATAGTATACAATCGCCGAGCTCGCGCCGCGCCGTCTGTTCATATACCTTCTGCTTTCTACGATATCTTTGGTTCATCCTCTATCATTGGCTTCGCGTTAAATCAGAGAACGCGCTGCATTTTGTCCATTTAGACCGATGAAAAACGCCGATTTGAGGGAGAGCACTGACCTTACCTAATTGTTTGACTATTTTTAAGGGTTAACGGACTAAAAGCAACGTTACAAGATTGGAGGCGACACGTCTCTGTCTACAAAATCATACGTACGATGGAAAAAAGCAGGGTTGCCGTTTTTCGCATCTTTAATGGCACTGTTCCATTCATCGATAATTTCACCGTTGGACAAAAAGATTACGAAGCTCAATTCAGTGTATCACTGTAATGCATGAAAATACCCGCATTGCGTGATTATTTCTCAATAGGCGGAATCACCGTTTAGCTACATCAAAACATCCGCAAATTTATTATTGTCACTAAAGACTCATAACCGGCTGAAAAGAGAATACAGACCAGAGTAATTTCGTGCATTATAATTAAACACCGAACTGAATTGTAGATATCTTTTGAGCAAACCGGTGGAACCATCAGTGCGAGTTTGAAACATGTCATTGAAGATACCTACACAACACGGCAGTTTTGAGAGGAAGGCGTATATTAGTGCGATCCGGCTACATGGCAACAGAAATGAGAGACGCCAGCCTTAAAAGTATCAACCCATTTAATTGTATTCACAACATCTTTAATCTTCCTCTCTAAAATAAAGCAAGTGCGCGTACACAGAGATAATTTTCATGACACGATCTGAGAAAATACTAGAGGCTTAACACCTACATATACGAAATGAAGACCCTCGTTATACTTGTAAAAAGACTTTGCAAGTGATGCGGACTCATCGCTTTGGCCTTACGTAACAATGACAGATTAAAAGTATGATTGCAGATATGTTTTTTTTTTTTTTTTTTTTGCTTTCCTTCCATTTTTCTTATTCTTTTGATCGTGAGTAAGTACATCAACACAGAAAGTTTCGCGCCAGAATAAATCTTATTTATCTTCTTTCTTTTTTAATACTTTCCTCCTACGTATACATTAATCTCTCAGTTCATTGAATATCAACTTACTCTGATGAATACGCAAAATCGAGAGATAATCCTCGAACATCTTATTAATGACCGAGCGTTGATCAATGAGACTCGACTCGTTCAGAAATTATTAAGGTCAAGATTCACGAAGCGGGAGTATACAGACTCGCACTGAACTTTATGCGATAAACTTGTGATCTGATTTCTATTCTTTTTTTTTTTTTTTTTTTTTTTTTTTTTTGGCAACTCGTGGTGCAAGCGTTGAGCAGGTGCGTGAGTGCTCTTTGATAGACAGAAGTCTACGAGTGACCAGGCTAAAAATGGATCGATAGAGAGGTGGGCGGGGGCGGGGGACTGCAGGAAGATAATTTTATTGTGAGCATTCTCAGGCTAAATTTAACTTGCATTGCTAAATAGATAATCAATATAATAGACAATCAATATAATAGACAATCATTATCTTCGAGAGTCGCAACTTTTATTTTTTTTTTTCTAATTTAAATCGATTTTCATGCAACAACGATGAGATTACACTTTTACCAATTAGACTCGGACGATTTTAGAACTCGCCAAAAAATCCTGTCGTTAATTTTATTCGCTCGAAACTTGCTCAAAGCCCGGTTTTGCTGGTTAACTAACTGTAAAAGTTGCATAAGGAAAACTTGCTTTAGCCGCGATATTATCGACGCGTGAAAACTCACGAAACATTTCCGCTGTATCATATTCAATTCTTTTGTAGACCGTTTTTAATGATGACATCATCCGGTAAAAAAGTTCGTTGAGCGTTCCAAAATATCTCTCTCTCTCTCTCTCTCTCTCTCTCTCTCTCTCTCTCTCTCTCTCTCTCTCTCTCTCTCTCACGTGACTCCTGTGCTTCTTTATCTCACTATTATCGCTAAAAAAAAAAAAAATCATACAAACGATTTTTGGGGATTTTTTTTTGGCAGACATACTTTTCTCCAGTCATTTTAATGCGATTTTGAGAAGAAAATGTCGTAAAACAAGGTCTTCATGAAAGAAGTTTGACAAGAGTAAGAGACTGCTATACAAGAGAGTCCCGCAGTCACGGGAAAGTATAGAAGAAATATTTCAGAACACTATGCGAGTTTTGACAAAGCAGATTGAGACCAATTTGCCGTCTAACCGCTGACTTCCGCTAAATTGGCCGCACCAATACTGTCTATCGTTTACGATCATCACTCGAGAAAAAAGTTGGAATATTTTTAACAGCCTGATTTCTAGATTCATCGTGGAATTTATCTCAATATTTGGTCTTGTTTAAACTAGCCGCCAGATTTTTTTCTGATCGATCGCTTGCAATATGTATGTTTTAAAATAAGAGATGAAAGGCCAAGCTCAGATGAAAACAAAGAACAAATCAAATGACCAAAAACCAAAAGGCAAGGAACGAGACGCTGGGTATGAACTGTTCTAAAAATATCTAAGCTGAGAAACACGTGCGAAATAAGTTAGAAACGTGTACACGTTCAAAGGACGTCGTTAGTTTGAGGGGGCCCCGGGGTATTAACCGCACTTTATGAACTTCAACAATCAACAATCATGCTGAATTAAAAAAAATTAGGTGAAAGAAACTCTGAGAATAAACCAGAATGGATGATAAATTTTAATTAAAGCACGTTGCGGAGAGAGAAAAATGAGGGACCTCAAAAATAATAAATGCATGCTAATTCGGTTATCGAGAGCGGAGACTGATCGTGAACGCGGGTACGGATAGGGGGCGGTGGGTGGGGGGGGGAGGGGCACGAGAAAGGCTAACAACACTGAGTGAAAAGTGAAATGGGAAATGAATTAACAGAATGAGATGAAAAACCAGGGTTGAGCAAGCGAAATAGATTAAATTAGGGCGAGGAGGCTCTTATTTCGTATACTTTGTATTCTGATGGACGCGTGGAAGAGTCGAGTTGAGAAAGAGTCGGTGTGTTTGTACAAAATAGATTTGTTTGAAGCAGTTTTGCGTTAATCCCCCCCGAAATATAAGAATATTTCATTTTGATGCCGAGCAAAGGATATGAGCACGTGCGAGACCAGTGTGAGAACGCGTGCCGAACCGTGGTTCCCACATGCGGGGCCCGGGCCGCACCGAGTCGAGCGGCCGCGTCAGTCGCGACCCTGATTCGGGGCCCCTTTCGCCGCACCCTGCCCATGCCCTGCCCTTCCCTGCCCTGCCCGAGCCTTGCCTCGCGATCTCTACTCTGGCCTGCCTCGGAATCGCACACCCTCACCTCCTCCCACCCTCACTCTATCTCTTTCTCTCCTCTCTCTCTCTCTCTCCCTCGTTCTCACTCACCCTCTCTCACCCTCTCACCGTGCCTTTCTCTTTTAATGGATTAATGTCCTGGAGGAGTAATCCACGGCTACCAGCTTGTCCCCACCCTATCGACCATCCACCCCCGAAGCTTTCGCGACGAGAGCCAATTCGTGGGAATTTATTCTCTTACAATCGTGAAAACTACTCTTCGCTCTCTCGTCAATTAGTTATCGGGGTTAATCTGGAGGCGAGCTCCGATTGGTCGATGTCGTTTCATTCAGTGCCGCGATGGGCGGGATCTCTGAGTGAAGCGGGTCGTATTTACGATAGCGCTTGTTTTCATTCATTGACTCATCGCTCCGAGATGAACCGAACGCTGTGCATTTCCCTTCCCGTTTTTTTACTAGCGAGTCGGAATTATTACACGCATGTTTAATGTTGTTTATTTACTTTTAATACTCTTCGTGCTCTTTCCGTTGTTTTTCTCGAAAAAGTTTCCAATCATCGTTGCTTTTTTATTTTTTTCTTCAATGGAGTTTCAAGTACGCACATTGAAAACCGCACTTATCCTTTAATCTGTCGGCTTATGTGTTAAGACCCCGCTTATCTACCTCAAAGCTTCTCGTACAAAAGTTTACTTACCGATCTTCACATCACGCTACGAATCAGTCAGTTCTAGACAGTTTACGCGAGCAGTCGCAATCGATCAATGAATTGTTCTATCTGAGTTTCACGCGATCGTATATACGTGGTGTAAAAAGCCCCAAGGCTTTCGTTAAGAATCGATTAGTTTTGCGTAGAATTTAAAACACTTGTGAAAATGAAATTGAAAACTTCACCGCTTGGAAAGATCATTAGCTCTGGAAAACAATGCTATAAGGTAAGGTTTCGTACACTTTCATAATAACTCTCACTCTAAAAAGCTTTGGTGTTATCAATGAATATGTTTGTTTTCTTCAATCAGTAGTTTTGTTAACTTTGTTAATCAGGTGTCTTCTGTAAAGTTGGAGTGACGATTCAAAAAAGTAAAGATACTTTTTTTTTTCTTTTTTATTTTTTTTTTTCCTCTTTAGTTCTAATTTTTTGGGTGATCACATCCGCACGAAACATTAAGCTGTTCGAATAAAGCATGAAACCCGTTTTATACATTTTCGTTGCATGATTACTTCGAAGAAAAAAAAAAAAAAAAGCCTGTAATCAAATCGACAGCTCGCAAATTTAAATGAATAGACGTCATTTATAATCTGGTTTCAAAGAAATGGATAGAAAAGTGTGTTTCATTTAAACCATTCATACAACTTCCATTTAAACTGTAACTCTTTCAATTCGAATTGATTTGATTTTTTGTGTGCGTCCTTTTTTTAATTTTAACTATCATAGCTTGTCCATAAAAAGAGGCGTGGTATCTTTTTATTATATTACATTACTTTTTACTTTATAAACAGTGTTTTTTTGTTTGTTTTGTTTTTGTTTTTGTTTTTTTTTTTTTGCATATAAGCTTAAAGTTTCGTTCAAGAAGGTGGAAACAAACAATACAATATTGAGACTGCAGAGATAAGAGAAACCAAATCAATAAAGGAACACAAGGGCTTGGCGGCGGGGGGGGGGGGGGGATTTGGGTACCTTTGTCCCTGGCGGCACTCTCCGGAGGCGGCAAAATCAGGGTGAAAAAAAATGAAAAAATAATAATAATAAATAAAATAGGCGGCAAACTCAGTGTGTAAGAAGCAAAAAAAGAAGAAAGTAATCAAATTCATACTTTTGAGGGGCGGCAATTCGCGGAGGATGGCAAGATTGCATTCTTTTCCCCCTCTCCGGAAACCTCGGCACGCCCCTGAACGCACCGTAAGGATGCAGGTAAAAGATCTCGGTCAGATCAGTTTTGTTGGCCAGATTTTCCTTTGATCGCCGTCATAATCTACTGACGCAACACGCACATCCTTAGCGTTGGAATAGTTTGACTGAGGCAACTGATGTTTCCTGCTTCCGGTCTGTGCTTACTGCATCGACAAGGACAGTTTGGGGGGGGGGTATTGAAATTTATGACTGGTTTTTTGGACATGAATTTCGATAATGTGCTGCAAACTTGTAAGTACATGCGTATTGCTCGCTCGCTGTAAGTACTATCAAACACAAAAGTTTTGGCAGTTAAGAATTCGAGATAAGTGACGAGTCCTCGTATAATCATAGCAACCTACGCTTGCATGCATTCTTGATTGTCAAAACTTTTGCCTTTCCTAGTACGCGTGTTTGAAATTGGTACTCACCGTACTAGATGCAGGTATTCTGGTTTCTTGTCATATAAAAAGTAAACTACATTTTTTAAACCACTTTCTCAGATCTTGCCCTCCCCTTCTTCTCCCATATGCCACTTGAGTGCATCTTCAATTATCGAGGTGAATATTTGGCAAGAAGAAAACCTTCCTCACCGGTGATTCACAGATATGATGTCGGAGGGAATATTATAGCCTCGCGAAAGCCTAGTTTTTACTGGTTGATAAGAGAAAATAAATTATCGGGGCACTGTCCCCCACTTGGGCGCCGCCGCCGCCGGCGGAAAAATTCAAAAGGGGGGGGGGATTGTTAATTGAACGCAGCCATCGGTGCATGAGAGGTATTCAACAGATAACCTTTATTAAGACGCGGTAATTTCTGAAAAATCACCAAAAGTAACACTTATTCTAAAGTAACTTTTAACTTAAACATAAACTTGTTGTCCTGCGGAAGTTGAATTGGCAGTACAGGGTACCCTTGTTTCGAGCTGATGATTTTTACTGCTGAAATAATATGTCTTAACCTGTGTTATTGTTGTGCAACCTAAACTGCATTTAATGTGATGTCTTAGCCTAATCTTGACAATTTGAAGATTAGCTTTGTTTTATTTATTAATTTTTTTTTTCTTACTTGTGTAATTTTGACGTTTATTTTTTAACTATCAAAACAGAACTTCGGGAAACATAAAGAAATTGAGAGCCTAAGGGAAGCAAATTTTGCGTTAAAAAAGTGGTATTTCCAGCACGGTAAACTTGATTATTTTGATCGTTTATGTAGGAGTCAAGGTGCCAAAAGAGCATAGAAATCGGTGCTCTACATTAAATTTTGTCGAAAAACAAGAAAAAACTTCACAGAATTTGTCATCTATGAGCTCTTCAGTAAAATTATGGAACTGTCAAGATGGTCAAACAACTTAGTCACGGTCAAAACGGTCACTTTTTTTTTTTTTTTTTTTTTTTTGATCAGTGAAAAACCATTTACTGATTCAACTCACTTTTTATTTTAATATACATTTAATACATTGAATGGTGAGTTTTGAAAAGTCCACGGCCTGCAAATATTAGAGGATCTCGTCAGTCTACAATAGCCATATTTTGCTTCACCATCGGGATGACGATTTGATAGACATTTTACGTCAATAGGTTTGGTACGACAAAACATACTTACCATCGAAAAATAAGGAAAACCATCATTGTGATGGCAAAGCAAAACGGCTAACCTCAACAGTCACATTGCCTTTAGGGTCGCTCTAGCGCAATTTGATCAAAGGCGCTTCTTAGACGAACTGTTGTTTGCACTGAACGTACTTGCACCGGGCAGTCAACTGTTCCTACTTTTCTGCTATGCTCATTGCATCAACAGAAATTGAAGGAGCGGTAAAGTCATTACGCGCTGTTTCGATTCGATCACATTGCCTCACTAGGGTCGCTCTAGCTGCCATTTGATCAAGTGAGGTGAGGGCGCTTCATAGACGAATTGTCGTTTGATATTACATTATGTTATATAAACGTACAATCGACGAATTAAAGATTGTCGCGAGATTTTCAGACATTTTCAGTTATGGGTGTGAGTGTGGGACTGATCTGCAACGGCTTTCTCGCCCCATCTGCAATGGCCTCTCACCTGCAAGGTGTGAGGAGTATGAAGAGTGGCTGAACCAGAACCTTGAAGGCGAAACTTAGCTCGTGAAAATCAAGCGACAATCATAAATTCGTCGATAGTACTTGCACTGGGCAGTCACCTGTTCCTATTTTTCTGTTATGCTCACTGCGTCAACAGAGATTGAAGGGGCGGTAAAGTCAGCACGCGTTGTTTCGATTCGATCAGTTGAAATCCCGTGCTTGTCCCTTAAGCTCACGGGTTTGCAACGTGACTACTCTATTTAAAAAAAATGCATGCGTATCAATTTTCTTGAGCATCCTAAGTTGAATGATTTTATGGAAGGGGTGATGAATAGAATAAATTATAATTCGTATAGGAAAGAAAAAACAATAACAAAAATGTCTACGTATTGCTACACGTAAACCACGAAGTTTTATATAATGGCGTACGATATTCATTTTCTAAAATATTCTCTACATACCTATAGTACTCGTAGGTTTGCGCCAAGATGACCTAAGATCCTGTTTCCATCTCGCCACGAACTCAGAGGCGGCTCGTATAATCCCATTGAGACCTGCATAAATTGATCTAACTTCTAAAGATTCACTGAATACCTGAGAAATCTATACTTTTGTGTAAGTTCATCAGGCAAAAAACATGAATGCCCAACAGAAGCAGCCGAAATTGAAGGTTCTACCGTTTTCCTTCCATTTCCACCGAAAACTGAACGCATTCATTTTTCTGTTTTAATTTTCCAGCGGTTACAGGCTGATTTTGAGGGAAGGGGGCTTAAGCCCGCTTAATGATCTAAGGAAGAGGCTTGCAATTTTTTTTTTTTTTTGTCTAATCAAAAATCAGGACACATTATCGCACCTCCTGTTGGAGAAGCCTGTTATTTGCTTCTATCGCAAATAAATGAATTTAATTCAATGTTTTTATTTTTATTTTAGTTTGAAGCTTATTCTTGTCTCAAACTTTTCGAGGTAACCTTAGTTTTGCTAATTTTGGTCACTGATTGAACTGGTGGAACGCTAGGGATTGAAAAACTAAGGAAATAAGGAATCAAGGTTGCACTGAAAATGCTTTGTTGAGTCGCTCTGTTTGGTTGACGGAAATGGTAGACGTTAAAATAATACACCAATCCGTTGACAGTAAAAAGGCTTTCCCGGCCTCGAACTCAAAAGTTCATTCAATTCTGCTAATGCACATATTCCGCTCCTTCAAGGCTTAACGAAACAATTTTATCTCGAACTATCATAAGATGTGCAGACGAACACGTTTGGTTAGAGGAGCATAAAATGAAGTAATTTGAACACGTGAAACAGTTTGCACGCGAGGAGGTACCACGTGATATAGATCAACTTGAAACATGGATGTTTAGAAATCTGGAACTCTTTTTTTTGCAGCGAATAGGATGTGCGTACTTAGACTAGAAAAATGTTTGTTCGTTTTGTATCTGTATTTTTTTCTTTATTTATTTATCCTGTTTTAAAATTTTCTTTTCAATCGCGATGTTTTGATAGCAGTTAAGAGCTGTTCGCCATTCCACTTTAAAGAAGTACTCCGAACGAAAAAGGGTGCGCCCAACTGACAGGGCGTAAGATTTACGAATGGAGTCGTCACTCACTTCACAAAAATCGCGAATATTTTGATGATTCAACTTTGACCCCGCGGTTTGAGGAAAGATTACGAATGTGAACATTTTCGTGCATAACAGCCATTAACTGAACTGGCCCGTGTAATCTTTCGATCAAATGGTGGAATATCATTGGTGGATTATAAAATGTTAGTAAATATACTCAAAACGTAGGAGGCATCGATCAACTCAGGTGGTTTTCAGAGGAGCATGGGCAGAGCTAGCAATTTGGCAACTGTGGATTCTATCCATTTGAATGTGTGAGAAACAATCGATTCTTGAGGGGGCCATGGCCCAATTTCTAATCGATTGTTTCTCATTCATTCAAATGGGAATAATCCACAATTACCAAATTGCTAGCTCCGCCCATGCAGAGGAGGGGAGATCCCAAAAACATTTGCACCCTATTGACCCTATTTAAAAAAAAAAAAAAAAAAAAAACCACACAACAACAGCAACAACAACAGCAACAATCGCAGTAACAATATGATTACATTAAGATCTGAAAAATCACACCTTATATTTTACGGGCCCCCCTTCCGCGGATCACTCAAACCTTTGACACTTCAGGCTCCCTACAGACACAAACTATTTACAAGGACTTTGATGAGAGTTCCGAGAATTTCATGTGGTAAATGTTGAAATTATTAAAAATGAGCTGAATTCAATGTGACATGTCGAAACTGCATGAGTCACGGGGAAGGGGGGGGGGGTGTTGCGGTTAATGTTTTTCGCACGCAAAGCTGGAAGATTGACGCAGCTGAACCGAAAAGAGCGCAAAGGAAACCCATGCAGCTGCAGGTCAATCCATTTCGAAGTGAATCTCACGAAAAAAGTGTTTTCATGTTTTCCTTACGAAACAAGTGTAGGAAAAAAAAAAACAAACAAACAAAAAACAAAATTGTATTAAGAGTGCGGTCTCACACGCATGAATTCAAAACTGAGCACCTGAGCGATGTACGCGAATTACCAATTTATCTGTGAAATTAAAGCAAAATTGTTAACTACACGACCTACGTAGTACCTATACTTGATGTGTAAACTGTTCTGGTAATAAAGTTTACCACCATGACCGAGAAACCTTCGGAGGGGGGGGGGGGGGGGGGGAGGGATAGTATAGAAAAGGCTACCTTACGTTTTTGGTTTGAAAAATCGCCAGCTTTAGTTTGCAATTGAAGAACCTTTCGAGAAACACCCCGTAAAGTAATAATAAATTGTGGCAACACAATCATGATAGACTTGGAAAGAGTCTTAAACACTCAGGAAACACTCAGGAAACCGCAAAAAAACGTCATCTTTTTTTGTACGATGCAAATCATTCAACGTTTTTTCGACCATCTATTTAATTTTTCTTTCGTTTCTTTTTCTCAAATAGATACCGTTAGAGAGCTGCCACTTTCTGTATGTTTAATGGCTTTTTCATTTCACCGATGATCCCTTCGATTGACCAAAAGACTACACAATTTAGTTTAGTATGACTAACAAGGGGAGGCTCAGAAGTCGCCGCCTCCGATTTTGAAAACAATTGCACGAAAATGTAGCTAAAGTAAAACTATTAGACCCGTGTTTCTCATTTTTTGCCAATGGACCTTCCTAAAGCGTCAGGAATTCTTTGAAAGTTGCCGAAATTCACGTAAAACCCCGAACGGAGAGTGTTCCGAACATTTACATGAATTTCGGCAACTTTCAAAAACTTCCTGACGCTTTAGGAAGGCCCGTTGGCAAAAAGTGAGAAACACGATTCTAATAGTTTTACTTTAGCTACATTTTCGTGCAATTCTTTTCAAAATCGGAGGCGACGACTTCTGAGCCTCCCCTTGTAAGTAACGCGCGGAAATACTCGCACCTATGGATATTGAATGGCTTTTGATTACAGTGACGAGTCGTATCTGTAATCTTTTCTCAACCTGTAGAGTTGTCAGAGACTTTTAAAAAATTGCGAATAATTAGTTAATTTGACGGTGATTCCACCGATTGAGAAACTATTACAGATGCGAGTAGGTATATTCGTGCATAACAATCATAAACTGGTCAACTGTGCCTAATACTTCGGTCAATCATTGGTGAATTTTAAAATGTCCTTAAATATACACAAAGCGGCAGTTCTGAATGATAGTAAAATAGAAGCTTGGTCGGAACAGGAAATTTCACTATTCAATTGCACCGCAAATTGCAATTTCACTGTACGTTTCCTGCAATTTAAAAAATGAACACGAATCCATCTAATTTTTTTTTATTCAATTTTCATAATTAAAATTTCATAATTAAAACAAACTCATGGATTAATCTAACTTTGATCGGGACAAAATGACTGTCCAAAAAAATATGACAAATATAAAAATAAGATTATTATATCAAAGTGTAAAAATTGTTAAAAAAGGGTTCTATCGGATTTTGATACTTAATGCAAGAGGCATTATCGCCCCTCCTCTCCCCTCCGCCTCTACGATTACTTTTAATATTCAGTATATTTTTCGTGCGAAACCGCAACTACAAATCACGCAATTAGTGTGATCACATGCGTAGTGTATCAAAGGGGGAAAAAAAAAAAAAAAAAAGTGGTGCAACTTTAATACTACCTTATCTTGTCACTTATATTGGATACAAAGGCAAGAATCGCGTGTTATTACATAAAAAGAATCAAAGTGACATTTTTCGAGGTTTAAAAAAAGGGGGGGGGGGTTGATTGAACGATGATATCATTACCGTGTCAGGGTAAATTAAGAACGACGTAAATAATCTTCGTAACACTCAAAGTTTTATTACAACTTATATCAGTACCTACTTACTACTTACATGTCTAGTCAAACAAAGTAAGTCGAGTGATACTAATTTCTTCTTTGTCCAGAGCCCCCGTCGCACTGGAAGCTAAACAGCACACGTGAAAGCAATCCGATGCAACGTGGTCGATTCAAGGAAAAATCTTCGTTTAGAGCTTTCTCCCGAACTTTGAAGTTTTGCTCAGACTTTAATACAAAAAAAAAAAAAAAAAAAAAAAAAAAAAAAAAAAAAAAAAAAAAAAAAAAAAAAAAAAATTGATTCGAGTATGGTTCAACAGGGATGTGATTCATTACAACCGTGTTAAAAAGTAATCATTAAAAGCCAAGAAGCGTTTTCATTCAAATTCCAGCATTACTCAGTAAAATGCTGTTTTCGTACCATAAACGTCGATGTTTCTTTTCATCTGAATGAGGTTTATCTTACACCCCCCAACACCACCACCTTCGAGGGGGCCCTAGTTGCTCTTTGGCTTATTCCATGATTTCGAGCTTTCCGCACAATCTGTGAATGACTGGTGGCTTCTGAATTTATGATGCACCAATTTCTCTTTCACAAGAACGTACGGGAAAGAATCGATTCTCAGGGAGTTCTAAAGAGCCACCAAATGTTCGATATTTTACAAAGGTTTGAATCAGAAAATATGATAAACGACCGTTCATGAGCCGCAATATTGGGTAAACGGCTGGGGGGGGGACTGGCGCAACCAGGATCTCTTCCATCTCTCTCACTTCCCATTTGAATGTTTAAGTAGGAAAAGGACAGAAAGAGGGGGTTTTATCCTCTTGTCCATCCTTGTCTAACGTACGTTTCTTAATGGAGAAAAGAGAGAGATAAGGAAACTCTCGTTGCGCTACGGGGGGGGGGGGTCCAACGAATGCTATCGCGAGTCACCATCGGGTGCTTGTTATGCATATGAGTGGTTCATCTTTCGAGTTATAGATAATTCCAAAAGAAACCTTTGTACCTCTACAACGTGCGCTCGATAATTGAGGAGGCATTTTACGATTTTTCGTAGAGACATAAGGGTTTCCATCGGAATGGCAACTCGAAAGATGAACCACTTGTAAGAATAACACGCGCACTTCCTAGTAATTCGATACGATTACGATATCATCGACGAATCGAGGATGGTTCACAATAATCAGCCCCTCTGACTGCTACAACACTCATATATCAATCAGTCAGTTACGCTGATGGCATTTCGTCCGATTTCCTTATAACTTGTGTACATTCAAAAGCATCTATTATTCTTTGCTTTTTCCAAAACTTTCATTCATGTCTATTTCGTCGGAAACTTTTTCCAGAATTAACTGGCAATACTGCCAATGCTAATATGAACGAGAAAAAAAAATCGGTTACGAGAACTGAGCTTCGGGTCATATGGAACGCCAATATGTTCGGTTCCAGTAACCGAAGTTTACGGTCATGATTACCGAACTTCAGCTAGGAGAATCGCAGACTTCGGTAAGTATGACTAGTGATGTGACCCAAATGTCGTCGCTACTGAAGACTTCGGTACTTCTACCTGAAATTTAGTACTCACAACCGAAAACTTCGGTTGAGACAACTGAACACCTCGGCGTTCTATATAAGAACCGAAGTTTTTTTTCCCGCGATGTCATGTGTCTTTGTAGTGCAATGTGCTCAACCTGTATTAATGGAGGATATAAGCGTTCAAATAAATTAATTGATGTCCCATTTTTGATTATGTTCACAGGCCATCAAACTTTTCGCTCGGAGGAGGCGTGTTGAGAGCGTGCGTGAGGGGGAGGTGGGGGACCAGGTGCACAAAATAGTGCAAAGCTTATCGGTGGCCTCACTATATTCAAATGGGCGGCGGATAAGCTCGGCAACGACGGACACGTGGCTCGGTCTGGATGAAACCGTGGATAATCTAGTGAACGAACGACTCGAGCAGCTTATCACGTAGCTAGGAGCCACTCTAAAGAGGACGACCCGATGATACGACGAGTATTTCAACGAGTAGGCCACTTCACCACACTTACTTACTTGACGGCGACCACTCCACTTGATTCCAACTCGATTGGCTAAGATTGGCTGAACCAACACGCCCGACTTCATTGTCACTTTGTCAGCCCCAAAGCAAAAGCACCCGAGCGGCTGCATCGCGTCAGAGAGTAAATAAACTAACGGGCACTTGGCATTTCGGATAGCGTCACGTCAACGACAACGACAACGTCAGCGTCTCGCCCGCCGTAAACGTCGCCCAGTGGGATCAGCCGACGTCAGAACGGATGAAATTACGTATGATACGAAGATTTCAACCGATAGGCTTTCGCCGCGTTAGTTAAACCGCCTTAAATTGTTAAGATAGGCAAATAAAAGAATCGTTAAGAGCCATTAATCCTCTATCGCACAAATTCATTTTTCTAGTGCAAATGAGCACTTGATGCGGACCTATCAAAGTTTCCTGGGTTCAATTTTCTAAGAATTTTGATAGGCGGCACGATTGTTTTGAATTTCCATAAGATTACTCATATTTTTGTTGTAACCTGGAGGTATGCTACAGAGGGTTAAAATAGTTTGATTTTGAGGCAATATCATGTTATGGCGGTGCCTTCAAACACCAAAGTAGTTAGAAACAACACACACCACCGCGCGCCGATCATGCAGAAGAAAATAGATCAGCTGCATGGTCGGGAGGAACAAATATCCAGTAATTGACTTAATTGAAATAATATTGAGCAATCGAAAAAAGGTCTGAATTTAAAAACTCAGGCGAAGAAACGTTTAGAAAAGCAGTTTAAATATGTGAATGGATCAGTCGGCTCGTGTTAATTGGCAACAATGGATTCTTTACATTTAAACCTTTATCAAATAATTGATATATTGGTGAAGCCGTGTTTCATTTAGAAGCGATCAATGGAGCTGTTGCAAACTTTTGCTACAGGCTTATTAATAGTTAATACCGGGGTATTACCCAGTAAAACTAACGATAAGCGCACTAAAAAATCATGAAATCCACTCCCAAACTCACAAAATGCTTTTAAACGCGAGACCGTAATGGCGGCCGGGGCCGCGGTATTCATTGAGGTTCCCTATCTTCAATCAGCGCCATCTACACGAGGTGTTCTCGCAACACCACACAAGAAGAAGAAGAAGCATACGATTGCCATAAGAAAACCGCGGCCTCGGCCGCCATTACGGTCTCGCATATAAAAGCATTTTGTGAGTTTAGGAGTGGATTTCGTGATTTTTTAGTGCGCTAATCGTTAATTTTACACGATATTACCTCATAATCAACTATCATTAAGCCTGTAGCAAAAATTTGCAACAGCTCCATTTGCGTAGGTTTAAAGGGCAAAACAACATGGTTGCCTGATTACAGGAGCCGCTACTGTAATGGATCAGTTGGACACATCAGAAAAATCGACTATGATGCTTGGTTCTTAAGGGTGATTTCATGAGGAAAATTATAATTTCAGAGAGAATTGTCTACCTTGCGTAGTAACGGAAATACATACAACCATTTAAAGTTTGTTAAATATGAGGTCATCTTGGTACCGACAATTTAACATTGAATTTATGCATCACGAAGCGCTGCGCTGTGATTTTCGGGCGAGACTTTGGATCTTTTTCAAAGCTGCCGTGATGCTTGAGTACAAGCAGAATCGTTCATTGTGCGATTAAGCCATAGCAAAATTTAAGCGGCTATATACTTCCCTTACTACGCAACATAGAACCTTCTTATTTTCGTCTTGGGTTTTCTCACAAAATTATGTGTTAAAATTGAGCATTTGATTTGATTAGCTGAACAAGTTCAACATGGTCTAGTAGCAGCCACTAAACCAGGCTGAGAGCTTTATTTGCTGATAAATTATCATTTAAACGTAACAATAGATGTGTTAGAAACTTTCCGTGTTTGAAAAATCTTTGCGATTCTTTGAAAACCATACTTACTGTGCGTTTGATTGTTTGAATTGCCTTCAAGGTGATGTAACAATGTAAGTGAATATACACTTACAGACACACACAAATGAAGAGGAGAGATAAAAATAAAAAAAATTAAAAAAAAAAAAAAAAAAAAATTAAAAAAAAAAATAAAAATTGAAATGTATTTGATCAAAGAAGGATTTGGGAAGAGATAAGTATTCCTACTTGAATTCGTAGCATGAGGCCAACGCCTTGGCGAGGCATGGTAGAGGTAAAGTTTTGAAGGTATTGTAAACCTTTAAGCATTCAATAGAATCGAAAGTTGCTTTGATCAAAATATCAAAACTTTTAAATGGCGCTACTAAATTACTTGATTTTCATCGTGATTTTAATATTCATAGAAAATTCAAGCAATTCGATTAGAAAAAAAAGGAGGCCGGGGCCCCGGGGGGCAGCTTTCCTCATACCTCCGACTCCAAGGGCTTCTAACTGAAGATCCCATCCAAAAGAAAGGGGGTTTGTAACCCGAAAATTTTGTCTGGATACCCTTAAATGAAGAGATAATGTAGATTAAAATATAATACCTCATAGTCTGAACAGATTTATAATGGGATCCTAGAATGAAAACCCTAACAAATCCAGAGTTCTAGTAAAACGTGTACTTCTTTGTCCCTAATGTGTGTTCACTCATCAATTGAATATTAGTGTTAGTCCATGCATTTTTTGTAAACTATGTGTTCACCCATCAATTAAATATTATTTTTAGTCCATCTATATTTTGTAAACTAATGTATTTTTCCCAAGCTGCTTTTTTCAACAGCTAGTAGGTAGAGTTTAATTAGTAGAGCTTTTATTGTTTAGAGTTACTACATGCATAGTTATGAGACATCAATGTTGATAACGTCTTTACCAACTTACACGTGTAAGTAAATTATATACTCTAAAAAGGAAACAAAAAAAGCACCCAACCGATCAAAAAATGTTCTCGAAAAATGTCTTCATCTTCAGTGTTTAGCAACTACTAAGAAAGTTGGTCTGGAGATTGAAGACGAGAATAATAAAATAATTCCTATTTTATGCGAGCCTATTATGATTAACTTGAGATTTGAAATCATGATAACTTGGTTGATTATTCGATCATTTTTTATTTCTCAGCTTTTTACCACTCAATTTGAACTACCACGGACTACAAAAAATCTTAAACACATTTTAAACAGCCGTTTAGTAATCATTGTATGTAGCCTGTAAACTTCGTACCGACAATAGTCGACGAATCGTAAAAATCGTTTAGAATAATTCAAAACTACGTATTTTATACTATCAAGTATCAACATTTCTGAAACAGTCTTGTGGATTTAGTTAGGTATCCTTTTAGGAACAGAAGCGCTCAAACCTAGCAGCTCAGGTTTGAAAGTGATAACTTTACAATCCATTTCAATTCACTACCTATACTCCATTGATACATTTTAACTTTCAATTTTTAAATACCATTTCTTGTCGGATCAGTTTTAGTTGGAAATCAGCTAGAACAATTTTTGTTTTTGTAAAGCGCCAATGAGGAATCACTATTCTATATGTTTTTTTTAATTAATTCTAATTCTAAGACAAATTCATATTCCCTCGTATGTTTAGATTTTAACAAATTAACTGCGTATGCATCTCTCTTTAGTTTTTAAGCATTTTATCATCAAAAAACACTTTCTCATTAATCATTTCTTTTCCCTTTTTTTCTCTTACTTCTGAAATGTGTATCATCCTTGTTGTTAAGTTTAATTGTTGCCTTATCTTACTGGCAGATCTGGGAATTCATCCTTCTCTCTCTTTTCCCATTAGAACAAGTGTTTGTGAATCGAATTTTATCATTTTATAATTTTTTCTGTTTCAGTAATGCCGTTCTTTAACTCAATGTCAATACATTTTTACCGCAATTACACAAGCTTCAAAATTCTTTTCTAAGATACCTACTTATAAATAGACATCAGGGAGTTGTGATTTGTCTACATTCACATACGTAAAATTAATCATGGTAGTAATACATACGATTCATTTTTCATCATTGTTTTGTTTTGAAAAATTCGCTAGTTCGAACTTTCCATTGTGTTTATAAATGAAGCAAGTCTCCTGAAACACGTATAGTATTTCTTCATATCATTTGATACAAAACAAGAGCAAAACATTAATAATTCCAAAAAAAAAAAGAGGGGCAACATGATCAGTGGCGTAGCGTGCAAATTGGCAACGTCGTAATGTGTACATTTAAACCCATGTAAAAGGTCGAATGCAAAGGTGTTCACCGAACACCCAATATTTCGATATTTTTCATGAGTTTAAATGGAATCATTACAATGTTGCCAAATTGCACGCTACGCCACTGAACATGATAGCCAAAATATCACAGCGCGCCTACGCTACGTCTTGATATAGATCTTTCGTGCATTATAAACTAATAAAATCATTTAAAATAATAAACTTTCAATAAGAAGCAATCCAAGAAATAGGTTAAAGGAGATAAGCGCTACCTTTAGGAAATACCTCT